>JAYESD010000002.1:282961732-283561732 GCA_036927565.1 Tuctoria greenei | reverse complement strand
CCCTCTGTCTGGGGTTAGGTCCGGTGGTGCCATATTGGTATTCTGACTGGAGCTTCCCAGGTGTGGGTGATAGCTCCGGTCTTGTGATACACGTGGCGGCCCCAGGACTAACCATGTAGGGAGAGCAAGTCCGGCTACACCTGACATGTGGGGCCTTCGGAGGTCTTCAAATCTGGTGTATGGAGTTTCCTTGTGATCTTTGCAATCTCAAGGGGTATCCGATACGGAGGGTACCGACAGATGCGATCATAATTAATGTGACAAAGTCGAGAGTGCCAAACAGTAGCCTCTCGTCCATTGCATTCAGAACTAGAACAAGCAACTGAGTTCACAAGATTATTACAATCTTCAGTAATTGAAAGGCGGAACAAGCCTCCGCTATCATAGCCTTTTCCGATAAATAAACCAAACTTCAAAACAATAAAATTGTTCGACTCAAACACTAGCTTATAGCCATCACGACACAATAGAGAACCACTAACCAGGTTCCTATTTATTCCAGGAACGTTCTGCACATTTTTCAAAGAGAGAGTCTTTCCGGAGGTCAACCTCAGATCGACTCTTCCAATTCCATGTACAGCAGTCCTAGACCCATTGCCCATCAAGACGGAGCAATTGTCGGTAGCCTGATAAGAAGAAAATAAATCATAGTCAGAACAAACATGCACATTAGCTCCCGTGTCTAACCACCAATTGGTGGATTGACATGCTAGAAAAACTTCTGGAACATACCCTGATCCAGACGACCTCCAGCCTAGCTAATGATGACATTCACAGAGTTCTAACCACCACCTTTCTTGCCTTTTCTATTGTGACATTTCCTGGCTATGTGGCCAAACTCGCCGCACACAAAGCAAGGCAGGTCTTCTTTATTCTTCTTCTTCTTAAATCTAGTATTTTGTTTGGCTTTTCCTTTCCAGTTCTTGTTGTTCTTATTGCCACCACCAAATTTACCTTCAACCACATTGGCATTAGATGGAGTCCCTTCCTGCGGAACAAAACGACGCACATCCTTTGATCTTGCCTTCTCCTCAACATCAAGAGTTGAGATCAGACTCTCAACAGTCATAACCTCTTTCTTGTGTTTCAGACTCATGGCAAAACTCCTCCAAGATGAAGGCAGTTTGGAAATAATTCCACCAACCACGAACTTGTCAGGCAAGACCGTATCAAAATGCGCAAGTTCCCCCACCAGAAGCTGGATCTCATGAGCCTGTTCCACGATAGATCAGTCACCGACCATCTTATATTCGTGGTACTAGTCATTAACATATAGTTCACGTCCAGCATCTGATTCCACATATTTGCGATCTAGGGCCTCCCACAATCCTTAGCCAAAGTGTGGTTCATGTAAATGTCACATTACTGATCTTACAAAAGTGACAATAGGCAGCCAAGACAAGTAGAATTGTCCAGGTCAAAGTCACGGTGCTGCTCCTCAGTGAGAGGAAGAACTGGGAAAATCACTCACTAGATCTTCATCGATATGAGCCAGAACTTGACCCGTGTCTGCCATCTCTTAAAATTGTCACCCCCAGCAAATCGCTCGTGTTTCAACGCATCAGTAAGTCCAGCCATATCAATTCTATCAGGTTTCTGGATTGTTGGAAAATATACATGGCATGCAATTAATTTGATGATCCGAAACAGCAAAACGACCAGAGCAGATCTACTAGCAGTCAACATAAACAATACTAGCACTACACAGATCAGAACTAAAACAAACGCTAATAAATCGCTCAACAAGTAAATCGAACCAGCCATAGTTCAAGAGATTCACTTACAGATTGTCCTGCTATGAAGTAGACAATGAAACTGTTGAGGAAGATGGAAGTGCAGCGAGCGGTCGTGCGAACGCACTTCCCAGAAACCTGATCGCCGGCACCCGTGCAGGTCTTCAGATCACCGGCGTCGGTTCGAAGACACCGCTCTCCCTCAATCCGCTGCACAATGGACGAAGGGACGGCAAGGCAAAAACACGACAGCGCAGAGCGGTTAGCGAGAGAGGCGTTCTGTGTTGTGTGTATCTGTGCCTCCAGTATACAGGACGTCTCCTTATATACTCGACTCTCCAATCGCCCCAGATTCGATCTGTCATAATTTCAGGAAACCGCCCCCTGAAATCCCTCAATGTGCAACTAATGGGAGCAATTATGGGCATTCGTGCACATTAAACGTGCACCTGCAGTTATGCCTCAAATTACTCCTCATGTTGACCTGACAGTCTAGGTGTTGATGAATATTCCTGATAATATATGTGGCAAAAAAAAAGGCAGTGGAACACAACTCATCACGACGCGACCGCGCAACGTCGCAAGTCACAAGTCACGCGATGAATACGCGTAAAATCGCGAAACGCGCGCGCGTGCGTGCGTGTGACTTTGTGTCCATAGCAGCAGCCTTTACCTCCCTCATTATTCCCATTCTCAGAACCACTCCAAGAGTCACTATTTATGTTGGGGAACATCCATCTAGGTAGACAATGTGGGACTAAAGTTCCCAACCACCTCTTCATACCACCTTGACTTTCCACCAGGAGAGTTGACCCAAATAAATGAGCCCATAAATGGGTTGTACCAAAGGGGCCAAATCCCAACATAACCATAATCAGGGAGCGCATGCCTTTGGCTCTCGGCGATTTCCCCCTCGGCTTTATATAGTCCCGAACAAACGGCTTCTTCAAGGAAATTGGTACAAACTTGTCAAATGGGTCCTTGTGTAATACTCCTTCCAGATAAAATTATTCATGTTTAATGACCAGGATTGGGATGTCCAGACTGGCCCTGCATCATTACATACCTTCAGAGTCCGACCTAATTGGACCTCTTTTATATGGCATCAGTTGCACAATGATTGGTGGAATAATGCTTATTAATGTTGTATTGCAATTCGGCACGTTCACAGTAGCATCATTCTAAAGTTAACCATATGTCATTTGATTGGAAAGTGTCTGCTGAAGCAATTTTGAGAGCAAAAATAATGAATATTTTGTAGGTTATTTTGGTCATCCTACAGGTAAAGCTGGGTTTATGGAACTGAGAACTTATGACAAAACAAGGTATGTTATCATCTTTGTGAACTGGATTCTAGCCTGGCTGACATATATTAATAAGAAAGATGGTACACGGGTTACATTTTCAGCTGTTCTTGCTGCAGCGGTGTACCAGTGGTACACCGAGAGATCACAGATATGAAAAAAGCGACTCAGCGCAATGCACCTAGGCCCCTAGCACCGGTAATGCTCCAAAGGGTTATCATATCTGCTGTTAGGGATATAACAGTAATATTATATTAGATGATGTACTAGAGACTTATTTATATATTTGTCATCCTTATACATCTATTTATAGAGGCATCCGACCTCTTCAATAATACAAGATCCAATATTCATAACATTGTATCAGAGTTAGGTTGTTTTTTCCGACGGCAGCGACTCTTCTTCAGATCTTGATTTAGCCGCCGCCGTCCTGCCCGGTCGTCCTCCTTGTTAGTGCCCTAATCCTGTCCTCTGTTGGACAACTGGATCCACGTCACGACCAGAGCCGCCCCAATCGACTTGCTGCGCCCGCACAGTGCCGTCTTGGAGCTTGGAGAGGAGGTACTCCAGATCCCGCATATCGCACGCATCGCCGGCTTCCTGGTCCTCAGCACGCGGCGTAGCGTGGTTGGCGGAGGTCTCAACGACGGCCATCGGAAGCGGAAGGGAGGGAGGAGTCGGTCGGAGGGTTCCAGAAGGATCTGGCACGAGGGCATCGATTTGGCCGCCACCCTCCATCGGCTTTTCTTGGCCGCTGGTTTCCTCCCACGCGATCGAGTGAATCAATCCGACCTGAAGCGGATCGAACGCATCGGCGCGTACTCCCACATCATGCGCCAGTGGCACGGCCTTGCGACGTGTCCGCAGCGGGGCGGTGGGTGGTGGACGAGTTGTACCCGCTCTACGACTCGACGCAGTGCCCTTTCATCCGCGACGAGTTCAACTGCGTCAATCGGCCGCACTCGTGGTTCCTCAGATGCGATCTATCTGGGAGCAGTCGGTGCTGACCTCAGCATGACGATCCTGATGTCATCAGGCTTCCCAGGCTGAATCATTGGCGTGTTTGTCCTCTGGTGGCGCGGCTTTCTCCTCTGGTGGCGAACAGCCGCATTACTCTTCTGCCGGGGAGCGGCCGTTGCTGCCCAGATCGGTGCCGTTGATCACCGGTTGGAAGTTAGCCTCGTCGGTGCAGCTTCCAAGGTGCTGTCCCAATCTCTGTACGTCATCCAGATCTGGCCAGTGCTGATGTCAGCATGGCGTCATGTGACATCAGCAAGGCTAGGGTTTGATTAAAAAAAATAACACGTCGGGTCCTCTTCGGGGATGGAATTGACGTTTTTTGGGCGTCTTTGTTTTGGTTGCCTATGACGTCTTGATCTATCATTGATTCGGGAGTTCTGTCTACGCCTCGTAAAAAAATGTTGCTTGCACCGCGTTTGTTGCGCTCTAGTCGTTGTCTGCTGTTGCATATGTTTGCATCTTGCCGTTTTTGTCATCTTCATCATGATGATTTTTTCTTCTTCGGTCGGAATTCTAGCTATGCGGTGTCTAGTACTTTTCAATTGCACTAATTGTCGTGATTGGGTTCCTTGTATGCGTCTATATATGTGTGGTTCACGACTCTCGGAGTTGCTCATGGATGATCTCTGGTTGCTCATGGTATACAGAGCTAGGGTTTAACTTTCTCTACAACGAAAAAAATTCGGCAGCGGCCAGCACCTCAAAGTCGGCCACCGCCGGAACTCCACTGCGCACGGTCCTTCTGTCCTTCGGCGAGGACTACCGCCGCCATGGGGAGATGTGCGGCCGGTACTGCTCCGAGATTTTTGGCTGCGGCCGCACCGCTGCACTATGCCGGACGGTACGGCCTCGCTCCGGCTAGCGCGGCCGCCGTCATCTGCGGCTTCTTCTTCCGTTCGTCGAACATCATCGTCACGGACAGCAAGTCGCTGTCGCGGTCGTCCAAAACTGGGTTGCAGTTCCCCATGGGCGATTTCGTCTTCCTCGACACGTACGGCCTCATCTACTTCTCAGCCACTTCTCCCGTCCTGCGGGGCAGCAGGAGGAGGCGGGGGTCGTCATGGAAGCGCTTGTCAGGCTGCAGGTGACGCCACCTCCTTCGTGCGGACGCGCCGCCGGTCGCCACTGTTTCGGTGCTCATCTGGACCGGCCGGCTGCTGTTCCGTTGCTAGCGCCTGTGGCTGGAACCTGCTGGATCTCAGGAACGTTTGTTTCCTATGCCTGCAGCTAGATCTAAAGTAACGTTGGTTCCCTATTTAGGTGGCGGCTGCTAGTTTGAGGCCGTGACTCCTTCAATACTAGGGTTACGGTTGCTCCTTTAAAAAAAATCTGAGTTGATGATGTCAGCATGACGTCAGCGTGACATCAGCAGGTTTTTTGATTTTTTTAGAAACTTGCTGCTTGCGTCGCTTTTTTTTGCACTCTCTCCGTCCCCTACCGCTGTTTATTTTGCGCTCTCGCCATCGTCTATCATCTTCTTCATGATGGCTTCTTCTTTTTCGGCCGAAATTTTGGTTGTGCGGTCTCTGGTGCTTTTCAATGGCATCTTACCGTGACTGGTTCCTCGTATGCGTCTAATATGCGCGGCCTATGACTTTGGGAGTTTCTCATGGAAGATCTCTAGTTGGTACTGAACCTCGTCGTCGTGATTCACAACATTTTTAGGAGTTTGACTGGCTTCGTCTTTCTTCCGTTGCGCCTGCCAGTTTTGTCGGCTCCTGTCGGTGGTTTGGATCCGGCAGATCTCCCGATACTACTAAAGTGTTAGAGGAGTTTGATGTTCGGTGTGGGCGCGCGGAGATTCAAGAAGGTGAATTGTAAATAGCACAGGAGACACGGAGATTTACGTGTTTCGGGCCGCCTGAGCGTAATACCCTACTCCACGGGTGTGTTGGTGTTGTATTAGCGGAATGAGATTGTGTTGAGCGTCTATGGAATGTCTGTAGCGTATCTGAACGTGTCGCGTCAACTGTCGTCGGCCTGTCCTTTTATAGTACAAGGGCAGGCCATTACAAGTTAGCCTGGCCCGACATGTGGTCCCGGCGGTTACTAGTATTGATACTCATTCAACACGTTTAATTGCCCTTAATGACCGGGTAATGGGCTTTGACAGCACCGTTACTGGTAATTAAGGTCGTCCGATCGTGTGTCATTAATATGGTATTAATGACACTTAATCGGGTCTTGAAGTCCTTGATTCCCCTTTGAAGATCCGGAGCTGTTGTGGAGTCTTCCGGAGGTTAGAGGCTGAAGATCCGACGGTTGGACACGTGGCAGCTCTGGAGCATACTGTGGGAAACAGGTAGCTCCGGAGCTACCTGACACGTGTCAGATCTGGAGCTTCCCTTGGTCTGGGGTTAGGTCCGGGGGTGCCATTTCGGTACATAGCCCGGAGCTTCCCCCTTGTGGGCGGTAGCTCCGGTTTGATAGTACACGTGGCGACCCTGGGATTAACCATGTTGGAGAAGCGGGTCCGGTTGTATCTGACATGTGGGCCTCCGAAGGTCTTCAAATCAAGTAGATGACTTTCTTTTGAGATCTTTGTAACCTCAAGGGGTGTACGGTTTCCAGGGTATCGACAATGGCCCCCTGGGCCCACCTCTGGGGAAGACCCCTTGGGTGAAGTCATTCCGCTGGAGGTGGGTCCATCCTCGCGACTTTTGAACTGAGTCTTCAAAGGTCTTCGGATGTGCCGTTGGCGATGGTTTGGAGTTAAATCCTCGCCGTGCGGCGTATCCTGCGTGCGGCAGATGAGATCTTTGACGTGCGGATCTCACGCAATTGAAGGTCGCCAGTTCCCGATACGAAAACCGTATCGGTTCTGCGCGCCTTGTCAGGCCGCCGCCTTCGGGCTTCCCGCCTCATGATGACAACCGTTTGCCTGGGTAAGAACCTCGACTTGATCGTCGGGGTGGTCCCGGGCCCCCTTGTCATTGGCTGGGTGGAATTTTTGAGTGGTATCTTCGATTTCCTTGCAGTTTCCATCCAAGCGTTGCGAGGGCTTACTTAAGAAGGAAAGCACACACCGTCTAGAGTTCTTTACGCCTCTCATCTGTTCTTGCGCTCAAACTCCCAACTTGTGCTTCGTTTTTCCTCTCTTGCCTTGCTGTGCTGTGATGGAGTTGGGTCTCCGCGAGAGCCGTTTGAAGACCGATGGTGACCTGAAGAAGGTCCGGACCCTCATGGGATGGTCCTCGGACTTCTTCAACCGCTCGGTCCGCGCTGGGGGAGAGCTCCCGTTTGAGAAGGAGCACGCCGACGAAATGGTGTACTTCTCCTCGTACGCCATGGTGGGGTTGATCCCACCTTTTTCCTCCTTTTTCTTGATGCTGCTAGACTTTTATGGTCTGCAGCTATACCACCTTGGCCCTCACTCCATTCTCCTTGTGTCTATCTTCGTCCACTTTTGTGAGATGTGGATGGGCATCCCCCCTGCATTGAACTCTTCCGGACCTTCTTCACCGTCCATACCACCGGTAGGAGCAATGAGTACCTTGGATTCTACTACTTCGTGAAGCACAAGAAGTGCCCATTCAAGTACCTCCGGTCGTTTCCCTCTGGGAAGTGGGATGACTGGAAGAAGGACTGGATAGTCATCCGGGTGGAGGAGCACGAGAGGCTGGAGCTGCCCGAAGGCCTCCCCAACATTGACACAACGATCTGGAGTGAAGCTCCGGTGCTGGCGGATGCCTTCAACCCTGTTCTGACCAGGATCCGCCAGTGCGTGGAGGGGGGATTAACCCCTCAGGCGGTGTTTTGTAACTTCATGGTCAACAGGTGGGCACCGCTGAAGAGGAGAGAAAAACTCGATTGGGCCCTCAACAGCGTGATGGACGACGACCGGGTCGAGACCGGGCTGAAGTCCAACATGGTGGGGACAACCTTGGAGTTCCACCTCAAGAAGTTCCAGCACGGCATCGACGTCGAGGGTGACGACTTGACTCCGCCATCGGCTTTTCTTCCTCTGAACGTGGAAGTAGAGTTCAGTAGGGAGCTCCGGCGGAAGATGCCCGTGCTTGATGACCTTGGTGTCATCGAGAGAAGATCAACCACCAGGGTGGCGATCCCTGGAGTGTCTGAAGGTGGCTCCGACCCTACCACGAAGCCAAGGGTCGAGGTCGTCGGCAAGGGCAAGGTGCCGGCGGACGAACCCTTGAGCCGGAAGAGGAAGCTGCATCATGCCGACGGAAGGTCCTTCAGGCCTGCCACCTCTGCATCGGCTCCTTCTCCCCGGAGGGGGAGGTCTTCTGCAACCGCGGCGAATGTACCCGCAGCGGGGTCCTCTCGGGGTGCTAGCTCCGGGCATGCGACTCCAGCACTAGGGCCGGTTGAGGCCTCTAGGTCCGGAGGTTCTTCCCGATCAAGGGGGGGCTCGACTAGGGAAACGGCCGTGGCTGCTACGAGTTCCGGAGGGCCTTCCGGAGCTTCCACGCCGGCTATGACCAGCCCAGAACGCCTGGGAAAGAGGTTCCGCGCAAGCTGGTGCGGAAGCCTCCCAAGGTAATTTTTAATCTTTACCTTGGACAGTTGTTTAGTTGAAGTAACTATTTTTTAAGTTCCTTTATCCATCATCTGCAGCATTCCCAAGAAGAGGAGTGAGGCTCCACCCTCAGCCACAGCAGTTGAAGCTGTGAGGGCGGAAGCTCCTGCTCCTGTCCCGGTGCTGCCCCAAGTGGTGGCTGAAGCTGCGATAGCTCCGGCGCCAGCTGTCGTGGTCATGGACCTCGACTCATCCCCAGAGACTCCCGTGGTGGCGCCGGACCGCGGGAGAGAAGATGCGCCAGCGACACCTGTCCCGGTGGTTGAAGCTCCGGGTCCTGGTGCTGAGATGATGGAAACTCCGGCTGTTGAGCCGGAGGAAGCAGTAATTCCGGCCCCAGAGCCAGAAATTGTCGAAGCCCTGGCGGTTGAGCCAGAGGTGATTGAAGTCCCGACGTGCGCGCCGGAAGCTGAGGAAGTTCCGACAGTTGGGTCGGCTACCTCTGAAGCATCGGCCGCAGAGCCGGTCATTGTTGGAGCTCCGGCCGCAGGGCCGGTCGATGTTGAAGATCTTCCGGCTCCCAAGCCGGTTGTTGCAGAGGCGTCGGAGCTCGAGCCCCCATCGGAGGTGGTGCCTAGGCCGGAGCCAGCAGCGGCCCCTGCTCCGGAAGTGACGACGTCGGAGGTACCCGCGGCTGAGCCGGAGTGCCCTGTCGAAGTCGCTAGCCCCCTGCGTGAGGGGGTGAATGAAGACCTGGCGACGGGGCCTTCCTCGATGGCGATTGAGGCCATCCCGGAGGTTGGCCCTAGTGCCATGGAGACCCAGGGGACCACTCTTGTGGAGTGGGACCCAATTTTTGTATCTGAAAACCCGCTGGAACGAGCAGAGGAGACCCCAGCAGGTCCGGAACCTATCCCGTTGTCACTGTCTATTGACAACGCATGTTCCAGTCTGCGTCAAGTTCAACTGGCCTTCTTCCACGACAGCAAGGCTCTTGAAGAGGAGCGTCAAACCCTTAGGCGGTGGCGTAACCGGCTCTACTTCGAGACCAAGCTGGCGCAGTCAAGGCTAGCGGATGACAAAGAGTGGATCAAGCGGGAGAAGGTCTGCCTGGAATACTGGGGCAAGTTACTGGATGACAGGGAGAGTATGACTCGTACCCTTGACGCTCAATCCCAGGAGATTTACGAGCAGACCAAAGCAGCTAACAGTACGGCCGATGAACGCCAAGAAAGGCTTGAGGCCATTAACACTACACTCATCAAGCGCCGGGAGGCACTTGAAGAGAGGGAGAAACGGCTCGAAGATGAAGAGCAGAAACTCATTGAGCTGCGGGATGACGTCCTGAGGAGGGAGGAGGAGCTCACCGAGAAGGTGGCTCTAGCTGACAAGGGCCTCGAGGAGCGCGCCAAGAAATTGGAAGAGCGCTGCACTGAGGAGGAGGAGAAGGCATGGGTGCGAGGGTAGGAGCTCTATGAACAAGAGTGTGCCCTTGCTGCCAGGGAGAAGAAAGTGAGGGGCAGGGAGAAGGACCTGGTCGACCGCCGGAACAAGATCCACCTCCGGGAGGAGGAGCTCGGAAAACTCGAAAAGCGGGTTGCTGAAAAGATTCAGCAAAACGCCAAAGAAGATGAGCGCCTCGCCCGCGAGAATTCTGAACTGGTGGTGGCCAAAAGATCCCTGGAGGAATTGAAGGGCTTAAGGACTGCGGACTCCCTACAGATTTGGGAGTTCCTGGGCAAGGCCAACGACGCGCTGACACCGATGGGCTTCAGTCTTGTGCATCCGGATGGTCCGGAGCCGGAGCCAGACCTGGCGTTACAGGCGTTGAGCTCGGCAGGCAGCAAACTCTCCAAGGTGGGCGATGTCATCGCGGACCAATTGGAGGTTGAGGGGCAATCCCTGGCGAAGAACGTCACAGAGTATGTGCAGACGTGCTACACCAGCCGGAACTCCCAATTTCCTCTAGACCCAGTGCTTGAAGGTCCCGTTGAAGGAGAAGGCGAAGCTGCCCGAGCCAACGTGTCGGAGGTTGCCCAATTCTTCCATAGGGTCTAGGACCATCTCTGTAGTTCTCACTTGTATTTTCTCTTCTTCTTCCTCAATTTTGTAATCCCTTGTCTCCAGATGAATGAAATCCCTAAATTTTTGTGAATTTCACTTTTTGTCTTTAACACTTTTGTCTTCACTTGGCCCCCTGGTAGATGTACACAATTTGATTGTGAACATGTACCAAGAGGATATTGTGCTTTGTTGAAGACTCATTTGCTCCAAACTTGTAGAGTGTAGGTCCGAAGTCTTCGATAGTGAAGGCCCCCTGAGGTTGTCGGAGCTTAGAAGCTCTAGCATTGTCTATCGTCGGAGCTTAGTAGCTCCGGCAATAGTCCCTATCAACGCGTAGAGCATCGATAGTTAATCCTCCGGGGTGTCAGAGCTTAGTAGCTCTGGCAGTGACCTTTGCCAACACTTAGTTTGTTGGCAGCAGACTCCATTTGCGGGGTCTTCTCACCATCTTTTATTTAGCGTCGACGGCTGGCCCCCCTAGCTCTATCGGAGCTTGATTGCTCTGGTGATGCTCGTTTTCAATGCGTAACATCGATTACAAGCCACCTAGGGGAGTCAGAGCTTTGTTAGCTCCGGCTTTTCTCCATCAACGTAGATTTTATTTTTCCTGCACACTGAAGCCAAGAAAAATAGTAAAATTCGTTTCCTGCCTATAACTTCATCGCGGCTTACGATTCTCAAGAAAATTTTAAGTCCAATGTGATTCTAAATATGATCGAATGCATTGTCTTTACTTCCAGATCCAATTGTACTTGGACCCGCCTTACTTTGGCCTGCCGGGGTGTAGGTAGAGTGGCGTACTTAGGGTGCTTGACCAGGCTAAGTCGATAGCACACTCCGGCCCTAGATTGGCTTGGCGGCATTCAGGTGAGTAGGTCATGAACAATATTTGAATCCAAAAGAATCGACAATACAACTCGAATCGTATATGAACCGGTCGAACTAAAATTTCTTAAGAATTGCACGTCTTTGTTATAAACAAGAAAGAGAAAAATAAAAATGTTGAGCCTGTACAAAATAAATGCACGTGGAGTCTGTTTCACATGAATATGTCTTTCATTATAGGTTCGGGGTACAGGGGAAACAAGTACACTCTTAGGGTACGGAACCAGACTAAGCGTGTTTTATTTCTCGTTTGACCCAGGGTAGCTAGCCACACTTTTAGTCCTGAGACTGTGACAAGTGTTGCATGAACTTTACGGACCTTTCGGGAAAGGTCTGGCTGTTCTCCCGGAGGAACTACCCGACTCTGTACAATGACTCTATAACATACACCTCAAGTTACTACAGACTCACCTCCGTGATATTAAGTGTAGAACTTACGGAGGTGCTCAATGTTCCAAGGATTTGGGAGAGGTGTCCCATCCTCGGTAGCCAAGCAAACGCTCCCGGGACGGGATACTTTAATCACTCGGAAGGGTCCCTCCCAGCTGGGGGAGAGTTTGTTTAACCCTTCTCTGGATTGTATTCTCCGTAGCACCAGGTCGCCTTCCTCGAGTTGTCGGTTGTGTACATGCCGCTGATGATAGCGCCGAAGGGCTTGGTGGTATCGAGCATTCCGAACAGCTGCTTGGCACCTTCCCTCCTCTAGGAGGTCTAGGTCTTCACGCTGGAGCTGGTCCTGCGTGGCTTCGTCGAAGTTCCGAACCCGGAGTGACTCCAAGGTGATTTCTGGAGGAAGGATTGCTTCAGCTCCATACACCAGGAAGAAGGGTGTCTCTCCAGTTGACCGGTTTGGAGTTGTCCTGTTGGCCCATAGAGTGGGCGGAAGCTCTTCAATCCAGTTGGCACCATGTTTTTTCAAGCGCTCATAGGTGCACGTTTTGAGTCCTTTAAGGATTTCAGCATTTGCTCTCTCGGCTTGGCCATTGCTTGTTGGGTGAGCTACGGAGGCGTAGCAAACTTGAATGCCGAGGTCTTCGCAATATCCTTGAAATGCAGAGCTTGTGAATTGGGTCCCATTATCAGTGATGATTTTGTTTGGGACTCCAAATCTGCATACAAAGGACTGCAAAAAGTTGATAGTAGATTGCTTGTTGATTGTCACAACTGGAATTGCTTCCGGCCACTTGGTGAACTTGTCAATGGCGACGTACAGGAACTTGTAACCTCCGATGGCTCTTGGGAAAGGTCCCAAGATGTCCATCCCCCACACAGCGAAGGGCCATGTAGGAGGTATCATTTGTAGGGGCTGAGCCGGTGTGTGAATTTGCTTTGCATGAAATTGACATGCTTCGCATTTCTTCACCAGCTCAGTTGCATCCTGGAGTGTTGTTGGCCAGTAGAAGCCATGCAGAAAGGCTTTACCAACCAGCGTGCGGGAAGACGCGTGGTTCCCACACTCGCCTCCATGGATTTCTGCGAGGAGCTCGCAGCCTTCTTCCCTTGTGATGCACCGCATTAGGATGCTGTTGGCACCGCGCCGGTAGAGATCTCCTTCTACCAACGTGTATCTTTTAGCCAATCTGACTACCCGGTCAGCGGATACATCATCGTCAGGAAGGATGTTGTCTTTCAAGTAGTTCCGGATCTCCGAGATCCATGCATCGGAACTAACTTGAGCATTTGAGTCTTGCGTGCTGGGTTGCTCGGAGCTTCCGGCAGCACCTATGACCCTTGATGGCTGTTATGGTAACAGGGCCATTGGGACCGTCAGCTTCGGGATGCTGATCTCGCCCCCTTCGCTCAGTTTGGCAGGCTGAGCTGTGGGTTTTGACAACCTCCGGACAAAAGTTCCGTTAGGAGCTGGAGCTCCGGTTGACGCTATCGTCGAGAGTTCGTCAGCTTCAGCATTATGGGCACGCTGGACATGGTGGAGATCTAGGACTTCGAAGTCCTTCTGAAGCCTCTGGACTTCAAGGAGGTAAGCAGCTAGTTGGAGATTGTTGCAGGAGCATTCACCCTTCACTTGCTTAATGATGAGCTGTGAATCTCCCTTGACCAGCAATTGCTTGACACCGTATGACAGTGCCACCTTTAGTCCGTAGATGAGTGCTTCGTACTCCGCCATGTTGTTGGTCGCCTTGAAGTCAAGGTGTACCATGTATTTTACCTTCTCTCCAGTTGGTGCAAGGAGAAGGATTCCAGCTCCGGCCCCCTGCTTTTGCATGGAGCCGTCGAAGTAGAGGGTCCAATGAGGCTCGGTGAAGGCCGGAGCTTGATGTTCCAGCTTCTGCTCACTGGGGCCCCCAGGGTTTGATGGAGAGGGAGTCCATTCCGCCACGAAGTCTGCCAATGCTTGACTCTTGATTGCTTGCCTTGAAATGAATTCAAGATCAAATTCGGCCAATTCCACTGCCCACTTTGCAATATTCCCAGTTTAGTTGGGATTATGCAAGATTGCTCGAAGTGGGTAAGAGGTCACCACTGAGATTTTGTGAGCTTGGAAGTAATGTTGAAGCTTCCTGGAGGCGATAAGAACTGCATAAAGCAGCTTATGCACCTCTAGGTATCGAGTCTTGGCATCATGTAGTACTTCACTGATGAAGTACATTGGGCGCTGAATGGTCCAGACCCTCCCGGAGGGGCCCGGAGCTTCCTCTTCACTGACCCGGATCGTCCCGGAGGGATCCGGATTTTCTTCGGGGACCTCCGGGTCCTGACTGGAGGAACCCGGAGCTTCTTCAGAAGCGACCTGGATCCTCTCGAAGGAGTCTGGGTCTTCTGAAGTGGCTTCTTGTGGATTCGAATCTGGGAGCTGGGACCTAGACTCGCTTTCAGGAACCTCCGGACCCTCCCGAAGGGGTCTGGATCCCTGAGTATGGGGAAGTTCTGGTCTCTCCGCGACCAGGACCATACTGACGACTTCGTCAGTAGTTGAAATGTAAAGCAGCAAAGGCTCACCAGGGTTCGGAGCTACCAGAGTCGGTAAAGTGGTGAGGAACTATTTTAGCTCCTGGAATGCCTTTTCTGCTTCTTCAGACCATTGGAATGGTCCGGACTTCCTCAATAACTTGAAGAAGGGGAGTGCCCGTTCCGCCAGTCTTGAAATAAACCGGTTGAGGGCTGCTAGACATCCAGTTAGCTTTTGGACATCTTTGATGCGGGCTGGTGGCCGCATGTCTTCAATGGCCTTGATCTTCGCCGGATTAGCTTCTATGCCCCGGTGACTTACCAGGAAACCAAGAAGTTTTCCGGAGCTAACCCCGAAGACACACTTGTCTGGGTTTAGCTTTGTGCGGGTAACTCGCAGCTTATCGAAGACAACCTGTAAGGTGTCAAGAAGTGACTCCTTGTTCTTGACCTTGACCACGATGTCATCAACGTACACTTTCACTATGTCTCTAATGAGGTCTTCAAAGGTTTTGTACATAGCTTGTACAAAGGTTGAAGCTGCATTCTTGAGACCAAATGGCATGGCTGTATAACAGTACAATCCATCTACTGTGATGAAAGAGGTATGCTCTTCATCTTCCCTAGACATTCTGATTTGATGATACCCAGAATATGCGTCTAGGAAACACAGTAATTCACACCCGGAGGTGGAATCCACTATCTGATCTATTCTAGGTAGTGGGAATGGATCTTTTGGACATGCCTTATTTAGTGTTGTGTAGTCGATACACATCCGAAGCTTCCCGCTGGCCTTGGGCACAACGACTGGGTTTGTCAGCCATTTTGGATGGAGGACTTCTCGGATGAATCCAGCTTCGAGCAACTTCTTCACTTCTTGTCGAATGAAGTTTTGTCGCTCTACAGATTGCTTCCAAGGCTTCTGATGCACAGGTCGGGCGTCAGGGTAGATCTTCAGATTGTGCTCAATCACTTCCCTGGGGATCCCAGGCATTTATGACGGTTGTCAGGCAAACACGTCGACATTAGCCCAGAGGAAAGCGATGAGCGCGAGTTCCTATTTGTCGTTCAATCCTCCCGATATACGGGTGGTCTGAGCGGCATCAGAAACGATTTGGACGACTTTGACAGGGATGTCGGTGTCGCCGCTTGGCTGCACACGAGGTGCAGATGTCGAGCCTCGTTGACGAATGCTCGGGGGTTTTGGAGCTTGCTCCTGCCTGGAGTCCTCCTCTTGCGCCGTGGTAAGTGCATTGAGTTCTTCCAAAGCAGTTACTCCGGCAGTACGATCTCCACGGATCCGGAGAATGCCTACTGGTGTTGGCATCTTTAACACCAGGTAGCCATAATGAGCAGCTGCCATGAATTTGTACAGGGCAGGACTACCCAAGATGGCGTTGAAGGGTAAGTTGATCTGAGCAACGTCAAAGACCAACTTCTCGGTGCGATACTTCTCCCGTGTCCCGAAGGTAACGGGGAGAGTAATAGCTCCGAGTGGGGTAATGGCTCCCGGACCTACTCCGGAGAAAGGTCGGGAAGGGTGGAGATCAGAAGGTTGGAGCTGAAGCTTGGTAAAAGCTTTGAAGCTTATGAGGTTAAGCCCCGAACCTCCATCTACCATGACGTGGTGGAGCTGGATGTTATTGATGGTAGGAGATACCATCAAAGGTAGCTGACCTGCTCCAACCATGCTTCGAGGGCAGTCCGAAGCATCAAAAGTGATGGCTGTGTCCATCCACTTCTGATGAGGTTCCGCTCTGGCTGTAGGAGCTACAGCAGCCATGTCCCGTTGCATAGTCTTGATGACGCGGCGGGAGGTGATGTCCCATGATCCACCGAAGATGGTGTTCATGGTCTTCCGACGCTCATTGTCAGAGACGTCAGAATCATCGTCGACGGAGGTGTATACGGTCTTCAAGACCTTTTTGGGATCCTGAAAACCTAACTCCTCTTCAGCCGGAGCTTCGTCGACTTTTTGTTTTTCTTCCCTCTTTTGGAAAGGAGCTTCTTCCCGGCGCTTGTTGTAGCGCTCGGCAAGGTTTTGGACCTCCCGTCAGTCTTCCAAACTGTGGCTGCCCGTTTTGTGAATTGGACACCACACTTTGGGTTTGCCACCGTCTTCAGAAGACGGTCGAGGTCGCTTCTCGGGGCGTGGCCCCCGGCCACCCGGAGCTGCAGCAGCTGCAACATTGGATGCACCGGCCGACAGCTTCTTCTTACCGTTGGTCTTCTTCTTCTTCTTGCCACTCCCGTAGGTAGCGGCTTCTTCTTTGGAGGATTTCTTGTGACCCTCCGGAGTTGGTTTGGAGTGCATTTCACGGCCCTCCACAGCTCTGGCACATTTGTCGGCCAAACTGAAGAGTTCCATGACACTGATGATCTCCTTGATCGCCAGTTTCTCCAGCATCTTCTTATCCCGTACACCCTGTCTGAATGCCACAATGACAGAGGCGCTAGAGATAGAAGGGATAATGTTTCGTACCTGAGAGAACCTCTGGATGAATGATCGCAGGGATTCTCCCCCTTTTTGCACGACTGCAAAAAGGTCCAGTTCAGTGCCTGGTCGGGTGTATGAACTCCCGAAGTTGGCGGTGAACTGCCGGCACAGCTCCTCCCAACTGTTGATGGAGTTGGGTGGAAGGCTCATAAACTAGGACCTGGTGGTCCCAGTTAAAGCCACTGGAAAATAGTTGGCTATTACGGTCTCATTTCCTCCAGCTGCCAAGATAGCAGTGGAGTAGATCTGAAGAAATTCGACAGGATTGACGGTCCCGTCGAACTTTTCTGGCAGGTGAGGCCGGAACTTCTGTGGCCACCTGACCATACGCAGATGCATGGCCAGGGCTGAATAGCCTCCTCCCACTCCTTCAGGAGCAAGAACGTCCTTCTCGTCTTTCACGAGCATGCTCAATATGGACTCGGCTGTCCTGTTGGCGGTATCGGTGATCAAGCTCCGCCCGGAGGTCATGAGTTGAAAGCCTTGATACCGTGTGGGTGCGTCGTGCCCCGGAGGGCAACGACGTCACCTGCTGTGATGCAGCACGTCTCCTGTTGTTGGAAACGTGCGGACCAAGTCTGCCAGATAAGGTCCATCGCTGCGACGGGGCCCGTCCTGAAGGAGGAGGGCCCTGGTTGCTGATGCGGTCGGCTGCTGCTGCAACCAAATGTTCTACATCAGCTCTCCACTGCTCCAGTGCATCCCGGGATGCATCCACAGGTGGTGGGCGTTGGAGAAGAGCACGTGCTGCATGGAGCGCGTGTTCCGGGTTGTCATGATTTCCTGACGCAGTGACTGACGCCGGTGCACCATCGCGTTGTCCAGCTTGATTTGCTGATGGAGGTGGTGGTGGTGGCAGTGTGACTCCTGCTGGCGCTGAGGCCCCTGCTGGTGGCTGCACATTGGAGGGATTGCCCCCAACAGCTTGAACAGCAGGATGACCGTTGGATGATCCAACAGCTGAGTTCACCATTCTCGAAATCTCAAGATCCCCTACCTGGCGCGCCAACTGTCGGTGGTTTGGATCCGGCAGATCTCCCGACACTACTAAAGTGTTAGAAGAGTTTGATGTTCGGTGTGGGCGCGCAGAGATTCAAGAAGGTGAATTGTAAATAGCACAGGAGACACGGAGATTTACGTGGTTCGGGCCGCCTGAGCGTAATACCCTACTCCACGGGTGTGTTGGTGTTGTATTAACGGAATGAGCTTGTGTTGAGCGTCTATGGAACGTCTGTAGCGTATCTGAACGTGTCGCGTCAACTGTCGTCGGCCTGTCCTTTTATAGTACAAGGGCAGACCGTTACAAGTTAGCCTGGCCTGACATGTGGCCCCGGCGATTACTAGTATTGATACTCATTCAACACGTTTAATTGCCTTAATGACCGGGTAATGGGCTTTGACAGCACCGTTACTGGTAATTAAGGTCGTCCGATCGTGTGTCATTAATATGGTATTAATGACACTTAATCGGATCTTGAAGTCCTTGATTCCCCTTTGAAGATCCGGAGCCGTTGTGGAGTCTTCCGGAGGTTAGAGGCTGAAGATCTGACGGTTGGACACGTGGCAGCTCCGGAGCATACTGTGGGAAACAGGTAGCTCCGGAGCTACCTGACACGTGTCAGATCCGGAGCTTCCCTCGGTCTTGGGTTAGGTCTGGGGGTGCCATTTCGGTACATAGCCCGGAGCTTCCCGCTTGTCGGCGGTAGCTCCGGTTTGATAGTACACGTGGCGACCCTGGGATTAACCATGTTGGAGAACCGGGTCCGGTTATATCTGACATGTGGGCCTCCGAAGGTCTTCAAATCAAGTAGATGACTTTCCTTTGAGATCTTTGTAACCTCAAGGGGTGTACGGTTTCCAGGGTACCGACAGCTCCGGTTTTTGCTGCTTCATCTACTTCGACGTTCTGCTTAGTGGCACCTTTTGGATCATTTTTGTGGCTCTTAGCATGATTTTTAACTCTTCAAACTCAATATTCTTAACGTACTTTGAGTTTGAGGGGAGGTGTTAGGTATATAATAGTAATATTATATTAGATGATGTACTAGGGACTTATTTGTATATTTGTCATCCTTATACATCTATTTATAGAGGCCTCCGACCTCCTCAATAATATAAGATCCAAAAATCCAATATTCATAACATCTGCGACGTCGCTGATAAGCTGCAGAATTGACTTGTCGCCGCTGATATGCTGTGGAACTCAATACCCATCATCAATGCCTGCATGTTGGCATGTTGTAACACCCTCGAGTGCAACCCTTCAACCGTGATAAGAAGGCTTGGATTTTTTTTTCGCCACTAAACTGTATAACTGAACTAGGACGAATCGTCTTAGAGTTTTTTCACTTGTACGATCTGTGTCTGTTCCAGGTGAGCCCAAACTGGACGGCGGCGGTGGCTGCGGTGTGCTTGGAACTAGGACCATGAATGACAGAATGACTACGTATATGGCTGTAACATTTTAGGCGGATCTCGTCGCACCTCTGCTAGCAGCAAGGAGTTCCGGCTTCACTGCTGCATGTTTCCATTCACGTTTCCCTCGGCGACTTGCCGGGGCACTCCTGCGAATGCCAGAAACGAAAATGCCGGTTCTTTGGAAGGACTTACCGGATTGGAGTCGTTTCATTTTCGTCAGTCTTGGTCTTATGCTCCGCTGCATCTTCAATTCTTCGATTCAGACGGGCGATCGCGATGTAACCTGTGGTTTTCGTTGCCTCTCCTGTCTCCTCCTCCACCTACTATGTGGTGGTTTCAAGTGTGTGATACTCGGTATCTCTGTTCCTAGCTGCGGTACATCAGCATCTAGAACTTTGAGTTGGTCATGGGATTCAGATTCGGCAAGAGTCCACAGTTCTGGACGCTATCAATAAACATCGGCACCCCCCCCCCCACCCCCACCCCCTATTGATAAAAAAAATACATTTTCCAGTGTTTACCAATTTTAAAAATCCATCGTTTTATTTACTAGAAATATAGAAAAAAAATAGGGATACGCAATGCCAACTCACGACATGCATACAACTGGATCGACGTGGTTACGTATGCTAAGTTTGTCCGGCTTATTAGTACAATGTGCAGAGAACACAATTTTTTTTATTATTATTCAAGTTGAATTTTACTCATCGTTCTCTGTCTAGGAGAGACCAATTTTCAGTTGGCTGAAAATAACGGGACGTTTTACTCAAAGCTCATAGCCTTTAGATTTAGATCCGAAAGCTAAAATTTGTAATCATCATTTACAATCACAAAAACAGCTCATGGACACCACACGATATTCAATCTTACGTTGGACTAAATTGTAGGTACAGCTGTACCGCGAGTACGTGCAACAAATTGAATCCCACGCTCGACTACGGTAATCATGAGCTGTACCGTGAGTACGTGCAGATACTCTGCACCTTTTCACTGAATAGCATTGCCGTATTCATTGACCTGGACCGGTTGGCTGCTCCGTGCAAGCTTTCTCCTCCTGCCCCCGGCCCCGCCAATAAATAAAAAAACACGCGCCGCCTGCTCTGCCTCCGACTCCGACTCCAGTCGTCGTCTCCGCTCCCACCGCCCCGCCCCGACGACCTGCCCGCTCGGCTGCCGCGCCTCTTCCTCGATCTCGCGTGCGCGCGCGCTCCCTCCCGTGATCCGCCGGCGGCCATGGCGGCGCCCCGAGTTACCATGGAGGTGGGCGCCGATGGCGTCGCGATCATCACCATCTCCAACCCGCCCGTCAACGCCCTCCACCCGCGCAGTAAGAACTCACCCGGCCACCGCCCTTCCCGCTCACTGGCTCTTTTTCCCCTGCGACTATCTAACCCTACTACCGTGTAATTCGTTCCTGTCCGGTGGTTGGTGCGGCGGATGCAGTCTTCGATGGGCTCAAGGACAAGTACACCGAGGCCATGGCCCGCGACGACGTCAAGGCCATCGTGCTCACCGGTGAGATCTCTTCTCAGTTCCCGCTCCTTCAAATTTTAATTCTGCCGCAGGACTGGACCGCCTGCTCGTTTCTGCTACATACTGCGCGTTGCAGTCAATCATTTCGTCATTTCTGTCTTAAGACCGCCCGTAATGGTGTACTGTAAAACTTAATGCACTGTAAATATAGAGTACTGAAAGTATAGAGTAGGTGTGCAGAGTGAACATGTTGAAAGTATAGAGGATACGCTGGAAGTATAGAAGAAGAATATTGGTTTAGAGGAAACGAGTGCGGATAGCCTTAGAACGGATACTTGATGCATCATCTCTTCCAATCAAGTCAATGTGGTATTGCAAGGGCTCCATGCACCTTGGCTTAAAGAAAACTTTCTGCCATTGTCCCGGATTCTGAGGTTCTTATGAATTTGGTAGGTGCTGGTGGCATATTCTGCGGAGGTTTTGATATCAATATGTTTTCACTGGTTCACAAGACTGGTAAGGGTGTACCTTCATCTGTGCTAATTCCAAATGGCTTCCTCAGACCTTTGCTGCTTACCAAGAACTGTTTCTTTTCTTACACGTGGGATGTTGGCTTGCAGGAGACATGTCTATTATGCCGAACGTTTCTGTTGACCTTGTGTCAAATATCATGGAAGGTAAGGATTTCTCTCCTTTTTTAATAAAAAAATACCTTGATTCCTCTTATGTCATAGTCATTTTGTATACACTCTTGTTCCTTCTAATATCATAATACGTGTATACGTTTATGCGCAGAGGGGAAAAAGCCTTCAGTTGCTGCCATTCAAGGCCTTGCTCTCGGTGGTGGACTTGAGTTGGCTATGGTACGCCATTTACGCTTGTTGAACATTGTTGTTAAATCTGATTCTTGAAGTTGCAGATGAGCCTAGTTTGAATCCTTGTCAACTTTTAAATGGCAAACTTATTCAGGCTTGTCACGCTCGGTTATCTACCCCTGAAGCTCAACTAGGATTACCTGAGCTAACTCTTGGCATAATTCCTGGATCTGGAGGTTCGGATGCACAACATTTCTCTGACAACTGTTAATGCTGCTCCTGTCCTCTTGATTCGTGTTGGTTCTCATTGTGTATCTGATTGAGTTTGCTTATTATGTAGGAACCCAGCGTCTTCCAAGGCTTGTAGGTCTGCCCAAAGCAATAGAAATGATGCTAGTGAGTATAACCTGTTTCTTGTCTGAGTTGATTCATCCTTCTAGATTTGCAAAAGAATACTCACATATATGAAACTTGCATAACTGAGAAATATCTTGTATGACCTAAAATTTGCGTCCAATCATTAGAAACCCAATACTTTGTTTCCCTGAAATGTAGGTGTGATAACTCATATCAGCAAGAAAGATCCATGTTTTTTATTATTACTACTGCCATATAGTTCTCTCAATCACTCTCCGTACAATTTTACAGCAATCAAAGTTCATTGCTGCAAAGGATGCAAACGAAAGTGGTCTCGTTGACGCCCTTTGCTCCCCTGATGAATTGATAAAGAGGGCACGCATTTGGGCTTTGGAGATTGCTAGTTGTCGTAAACCTTGGATAAGATCTCTTGCCAGAACCGATAAGATTGGTTCTCTGTCTGAAGCTCGTGCTGTATTAAGTATGGCAAGACAGCAAGTAAAGAAGGTTGCACCACATTTGCCACAGCAACAAGCCTGCCTTGATGTTATTGAAGAAGGAGTATTATTTGGTGGCCATGCTGGTGTTCTAAAGGTATGCATTATTACTGTCCTACCTCTTCTTCGTTTATATAGGAAAACAAGAGTGCATTAATATTCAGTCTCTTTGCTTTTCTGTGGAGCACCAGATTCCCCATATGAGTTTCAAGAATTTGAACTCTCATTATATGTTGGGAGTTATACAGGAACCCAGTTATTGTACCAATGGCAAACTCACATGCATATGTAGTAAATTCTGCAAGCTGCATGATATTTTAGCTGCATTAGTAGGAGCAGTTTACTAATTTGACATTTATGTTGGCATCAATGCTCTTGATAGTTTCAATATGGTTCAGCTTCTACAGATTAGTTGTTAGTACTTTCCTTTGTCTTTTTGTTTACTATATAATTTATACGGAATAATATTTTTATTGAACACGCCTAAATAAATGCAGGAAGAGAAAGTTTTCAATGAGCTGGTACAGTCACCGACATCAAGGGCACTTGTCCACATCTTCTTTGCACAACGCTCCACTACAAAGGTTGTCTTTGGACGTGTATTTTACCTCTTATTTTCATGAGTTAATTCATTGGTTTGTTTTTGCTGACCATTATGCAATCTCAGGAATGCTCCCAAAGCTTAGGCACATTACCCTTTATTCTAGGTTCTAATGTTTTTATATCCAGTCCATTGTCTAGCTTCTGTACCTATTCCTTTTTGTTTTCCCACGCATAAAAAAAGGTGAGCTGTATTGGAGGAGAGGAATATTAAAATAAAAATTTATACATAAGTCAACAAGACTAGATGGTTAAAAACTTACAGGGTCCAAGAGATTAGCACATATGTTAACTTGGCTTATTTTAATTTACTTGTGGTGAATAAACATGTGAGCCTTCAAATCTCTTGTTTACGCTAGTTTTCCCTTCCATTATTGTGATCCAAATTGTCATCAGATCCCCAAACATTCATTTTTATATCTATTTGTTGTGGAGATGAGTGGAATAGTTTTCTTGATTATTAACTTCTCCCATACAACCAGTCAAACTTGCAGAATGTGCTACACAATCTATCTTAGCTAAGTGAAAGCAGTTAAAGCTACATTACGCATTAACAACATTTTTATCTTCAATGTTTTTTTTCTTCCCACCTTCAGGGATAGGTTTTTTCCATTTGGCTTACAATTGCTTTTGTACAGGTGCCTGGTGTTACTGATGTTCAACTGAAACCGAGGCAAATTAGAAAAGTTGCTGTTATTGGTGGTGGCCTGATGGGCTCTGGAATTGCAACAGCACTTCTTGTTGGCAACATATCTGTTGTGCTTAAGGAAGTAAACTCTCAGTTTCTTCAAAGAGGACAAAAAATGATAGCAGGTCAATTTTGTTAAATTGCTGGTGATTTAGTAGAAAGTTGTTTTGATGTAGAATAGTTCTTTTGAGTTTTGCTGGATTGGAACTTTAACTTTTGTGTAGAGGCCTATATTATCTTTGCTTGTTAGTTCGATTTCCATGTTATCTGACAGATAATGTCCACAATCCTTCCCACAGCTAATCTTGAGGGCTTGGTCAAAAGGGGATCACTTACAAAGGACAAGATGAAAAAGGCCATATCACTTCTCAAAGGTGCTCTAGATTATTCAGATTTCAGGGATGTCGATATGGTTATCGAGGTAAGCCGCATATGCTTGATGCTTTTGCATATTTACTGGCATATCAACGACTAATTGAGTTCATGGAAGTGTAATATATTTATAATATATTTAATACCACAATAGGGGCTTCCCCTACTGTAATTCCCTCAAACAAAAAGTATAATATGTTCTTTTTTATGGTTAAAGTGTAATGTGTTTCATGACTCCTAACATTACCCTTGTTTAGTAGTTCCAAAAAAGATACCTTTGTTTAGTTACATAATTCATGAACATTCTTAACATTTGACACATATTTTCTTCCTGATAGGCTGTCATAGAGAAGATTCCATTGAAGCAGTCAATTTTTGCTGACATTGAGAAGATATGCCCACAACATTGCATACTTGCAACAAACACATCTACCATTGATTTGAACATTGTTGGCGAGAAGACAAATTCTCAAGATAGAATTATTGGGGCACATTTCTTCAGGTTTGGCATTTCTTGTAATTAATGGCCGTAACAGATTTTTTAATAATAGTATAATAATATGCAAAGTTATCAATGCCTAAACAGCTAAACTGCACACAAATGTGTCGAAACTACAATATTACATTACTAATTTTTGTTAAAAATGGTTTGATAGCATGTCTAAAGCAAAGCTGTAACAATGATAATAGAAACTTAGAAGCAAAGGACACTTATGGTTATTATTTTGGTGCACCACGTGGAGCATTGCCCAAGAGCTTTTACTGAATATACATGTAGAACTATTGGTTGCTCTTGATGTTAGGTCTATCTGCCAAAGCATGAGTATTTGTTTTCAAAAAATCAAAGCAAATGATAGTGAAAGACTCTTTGCAAACTGGTTGATTAAGAATCACTCGATAGTCCACCAGCAATTGATCTTTGCATGTTCCAGGGACTAGCAGTAAATTGTTGTATGATTCACATCACACTTAGATGTGGATAACTTAATACCAGTTTAAGCACTGTTATTAACAATCTATGATTCACATCATATGTTGTTGAAAGTATGATTCACCTAAAATGGTTGGAGATGTAGCATATTTACATGGAATAGAACTGGATCTCCCTGAATTTTACTGTTCCCAATGTTAGCTGTATTGTACTTAGTTGTTGTGACTACAGAATGCTAATACTATGCTGTTTACAGCCCTGCTCATATAATGCCATTGCTGGAAATTGTCCGGACAGAGAAGACATCTCCACAGACTATCCTTGATCTCATGACAGTCGGGAAGATAATAAAGAAAGTGCCTGTTGTGGTTGGCAACTGCACAGGATTTGCAGTTAACCGCACATTTTTTCCTTACTCACAGGCTTCTCATCTTCTAGTTCGTCTTGGCATCGACGTTTTCAGAATTGATCGAGTAATAAGTAGCTTTGGTATGCCAATGGGGCCATTTCAGTAAGTCATTCGACTCTTCTCCTGCTATCTATACATAGAAGTAGATAATGACTAGTTTGGCATTTGAAAATTTTGATAACAGAATATAGTGGGAAGCATAGTTATTAAGGCGTCGCTTAAGCAACGCTTAATCGGTAAGGCGGTCGGGCGCAGTAAGGCGTCCCGTCGCCTTGACTTCATGAGTAAGGCGACGGGCGGCGGGAGCAGGGGAGCCGCCGGCGGCGGCGAGAGAAGGGGAGCCGGCGGCGACGGTGAGAGAAGAGAGTCGGGGGCGGCGCGAGAAGGGGAGCCATCAGCGACGTGAGAAGGGGAAGCCGCCGCCTCCGGCGGCGGACGCCGATCTGAGCACGATCCGTCGGGCGGATGGGGGGAGGGCACCGACGGGCGCCGATCTGCGGGCGGAAGGGAGGGGGGAGGGAAGGGCGGGCGCGGGGGCCGATTTGTCGGGCGGATGGGGGGAGGACGGCGGCGGGCGCCGGTCTGTCGGGTGGATGTGGGGAGGTGGCGGTTGGCGGGATGGGACCAGTGGGATCAGGTGGTGGGCAATGTAGTCTAGGGTTTGGAAGACTCATGGGCCTTATGGGGCTGAATAACCTAATGGGCCAGGTAAGTTGATATTTTCCCTTTTGTAGTGAGCTGAGATGGGAAAATCAGACAGCCTAGGCAGTGGCGTAGCTAGATGATTCATACACGGTATGCACACCTACGTATTACCTAAAGTACTAAACTATATGAAATTTAGAAATATAAAAATCTTCATTGGATCATACAAATTCTAGGTATGCACAAGCATACCTGGCAACCCAGCTAGCTACGCCACTGAGCCTAGGTGTAGATGGGCTGGGAAAATGAGCCCAAACACCAGAAATATGAATATACTTCTGTTTTTTAAATATATTAATGTATTTTCTATATTTTCTTATTTTTATATAAAACTAAAGCGTCGCCTCGCCTTACGCCTTATCGCTTAAAAGGTTAAAAGGGGGCCAGTTGCCTTAAGTCGCCTTACCGCCTTAATAACTATGGTGGAAAGTCTAATTCATGTATAAAATAAATACTTCTCTGAGGCCAAATTATTTTTTCCCTTATAACAACAACAACAAAGCCTTTGTGCCAAAGACGTTGGGGTAGGCTATTTTTGTTCCCTTGTGAATCTTAAAATTTTACTTTGGCTATTTTGTTATCTGTCTTTTATCATTGTGCAATCGGCCACATCTGTTTTATGAGTAGTTTGGTGCCTTCTCAATCTCTATGTATCTGAAATTCTCATTCGTGTGGTTAGATGTGTAATGTAATAGAATAAACCAACACCTTTGTTAAATGTGGACCAGAAACCTAGGCTATTAGTGAGCGTGTAATGATCATATTTCCTTCTCTTATTTCTATTTACCATTTGTACATTTGTGCAAAAATTGTCAAGACCCTCTCATGAAATTATAATGTAACAAACAAACCAGCTACCAAATCTGTTAAGCCTTTAGTTTTATTAATAACTTGTGGCTTTACACTAAGGGTGCAATGCTGTAACAGTAGTAATACTGAAAGCTAGTGCTATGCTGGGTTTTGAATCATCAAGAATTTTCTTCTCAAAAAAGAGTCATCTGAGTTTCCAGTTAGGTTTAACAATCTCAATAATTAAACATGTTATGCTGTGACTTACCTGGATCGTTAAAATGAAAAGTGCAATCTCAGCAGACACCAGACAGGCACCCTTCGATTCTTATAAATGGATGCTCTTGATTGCAAAATGTTGATTCTTTTATATGGATGCCTTTGATTGAAATGAACAGTACAGTTTCAAACTTCCAATATTTGAAATTTAATTGCTCCTCTTTAGGCTCCAAGATGTGGCTGGATATGGAGTTGCCTTGGCAGTAAAGGACATCTATGCATCTGCCTTTGGAGAACGAAATTTCGACTCTGATCTAGTGGATTTGATGGTGCAGAATGGACGTCAGGGTATGGTTCTCCAGTCTTAACGTGCTTTTTATTTATCTATATTATGATCCATAGCTCATAAGATGGAATGATACAACCACTGAGTATATGCATAATGCATTTTTTTCTTTATATTATTTTTGTGAGAAATCATTACCTTGTTTTTCTTTTACAGGAAAAAGCAATGGCAAAGGCTATTACATTTATGAGAAGGGTGGGAAGCCAAAGCCTGACCCTAGTGTCCAACATGTGATCGAGGAGTATAGAAAACATGCAAAGACAATGCCTGGTGCAAAGGTTTTCCTTCGTCGTTCACTCTACCTGTCCAAAACATGGCTTTCACATGTTAAGAATTGACACGGCGTTCTGATATACTTAAATTGTTTTTCTTGCAGCCTGTTACTTTAACAGATCAAGATATATTGGAGATGATTTTCTTCCCAGTTGTCAACGAGGCATGCAGGGTTATGGATGAAAATGTTGTGATTCGAGCTTCTGATCTTGATATTGCATCTGTTCTTGGGATGGGCTTTCCTAAGTACAGGTAGCCAGCCATTGCCTATCTCTAACTGTATCCATGTTCTTATATAATTAGTTGGGTAATAAAGATTTGCGCATTTTAATGAGGCTGTTTTGTCGTTAACCATGATTGAGCTAATCTAGCACATATGTTTTCACTATGTTTGCTTAGTTCCAATTTGAACTCGAGTCTTACCAGACAGCTTTGCTAGGAAGTTCAGGTAGGGATATCTGTAGTGGGGTACAACCAGCGCCTGAAGATACTACATAGTAGGGTCGTATTTGACTACAAACAATACTTGGTCATTTACGTTCTATTAAATGTGTTTAAATGGTGGCTATATATGAGCACATGTGGTTTGTTATGCATTGATCTAATATACCAACCGAGACCCAAGGGTTCCTGATTATGGATAGACTTCCTGGTTATTCAAATCGTCCCATACTCTTGTATACTGAACGTCTGATTTGTTGTGCCAATGGTCCTAAAGATATCACATTATGCAAGCCCTTTATCATTGACTATATGACTCTTGAGTATCTGAGATTATTGTGCTTGATACAAACTTTTATATATTTCTTCATTGCATTGGTTTTGGGATAACAAGGTTCTGAGTGTTAGTTTTAATTTCTATGATCTTATGAAGGGGTGGTCTAATCTTTTGGGCTGACACTGTTGGAGCACCTTATATACTTTCAAAGCTAAGCAAGTGGGCGGAAAGTTATGGTGCCTTCTTCAAACCATCAGCTTATTTGGAACAAAGAGCTAAAAGTGGTCTACCACTGGTACTCCCTCCCTCCTGCCTCCCGTGCCTAACCATGTTCGCTGTATAATATACATTTACTTATCTCTCTCTCTCTCTCTCTCTCTCTATATATATATATATATATATATATTCTAGATCGTGATATGCATGTAATTTTCTTTAGCTGCAGTGTCACTCTTCTAGCAGTAGCATTCAGCAGACTATAACTTGTTTATGATAGTCGTCCACAAAGCAAAATTATATATATATATATATATATATATATATTAATAATAATCACAATAATAATAGTTTCTATGGAGTTGGGAACTTGGAATGCAGAAGGGGTTTAACATGAGCCTTATCTTGCTCTTCCTGGCTTCTTGTGCTATTCATTTAGTGCAGACTTAACATATTTGATTGTACTAGTGTGTTACTGCTGAGAATGTAGTGGCGCTATCTATTATCAAGCAATCCATTCAAATCAGTCATGTTATATTCTTTGCAGAGCGCACCAAGCTCATCACGGCAAGCTTCGAGGTCGCGCATGTGAGTTGCTACTGCACCGGCTCGCTGGCAGGAGTAAGCACTCAGTGAACTTCGGCAGCTGGTCTGAAATACACATTGAACTCAAAAGGAGGTCCAGATAAACTTCATCTTGGTTCGCATCCCCTGGTTGGGCTGCTATGATCATTAGAACCTCAATAAAATGGCTATGATGTATCTTTGTGCAACGGTACAGCTTTCATGCCTCCGAACTGTAACTATTTCAGAAACTCCAGTGTGTATGTGTACTATATGGTAGAGTCATCTGTAACAAGTAGAATAAGGGCTATGCAGCCTCCCAGCTTGTTGGTGTTGCTCTTTGAGGATGAGAATAAATACATAAGTTTACTGGCAAATCTGGTTAGCCCTCGTTTTTAGTGAGAACGCGAAGAACTAATAAATTCTTGTGGAATTCCTGATGAACCGCGCCACGGGGAATACAAAGAAACTTTGCTGCAAAGAAAATAAAAACATTTTTAAAATAAAAAAGTATGAGGAAACGTACGCGTTGCAGTTCGTGTTGCGGCTGAGCTTGTACGGCAGCGACGACACCCTCCAGTCGAGGCTGGTTGCCGAAGGCGCGGCAGTGTCGAGCCTGTCGCTGGATCCCCTCCCGACTGCACGGCGCCAGCTTGTTGTACACCGTCGAGCACAGCCTCGGGGACGCTGCCGCCGCTGCGAGGACGACCAGAAGCGGCGGGCATGGCGGCTCGAAGAGAGAACGGAGAGGAAACGCGTGAACCTCAGACGAAACAATGTACGGAGTACTAAGATTGATGAACCTGTGGCTGCTGCAGCTGCTAATTTCATCAAGATAATTTCCTTGATGTTCTCTGTGTGCAGGCCCAACATTTCGTTTTCTTCTTCTGATGACCTGTAGACTACGACGACGACGAGGAGCAACAGACAACAAACACTAATAACTCGTGCTCGTTATGTTGATGGTGACATAACAGGGAGCATGGGGTCCCATTTTCAGCAGCACAGATGGGGATGCATGGGGTGGGAGATGCGGATGGGACATACAGGACAGATTCTTCTTCCGCTGAACGAATGTTTTATTAAATTAATACTCACTCCGTCCTCAAAAGTTTGTCGCTTTGTAGTTTATTTTTGAACTACAAAGCGATAAACTTTTAAGGATGGAAGGAGTACATCAATATGTAGCAGGCAATTTTCTTTACTGCCTTGCTATAGATCTCAATGACTGTTACTGGAATAGCAACAACGACGGCCATACTTGCCATCTTGCTCAGCTATGTACACAACGCAATTCTAACGCGGACATCTTGAAATGAAACCCAATCACACTTAACTTCCACCGTTGCCTTTCGCTACATCATCGTTTGATCTGCACTGTTGATTACTTCTATACGCTTCTTTTTCTTCAGCTTTTGCCGGAGAAGCGGAAGATGTCGCTCCACGGTCAAACTGTGCGCCCAGTTCAATTGCTGCCTCTGATAACGATTTGTGTTCTGCAGTATCAGCACCAAGTAAACAAAGTCAAGTAACCGCAAAATGTCGAATATTGTAGCTTTTTCAGGAGTAGTTTTTCTTCTGCTTACTACCGAATGCCACACTAACAAGAGCAAGTGTGACTAGAGTAGGGGGTAGGAAGGCCCTACTGTTTCAGCTCAAAGAAAAAGGAGCAAGTGTGAGTGACTCACCATTTATTTTTCCACGTGTAATAATTACACGAAGATAATCACACAACCCAGTCAACACTAGGTTCTCTTGTGCAACACGTAGCTCAGAAACATCTTGATCGTACGAGGTAGATGGAAATGAACTTCCGTAATCATCTCCAAAGGCGGTATCCTGCTCATTGCACATTAGTGCTTGTGTTGCTGGAGACGCGGGCCTAGAATCTTTAGAAGAGCTGTCAGACAATTGGGAAGCCATTTCATTAGCACTCAGCTCGTTGCATGTCAGTGTTTGTGCTTCTTTCAAGTCCTGCTGCTTGGAATGACCATTACTTAAACCATCATTTGTGTGAAACTCATTAGCTCCTGCAGTCTCATGCACTTTATTATCTGTAAACAGAAAAGTTAAAATGTATCTACGCCACCCCTTTACAAAATTGAGGTGCACTAGCATTGATGCAAATTTTAGGTTCTTTTAATGCCTAGAACAAAAGAGAGAACAAAGGACAAGGACTTTGTACCAGCTATTGTTGTGTATGCTTCTTCTTTCATTCTGCAGGCAGTCACCGATTGCTTGACTAGATCCTTGACCTCACTAAGGTGGATGGTGTTTGCTAGTGGAGACCTAATAAAATATTATATTTGATCAGAAGTACATACAAAAAGAAACAGGTACAAGAGCATCGTGGTTAAATTGTTTGTTAATTTCATTGTAAAACTTAGCAGATAAAAAATAATAAAGGATTTAAATAAATAACCTATGTGGATGGTGCCATCTGAACACTCACTGATATTTCTTTAAATATTTGCAAGTAGCTCTAACAAGACCAGAAGTCTGTACACTCCCTAGCCACATGGTTGGTGACCTTCGATTAAACTAGCTAGGGCACCTTTTTATAGCATTGGTTAGTTGGGCATCTGAGATCCTTAACGTGAACTAGTAATTTTAGTTAATTGTTGTGTCACTAAATAGAAGGTTAGATATCTTTCAATGTACCTATAGATCACATTATATGATTTAGGTGGTGAATGGGCAGCATTGTGCCCATCACATCCAGTGGAAGAGGGAGCACACAGTAAAACGTCTGGGGGGTTACCCTAGCAAACGAGAACAGGGAAAAAAGTTAGATAAACAAAATAACAAGGACAGAAAAAAATGTTGTACCAATAAAGTTGATGAAACAAACCAAACCGCTAGTGTGTTTAGGCACATGTATCAGTGAAAAGTGGTGCCAGTAACATGACAATGAGTATTCAATTAAAGTTCTTAAAGTGCCTAGAATTTGTTCACAAAATTTATTTGGTGATGATAAAATCATTTTGAACATACCTGTCGAAATTGTGCCTCTGACATACCTCCTTCACTATTGAGTGTACCACCTAGGGCATCTTCATGAGATCTTTTTCTATGCAATGGAGAATAGTTATACCCTAATGATCCAGTGGTATTGTTGTGAGTAGTATTTACCCCTTGTTTAATGTGATTTCTGTCAGATGCATTGTCCCCTTGAATTGAAGCTTTTCGTTCATCACTTCCTTCAAAGTTTTTGCAGTCCATGCATCTACAGTTCTTGGAGCAGAGAATATTTGCTTGGTAGCATTCACAGTACTTCTTTAAGCATCCAGACTTCTTGCAGTGACAACCTTTATTGTGCTTTGGTACAAGAGGTACTGCTCCAGAATTATCCTAACAGCAAATAAAACCATTTAATCACGTGCATCTCAAGCAAAAGAAACTATAATGTATTTATTAGGCAGAAGAGCTTCACAGGTCAAACTGATACTTTAGGGATGCTGTCCAAAAAGAACATGGCAGGAAGGCTACTAGTCTTCAGGTCAATTACAGGTATTGTTCAACCAGTTACTTAGGTGGCTTCAAAATAAATGGCTGTCTGGTTGAAAGGCTTAAAACAAGGATACTTAGGTTTCTATTCTTTTAAATGGTAAAGATACATAGGTCTGTGCCCTTTTCACTCCTACTAGACACTATGCTCTTAGGATACAGAATTTCCAAAACTTTGAAACAGTATCAAGGAGAAGAAAATGAATTTGGCAGGGATTTTTGACCATATACCACCAAGTGATCATTAAATTACTAACAGCCATCATTTGTGACCAATTAGGCAAAATATTTAACCACAAAAAATGCTGCAGTGCACGAACAGAGCTAACAAAATATCTCATGTCAATATCTAACTACTTGCCTTTCTCTACTGGAATAGGAACTAACATAAAAAAAATACATCTACCAGAAAAAGTTAAAATGCATTGATTGTAGTCCAAGAGATAGCTAAGGCGCATGAACAATCAACCAACATGTTCTTGAAGAATGACATTCTAAGAAAGTACCTTTCGAACATTGACTGCACTTGGGCCATTTTCAATTTTAGGCTGAAAAGCAAGTGGATTACGAGCGAGAAGGGTTTCAATAGCCTCCTTTCTCATATTCTCATTCTCGATATTGTTCCCACAATTTGAGCAGTTGCAGCCATCACAATATACCTGTGCTGCAAAACACTCACAGTACCTAACAAACAAACACCAAGTCAGCAAACTTACCTTCTAGTATGATAGCATGATTTTCAGTATTAAAACTATAAAAAAATAATGAAACAACTACCAAATGTGTATGATAATCTTACAGCAATCAAAACATTACTTCAAATTACATACAGATTCAATCAGGAATAATAGGAGTAACAGATATGTACTTGAGAATAAAAGATACAGAAGAACAAAAAAACCAAAAGTACAACCGCTATCTCCCAAAAACCCAAAAATGTCTGGCCTCATTAACAAAGACATCACGGAGCAAACTCAATGCTACCAGTAAGAGCATCGTATTTGAGTTTCTTTCAGTACTATTAAGATGATACAAAACTTTTATTTAGCTGAGAATGAAAATAAATATTGTTAATTATTCATGGACAGCATATTGTTAATAAATCTTGTTAATTATTAATTAATTTTCATGTTTGCTTTCCAAAATTTATATGCACTGAAAACATACTCACATCTTCAAACATTTCGAGTTTCTACAATTACAGTGTTTTTTCTTCTTTGGAGTAACACTTTTTACTTCAGTGGCAGGCTTCCTGCAAACAAATAGAATACAAAAGTAGGTTAGTAAAGGAACATGTTGGGAGCATTTCAGTCATTCCTGATTGCAAAAGAATGTTATGACAGAAAACAGATTTTCGGTGTGAACATAAGAAATACAATATGGGCCCCATCATGCATCTTGACAACATGGACAAATATAAGATTTTGTGTGCAACAACAACAACAACAAAGCCTTTGTCCCAAGCACATTGGGGCAGCTAGATATGAAACCCAACAATTCTATTTATCTATTTATTTTTATAAAAAATAACAAAAGAAGATAGATTAACTACAGTTGATCTTTAAAAGGTATGCATGGATGCATGATATATCTGACCTCATAGAAATCAACATTTTGAACGCGGTGTCTAATCAATTTGTAAACCTCGATAGCCAACAAATTCACATTTGCATGTAACAGTCAAGTGCATGCACATCTTACGAGAGCATAGTCAGCCAGACCACCAAATATTAAAAATTTACTACAAGCTCACCTATGACCAAAACATTCTAACATCAGGCGTAGACAGCAATTGCTACTGTAGAGGAGACGCACAAATTTGTGCATACCTTTTGTACTAGCTCTTCTTAATTTTTAAAACCATCAAGAAGACGCACACAAATATCAACAGAATGATCCATCGCAAGCAACAATGTTCAAATTTTTAAACATGTAAGTTAACCTCAAGTCCTCAACAGATCAAACAAACAACAGAAATAAAATGCAAATACAACAATATACTGATCACGCGATAAAATCCAAGCGAGGCGCTTGCTCACGTCGGAGTGAAGACCACCGGCCACGGCCTAGGTGCGGGCATCGCCGGCGCTGCCGGCCTCTGCTGCTGCGGCGCCACCACAGGCGCCCTCATCTCACCCGCAGCGGCTGGAGCAGCTGGCTTCGGATGCTGCTGATCCCTCCCCTGCTCCATCACCACACCAGAATGACCACCGAATTAGGTCACGGATTTCAAAACCTCAAGGCTGTGTTCTGCAATCCGGGACCCAAACCACCACGCAAAGGCCCCAAAACCGAGTCTTGCCGCGCGAGCTATTGGAATTGGATCAAGAACCTAAGAACAGGGGCGGGCTCTTGGACTCCTCCCGAGTCACAACTCAAAATCAGCGGGAAACGGAAGGGGAGAAGAATGGAGCAAGTCGCTGGATCAGCCCAAGAAGCCAGAGTTGAGAGGGGGACAGAGAAATTAAGAGAATCTGGGTTCGAGATGGAGATGAGAGGAGGAAAGGCGAAATCGTTTTGGGATTTGGGATCGAGAGGAGTAGGAGGTGGTCGGGGAGAAGAAGCTAATGGGCAATGGAGGTTTGGTCTCTTCACAGTTTTTTGAATCTGGAGTATTTTATGCATTGGCTTCCCTTTATTTCCTTCCATCGTTTATGTTTTCCGTTTACCTTATCTTTTGAATTTTGTATAGGGGATGTAAGATTCGGACTGCTGGGACTGACGGATTTGACGGCTGGGATTAGAGGGAGGTAATCCTCAAATTTTGGACCATTGAATTTGAAGTTTTTGAAAGCACTAAAGACGACAAGGAAATTTGAAACTGTGCAGGGGCAGGATTTAATTGTAATAAGCTGGCTTCACTCAATAGCAATGCTCAACGAGTACGACGCCAGTAGATGGGTTATGGGTATTGGAGTGGCAAATTCATTTGTTTGCCCATATATATACCTCATGTTAGTGTACATAACGCTGTTCCTTCAAAGAGTTTAGTTAGGATGCGTTTGGTTGGGAGTCAATGTGGGATGAGATGGATCCATCCCAGTTTTTAGGGATAGGATGGTCCCGTTTTCTGTTGGTCTAGAGGGATGGGACGATCCTTGTTTCTTGTTTGTTTTGTGGGATAGTGTGGGACGGAATGATCCCGTCTCTTGTTTGAATGAAAGGATAGGACATGGACATGTAAGTATGAGTACTTCTGGAAGGTCGCGCGCCTGTCTCCACGGAGGTGGAACGGATCCGTCCCCATGTTTTCGGTGGGATGGTTCCATCCCGCATCTAGGTGGAATATTCTCTTTTGAGGGATGACTCCATGCCACATGTCTCCAAACCAAACAACAGAAAAGTGGGATCGTCCCGTCCCGTCCCACTATATCCCTCGAACCAAACACACCCTTATATTACTCTAAATTATCACTTATAATTTTATGGAATATTGGTTTCACTTTAACGAATATCTGCATTTAATGATTTAAGAATTACTATTAAGTTAAAGGTACTTTGGAGCCTAATTTCATATTGTTTCTTTCGAATAAGAGACAAATTTAAGGTATTTTTTATATGTTGTTTGTTCTGTTAAAAAATTGAAATATGCTTAAATACAACAGTTCACTAGAACAAAGATTTTGCACTCAAAACATAGTGATCAATACTATATGTTACAAGGTCATTCATAAGTATATATAAATTTTAAAAAATAGTACTCACTCTGTTCACAAATATTTATCACTTGTTATGCTAAAAATGAACTAACAAGTGACACGTATCCCCACGCTAAAAATGAACTAACAAGTGACATGTATTTGAGAATGGAGTGAGTACTGTTGTATATTCACCTGCCAACGTCAAATCAACAATATTGTTGACTTTTTGACAATAGAAGTCACTACATTTGTTGCTACATTATACCTAACATTTTATGTTGGAGATGCTGTTAATTATGGTAATAGCAGAGAAGGTTATTGTTATCCAACACAGTTTGATGCAAGAATGCTTGCAACCTTAAGGCTTATCTCCACAGCTAAGGCTATCATCAGAGGCATCTGCCTCTTCTAAAGACCTATATTTCTCTACTTTTTCAGTATCTTTATCTAAATCTTATAAATTTACATATATCTAGTAGACTTTACAGTATGCCTTTACGGATGATCTAAGCAAGAAACGTATCAGACTGTCATTAAACAAACAAGCAGCAGGGTGTCCGCTTGTCATCACTCATGAGAATATTTTTCATTTCATTGGTATCAGTTAATTTATTCTTGTCTGCTATATGTGTTGTACGAAGTTGAGTATATGAGCTACACTGTATGCTTGTATGATCTGGCCTGGTTGTGTGGCTTTCTTTACTATTTTCTACATCAACCTACTGACTTATTAGAAACTTCATTCAAACGTAATACATAATTAAAAAAAACTGGTAGGGTAACTGCTCGATAAAATTGTCAATTGGCGCATTCCAGTAGCTCCACCTCCAGGTGCTCATTTTGTAGGATTCTCCACCTCCAGGTGCTCATTTTGTAGGATTCTTGTTCATCAACGTAACTATTTCTGAATTATTTTTGAGAAAACAAAATCTAGAATCGGTCTTAAGCTCATACATCTTTTTCTTAGTAATGGATGAGGTGTCAAAGGATATACAAGAGGATATCACTTGGTGTATGCTCTTTGCTGATGATATAGTATTCGTAGATGAAAGTAGGAATGACGTTGATAGAAAATTAGAGTTAAAGAGGCAGACCTTAGACTGGGTATATGAGGTGCGATTTTAGTGGTGTGAGGTGCGAAGAGGGAAATATTAGCTTACAAGGACAAATAGTACCTAGGAGGAACTCATTTCGATATTTAGGATCTATACTATAAAGCAATGACAATATTGATGAGGATGTTTGTCACATGATCAAGATTGGGTGGATGAAGTGGCGGCAATCATTCTATATGACAAGAAAGTCTAACAAAAACTGAAAGAAAAGTTTTATAGGTTGGTGATCAGACCGACGGTGCTATATGGAACGAAATGTTAGTCGACTAAAAGGCAGCATGTCAAACAAATGAGTGTTGCAGAGATGTGCATGCTACGATAGATGTGCAGTCACAAAAGAAGAGACTGAATTAAAAATGAGGTGATACGTGATAAGGGCAGGGGTGACACCGATTGAGGAGAAGCTACTCCAACATGGACTATAGTGGTTTGGACATGTCCAACGGAGACATCTAGAAGCATCGATTAACAGTAAAATTCTAAATTATAGGGAAAATATTAGGAGAGTTAGAGGATGATCAAGGTTGACATGGTAGGAGATCGTGAAGCGAGACTTGAAGAAGTGGGATATACCTTGAGATTTAGATCATGATAGAACTACATAAAAATTAGCAATTCATGTATCAGAATCTTAGTTTATTACTCTTATCTTATTTTATTACTTCATTTAAAAAAAATAAAATTCAGATTCTTAGTCTACTTGTATTTTGTTACTCTCATCTTATTTTCTATTACTTCTCTTTTTAAAATAACTAAATAAATAAAATTATTGAATTTTATATCTAGCCGATCCCAACTTGCTTGGAACAAATGCTTGGTTATTGTTGTTGTAAAATAAAATCTTGGAGGCAAGGATTTTCCATACAGGGAGCGTCAGGTTTGTGTTGTGTTAGAAAATATCCTTACAAAACTGAAAATCGGGCTCTCCAGTTTGTGTTGTGTCACAAGGAGGTACCCATTTTGGTAGGATTCTTGTTCATAAACGAAACTGTTTCTGAATTATTTATGACAAACCAAAATCTATGAGGCAAGGATTTTCCATACAAGGACACTAGGTTTGTGTTGTATTGCAAAATCCATACAAAACTGAAAACCGGGCTCTCTGGTTTGTGTTGTGTCACAAAGACGTCATGTGGGATGGGTTGACAACTGCAAAAAATCTTTTATTTCTTTCTCGTTAAGAGAGCAGCATTCAGCATTCAGCGGGTAATAATTTAAGGGATATGTAGACTTTTCCCGAGAGTACTTAAAAAAAAAAACTGGAGAAACGTTGGATACTCAATCAGCTGAACGTTGGCGTTTTTTGTTGCAAATACTATTCCCCATGTATAAATCCACGAGTCGTCCTCCACGTTATGCTCAAAATTGGATAGCATGTGCTACAGCTCATCCAGTTATTGGGATGCTAAAATGGAAAATAGTTGGATATGATGGAAATATCTTTTGCTTTTCTTCCAAAAAACCAAAGGGTGGTCTAACTTTGATAACCTTTGGTTGTAATGGAATAGTTAGACTTTAATATGACTCTTTTATCTGACTCTTTTGAGGTTCCTAACGCCTCCTATGTTTTCAACTTGACCATGCAGCTTATGTTTGCCGAGCAACTCACTGATCATAACTGTAAGGTGATTCTAGATTCCGAATCTTGTTATGTTCAGGATCGTCGTACGGATCGGTTGGTTGGTATTGGCCCTCGTCGTCCTGATTTTCAGCGCCTCTGGGAGCTTGACTCGCTTCGTCTATCTTCCGCTACGCCTGCTACTCTTGTTAGCTCTGCTTTTGCTGTTCCGTCCACCACGTCTTTTGCTCAATGGCATCATCATCTAGGACATCTTTGTGGATCTCGCCTATCTGCTTTAGTTCGTCGTGATGTCTTATAGGATCAGTTTTAGGTTCTGAGTCCTTAGCTCAGTGTTATGGTTGTCGAATAGGGAAGCAGATTCAGCTTCCCTATTCTTCTAGTGAGTAGATCTTGTTCGTTTAGATGTATGGGGACAAGCTCCTTTTATTTCTAAAGGAGGACATCGTTATTACATTATTTTTATAGACGACTTTTCTTGTCACACATGGATCTACTTTATGAAACATTGTAGTGAGGCTTTGTCTATCTATAAAACTTTTTGAGCTATGATTCGCACTCATTTTGACACGTCTATTTGTGTTTTTTGTGTTGATTCTGCTGGTGGGTACCACTACGTGAGAAAGACTTATCTGAGACGAGCTTGCCACGAAGAACAGAGACGAGCAAACCGCGTGTCTCCGTAATCGCGTCTCGCATTTTGGAGTCATCGGAGACGGACAAGCCGGCGCGTCGCTGATATGCAAACATTAGAACGAGCTTGATGAAAGCCCGTTCGAGACAGGCGTTACAAATGCTCGTCTCCTTTCTATAAGCAATTTGAGACGAGCTTTAAGAGCGACCGTCTCCTTTAGGTTAACAAACTGACACGAATCTATAGAACTGACTGTCTCTTTACTTCTAATATCAGAGACGTACTTTCTTCTTTGCTCGTCATCGATGTATCTACTGGTTGTTACATTATGGCACTAATAGGAGACGTACCATGTTAAACGCACATCTTCTATTAGATGCCCCCACTCCCTATTTACCATGCTTACCGGTTGCATCCTGGATCTAGCAAGGATTTGACATCCGCATTGCTAGTGTCAGCAATATATACATACATTGCTAAATAGAGATCACACATTAAATTATATTGACCAGTTAAATATTAACGAAGTGTCAATCGTGGTTAGCAAGTAACTACTTATATAAAGAATGCTCCTCTGTTCATCCTGCTTACCAAGTAACTAATTACACACATCATAACTGTCATCATCTAATCCTGTATACCGTAACAAAATTCTCCCTTTAGATCAATAACTTCATTAACGATGAACCTTTATAGCCTTTTTGTAATGTGATATTGAAAGCGGTTTCGTAGTCCTGCCACACGATAAAATAAGAATTAGCAAAAGATTAATAATAGAGTAAAATAATGCAGTTACACATACATTGCAATTCGTCAGCTCTCCAAATACAACCATGCTTAAGTCTGTTGTTCAGCCTCTTCAGTCTGTTGCTGATGCTCCGACTGAGACATCCTCAAATTTAATAAAATCACTAAAATGCTATAAAATATTATCAAATTGCAATCATATTTGCACAAACAGTTTGAGCAAATTTGGAAATGTGTTGGTTAGGGCTTGATCATACTGATTACCGAGATTAGGGTCGACACGGCGGCACGCTCTGAGTACAGGGTCGAGACGGCAGCATGCTCCAGGGACAGGGACGATCAGACGTGTGCTCTGGGGATGAGGCGGCGGAGTCTCTAGAGCGGCGGTTCCTCAACTCTCTAATGACAGCTGGTCGACGGTGTTGGGAGAGAGCGCATAAATGATCATACCAAGGTCGGGGTCGATGGAGGGAGCGCGACAATGACGAAGAGTGAGTTGAGGAAAACCAAAAGCGTTGGCATGCTCCTAGTGCAGGGTTCAGGCAGCGGCGTGCTCCGAGAATAGGATGATCAGGTGATGGCGTGCTCCGGGACTGGATGATCAGGCGTCGGCGTGCTTCGAGGACGAGGTGGTCGAGGCGCCGGAGCTGCGGTTTCTAGGTCGAGAGAGCGCGACTAAGTTTTACACGAAAATTTTGCTAAGTGTTGGGAGAGAGCGTGCGAGAGCTCAAAATAGCTAGGTCAACAATCAGAGACGATCTTGTAGAATGCCCGTCTCTCATTAGTGTGCCTCCCTTTCGCGCATGCGAGGAGATGTGACAAAAGGATGTGTGCAGTTAATCGTATGCGTCCATTGCTACTCGCACGCAGTTAACATCGTGATCGTCTGTTGCCACTCGCACGCAGAGGTAATATCGTGAGCGTTCGTTGCCACTTCACGCGTAGAGATAATAAATGTGCATCATTGCCACAATGAACATATATAGAACTGCAATCACATTGCAATTCAGAGATAAACATTTGCAACTCAATGCGCGGTCCGAGGAGGAGGAGGTGCGGGGACTTAATTGTGATTGGCATGCGACTGAAGCGTGCAACCTTTCGTTTTCCGGAGGCGAGCGGTTTTGAAGAGTCCCATCGTCCATCAATGCGCGTGAAACGAACCGCTCCATCATCGACTCTGCACATAGCTTAATATAAGGTGCGCCATCAGTTCTCCACAAGTGCGTCTTCCTTTTGCGTCTTTCATTTCTCTTCTTCGTCTTCTCCGCACCAACGACCCACCATGGCCAACGTTCCGCCACCAATCCCGCGGAGGGAGCCACCCTCCAAGAAATAGTGTTGCGACTCCCCAAGCGGCTCAACAATGATCTGCACCTCATTATGGCGCGAGATGCGTACAACAGTATGTCTCGTGCCATGGGTTCCTTGGGTATGGGTACCCTTCGAGAGTTTACTGGAATGGATACCACCGGCCACTACCTCTACGTCCTCATAGGTGTGGTCGATCGTATCGACACTCTGTTCGAGATGATGGCCCAAGAGCTCGACGCCGAGGGCCATAGAAACCTGTGGCGACGATGGCGAGGAACCTTGGACTAGGTTGCACAGCCAGAGCACCCGGCCGAGGCTCCTTGTGCACAGGCTCCTGGGGAGGAGGAGGAGGAGGAGGAGGTGGTGGAGGATTTAGTTTTCCTTTTGTTGTTTTTCTTTTCTTGTGTCTTCTTGTACTTTTTTCTTGTACTTTGTAATATAATGTGTTAATGAATGAATGTGTTATCTGTGTGAATGAATATTATCCTATGTGTTCATCCGTACGAATGAATGAATGTGTCGTGTGTTCATCGTGTTCGTCAGGGATGACAATTAATAAGTATTGGAGATTTGATTATTTTTTTGATTTAAATCGGACTAATTCGTACAGTGAAGGTGCTCTACATTGGAATGACAATTTATTTAGTTATCAAGTGAATGTGTTCTACATTCGTTCAGTGAATGTGTTCATGTCTGTGTGATATTAAGTGAACCAAAGCAAAAGGGAGAAAATCACGAAGCCAAAGGAGACGAGCTTTTTGTAAAGCCCGTCTCATTCCTTTCATAAATAGGAGATGTGTTTTGTGCTAAGATCGTCTCCCTCTTGTCAGAGGGGCAGGAGACGGACTTTCTGTAAAGCTCGTCTCATTTTTTTATGTAAACAAACGACGAGCTTTGTGCTAAGACCATCTCCCTTTTGTCAGAGGATCGGGCGCATCTCGGATATTTTTTTAAATGAGACACATCATATAGTAGCTCATCTCCTTTTACACTCAACCGAGCCATATAAAAGATCCTCGCTGAAGCGGGCTCGTCTCATTTACCCATATCAGATATGACCGTCTTTGCGCTCATCGCTGATCTTTGTCTTCTATTTGAGTTTCTTACGTAGTGTACCTTTTTTATGCTCTTCATTAGGTTCTTTCTGAACAAGGCACTCTTGCTCATATTTCTTGTCCTAACGCACATGCGCAGAATGGTGTGGTCAAACGCAAGCATCGATATCTCCTTGAGACTGCTCGTACTCTTCTACTTTCTTCCTCTATTCCTACTTACTTTTGGGTCGAGGCTGTTTCTACTGCTACTTACCTGATTAACATTCAGCCTTCGTCTGCTCTTAAGGGTGACATTCCTTTCCAGCGCCTTACTAGCAAGATGCATGACAGCACCAACATTCGTCTTTTTGGTTGTGTGTGCTATGTGTTGATCGCACCTCATGAGCACACTAAGCTTACTCCTCAGTCAGTTGAGTGTATTTTTCTTGGATACAATGCTGAGCATAAGGGGTATTGTTGTTGCAATCCTGTTGGTCGACGGATTTCTGTGATGAGATGTGTCCTTTCTATCCTCGTCCTTTTTTGGTACTCCTCATGTATCTTTGGTCGATCCGATTTCGTTCCTATTCCTTCCAAATACCACTGTTGCTAGTGTACCACCCTCACACTTGGTGCCGCGTCCCATAGTGTCTTCTTCGGAGCCTTCTTCTTTAGTCCTTGACTATACTATGAAGCCTCCTGTGACACAGATCTACACTCGACGAGTTGCGCCTTCTTCTGATGCATCATCTACTCCAGTTGAGTCATCTTCGTCTCATGACCCATCTTCTCCTGAGGCATCCTCTTCTCCTAAGGAATCATCACCTTCTGATGATTCTTCTTCCGAGCACCCTCTTGGATGTGGCCATCGCTCTCGTTAGCCTCCTGATCGGTACTTTCCTTCCAGTTTTGCTGCTACTGTTCTTGCTGAGCTGGCTACGTATCATGATGTTGTTCCTCATCCGGAATGGAAACATGCGATGGCTAAGGAGATTATTGCTCTTGAGCGCACTGACACGTGGGATCTTGTGCCCTATCATCTACGTGTTTTTTGTATCACCTGTTAGTGGGTCTATAAGGTTAATACTCGCTCTGATGGTTCTCTTGAGCGTTATAAGGCTCGAATAGTTGCTTGTGGCTTCTAGCAGGAACAACGTTTGCTCTTGTCGCTCATATGACCATTGTTCACACTCTTCTTTCTGTGGCCTCTGTTCGTGCGTGGTCCATCTCTCAGCTTGATGTGAAGAATGTCTTTCTTAATGGTGAGCTACGTGAGGAGATTTATATGCAGCCACCGCATGGGTATCTTGTCCCTGAGGGTAAGGTTTGTCACCTTCGTCCCTCTCTTTATGGCCTTAAGCAGGCTCCTCGTGCTTGGTTTCAGCAATTTGCGTCTGTGGTCACCACTGCCCATTTTTCTGCCAGTATTCATGATCCTGTGCTTTTTGTGCATACTTCATCTCATGGTCGGACTCTTCTTCTTCTATATGTTGATGATATGATCATCACTGGAGACTACCCCGAGTACATAGTCTTCGTGAAGGCTCGTCTTAGTGAGCAGTTTCTTATATCCGATCTTGATCCTCTCTGTTATTTTCTTGGGATTGAGGTTTCCTCTACCTCTAAGGGGATTTATCTATCTCAGGAGAAATACATTCAAGATCTTCTCTTACTGATCACAGGACTATTGAGACTCCCATAGAGCTCAATGTTCACCTTGGACCTACTGATTGTGAGCCTCTTGATGATCCTACTTATTATCGTTATATCGTAGGGAGTCTAGTCTATGTTGGTGTCACTCGTCATGACATCTTGTATTTTGTTCACATTCTGAGTCAGTTTGTATCGGCTCCCATCCAGATCCACTATAGTCACTTGCTTCGAGTCTTACTTTGCCTTCGTGGTATTATTTCTACTAGTGATTCCTTTGATCGTCGATCCCTTTCTGCTTATTGTGTTTTTATTGGTGGTTCTCTCATTGCTTGGGAGACTGAGAAGCAGGCAGCAGTTTCCCGTTTGAGTGCAGAGGTTGAGTTGCATGTCATGGCTCTTGTGACTGCAGATGTCACCTGGTTATGGTGGTTGCTTGAGGATTTTTGTGTTTATGTTTTTACACCGACTCCTCTTTTGTCTGATGATACAAGTGCCATCAACATTGCTCGTGATCCGATCAAGCATGAGCTTACCAAGCATATTGGTGTTGATGCTTCTTATACACGAGCACATGTCCATGATAGTGTTGTTGATCTTCAGTATGTGCCTTCAGAGCTTCAGCTGGTTGATTTCTTCACAAAGGCACAAACTCGGATTCAGCACAAATTTTATCTCTCCAAACTCAGTGTTTGTGATGCATCTTGAGTTTGAGAGGAGTGTTAGAGATATAGGAGTTATTTGTATTTTTCTCTTTTGTATTAAGAGTTTCAAGCATATTTGTTAACTCTTTTGTATTCTATATATTCAAGCCTCCTGGCCTCATATCAATACAAGCATCATTCAAAACATGATGAAGGAAGGCATGTATAGCATAACTATTCGTTAAATAAGAATGGATAAACACATACCACGTGCACTAGTGGTTGGTGTTATAACTTAGGGTGCTTAGGATCAATACTAGCAACGCCTAATTAGGGGTTCTTAGGTCTAATATAATCTAAAAGACATACTTGATAACAATTTAGACAGTGTGCTAATGACTTAGGCTAATGATCAATTTATGAAACATAAGAACAGATCCTACATGGCGTAGAAGACACTTAGGGGATTAGGGGGAGATGTGAAGTTACCGTCAGTGGATCCATTATATGCCATTGGGCTCTAATGGATGGTCGCTGAAGAATTAGCCTGACGTAGGATGATCGGTGATGCAGGACGACGGTGATGCAGTGGCGGCTTGGCCCAAGCGACAGCGGCGGTACAACTCTTCCCCTCGTTCTGCACTATCTTAAGATCGGATTAGGGTTAGGGAACTGTTGGGGACCTTTGGAACATGAGCACTCAACTGGTGAGGCCACGCCCCAGCGGTCCTTTGTTTTTATAGCGTGTATGAGAGGGGGCCGCACGAAAATGGAGTCCGTTGCACCCCTGATCAGGGCGCGAGGGAGAGTACGACCCGGACGTGGTTGTTGCCCACGTGGGACCGGGATCATAAAAACCTAACATTCTCCCCCTTGATCTCGGGTCCTTAACTTATTATCTTATTCACTAAACTAATCTCATACATATTCCTCTTTGTTTTGACATAAACTACACGACACATCAAAACAACCATTTACGCACTGTTTGACTTGACGACCACGTTACGTCTCACAAATAGAAATAATCTTACACTTTGGTGGCCCCTTAGAATCCAGGATATTATCACAGGTCTCCCTTAAATCCATGCCGGCTACATGTTCTCTAAACATGTTGGGTGGGAGGCCCTTAGTTAGCAGATCCGCAAGCATTTGTTTAGTACTAATATGCTTGAGACTAATTATGTGATCCTGAATTTTCTCTTTCACAACATAGTACTTAATGTCGATGTGTTTGGTACCACCACTCGACTTGTTGTTGTGAGAGTACATTATTGCTGGTTCATTATCGCAGTATAACTTAAGTGGTTTATGAATGTTGTCGACCACTTTAAGACCAGGAATGAATTTCTTAAGCCAAGATGACTACCCGATAGCCTCATAACAAGCAACAAATTCAGCATACATTGTGGACGATATAGTGATTGCTTGTTTGGAGCTTTTCCACGATATATCTCCATTCGCGAGGGTGAATATATAACCTGACGTGGATTTCTTAGTATCCACACAACCCGCGTAATCTGAATCTGAATAACCCATTATTTCTAGTGACTCAGTCTTACTATACGTTAGCATGAGGTGCTTAGTACTCTGAATATATCTTTATGCCTTCTTAACTGCTTTCCAGTGGTCTAATCCTAGATTACTTTGGTATTTGTCAAGCATCCCAGTCACAAATGCTAAGTGAGGGCATGTACAAACTTGAGCATACATCAAGCCTCTAACAGCAGAAGCATAAGGAACTCATTTCATCTGATCAACCTCATACTGGTTCTTAGGCGATTGAGAGTTCAAAAATCTAACACCCTTAACTATTGGAGCAGGCGAGGCTTTACTAGCATGCATACCATACTTTCTAAATATGCTTTCTAAGTATGCCTTCTGAGATAGTCCTAAAACCCCCTTAACACAATATCGGTGTATCTCAACCCCTAAAACATTGGTCGCTTCACCTAGATCATTCATATCAAATTTTGAGGATAAAAACTTCTGAGTTTCTAATAGTAGGTTGACATCATTACTAGCTAATAAGATGTCATCCACATAAAGGACTAAGAAAATGCATTTTCCATTCTTAAACGTAGCATAAATGCAATTATCCTCCTCATTCTCCTTAAACTCAAACTTTCTAATAACCTCATCGAACTTGAGATACCATTGTCTTGAAGCTTGCTTAAGTCCATAAATGGACTTCTTCAAGTGACATCCCATATGTTCCTTAACCTTAACGACAAAACCTTTCGGTTGCATCCTATAGACATCCTCATAAAGATCCCCATTGAGGAACGCTGTCTTTACATCCATTTGATGCAATTCTTAAGTCATAATGCGCTACTAATGCCATGATGATTCGAAAAGAATCCTTAGATGATACGGGAGAAAAGGTCTCATTGTAATCAATACCCTCCCGCTGAGTGAATCCCTTAGCCACAAGTCTAGTCTTATAATTTTCGATTTTCCCTTTAGAGTCACGCTTAATCTTGTAGACCCATTTACAGCCTACTGTTTTGGCTCCTTTAGGAATCTCTACTAAGTCCCAACCCTTGTTGGCACTCATAGAACTCATTTCATCTTCCATGGCTTTGTGCCATTCAGATGACTGTGGTCTCCTCATGGCATCTTCGTAAGAGATGGGATCATCCTCTATCTTAACTTCTTCACTCAAGTAGATCTGATAGTCGTCCGGGATGGTCGACCGTCTTACTCTTTGTGATCTTATTACTTGAGGATCATCTAAGGGTGGAGGTTGTTGCTGAACTTCATTTTGCTCGACCATATCATCAACGGGCTGAGAAGGTGGAACCTCACTTATTTCTGTTGTGGCCGATGGAGGCGCAACAATAGGCGCCGTGTCACTAGTGGCAGGCATCGGTGGCACAACAATAGCAGGTAGGGTGAAATAAGGCTCTTGAGTAATCGGAGCGGGTAAACTAATCTGTTCCTCCTTAAGGTCTATTTTTCGTCGTACTGTGCTCCTCCTGATCATAGCGTCTTCTAAAAATACAACATGTCTTGTTTCTATGAACTTAGTATGCCGATCTGGACAATAGAATCTAAAACCATTATTTTTCTCAGGATAGCCAATAAAATGGCAACTAACTATTCTAGATTCCAGTTTACTAATGTTTGGGTTAAACATCTTAGCCTCAGCTGGACAACCCCAAATATGAAAATAGTTTAATGAGGGCTTACGTCTTGTCCACATCTCATACGGTGTTTGAGGTACTGACTTAGTGGGAACCCAATTAAGCACATGAATGGCGATTTTTAAAGCCTCCATCCATAGGCTAACCAATAACGTAGAATAACTTAACATACTTCTTACCATGTCCATAAGCGTACGGTTTCTATGTTCCGCAACACCGTTCTGCTGAGGTTCGCCCGGTGTAGAATACTGGGCGACTATGCCATGTTCCTATAAAAAGCTTGCAAAGGGTCCATGAACCTGACCATATGGGGTATGCCGACCATAGTACTCACCTCTAAGATTGGATCTTACTACCTTAATCTTAACATTGTGCTAATTTTCTACTTCGGCCTTAAATATCTTAAACTTATCCAATGCTTCAGACCGCTCATTGATTGGATAAATGTAACCATAACGAGTGTAGTCATCCGTGAACATTATGAATGAGTCATATCCGTCAACGGAGACTACGGTAAACATATTATAAATGTACGTGTGAATAATTTCTAAAGTTCCCGTGCTGCGTATGGAATTCTTCTTAATAGTCTTAACAAATTTTCCTTTAATGCAGTCAACACATTATTCTGAATCTGAAAAGTCTAAGTGAGATAAGATCGATTGAGATACTAAGCGTTTGATCTCCCCCTCGAAATATGGCATAAACGACAATGCCATAACTTTGATGATGTTTCGAAATCGATTCTTTTGCGCTTGTTTCTGCCTATGTCATTCTTAGCGGGAATTTGATCATTACTTAAGACATTCACATTATCATGAGTGGATAACAGGTAAAGCATGTCTTGTTTGAAGGAAAGACCCACAATATTATTATTATTCAAACTAATAGAGCATTTGACCTAGCTAAAATGGCAAACAAATCCACAATCATCCAAACATGAAACTAATATCAAATTCCTCTCTAGACTAGGAACATAAAGAACATCATGAAGCCTAAGTATGAAACCACTACTAAGTCTAAGAGGATAAATTTCTATGGCTTCCACTTTAGCTTCACGTCTGTCGAAGGTCGTAAACGACACTTCCCCCGGACCTGCTTAGAGAGCAGCCCGCGAAGGTTCTTTGGATTCACGAGGGCTAGTCCCAGGAGATCGAACACAGCAGTATGATGAACACAAGGGATTTACGTGGTTCGGGCCGCCGGAGCGTAATACCCTACGTCCACGGGAGTGTTTGTGTATTGCCTTGCTTGAGTGTGTGTGAGCCTTGGTATAATTTTTGTCCGTCCCCTGTGAAGGCCATCTGCAGAGCCCTTTTATAGTTCAAGGACTCTGCAGTCACAAGGTGGGTCCCAGTACCCGACAGGTGGTTCTGGGGAGAGCCAAATCCTATACAAGATCTAGGATTAATTGCTATCTACTTCCCTTTGTCAGGGATGTCAATGCGCCGTCCCGCCGCATCGTGCGCCAGGGCTACACATAGTTGGTGATGATGGCCGTGCACGTCTCGTCCGTCTTGTCCTTGCGGCCCATTCGTCCGTCTTGCGGCGCGGGTCTTTACCGGCTACTTGGACAAGACAGGACACTGGAGCCTTGACTTTCGTAAGCGCGGCTCATCCTGCCTGGGGAAGGCGCGCGTACTTAATGCCTGTCTAAGCAGCGCACACATTCCTTTATTGCGGCTTCCTACCGCACTGAGTTGGCAGTCCGCCACGTGGTCACGCCGGAGCCTGCCTCTGCGGGAAGTAAAGCACTTGACGGAACAGGCCACGTGGTGCATTCGGAGCCCACCCCTATGGAGGGGTGGGGGCTCAGCCCTGCAGGCCACGTGGTAGCTCTGGTGCCTTTCCCTGTGAGGGCGCGGACTTGGCCCTGAGGTCCCGATTGGCCACATGGCGGCTCCGGAGCCCTCCTCAGCGGGGAGGCGTGGGCTTGGCCCTGAGGTCCCGATTGGCCACGTGGCGGCTCCGGATCCCTCCTCAGCGGGGAGGCGTGGGTCTAGTCCTGCCGGCCACGTGGCAGCTTGGGAGCCTCCCCCGACGGGGAGGTAGGATCTGGTCCTTCCCTCCTCGACGTGGCAGCCTCGGATTCGGCTTCTTAGGCAGAGGCGGAGTCCTTAGCGGTTTTCTCCTGTGAGCGGGGGTACCCGGTCTGCAGGGTACCGACAACGTCCATCAGCGACTTTGATGGTCCTTTCCCCCTTCTTATAGTCCTGATCGTACTTAATCCCTGTAGAAAATTACAAATGTGCACAGTTGTACCTGAGTCAATCCACCAAGTAGATCGTGAATAAGCTAAATACAGAGACTCATTTACAAAAGTAATAACATCCTTCCCATTCTTAGCACACCACTTGACAAAGCCAAAATAGTCCTTTTGGCGATGTCCAAAATCTTTGCAAAACTTGCACTGATCTGGATTAGCTTAGAACCAGAAGACTGAGGAGTTGTCCCTTTGCCCTTAGAAGAGGAGCCATGCACCTTAAAAGATGGTGGTTTGGGAGAGGTAAAGTAGACCTTTCCCTTTCCCTTACCCTTACCTTTGGTGAAGTTAATGGAGTCTCCACCCTTACCCTTTATGCGCTCCAGACCCCTCCGGGAGGGTCTGGAAAGTTACAACACTTGACACAGTCACAGTAATAAAAGTGTAGCTACCTACCTTGGGTCAGTAAAAGATGTATAACACACTTAACGTGGTTTTGTACCCTAAGTGTGTCTTTGTCTCCCCTGTAATCCGGACCTATAATGAAAGACACTATTGTGTAACAGCAAACTCCACGTGCATTAATTTTGTACAGGCTCATTCTCTTTTATTTATCCTTCTCCTTCTTGTATATAACAAGTTGTGCAATTCTTTTTGAGTTTTAGTCCAAGATATTCATATGTTGTACAAGTTATACTGGTGGTCTTTTCGGATCTTAGCATTGCTGCATGGTCTACTTGCCTGAACGCCAAGCCAACACGGGTTCGGAATGTGCTATCAACTTAGCCTGGTCCCGCACCCTAAGTATGCCACTCTACCTACATTCCGGCAGGCCTCAGTAGGGCGGGTCCTAAAAGCATTCGGATCTGCAAAATATTATATCAATTTGCTTGTCATCATATCGACTTTCTTCGGATCTAAAATTCAAATGACAACAGTAAGTCGCAAAATAGTTATAGATGAGAGGATGAATTTTACGGTTTTTTTCTTGTCTTTGATGCACAGGACAAATGAAAATTCATGGTGATGGTGGACGATGCTGGAGCTATTAAACTCCGACAACCTCCAAGGGGGCCTGCCGTAGACATTTCGAATGTTAAAAGTGGGAGCCGCCAGAGCTAACAAGCTCTGACAACTCCCATGGGGGCCTGCCATTGTCGTGAAGTATAATTCAAGTGAAGATGGCATAACCACCCGAGGGGGCACACCGTCGATGTTCTACGCGTTGACAGTGGGTGTCGTCGGACCTACCAAGCTCCGACAACCCCAAGGGCCCCAATGTCGACGTTCTACGCATTGACAGTGGGTGTCATCGAACCTACCAAGCTCCGACAACCCCAGGGGGCCCGTCGTCGACGTTCTACATGTTGACAGTGGGTACCGCCAGACCTACCAAGCTCCAGCAACCCCAGGGGGCCCGACGTCGACGTTCTACGCGTTGACAGTGGGTGTCGTCGTACCTACCAAGCTCCGACAAATCCAGGGGCCCGCTGTCGACGTTCTATACGTCGAAAATGAGTATCGTTGTCGACGCAACAAAAGCTTCGTGGAGAAGTCAGAAATAAACTTCGGACCTAAAAGATTCAAGTTCGAAGTGTACAAGTCATCAACACATCGTCAAATCCTTTTGGTACATGTTCGCAATCAAATTGTGTACATCTACCAGGGGGCAAACAAGATAAAAGACAGTGTATTGAAGACAATGACAACAAAATGGAATTCATTGCAGAAAGTGGATTTCATTCATTCAAAGTACTGGATTACAAAATCAGGGTTACAACAAAAGGCAAAAGGAAAAGGTCCTAGCTTCTGGAGGATCTAAGTCCTGTGGAAAAACGAGGCAACCTTCTCAGCAGCTTCTTGGACGCTAGCCCTGGTGGCATACTCCTCTTTGGTAATGAGTCCTTCGAAGACCGGATCTAGAGAAAGTTGAGGGTCTTGGCTCTTGTAACACGCCAAGACATACTCGACGGCATTCTTGGCTAGAGTTTTTCCCTCCGTCTCCAACTTGTCGGTGATGAAATCACCCATCGCGTCGAGTTTGCTGCCAGTAGAGCCAAGTGCCACCAGCGTCTGGTCCAGCTCTGGTGTTGGGTTCTCCGGACATACTGGACTGAAGCTGAGAGGCACCAAAGCTCTGTATGCAGAAAATCCCATACCTGCAGGGATTCAGCTTCCCTTGAGCCCCGCAACTCCTCCAATGACCTCCTGGTTGCCGCTAGCTCCGAACCTTCCCAAGCGAGGTGTTCGACCACTTTGGCATGTTGCTGCATACTCTCAGCAACTTGTTTTTCGCGGTCGGCTAGCTCCGTCTCCCGGAGGTGGATGCGGTTCCGTCATTCGGCCAGGTCCTTCTCCCTGCCTCTTACTTTCCCTTCTCTGACGGCAACCTCAGCTTCTCTTTTTGAGAGCTCCTGCCCCAGTTTCCAGTACTTTTCCTCATCTTCCTTGCTCTGCAGATCAAGCTTCTTACTGCGATCTGCCAAATTTTGCTCTGCCAGAGTCAGCTTCTGGGCGAGCTCTTCTTCTCTTTTCAAAACATCCTCCTGCTGTTCCAGGAGTTTCTCTTCCCTTGCATTAAGGTATGCTTGGCGCTTCAGGAGAATCTCATTTAATTCGTTGAGGTTGTCTTGAAATTTGTCAGCAACATCATTCCTTTCTTTGACTTGTTCGAGAATATCTCGAGAATTAGCAACAAGAGCCCTGATGGTGGCCTCCTTCTCCACCAGCAACTTGCCCCAATATTCCAACCGGACCTTTTCCTTCTCGACCCACTCATTTTGGTCTGCAAGCCTCGTCTGCGCCAGCTTGGTCTCGAAGTGAATCCTACTGCGCTAACGCCTCAAGGTGTGGCACTCTTCTTCGAGGACCTTACTATCGTGGTCGAAGGCGAGTTAGACCTGTCAGAGTCTCGATCAAGCATTGTCAATAGACCACGCCCGAGGAATAGGCTCCGAACCTGCTGGGATCATATCCGCTGGCTCTAGAGGGTCTTGAAGAACAAAAATAGGGTCCCATGCCACAAGTGTGGTTCCCTGATCTTATAAGACACTAGGGCCGTCCTCCGGGAGCTCCTCGGGTGCTGTTGAGGAAGATCCCACTGGGGGAACTTCTACCTCCGGGGCTGACGCCAAAGGTCCCGTCGCAGGATCTTCAACTGCTGGCTCCGCGGGTGGAGAGCCTGCTGCTGCTTCTTCACGGTGTTCCGGCTCAGGCATGGACACCTCTGGAGTTATTACCTCTGGGGCGGTTGTAAGGACCGAATGCCCAAGAGGGGGGGAGTGAATTGGGCTTCCTTCGAAAAATTCTAAGCAATGAAACTTAATTTCTAAAGCCCAATTCCCTACACGGCTATCTATGCATTCTAGTAGATAGAAACTTTGCGGAATATAAAATGCATAAAAGTAAGGGAAGGAGAAGGATGCAAACTCCCGAGGAGACAAGGATTTATCCCGTGGTTCGGCAAGATCGTCAAGATTTTCCTACATCCACGTTGTGGCACCCACCAAAGGGTTTTGCCACACCCAAGTCACCGAGATGAGGGATCTTCACTATTCCTCTCCGTTCGCCTCCTTGGCAAGGTGGAGCTCAAGCCTTGTACAACTTCGACCTTCCGATCTTCCACACACGCCTTGGCAAGCTCCGGAAGTCTTCTCACAGTTACAACACCAAGGGCACTCCCTTGAGGCTCTCACACTATCCTAGAGAGTCCACTCACCCAGAATGGTGGCACACAAGCTCCCTCTCTAGCTAGTTCTAGCCTAAACCTTGGTGTATGGATGATCGAAATGGTGTGGAAGTGATTGCTCTTGGTCTTGAATGCTTGTGGATGTGTTGATAGCTTCTGGTGATCAAGACTTAACGAAATGATAGGGTTAGGGGGTATTTATAGCCAGCCTTCCCGAAATAGCCGTTGGAAAAGTAGGATGACAGAACTTTACTGTTAACACCGGATGATCCAGTGTCTCCCCCTTAGTTATCATCTGTCTAATTACTTTGGCTGACGTCATTGTGTCAGATATGACCGTTGTTAGACCGATGTTGCTCCTGTCTTCTCATCGGATGATCCGGTGGCTCTTCCTCCAGAATTTGCTTAATCTTGATGCTTACTGGAGTGATTGACCGATGTGTGTAAGTCTGCACATCGGATGATCCGGTGCTACACTTGGTCCAATGGTATTGCAAACTGTACTGATGGACCGATGTCACTGAGCCATTCACATCGGATGATCCGGTGAGTACATTGTTCTGAGGTCTTCTTCTTCAGTTGAACCAACTCGACTGATGTGTACATTTCTGAAATCATCGGTTGATCCGGTGAGTTGATTTTGTTTGCTTCGAGTTGTTTTGAGTGAATTTTTTTGTGTCTTGCTCAGATGACCTCTTAGACATTTGTTTCATAAGCCTCTCTGATGATCTTCAAGCATTGTATGTTGTCAACTTATGGTTGAGTGACTTAGACATAAGAGCTTTCACTTCTTGTCTTTATCTCATTGATTTGATCTCAAAAGTTGATTGTATATGGGTCTCCAATGACATATTCATTTCATTTTATTGAGTGATTATGGGGACCTTGCATTCACAAATTCATTAGTAAAGTTCAATGGTTGTCATTAATCACCGAAACCGTACTTCATGGGGGGCCTAGATGCTTTCAATCTCCCCCTTTTTGGTGATTGATGACAACACAATAATCAAAGCACAATAGTAATGAATTTGATAGAATGAAACTTAAAAGAATATGCAATGAATACAGGATGTCACACTTGAAGCTTAAGCATCAATTAATAACTCAAGTGTGAATAATAAGTGATCATAAACATAGATAAACACCAAATGAGCCCAATCGATTAATAACTCATGGAAATAAGTTCATTAGAGCTCAATAAGTAGCAAATGAGTAGCAAACACACCAAATGTAGCAAACACACTGAATTACAAGAATGATAAACGATAAATGATAAATGAGACTCCCCCTGACACTAAGACGCTCCCCTTGAATCCTCTAACTCTTCTCCCCCTTTGGCATCAAGACACCAAAAAAAGGGATTCGAGCGCCTAAGGACCCTGAGTACTGGGCACGATGACGAACTGGTCACCGTCGCTGTCGTCGGAGCTGCTGGCTGGAGTAGCGGTGGAGGGAGCTGCCGGAGCCGTAGGAGCCACCGTCGGTGCCTGCTGTGGAGGAGCTGCTGGAGCAGGGGCACTGACGACGGAGGCCGGCGACTGCTGGAACAGGGTCGTGGCCGGCAGCGGGGAGTGGATCGGAGCACCAGGAGCCAGAAGTGGAGACATGCTGAAGGAGGGAATCGGCGTAGAAGGTACTGGGGCCACTGGAGCGGCAGCTGGAGCCAGGACTGGAGGTGGTGGAGCGACTCCTGGCAGCTGCAACGGGAGGGCAATCCCGGTCTGGGTGTAGAGGTTGGTGATCAACCCCAGGATGCCCATCATTGTATGCTGCGTCTGCTACTGCTGGTCGAGAGTGCACTGGTGCATCTGATCGATAAGCCCCATCAGCCTGTCAGTGTCTTCACGCCTCTCATGGGCGATCTGACGCTGCATCTCCTGCTGCTGCTGCTGGAGCTCAAGGAGACGGGCAGCCTGCTCCGCTCGGGCCTGCTCGGCTGCCAGCCTGTTCAGACGCTGCTGCTCAACCATCTGCTGGAGGAGCGACGTCAGCTCTGACGGCTGCGTGACCTGCGCCTCAGTGACGGGAGGTGGAGTAGGTGGTGGCACTGTAGAGCCTCCAGCCTCCGCGTCGTGCTGCCTGGGTGAGGGCGGAGGAGGGAAGTACTCCTCGACACTGTCGTCGGTGTCACTCTCTGACCAGATATGCTGCAAGTCCTCCCCCTGTGCCTCAGCCTCGGCAAGCCTCTCATCCTCCTTCTCTAAGTCAGACCAGTCCTCCTCAGAAAGGCTAGCCCTGACCTGACGCTCGACTGGACGGCCAAGGCGGCGGTCTCCAGGAGCTGGGGCACGATAGTGACCGAACCGTGTGACGCCCTCGTCAGTGAGGCAGTCATGCACGGCGGACCCCTCGGGAACCATCATGGTGAGCAGGTAGCTGATCCAGTGTCCATATACCAGCTGCCTCATCATCCCCACTCCATGTGTGATCACGTCCTCCATCTCGCATATGAGGACGTCCACGATGTCGAACTCCATCCCGTTCATGATGTAGAACAGGAGAGTCTGCTGTAAGCTGGTGAACCCCTCCAGGTAACCAGACCTCGGCAGGAGCATGCGGCGCAAGGCGAGGTGCACTGTGCGCGCAGCTAGAGTCAACAAAGCTGGTACTCTCGGCTGGTCAGGAGAGAAGGTAGGACCGAACAAAGAACGAATCTCCTCCAGAGCTGGTGTCACTCCTCCAGTGAGCGGCCTCCTCGGCGGGTCTGCCTGACCATAGACCCTCTCATGCACGCAGGAGTCGTGCAAGTCCACTCCCAGCAGCTGTGCCAGTGTGTGCCTCGTCAAGTGGTAGTGCTGACCCATGAACATGAAGTCAATTGATCTTCTGCCCTCAGAGACATAGAGGGTGGCGTAGAAGACGCGGACCCAATCTTCCACATAGGCACTCCGCTCATATGCTATTAGCTGCACCAAACCTCGGTACCTCTCAAAATAAGGACGGATCTCCGTCTCTGCTGCCAAAGCTAGCTGACCCCAATCCAGATAGTTGTGTTGAAACAACTTGTGACCTCGACGCCTGTAGGTCTCATAGAGTGATGCCTGGGTGACAGTCCAGAAGCGACTATCCACCAGAGCCTCTCTGGGCTGCAGGTACCACTCCTCAAGCAGCACATTCCACCTGAGTTTGCGAAGCTGCTTGGCCTTCATCTTCTGGTAGTCGGTCAACCGGACTCCTTCAGCGACATGGACAGTGGTGTCCATCTCGTAGATCGCTCGCTGGGCCTCCCTGTCCTCATGACGGTCGGCAGCCGTCGGTCTCGGACGTGGTGCTGCCGCGGTGTGACCCCCATGGGTCCGGGCTGAGCGACGGCAGACGAGATGCTCTACCGACTCTTCTTTGGCCTCGGAGTCGTCAATCATCGGAGGCTGCCTCGGACGAGCCTCACGAATCCTTAGGGATCCCCCTCGGCCACGCTCTTCTGCGGCACGAGCGGCCATCAAGGCCTTCTTCTCCTCCTTCGACAATTTTTGCTTCTTCGCGGCCGGCTCCGCGATAGCCTTCCCCTTGTTCTTCTTGTCGCGAGCCATTGCGATCGCTCGATTGAACGGAGTCGACGAAGGTGATGTGGAGATTGACGGGGTAGGAAACCCTAGCGGCGATGGATGCACCGCGATGGCAACTTGGTGGTGAGGGAGATGAGCGGCGGCGGTGTACTTGGGTGGAGGCGGCGGCGCTTGGAGGCGGCGGCGCGTGGTGGAGGCAATGGCGCTTGGAGGCGGCGGCACTTGGAGGCGGCGGTGCGTGGCGATGAAGGTGGTGTGGCGGTGGCGCTAGGAGATGATGGCGGCGCGGTGGAGTGGGCAGCGCGTGGATGGAGGCGACGGCGCGGCGGGCGGCAGCGGCGTCCGGCGGGAGCACGGCGGCGGCAGCCGGAGACGGCGGCGACGATTGGTGGTGGCGCGGCGAGAGGAACGGCGGTGGCGGCGTCGGGATCGAGAGAGAGAAAAGGAGAACGAACGGCCGGTTTAAATAGTGGGTCCCAAACCCTAGCCGACTTTTTAACACCGGATGGACTAATGATGAATGACGGGAGCATCGGTCGAATGATACAGTAAGGTTTTTCAGAAAAGTGCAGTTGACACCGGATGGACTGATGTTGAGGGTTGGGATCATCGGTCGAATAGTACAGTAAGAGTATTAAAAAGAGGAATGTTGACACCGGATGGTCCGACGTGGGATGAAGCAGCATCAGTGGAATTTGGCGCAGTTCCAGAAGAGTGAACACCGGATCGACCGATGTTTTTCAGATTGAACGCGTCGGTTGAATTGAGATACTGACTGAACTGGCACTTGGTCTTTGAACACCAACTGATCCGATGAGGGATTGACCTAGGCATCGGATAATCCGATGACTACAGAACAATAACATCCCATATATGTCCTTTGACCAAACAAACAAGCCATGAGAAACACATGTCTTAGGACTTTTTGGGCAACCCCTTACCCCTCAAAGATACTAATATGCCAATAACTTGGCTAATCCTTAAAGCAAATGGAACATCGAGAAAAATAGGAGGAAAATTATCCAAATAAAATGTAAGGCCCATGCTTTGTGAGGTAGAGTATGAAGACTTCTATCTCTTTAGAGCATGTTCCTCTAGGCATTAACGCACCTAACATTTTGTTCTTTCCACCTTATATGAGTTGAGATATTGCATTTCAAACAAGTCTCTTTCTCATGAGGTGGGTTCCCCTTTGTGACAATCTACCGTATGCAATGCCAAACATTTTATAATGCAAGAAATTGTAAGTCTATATGGTAGGCATCATGCAAGGCATAAAATAAATCTATCTGGCCAAGTTTGAACCTTTCAAAGGCTTCTTCATGGAGAACCACTCTCCAAATCTTTGGACAACCCAAAGGAACCTTCATCCCAAGCTAACCCTTGCTCACCCCTATCCTTTGAGAGTTAGGCAAGACCTATATGAAGTGCATTCTTACATGACGTTTGTTGCATCTAGCACATTTAATTCACTTCTTAGCCTAGAAAAAGTTTTCTTATCAAGTGGTTTAGTGAAGATATCTGCCAATTGTTCTTCGGACCTAACACCTCTCAAAGAGATGTCTCCCTTAGCTTCATGGTCCCTTAAGAAATGATGGCGGATATCAATGTGCTTAGTGCGAGAGTGTTGAACGGGGTTTTTAGCTATCTTAACCGCACTTTCATTGTCGCAAAGGAGAGGCACACAACCAAATTTAATACCAAAGTCCAAAAGGGTTTGTTTCATATAAAGAATTTGGGCACAACATGCACCGGCCGCAATGTATTCCGCTTCTGCCGTGGACAAGGCGACGAAATTTTGCTTCTTGCTTGACCAAGAAACTAGGGAACGCCCAAGCAAGTGGCACCCACCGGAGGTACTCTTGCGATCCACGCGGCATCCGGCAAAGTCCGAATCCGAGTATCCCACAAGATGGAATTTTGCACCTTTAGGGTACCACAAGCCCACACTAGGGGTATGCTTAAGATACCTAAGTATCCTAAAGACCGCCTTTCTATGCTATTCTTTAGGTGCCGCTTGAAAGCGAGCACACAAGCATACACTAAACATGATATCGGGCCTAGATGCGGTAAGGTAAAGCAATGAACCAATCATAGAACGGTAGTTAGATTGATCAATAGGTTTATCGTCCTTATCCGCGTCGAGATGACAATTGGTTGCCATTGGAGTGCTTCTTGAGCTACAATATCCCATATCAAATTTCTTCAATAGGTCCTTGGTGTACTTCTCTTGATAGACGAAGGTCCCCTCTTGAAGTTGCTTGATTTGAAATCCAAGGAAGAAGTTGAGCTCTCCAATCATTGACATCTCGAATTCCCTAGACATCATTTTGCCAAACTCATGGCTAAAAGCTTCGTTAGTTGAACCAAAAATAATATCATCAACATAAATTTGACAAATGAACAAATCTCCGTTGATGTCCTTGGTGAAGAGTGTAGTGTCCACCCTCCCGATCTTGAATCCTTGCATGATGAGGAAATCCCGTAGTCGTTCATACCATGGCCTAGGTGCTTGCTTGAGCCCGTAGAGCGCCTTGTGCAACCTATACACATGATTAGGATTCCTCGGATCTTCAAACCCGGGAGGTTTTTCAACATAAACAAGCTCGTTAATGTAACCATTAAGAAAGGCACATTTCACATCCATTTGATAAAGTCTAATACTATGATGTGATGCAAAGGCAAGGAGTATACGGATGGCTTCTAGCCGGGCGACCGGGGCAAATGTCTCCCCAAAATCTAGTCCTTCAACTTGTGAGAACCCTTTGGCCACAAGTCTTGCCTTGTTACGAACCACAACACCATTCTCGTCTTGTTTGTTGCGGTACACCCACTTTGTTCCGATGGCGTTCTTGTCCTTGGGTCGCTCCTCCAACACCCAAACTTCATTGCGGATGAAGTTGTTGAGTTCTTCTTGCATGGCCATCACCCAATTTGGGTCTTGGAGCGCTTCCTCAATGTGAGTGGGTTCTACACACGAAACAAACGAGTAGTGCTCACAAAATGAAGCAAAGTGGCGAGAACGTGTACTTACACCCCTTGACGGACTTCCAATGATTTGGTCCATTGGATGCGCCTTGGAGATGTGTCCATGCCTCATAAGTGGTTGTGAAGCACTTGGCGAAGGTGATGTGTGTTGCTCCTCTTGTGGTTGGACTTGATCATGGACTTCTTCTTCTTCTTGATGTTGTTGTGCTTGTGAGTCTTGAGTCGGCAATGGATCATCCTTCTCTCCTTCGTCAACTTGAGGCGCCATAGAGGTGTTGTTATTGGGACTTGAAGCTCCCCCTTGATCATGGCTCTCCTCAACTTCGGGCTTGATGTCTCCAATGGTCATGTTCTTCATGGCTTCTCGTAGAGGCTCATCATCTATTTCATCATGACCAAAACTCTCCTCTTGGGAGCCATTAGTCTCATCAAACTCAACATCACAACTTTCCTCAACTAAACCGGAGGTTTGGTTGAATACTCGATATGCTTTTGAGTTTGATGCATAACCAAGGAATATACCAACATCACATCTTCTTTCAAACTTACCGAGCCTTTTCTTGCGGTAGATGTAGCACTTGCATCCAAAGACTCGAAAGTAGGAGATGTTGGGCTTTCTCCCAATGAGAAGCTCGTACAGGGTCTTTTGAAGTAGTCGATGGAGATAGACCCTATTTGCGGCATGGCACGCCGTGTTGATCGCTTCGGCCCAAAACTTCTCCGACGTGCCGTAGTCATCAAGCATTGCTCTTGCAAGAGTGATGAGTGTCTTGTTCTTCCTTTCAATGATACCGTTTTGTTGAGCGGTGTATGTGGCCGAAAACTCATGTTTTACTCCTTCACGGTCACACCACTCCCCAATGTTGTAGTTCTTGAATTCGGTGCCGTTGTCACTCCGGACCTTGATGATGGGAAGTTGAAATTCCCTTTGAGCGCGGTTGGCGAAGGTCTTGAACACTTCCGGAGTTTCACTCTTGTCACCTAGAAACAAAGTCCAAGCATAGCGAGAATAGTCATCAACAATAACGAGACAATAGAGGTTACCACCAAGGCTTTGATATGTGGACGGTCCGAAGAGGTCCATGTGGAGTAGCTCAAGTGGCTTGGAGGTTGACACCATTGTCTTCATTGGGTGCTGTGAAGCAACTTGCTTCCCGGCTTGACAAGCGCTACAAAGATTATTCTTTTCAAATGTGACATCCTTCACGCCGGTCACCATCCCAAGCTTGAATGACTTCTTGAGTTTGCTCATCCCTATGTGCGCTATGCGTCGGTGCCATAGCCAACCCAAGCTTGTCTTAGTGAAAAGACAAGTGGTCAAGCTAGCATTCTTGTTGGAGAAGTCCACTAGGTAGAGGTGTCCATGCCGAAATCCTTTGAAGACTATGTCTTGGCTTGTTTCACTACTCACAACAACATCATTTTTGCTAAATGTGCACGTTAGTCCAAGATCACATAGTTGTGCAATAGAAAGTAAATTGAAACTAAGTGACTTAACATACAAAACATTAGAAATAGACAAATCATTTGAAATAGCAATTTTACCTAACCCAATTACCTTTCCCTTAGAGTTATCACCAAAGGTGACTTGTTCATGATTGCCGGGGTTTTCTATGATGGTGAACATACCATCATTGCCGGTCATATGTTGAGTGCACCCGCTATCGAGTACCCAATGCTTTCCTCCGGCTTTGTAGTTCACCTACACACATGAATTCAATTTTTGACTTTAGGTACCCAAGCCAACTTAGGTCCTTGTATGTGTGATACAAGTGTTTTTGGGACCCAAAGTTGCTTGGGGAGCTTCCCCTTCATGCCCTTCATGTCTTTGCCAATGAACCTTGCCTTCACCTTGCCATGTACTTTACTCAAGAGATAATAATGATCATTGAAAGTAGATTTACAGTTAGTAGACAATTTTGGAGAAGGTCGGTTAGGAAGAGGACACTCCCTTGTGTGGTGACCGGTGACCTCACAATGTTGGCAATAAGAACCAACTTCCTTGATGAAGCTTGTTCTTAGCTCTGGTGAGGGAACCTTTCCTTTGTTAGGCACCGGGAAGGATCCAAGTCCTCTCTTGTTGAAGGCCTTTGCTTTTTGGAAGAGAATTTCCTTGTGCTTGACTTCTCCTTTTGAAAGTATAGCCACACTAGTGCGGAGACTCTCAATTTCTTCCAACAAGTCCTTCTCCCTTGCATTAGCTTTCAAAGGCAAAGACTTGTGCAAAGCATTAGTGGCATGAGAAGTAATGGATATCTTATCATTAAGAGTTTGCTTCTTCATATTTTTCAACTCTTGATCAAGCATGTCATGAGCAAGATTAAGTGTTTGATGTTCTTGTATTAACTTGTTGTGCTCTTCCAAGAGTGTTTGGTGTGCTAAGTCAAGTTCATGATTATCTATCTTGATTTTAGCCTTTTCTTCCTCAATTTGCTTGACATGGGATTTGAGCGTGTCATGCTCTTTGAGTATGCTTTCATACTTGTCAAGCAAATCAAGGTTAGCACTCTCAAGTTTAGCACGAGTTTCTTCAAGCACTTTAACCTTACTCTTTTCCCTCTTAATGATAACATGATATTCATTTATCAAAGACGTTAAATCATCGGGGGAAAGCTCATCATCGCTAGAGTCATCACATACCTTGGTGTTACCTTTCGCCATGAGGCACATGGGCGGTGGATGAAGAGGTGCATCATCATTGTTGGCGATGATGAGGCCGGCCAAGCTTTCTTCTTCCTCTTCACTCTCTTTATCACTTGTTTCTTCGTTGGTGACCCATTCATTTGCCTCACACATGAACACCTTTTGTGGGCCATTTCTCTTCTTTGGGAAGAGCTTTGCCTTCTTGCCCTTGTCATGTTTCTTCTTCCCAAAGGCTCTTGGTTTGGGTTTGGCCTCTTCTTCATCATCATCACTCTCTTCAAGCTTGTGATGCTTGCCTTTGTGGTTCTCTATTCTTTTGTCCGGTTTTGGACAATCATAGGAGATGTGGCCTTGATCACCACAATTGTAGCAAGTCTTGCGATCATCTCTCCTTGGTAGAAACGCTTTCTTCTTGGGATCAAAGGTGTACCCCTTCTTGGTAATCTTGGAGTTCAAGCGTGAGAACTTTCTCATCATTAATGCAAAATCATCATCATCATCTTCACTTGATGCTTGTTCTTCTTCACTTGAGCTAGGCTCAACCTCCTTCTTCTTCTTGAGGCTTGTTTTCTTGGTGGAGGCCTTTAGAGCAATTGTCTTTGAATATGATTTCTCCATCATCCCAAGTACACTCATCTCATGAGCGTGTATTTCTCCCATGAGCTCCGAAACTTCAATGTGGTCTAGTGACTCCTTTTGGAGCATGGAGTTGATGATGTTGTACTTTGGCTTGGGAAGGAGCATGAGGATCTTACGGTTGATGAGTCCCTTGCCAAGAGAAGCAATGTCAAGAGCATTGATTTCTTCAATAAGCACATTCAAGCGAGAGAACATTTCATTGACATTTTCATGAGGAAGCATTTTAAATTCATCATATTTGGCTTTAAGCATGTGATATTTTAATTCCTTGACACGAGAAGAGCCCTCATAAATTTCTATTAAGCAAGCCCAAATTTCACAAGATTTTTCTTTACTAGCAATTCTAGCAAATACATCTTGACTAATACATTCATAGATTGCATTCCTAGCTTTAGCATCCCACTTAATTTGATCACCAACATAATTGTGTTCTCCAAACCCCGCGTGGGTCGCTTCCCATACTTCGGGCGCAATAGCCTCTAGATAAGCGTGCATGCGTGCTTTCCAATATTCAAAGTTCTTGCCCTCGAAGATAGAAAACGAACCCCCAACCTTGGCCATTTTAGCTCTCTAGCGGTGAAGCTAGAATGATCCTATGAGCAACCTTGCTCTGATACCAATTGTAAGGACCGAATGCCCAAGAGGGGGGGTGAATTGGGCTTTCTTCGAAAAATTCTAAGCAATGAAACTTAATTTCTAAAGCCCAATTCCCTACGCGACTATCTATGCATTCTAGTAGATAGAAACTTTGCGGAATATAAAATGCATAAAAATAAGGGAAGGAGAAGGATGCAAACTCCCGAGGAGACAAGGATTTATCCCGTGGTTCGGCAAGATCGTCAAGATCTTCCTATATCCACGTTGTGGCACCCACCAAAGGGTTTTGCCACACCCAAGTCACCGAGATGAGGGATCTTCACTATTCCTCTCCGTTCGCCTCCTTGGCAAGGTGGAGCTCAAGCCTTGTACAACTTCGACCTTCCAGGCTTCCACACACGCCTTGGCAAGCTACGAAAGTCTTCTCACAGTTACAACACCAAGGGCACTCCCTTGAGGCTCTCACACTATCCTAGAGAGTCCACTCACCCAGAATGGTGGCACACAAGCTCTCTCTCTAGCTAGTTCTAGCCTAAACCTTGGTGTATGGATGATCAAAATGGTGTGGAAGTGATTGCTCTTGGTCTTGAATGCTTATGGATGTGTTGATAGCTTCTGGTGATCAAGACTTAACGAAATTACAGGGTTAGGGGGTATTTATAGCCAGCCTTCCCGAAATAGCCATTGGAAAAGTAGGCTGATAGAACTTTACTGTGAACACCGGATGATCCGATGTCTCCCCCTTAGTTATCATCGGGCTAATTACTTTGGCTGACGTCATTGTGTCAGATATGACCGTTGTTAGACCGATGTTGCTCCTGTCTTCTCATCGGATGATCCGGTGGCTCTTCCTCCAGAATTTGCTTAATCTTGATGCTTACTGGAGTGATTGACCGATGTGTGTAAGTCTGCACATCGGATTATCCGGTGCTACACTTGGTCCAATGGTATTGCAAACTGTACTGATGGACCGATGTCACTGAGCCATTCACATCGGATGATCCGGTGAGTACATTGTTCTGAGGTCTTCTTCTTCAGTTGAACCAACTCGATCGATGTGTACATTTCTGAAATCATCGGTTGATCCGGTGAGTTGATTTTGTTTGCTTCGAGTTGTTTTGAGTGAATTTTTTTGTGTCTTGCTCAGATGACCTCTTAGACATTTGTTTCATAAGCCTCTCTGATGATCTTCAAGCATTGTATGTTGTCAACTTATGGTTGAGTGACTTAGACATAAGAGCTTTCACTTCTTGTCTTTATCTCATTGATTTGATCTCAAAAGTTGATTGTACATGGGTCTCCAATGACATAATCATTTCATTTTATTGAGTGATTATGGGGACCTTGCATTCACAAATTCATTAGTAAAGTTCAATGGTTGTCATTAATCACCGAAACCGTACTTCATGGGGGGCCCAGATGCTTTCAGTGGTCGTTGAAGCTTCACCTGAAGCCACTTCCACCACCAACTCAGGCGCCGGTACATCAGCCACCTCTGGCTCAGCTGTCGGAGCTTCAACCATCTCCGGCTCGGCTGCCGAAGCTTCAACAACTTCCGGCTCAAGGGCCGGAACTTCAAGCATCACCGACTCGGTTGACGGGGCATCAATGACTTCCATCTCAAGGGCCGGAGCTTCTGGCACCATCGGTTCACCTGCCAGCTCACCAATAACCTCTGGCACAGCGACCAGAGCCTCAGTTACCTCCGGCTCCGATGCCGGAGCTTCTGCCATCTCCACGTCTTGAGCCGAAGCTTTAGTCGTTAGTGCTGTCGCAACTGGAGTGTCTTCATGTATGTCTCCCCCGTGGTCCGACGATACCATGGGAGTCTCTGGTGTTGACTCAGGATCTAGATCCATGACAGCTGGGGTCGGAGCTGCCGTGACCTCAGCCATCACATGAGGAGGCGCGGGGGTCTGAGCTGAAGCTTCCGCCTGCACTGTTTCGGCCGCTGCGATAGAGGCCGAAGCATCATCCCCCGTCTTTGATGCCCTGTAGTCGAAATATTGGAAGATTCAAAATATGACAAAAATAAGAATGGCAAATCAAGGTGAAAAAGCAAATCTTACCTTGGAAAGTTATCGCTCCAATCAGCGTGGAACTTCTTCACTGGGCGCTCGGAGCCGGAGCCTACCATGGGTGGCAAAGCGGAAGCTCCGGAAAGTCGCTCGAAGCCTGTCGCCGTCGTTGGCATTGCCCCAGCCAAGGCCTTCCTTGGCTGAGAAGGAATACCGGATCTGGAGCCCATAGCTGGCCCTAGGACAGGAGTCGACTGTCTGGAGCTAGTGCTCTTTCAGGACGTCTGCATCAGAGGAGGTGTCGCCGCCGAAGATCTTTCTCGCCAGGGAGAAGGGGCAGTTGTAGACGGAGCAGACCTGACGGAGCTCCCATCAGCGTGCCTCGGCTTTATCTTCCAGCTGGAAGATTCGACTGGCTCCTTTCCCTTGCCCTTGCCGACGTCAACAACCCTCTGACTCGGAGTAGGGGTGACCACCCCCTCTGAAGCTCCGAGAATGAAAACCCACTTATCCACTTCATCGAGGTCATCCAGCGCTGGCATCTTCCTCTGGAGCTCACTGCTGAACTCTGGAGTCATGTTCAGAGGCAGGAAAGCAGCTGACGGAGACAAGGCGTCATCGACGATGGACCCGTGCTGAAATTTCTTAAGATGGAGCCTCAAAGATTCGTCATTCAAGTTGGATTTCAAACAGGTTTCAATCTAGTCATCATCCATCACACTATTGAAGGCTCAGGCGAGCTTCTCCCTTCTCTTCAGCGGAGCCCACCTGTTCACCAAGAAATTTCCAAAGACAATCTGGGGGGTCACTCCACCATAGACACATTCTTGGATTCTGGCCAGGACAGGCTTGAACGCATCCGATAGCTTTGGAACTACATTCCAGGCATCAGTGTCAACGTTCGGGAGTCCTTGGGGCAGCTCCAGCCTATCGTGATCCTCCACTGCAATGAGGACCCAGTCTTTCTTCCAGTCGTCCCATTTGTCGGAGGGGGACGACTTCAAGTACTTGAAGGGGCAGTTCTTGCGCTTCACGAAGTAGTAGAAGCCAAGAAGTTATGTCCCCTTGTTGGTGGTATGGGCCGTGAAGAAGGTCCGGAACAGCTCGATGCAGGGAGGCACGCCCACCCACATCTCCCAGAAGTGGACAAAAGTCACCACCAGCAGGAGGGAGTGGGGGCCAAGGTGATACAGCTGGAGGCCATAGAAGTCCAGTAGCATCAAAATGAAACTTGAGAAAGGTGGGATCAGTCCCACCAGAGCGTACGCTGAGAAGTACACCATCTCGCCACAACGTTCCTTCTTGAATGGAGCTTGCCGAACCGAATCATGTGGTTGAAGGAGTCGCTGGACCACCCCATGAAGGTCCAGACCTTCATCAGATCATCCTTGCTCTTGAGGCGGCTTTTGGGAAGACCCAAATCCATCACGGCAAAGTGGAGCGAAAGAAGGGAAAGCCATGCAAAGGTTGGGAGGCTCTAAGTGTGAGTTCAATCAAAAGCGTAAAGAGTCCTCAAACTGTGCAGGCCTTCCTTCTTAAGTAAGTATCCACGATGCTTGGATGGAAACCGCAACAGTGCAGGGCCACATTTCAAAAATCTACCCCGTTAATGATGACGGGGCCCGAGGCCATCCCGACGAGAAAGTTGAGGTTATTACCTAAGGCGAACCGTTGTCATGATGGACGGTGGAAAGCCTGAGGGCGGCAGCCTCACAAGGTGCTCGGAACCGATACGGTTTTCGTATTGGGAACCGACGACCTTCAATTTCGTGAGATATGGCACGCGGATATCACCTGCCACATTCAAGGAAAGCCACGCGGCGATGGTTCAACAGCGAACCATCACCCCAACAACACCTTTGAAGACGCAGCGCGCAAATCGAAGATGGCCCCACCTCCGGCATAATAACTTGACCCAAAGGATTTCTTCCGGAGGTGGGCCTGGGGGCCATTGTCGGTACCCTGCATACCGGGTAACCCATCATACCGCAAGAAAAGCCAAGGAGTTCCCCCCGTTCAAGTTCAAGATCTCTGAAGGCCACAAGTGTTACGCAGTATTGGACCCGCCTCTCTCTCATTCGGGTAGATCTGGCACTGACACATGTATCACAAGGCCGAACCTAACACCAGTCATAGGGAAGCTCCGGCTCTGCCATGTGTCCAGTGACCTCGGACCTAACCCCCAGTAGAGGGAAGCTCCGGTGCTACCACGTGTATAGTGGCTCCGCACCTACCTACCTACGATGGGGAGCTCCAGAGCCGCCACGTGTCGAACCTCCAGAGCTAAGACTTCAACGGAAGACAGAGAGATCTCCAACGGCTCGGACCTTCATGGGACAGTTAAGGCGACAGTTACAAGACTTGATTACATGTTATTAATGCCAAATTAATAACACGTGATCAGTGGACTATTAATAGGGGTAATACCATCATTAAGGTGTGTTACCACTCTATTAACCTCATTTAATACTCGTTGATCATGTATTAGGCAGTTAACGATGTCAGGGCCACATGTCGGGCTAGGCTTGTGATGTAACGGCCAGTCCTTAGACTATAAAAGGGTTGCACTACACGCTACATGACAACCAAGCTCATACGCATACAAGCACCAGTGAATCCTCAATACAAAAATACACACCCCGTGGAGTAGGGTATTATGCTCAGGCGGCCCGAACCACGTAAATCCTTTGTGTCATCATCTTGTCTTAGATCTCCGCGTGCCCAAACCGATACATGAACCTTCGCGGACTACAATTTAATAGTACCGGGGGAAGTGTCGTTCGTACGCTTCGACAGTCACAATGAGTTTATTAGTACCTAAAATTCAAAAAAGGATAATAAGTCGCAAATAAGCTATAAGCAAAAGGATGAATTTTACTACTTTTCTTGTCTCTCATGTGCATGAAAAAATAATAATTGTTGGCGACATGCACGTTGATGGTGGGTACCACCAGAGCACTTAGCTCCCGCACCACCCAGGGGGATCGCCGTTGACGTTTCATACGTTGACAGTGGGCATTGTCAAAGCAACTAAGCTCTGATAACCCCCAGGGTCCTGCTGTCGACGTCAAGTACATGGCGAAGGGTCCTTGGAGATTTCGAATGCGGGACTCGAACCTTGGAGCTATCACGATAGCTACGAGTTTGGAGCAATAAAAAATTCAAGACATTGCCAAATTCCTTATGGTATATGTCCTCAATCAATTGAGCAGATCTACCATGGGGCCAACAAGATAAAGGAAAAGATACATTGAAGACAAAAATGGAATTCAAAAGGATTTCATTCAAAACTTGGAGATTTACAAGACGAAGGTACAAAAGGGAAGGGTCCTAGCTACTGTACTTCCACTGGAAGTACGCAACAACCTTCTGGGCGGCTTCTTGGACGCTTGCCTTGGCTGCTTCTTCCTCCTCAGCGATGGGTCCGTCAATCACCGGAGCTAGGGACATAGAGGGATCCCGGCTGCGGAAGCATGTCAGCACATATTTTGTGACATTCTTCGCCAAAGATTTTCCCTCGGTCTCGAGTTGGTCACTAATCACATGTTCCAGCGCATCCAACTTAGCTCCGACAGAGTTGAGAGGCACCAAAGCTTTGTCCATCTTTAGCTCCGGGTCAGCCGGTGAGACTGGACTGAACCCTAGTGATACCAGAGCATCTTCTGATCGCCCAACAAAGTCCCAAACCTGCTGGGACTCTATTGCCCTCGTACTTTGGAGCTCTTCCAGTGACTTTCTTGCAGATAATAGCTCCGCGAAGCCCTCCTTCGAGAATCGCTCGACCTCTTTAGCATGTTGTTGAATCCGTTCATCCAACTACCTCTCTTGGTCAACGATTTGCTTCTCCTTGAGGTTCAAGCGGTCTTGCTTCTCTGCAAAGTCTCTCGTCTTAGCCTTCACCTTGTTTTCCTTGGCAGAGACATCACTTTCTCATTTGCTGACTCTCTCTCCTGCCAGCCATAATTGGTGCTTTTCTCTATCTCACCAGGACTTGAATTTCTCAATGCAATCAGCCAAGTCCTACTCACCACGCTCTAGCTTCTGAGTGATCTCAGCATCTCTCATTTGCTCATTTGGAACTCCTGCTCCTTATTGTCGATAACTTCCTGTCACTTGAGGAGCTTGTAATCGAATGCCCAAGAGGGGGGGGGGTGAATTGGGCTTCTTTTCAAAAATTAAGGCAATAAAACTTAATTGCTAAAATCCCAATTCCCTACGCAAACAACCTATGCATTCAAGTAAATAGCAACTTTGCGATATGTAAAATGCATAAGTGTAGGGTGAGAGGAAGAGGATGCAAACTCCCGAGGAGACACAAAGATTTATCCCGTGGTTTGGCAAGATCGTCAAGATCTTCCTACATCCACGTTGTGGCACCCACCAAAGGGTATAGCCACACCCAAGTCACCGAGACTAGGGAACTTCACTATTCTTCTCCGTTTGTCAACCTCGTCAAGGTGGAGCTCAAGCCTTGTACAACTTGGATCTTCAGGGCTTCCACAATCCTCTTGGAAAACTCCGGTAGTCACTCTCAGTTACAAACACCAAGGGATACTCCCTTACAGCTCTCACTACACTAGAGATTCCAATCACCAAGAATGGAGGCACACAAGCACTATCTCTAGCTAGTTCTAGCCTATCTCTTGGTGTACAAGTGGTGAAAATGATATGGAAATGGTAGCTCTATGTCTTGAATGCTTGAGGATGTGTAGAGTATGTCTGGTAGTCAAGACTTGTCGATTTGACAGGTTGAAGGGGTATAAATAGCCAGCCTCCACGAAATTGCCATTGGAAAAGTAGGCTGACATCACTGCTCTGCGAACACCGGATGATTCGATGTCTCCCCTTCAGTTATCATCGGTCAAGTTTACTTTAGCTGATGTCATTGTGTCAGATATGACCGTTGTTAGACCGATGTTGCACTTGTCTTCTCATCGGATGATCCGGTGGCTCTTCCTCCAGAATTAGTTCAAACTTGATGCTTACTGGAGTGATTGACCGATGTGTTCAAAGGTTGTACATCGGATGATCCGGTGCTACACTTAGTACAAGGATATTGCTTACTGTACTGACGAACCGATGTAGCTTTGCCCTTAACATCAGATGATCCGGTGAGTGCTTTGTTCTGAGGTCTTCTTCTTCTACTGAATCAACTCGACCAATGTGTTGTTCTCAGGAATCATCGGTTGATCCGGTGAGTTGATTTTGTTTGCTTCGAGTTGTTCTAAGTGATTCTTTTGAACTTTGCTCGATTGATCTCTTAGACATTTGTTGGAAATGTACTTCTGATGATTTTCAAGCATTGAGTGTTGTCAATTATGGTTGAATGACTTTGACATATAAGCTTTTACTTCTTATCTTCACAACATTGATTGATCTAATAAAATGATTGTTTAGGGGTCTCCAATGATCAGTAGTTGATGTTCATATTCATATAGATTTCATTTGATTGAGTGATATGGGAGACCTTGCAACCATAAATTCATTAGTAAAATCCAATGGTTGTCATTAATCACCGAAACCATACCTCATGGGGGCCTAGATGCTTTCAATCTCCCCCTTTTTGGTGATTGATGACAACACAACAAGTGAAGCATAATAATAATGAATTTTATAGTACGATACTCAAGAAGATATGCAATGAGTACAAGATATGGCATTTTAAACTTGAAGACTCAAAAACGATCAATAACTCGAAAGCTCAATCGATGAATAACTCAAGAGAATAAGTGATCATAAGATATAGATAGACACCAATAAGCTCAATCAATCAATAGCTTAAGAGTACTCAATGAATAACAGAGGAGTAGCAAACACATCAAAGTACAAAACATATAGATAAAGACTCCCCCTGAGACTAAGACACTCCCCCTGAGGCTAGGCTATCCTCCCCCTGGCTCTACTCTAACTCTTCTCCCCCTTTGGCATCAAGACACCAAAAAGGAATCCGAGTGCCTAAGAACCCTGAGTGCTCGGAGCGATGACGAACTTGTCACCGTCGGGGGTGCTGTCGTCGGAGCTGCTGCCTGGAGTAGAGGTGGAGGGAGCTGTAGGAGCCGTAGGAGCCGCCGTCGGTGCTTGCTGAGTCGGAGCTGCTGGCAACGGGGCACTCGCGACGGATGCCGGCGTCTGCTGTAACAATGTCGTAGCCGGCAGTGGAGAGTGGATCGGTGCGCCTGGAGCCAGCAGTGGAGACATGCTAATCATCGGGATCGGCGTGGTCGGCACCGGAGCTGCAGCTGGAGCAAGGACAGGCGGGGGTGGAGCAACGCCTGGCAGCTGTGTCGGCAGGGCAATCCCGGTCTAGGTGTAGAGGTTGGTGATCAGCCCCAGGATGCCCATCATCGCCTGCTGCGTCTGCTGCTGCTGGTCGAGGGAGCGCTGGTGCATCTGGTCTATCAGCCCAGTCAGCCTATCTGTGTCCTCTCGCCTCTCACGGGCGATCTGGCGCTGCATCTCCTGCTACTGCTGTTGGAGCTCCAGAAGACGTGCTGCCTGCTCAGCTCGGGCCTGCTCAGCTGCAAGCCGGTCCAGGCGCTGCTGCTCAACCATCTGCTGTAGAAGTGAAGTGAGCTCGTATGGCTGAGAGACCTGTGCCTTTGAGACGGGAGGTGGAGTAGGGGGTGGCACTGTCGAGCCTCCAGCCTTCGCGTCGTGCTGCATGGGTGAGAGAGGAGGTGGGAAATACTCCTCAACACTGTCATCCGTGTCGCTCTCGGACCATATATGCTGAAGGTCCTCACCCTGAGCCTCTGCCTGAGCAAGCCTCTCATCTTCCTTCTCCAGGTCAGACCAATCCTCCTCGGATAGCCGAGCACGGACTTGATGCTCGACTGGACGGCCAAGGCGACGGTCTCCAGGAGCTGGAGAACGGTAGTGGCTGAACCGTGTAACACTCTCGTCAGTGAGACGGTCATGCACGGCGGACTCCTCAGGAACAACCATGGAGAGCAGGTAGTTGATCCAGTGTCCAAACACAAGTTGCCTCATCATGCCCACTCCATCAGTGATCACGTCCTCCATCTCACAAATGAGGATGTACACAATGTCGAACTCCATCCCGTTCATGATGTAGAACAGGAGGGTCTGCTGCAGGCTAGTGAACCCCTCTAGGTATCCGGACCTCGGCAAGAGAGTGCGGCGCAAGGCAAGGTGCACTGTGCGCGCAGCTGGAGTCAGTAGTGCCGGTACCCTCGGCTGGTCCGGAGAGAAGGACGGTGCAAACAGAGAGTGTATCTCCTCTAGTGGTGGTGCCACTCCTCCAGTGAGCGGCCTCCTCAGCGGGTCTGCTTGTCCATACACTCTCTCGTGCAGGCAAGTGTTGTGGAGATCCACTCCTAGCAGCTGTGCCAACGTCTGTCTCGTCAAGTGATGGTGTTGGCCCATGAACATGAAGTCTATAGACCTGCGGCCCTCAGAGACGTAGAGGGTGGCGTAGAAAACGCGGACCCAATCCTCCACATATGCACTCCTGTCATAGGACATCAGCTCGACCAGCCCTCTATATCTCTCAAAGTATGGGCGTATCTCGGTCTCTGCTGCTAGGGCGAGTTGATCCCAATCCAGAAAGTTGTGCTGGAAGAGCTTATGGCCTCGGCGTCTATAGGTCTCGTATAGTGACGCCTGCATCAAAGTCCAAAAATGACTGTCCACAAGAGCCTCTCTGGGCTGCAGGTAGCACTCAAGCAAAACACTCCATTTGAGTCTTCTGAGCTGCTTGGCCTTCATCTTCCTGTAATCTGTCAGCCGGACACCTTCACCAACATGGACGGTGGTGTCCATCTCGTAGACGGCTCTCTGGGCAACCCTGTCCTCTCGAAGGTCGGCAGCTGACGGTCGTGAACGTGATACTGCCGGCGGATGACCCCCACGGGTCCTGGCTGAGCGCTGGCGAACAAGTGGCACTTCCGGCTCTTCTTCTGCCTCGGACTCATCTAGCACGGGAGGTTGCCTCGGACGAGCCTCGCGGATCCTCAGTGATCCTCCTCGGCCACGCTCTCGCTCCTCGGCGGCACGAGCGGCCATCAAGGCCTTCTTCTCCTCCTTGGATAACTTTTGCTTCTTTGTGGCCGGCTCCGCAATGGCCTTGCCTTTGTTCTTCTTGTCACGAGCCATTGAGATGATGCGCGAGAATGGAGTCGACGAAGTCAAGCGCATGGAACGGTGACACGAAGATCGTCGGGGCCGGGAAACCCTAGCGGCGTAGTGGCGGCCGGAGAGGGAGGCACCACGACGGCGAGGGTGGCGTGCTTGGGTGGAGAGGCTGTGGCGGTGGAGGAGAGCGGCGGCGGCGGCGCTGGACGAAGCGGTGGCGGCGGCGCTGGACGAAGCGGCGGCGGTGGCGCTGCTGTGGAGGTGCGACGGTGGCCGGAGGGCAGCGGCGACCGGAGAGCGGTGGCGGCCGGAGGCAGCGGCGACGGCGGCCGGAGGTGGCGGTGGCGGCGCTTGGGTGAGAGGAGCGGCGGCGGCGGAAGGTGAGGCACGGGAGACGTCGGGGTCGGGGAGAGAGAGAGAGGAGGGAGGTGAGCGGCGTTTAAAAAGTGGGTCCCAAACCCTAGCTGAAAATTTAACACTGGATGGACCGATGTTGAAAGTTGGGATCATCGGTCGAATAGCACAGTAAGGGTATTCAAAAAGGTACCGTTGACACCGGATGGACCGACGTTGAACTGATTTGCATCGGTGGAATTTGACATAGTTCCATAAGTGTGATCATCGGATGGACTGATGTTTCTCATAATGAACTCGTCGGTTGATTTGTGTTACTGACTGAACTGGCTCTTGGTCTTTGAACACAAAGTGATCCGATGATGGTCTAGCCTAAGCATCGGATAATCCGATGACTATAAAACAGCAACATCCCATATATGTCCTTTGACCAAACAAACAAACAATGAGAAATACTTGTCTCAGGACTTTTTGGGCAACCCCTTACCCCTCAAAAAGCTAATATGCCGATAACTTGGCTAAGCTTAAGCAAACGGAACACCGAGAAAATAGGGAGGAAAATATCCAAATAAAATGTAAGGCCCATGCTTTGTGAGAATGAAGACTTCTATCTCTTTAAAGCATGTTCCTTTAGGCATTAACACACCTAACATTTTGTTCTTCCCACATCATATGAGTTGAGATATTGCATTTCAAACAAGTCTCTTTCTCATGAGGTGGGTTCCCCTTTGTGACAATCTACCGTATACAATGCCAAACAATTTATAATGCAGGAGATTTAAGTATGAGTGCAAGTCTATATGGCAAGTATCATGCAAGACATAAAGTAAATCTATCTTGCCAAGTTTGAATCTTTCAAAGGCTTCTTCAGGAAGAGCCACTCTCCAAGCCTTGGGGAAACCCAAAAGAACCTCCATCCCAAGCTAACCCTTGCTCACCCTTATCCTTTGAAAGTTAGACAATACCTATATGAGATGCATTCTTACATGATCATGGCAAATTACATGACGTTCGATGCATCTAGCACATTTAACTCACTTCTTAGCCTAGAAAAAGTTTTCTCATCAAGTGGTTTAGTGAAGATATCCGCCAATTGTTCTTCGGATCTAACACCTCGCAATGATATGTCTCCCTTTGCTTCATGGTCCCTTAAGAAATGATGGTGAATATCAATGTGCTTAGTGCGGGAGTGTTGAACGGGGTTTTTGGCTATCTTAACCGCACTTTCAATGTCACAAAGGAGAGGCACACAACCAAGTTTAACACCAAAGTCCAAAAGGGTTTGCTTCATATAAAGAATTTGGGCACAACATGATATCGGGCCTAGATGCGGTAAGGTAAAGCAATGAACCAATCATAGAACGATATTTAGATTGATCAATAGGTTTACCGTCCTTATCCGCGTCGAGATGACAATTTGTTGCCATTGGAGTGCTTCTTGAGCTGCAATCTCCCATCTCAAATTTCTTCAAGAGGTCCTTGGTATACTTCTCTTGATAGACGAAGGCCCCCTCTTGAAGTTGCTTGATTTGGAATCAAAGGAAGAAGTTGAGATCTCCGATCATTGTCATCTCGAATTCCCTAGAAATCATTTTGCCAAACTCATGGCTAAGGGCTTCGTTAGTTGAACCAAAAATAATATCATCGACATAAATTTGACAAATGAATAATTCTCCGTCGATGTGTAGATGTTGGAACTTGAAGCTCCCCCTTGATCATGGCTCTCCTCAACCTTAGGCTTGTCATGACATCATTCTTGCCAACCGAATTACCCTCCCCTTAGTATTATCACCAAATGTGACTTGTTCATGATTGTCGGGGGGTCCTCTATGGAGGTGAACATACCATCATTGCTGGTCATGTGTTGAGTGCACCCGCTATTGAGTACCCAATGCTTTCCACCGGCTTTGTAGTTCACCTACACACATGAATTCAATTTTTGATTTTTGGCACCCAAGCCAACTTAGGTCCTTGTATGTGTGATACAAGTGTCTTTGGGACCCAAAGTTGCTTGGGGAGCTTCCCCTTCATGTCCTTTATGTCCTTGCCGATGAACCTTGCCTTCACCTTGCCATCTACTTTACTTAAGAGATAATAATGATCATTGAAAGTAGACTTGTAGTTAATAGGCAATTTTGGAGAAGGTCGGTTAGGAAGAGGACACTCCCTTGTATGGTGACCGGTGATCTCACAATGTTGGCAACAAGAACCAACTTCCTTGATGAAGCTTGTTCTAAGCTCCGGTGAGGGAACCTTTCCTTTGTTAGGCACCTGGAAGGATCCAAGTCCTCTCTTGTTGAAGGCCTTTGCTTGTTGGAAGAGAATTTCCTTGTGCTTGACTTCTCCTTTTGATAGTCTAGCCACACTAGTGCGGATACACTCAATTTCTTCCAACAAGTCCTTCTCCTTAGTGTTCTTTTTCAAGGACAAAGACTTGTACAAGACATTAGTAGCATGAGAAGTAATGGATACATTGTCATTAAGAGTTTGTTTCTTTATATTTTTCAATTCTTGATCAAGCACTTCATAAGCAAGGTTAAGTGTTTGATGTTCTTGTATTAACTTATTGTGCTCTCCCAAGAGTGTTTGGTGTGCCAAACTAAGCTCATGATGATCTAGCTTGATTTTAGCCTTATCTTCCTCAATTTGCTTGACATGGGATTTGAGCGTGTCATGCTCTTTAAGTATGCTTTCATACTTGTCAAGCAAATCGAGGTTAGCACTTTTAAGCTTGGCACGAGTTTCTTCAAGAGCTTTAACCTTGCTCTTTTCCCTCTTAATGATAGTATGATGTTCATTTATTAATGAAGTTAAATCATCGGGGGAAAGCTCATCATCACTAGAATCATCACATACCTTGGTGTTACCTTTAGCCATGAGGCACATGGGTGGTGGATGAAGAGGTGAGTCATCATTGTTGGCAATGGCAAGGCCGGCCAAACTTTCTTCTTCCGCTTCACTCTCTTCATCACTTGATTCTTCATTGGTGACCCATTCATTTGCTTCACACATGAACACATTTTGCGGACCATTTCTCTTCTTTGGGAAGAGTTTTGCCTTCTTGCCCTTGTCATGTCTCTTCTTCCCAAAGGGTCTTGTTTTGGGCTTGTCCTCTTCATCATCCTCACTATCTTCAAGCTTGCGATGCTTGCTCTTGTGGTTCTCTCTTCTTTTGTCCGGTTTTGGACAATCATAGGAGATATGACCTTGATCACCACAGTTATAACAAGTCTTGTTGTCATCTCTCTTTGGTATAAATGCTTTCGTTTTGGGATCAAAGGTGTATCCCTTCTTGGCAATCTTGGAGTTTAAGCAAGAGAACTTTCTCATCATTGATGCAAGCTCATCATCGTCATCTTCACTTGATGCTTGCTCTTCTTCACTTGGGCTAGGCTCAACCACTTTCTTTTTGTTGAGATTTGTTCTCCTGGTGGAGGCCTTTAGAGCAATTGTCTTTGAAGATGATTGCTCCATCATCCCAAGTACACTCATCTCATGAGCGTGAATTTCTCCAATGAGCTCCGAAACTTCAATGTGGTCAAGAGACTCTTTTTGAAGCATGGAGTTGATGATGTTGTACTTTGGCTTGGGAAGGAGCATGAGGATCTTGCGGTTGATGAGTCCCTTGCCAAGAGAATCAATGTCAAGAGCATTAATTTCTTCAATAAGCACATTTAAGCGAGAAAACATTTCATTGACATTTTCATGAGGTAATATTTTAAACTCATCATATTTGGCCTTAAGCATATGATATTTTAGTTCTTTGACACGAGAAGAACCCTCATGAATTTCTATCAAGCAAGCCCAAATTTCACAAGCTTTCTCTTTGCTAGCAATCCTAGCAAACACATCTTGACTAATGCATTCATAGATTGCATTCCTAGCTTTAGCATCCCACTTAATTAGATCACCCACATAATTGTGTTCACCAAACCCCGTGTGGGTCGCTTCCCATACTTTGGGAGCAATCGCCTCTAGATAAGCGCGCATGCGTGCTTTCCAATAGGCAAAGTTCTTGCCCTCGAAGATAGGAACCGAACCCCCAACCTTGGCCATTTTAGCTCTCTAGCGGTGAAGCTAGAATTATCCTATGAGCAACCTTGCTTTGATACCAATTGTAAGGATCGAATGCCCAAGAGGGGGGTGAATTGGGCTTCTTTTCAAAAATTAAGGCAAAAAAACTTAATTGCTAAAAGCCCAATTCCCTACGCAAACAACCTATGCATTCAAGTAAATAGCAACTTCGCGGTATGTAAAATGCATAAGTGAAGGGTGAGAGGAAGAGGATGCAAACTCCCGAGGAGACACGAAGATTTATCCCGTGGTTCGGTAAGATCGTCAAGATCTTCCTACATCCACGTTGTGGCACCCACCAAAGGGTATAGCCACACCCAAGTCACCGAGACTAGGGATCTTCACTATTCTTCTCCGTTTGCCAACCTCGGCAAGGTGGAGCTCAAGCCTTGTACAACTTGGATCTTCCGGGCTTCCACAATCCTCTTGGCAAGCTCCGGTAGTCACTCTCAGTTACAAACACCAAGGGATACTCCCTTACAGCTCTCACTACACTAGAGATTCCAATCACCAAGAATGGAGGCACACAAACACTATTTCTAGCTAGTTCTAGCATATCTCTTGGTGTACAAGTGGTGAAAATGATATGGAAGTGGTAGCTCTATGTCTTGAATGCTTGAGGATGTGTAGAGTATGTCTGGTAGTCAAGACTTGTCGATTTGACAGGTTGAAGGGGTATAAATAGACAGCCTCCACGAAATAGCCGTTGGAAAAGTAGGCTGACATCATTGCTCTGCGAACACCGGATGATCCGATGTCTCCCCTTCAGTTATCATCGGTCAAGTTTACTTTAGCTGATTTCATTGTGTCAGATATGACCGTTGTTAGACCGATGTTGCACTTCTCTTCTCATCGGATGATCTTGTGGCTCTTCCTCCAGAATTGGTTCAAACTTGATGCTTACTGGAGTGATTGACCGATGTGTTCAAAGGTTGTACATCAGATGATCCGGTGCTACACTTAGTCCAAGGATATTGCTTCTGATGGACCGATGTAGATTTGCCCTTAACATCGAATGATCCGGTGAGTGCTTTGTTCTGAGGTCTTCTTCTTCTGCTGAATCAACTCGACCGATGTGTTGTTCTCAGGAATCATCGGTTGATCCGGTGAGTTGATTTTGTTTGCTTCGAGTTGTTCTAAATGATTCTTTTGAACTTTGCTCGATTGACCTCTTAGACATTTGTTGGAAATGTACTTCTGATGATTTTCAAGCTTTGAGTGTTGTCAATTATGGTTGAATGACTTTGACATATAAGCTTTTACTTCTTATCTTCACAACATTGATTGATATAATAAAATGATTCTTTAGGGGTCTCCAATGATCAGTAGTTGATGTTCATATTCATATAGATTTCATTTGATTGAGTGATATGGGAGACCTTGCAACCACAAATTCATTAGTAAAATCCAATGGTTGTCATTAATCACCGAAACCATACCTCATGGGGGCCTAGATGCTTTCAGAGCTCATCCCTCAGTTTCTCTAGGGTCTCAAAGTGAGCATCCGCCAAATTGTTGGCTTCAGTCGCCTTGTCATAGATCTCACGAGTCTTCTTGCTTAGAGCTTCTATGGCAGCCCGCTTATCATCCAGCAACTCGTCCATCTATTTTAGCCGCGTCTTCTCAGCTGAAGCTGGTCCCTCAAGTCGACTAGGCGAGTCTGCATCAACTTCATCTTGAAGTAGAGCAGCTTACGCCAGTGCCTTAGAGTGTCACACTCATCCTCCAGGGTCTTGTGCTCATAGTCGAATGCGAGCTGAATTTAGTGAAGGCTCAAGCAGGCGTTCTTGATCGACATGTCCAGGGAGATTGGCTCAGAACCTACCTGAGGTTCCTCTGGTTCCCCCAAATCTTCTGGAATAGATGTCGGAGCCCATGACACGAGCATGGACTCCAATAGCTCAACTTCTGCAGTGCTGAGTTTCGGGAGCTCGTCAATCTCCAGCATATGTCTTGATGAACCTGGAGCTGCATCTGCGGGCACCGACTTAGGCTCCATCGCGACATCAGCTGGCAACTCCAGTACAGCGTCTGCTGCAGGTTCCGAGGTAGGCACTGGCTCAATCATGGCAACCTCTGGCATAGCAACATCAGCAAAAGAAGTCGGTACCTCCGGTGCTGATGTCAGTACCTCCGCTGTAGTCTTCGGAGCAGCTGAAACTTGCTCAAGCAATTCTCCTTCGTAGTTCAGCGCAACCACATCTCGAGTAAGTTGGCGCCGGAACTGTTGTGTCGTTCGTCATGGCCATAGGAGAACCGTACCATCAGCGGGGGCTCCGGTGGGCGCGGTTTCTACGGTCGTGGCGCTGGCTTGGCCGCCTGCAGGTGCTAGAGTAGTAACTCCTCCTCTTGATACTCTGGAAATAGAGGAATAGAAAATTCTAGAAAAATCAAAAAAAAAAACAAAATGAAAAAAAGGTTCAAGTGTCGATTATTACCTAGGGATGCTACCGCTCCAGTCGGCACGAAATTTCTTCCTTGGACGGCCAGAGTCAGAACCCACCGTCGCTAGTGAGGCAGAAGCTCTGGACTTCATCCCAGAAGTTGTGGCAGCTATTGGTGCCGCTACAGCCAGGATATCCATCATTTGAGAAGACACTCTGGATCCAGAGCCCGCCGCTGGCACCGGGACTGGAGTAGACTTGCCGGACCTAGTGCCTGTCGTAGGCACTAGATCCGAAGATGATTTCCTGAGCTCGAAGTTCACCTTGGCCGTCATAGCCGGGGTCGCCGTTGCTAGAGGCACAACCAACACTGACTTGATGCTCGGAGGCAGTGACACTGCTTGTGTCAGAGCTGCTCTGACAGAGCTACCATCAGTCTGCGTCAACTTACTCTTCCAACTGGAGGCATCGACGGGCTCTCCTTTGCCCTGACTTGAGTCAGACTTCTTCTGACTTGGTTCTGCAAGAGCCTTTCCTTTTCCACTGACAGGTGCAGAGTCGGACCCTCCATGTGGGTAGGGGGTCGAAGCTTTAGGGATCACAATACCTGCTGGCAGAGTGCTCCTTTGTCGCACTGCAAGACCTGTATCATCAAGGAGCGGCATCACCTTCTACAGCTCTCTCCTGACCTTCAGAACTACACACAGAGGAAAGAACTCTGTCGGACGTCATCTCTTGATAGAGTTCCACTGAACAACGTCTACAGATGGAGCTTCAAGGCATGCTCATCTAAGTTGGTTCCCCGACCAACGTCAATCTGGAGGAAATCCATTACTCCGAAGTACAACCAAGCTGCAAATTCTCGCTCCTTGAATGCAGCCAATCGGTTGGTCAGTAAGTTGCCGAGGACCATCAGAGACGTCAATCCTCTATCGACCAAGTTGTGGATTCTTGATAGCACGGGGTTGTACTCTTCAGTCAACTTCGGGAGCTCCTCCCAGGAGTGGGACTCCATCATCGGAAATCCTTCTGGCAGCTCCAGCCGATCTTGACGGTCCTCCCGGATAACTACCCAATAAGTCTTCCAGGTCTCCCACTTTCCGGAAATAAAGGACTTGATGTACTTGTATGGGGGAGTTCTACGCCTTACAAAGTAGTAGAATCCCAACAGGATGTTACCTTTGCCTGTCGCCCGAAGTGTTAATAAGGTCCAGAACAGCGGCACGTAGGATGGCACGCTTACCCACATCTCGCAGAAGTGGACGAAGATCGCCACTAGCAAGATCGAATGAGGCCCAAGATGTTGCAGTTGGAGTCCGTATGACTCCAGCAGCATCAGCAAGAACCAGGATACTGGTCGAACCAACCCAACCATGCATATGCTGAGACGTAGACAATGTCGCTGGAAGACTCCTTCTTGAACGGGAGCTTGCTGCAGCGAATAGCATTGTTGAAGGAGTCGCTCTGCTAGCCCATCAACTTCCGGACTCTTGTAAGATCCTTCTCGCTCACAATCTTGCTGGGGGAAAGTCTGAGTTCCATCGCCGCAAAGTGGAGCAAAAGTGGGAGCGCGATGCAAGGGTTCAAGCGGAGAACTCTCTGAGCAAGAACAGATCGGTGCATAAGAGTTTTCTCCGCTTACAAAACATCTCCCTTTATTAAGCCTCTGCAATGCTTGGATGACAACTGTATCCGAACCTTGATCACGCTCAACAAAGTTACCTCGTCAATGACAAGGGGGTTTGGGTCCACTTCGCGAAAAAAGTCACACCAGATGAAACGTTGTCATGAGATTTGCACGTCATGTATCTCACCTACCAAATTAAGAAGGATCGCGTGTCTCAAATGGAAAACTGAAACAGCAGCACGAGAGAGATAATGTCCCCACCTCCGGTATCAAAACCTCGCAATCTCACCAGAGGTGGGCTCGGAGGCCACTGTCCATATCCTGCATACCAGGTATCCCTTCGTACCAGAAGGAGACATGTTGAGTTCCACCTTCCAGTGTTGTGGACTTCCGGAGGCAACACGTGTCCCGCAGTGCCGGACTTGCCTCCCTCCTTAGGGTTTCTCCGACGCTGCCACGTGTCCCGCAGTGCCGGACCTGCCTCCCTCCTTAGGGTGGCTCCAGCGCTGCCACATGTCCAGTAGCTCTGGACCTGCCTACCCAACAAGGGAAGCTCAGGTGCTACCATGCGTCCAGTAGCTCTGGACCTACCTCTCTGCAGAGGAAAGCTTCGGGGTTGTCACGTGTCACACGTCCGAATCTATGTCTACAAAGGGAAGACTCTGGGGTCTCCAACGGCGCGGACATTCAAGGGCTATCAATTGGCCATTACAAGATCTAGTTAACGCATCATTAATGCCATATTAATGATGCACGATCAGAGAACTATCAAGACCAATAATGCTGCTATTAAGACACGTTATCACACTATTAACCCCTCTTAACACCTTTAGATCATGCATAGGATGGTTATTGCAGCTGGGGCCACCTGTCAGGCCACGGCACATACTGTAACAACCAATTTTTCGCATATAAAAGGACTGTGTTGCACGATAGAACGCAAGTCATTCAAATTATGTCACCAACATACTCGCTCAAAGTAATCCAATACACAAACACCCCGTGGAGTAGGGTATTACGCTCAGGTGGTCCGAACCACATAAAACTTCTTGTGTCACCTCACTCTTGGATCTTGATTTTGCTCTCTTCCTAAATACGAACTTCCGTAGACTACTTCTTAGTAATATCAGGGGAAGTTTCATTATAACACTTCGACAAATACTTTCTAGTACACCATCCATTTCATTTTATCTAGCATTGATAAATTCAAGACTGAACTAACCGATGTCAAATAAAATAAAATGGAGAGGTGCACACTCTCGTGAGGGAGAACTCAATGATGTAGATACATTAAACTCATAATTCATGATGCAGATGCAGGGCATTTAGGGATGAAAATGGACAGATAAAAGGTTAAACCATTTTCATATCCATATACCGATTTCCGAAACGGATTCATATCGGATACCATCGAAAATGGATTCGGTATTGAATATATTAGAAGCAGATCCATTGAATTGGAAACCCGTCCATATGGGATAGACACGACAATTTATTTCAAAAATAACTTTTTGCATATCACGTTATATTAGAACATAATAAAAAATTGACCATATTAAATAATAGACAATCGAATATATACAAATCAACACTTAATATTTTGGGTAGTGTGTGTTAATCGGCAGTCGACGCCCTTCAATTGGGTTTGGGGTGGCTATTGCGTTACTAAAAGCACAATTGTTTTCGGTGAAAGCTGTGCAGTTTAGACTATCTCCAACAAGAAAACCTAAAAATAAAGCCATATTTGTCCTTTTGGATTTCCTTGAGACTCCTTCTATGTAACCTATATTAATGTATCTCCAACTGTTGACGGCTCCTAAGGTATACTAACAAATCATCCCTGGCAATAGTGCTAGAAATGCTTGTTGGTATTACTTACGCACCATTAACTAAACATCTCCAACTGATGTGTCAGAAATGCTTGTTAATGGTTCTATTGGATCACAAAGTGAATTCCGCAAGCGCACGGGGATATCATTGTAGCATTTCCCCTTAAGAGTATTCCCAAGGGTGTCATTTATTTGATCCCAAAGGAAGGCAGGGAAGAGATATAACAATCATCAAGTGGAAAGGGTAGAAAGGTCTAGGTAGGAATCTAGTAAGGATGGATAAAATAATAGTGGAGGTAGTGTGACACACACAAAAGCTTTCAAGTCTAAGGGGGTAAGAGGACCCTAGAGTTTAGTTAAGGTTGAGAGTTATGGAGGTACTCCTACTATGCTCTATTGTACATATGCATAGTCTAAACTAGTTATTCATAAGCTAGATCAATAGTGAATACTTATGCTATGTGGTTCAACACATCGGGCACGGGCTTACCCCTAGCAATACTAGGGCGACTCCCGCCAAGAGCCTGTGGCATAGCCGAACGTGGAGGATTACAAAGGACAGATAGGGTTGTCACCACCTACTGCCTACCTCTTCAATCCGTGGGTCTACGAGACATCCAATGCTACTTAGCTATCCTAGCACCATGCTAGAATATTAAGTAATTATCTTAAGAGCCTAGGCACAATCCATCCTAAGGCAATGAATTGAATTATCATTGAACCAATGTTGATACACAACATAATTATCCATACTAACCTAGTTATGTTATAATTTACTAGACTATAGTGGGGGTCTATAGGTTCTATGATAATGAGATATGTTCATGATGAAATAGTCATAAAAGCTATACCTTCCACATACATGGACTCCACAATCAAACAAGAAACACTTTGCCCAAGTATATGTATAAGTAGAGACTAAAGATACTATATTTATTATGCATAAAGTCACAAATACAAGAAAGAATACATGAGCCATACCTTTCCAAATGTAGGATTGGGAAGAGAGAGACTCCTTACTCCTTTCCCAATTTGGACTTGGGACTAGAGACTCTCCTCTCTACAACCTAACTCCTCTAAGACTATGGATGATAGTGTATACAATAGAGATGAAGCTCAAGTGGTGTGTGTTGAAGTGATGGGTAGGGGGTCCTATTTATACTAGTGTTGAGATCGATTCTCGCCACCAAAAGCGCGCAAATCAATCACCATTGACTCTAGGGAGCCGGGAGGAGCCAACACGTGGAGTTTGACTGAGTTTGGCACCAGGAAGAGGTCGGCCGAACCCCTAGTTCGGCCGACCTAGTCAAGGCACCAATTCTCATGTGCTTTCTCCAGGTGGCTGACAGGTGGGTCCCCTTGATGTATATGGGTGCAACACCGTTGGATATCCTCGGATACTTCTGTTTGTGGGCCATTTGATCCATGGGGTGCCACATGTCATCGCCTGATTGGTGGGATGATATTTTATAGGATTGGTCCCTCTACATTTCCTCATTTCCTGCATAAAATGTTGCATACACATACTTCTCCAAGTCCAAGTGGAATTGGGTTAGATAGAAAGGTTATGTGCGCAAGAAATGGCAAATCCTTCACATAATTGAGTTAAATTGACGGATGAAATTGGTATATAATACCCGTCAACAAACTCCCCCAAGCTTATCCTTTACTCGTCCCGAGCAAAGTCAAGACTTTAGGTTGATGATCAGGAGTTGCTACAATGTCTTATTTTCAAAAGTATCTAATGCACAACAAGATACTCTACCTAGTATTGCAGAAATTGGCTATGATACTCTACCCTTCTTAAGTTATCATGGGGCTTATGCTTTCTCATATTCATGAGTAGTTGAAAGGTAGAATAGTAAATGGGACAAACATAGCCTAGAAATCAAGTTCCACTTAAATTCCGAAGAATTCAATTTAGATATTAAGTACCTCAATTTGATTCTCTCAATCACTCCTTTGTGGATAGTGGAAATATTTCCTCACCAAAGCATTGTGCCTCTACTATTCCTACTCATTGAATATGGCTTGTATGTGGAGCTTGGAAAGGAAAGTAAGTAGGCATATTTGCATCACATATATTGCTAAGTCAAAAGAGTAAGCCTTAGGAGAATTCAAATCAAAACTTTTTGATTCAAGACTAGTGCATGTGTGGTAGAGTGGAAGTGGATGTGGATACTTGAGATAACTCCTTTTTGGTATAATCTCTCTTTCTTTTGCAAGGATGAAAGATGGCTACTTTTTTTTTCTTTTTTCTCATGCTTATGATGTAAGCATGCTCCTTTTTTTATTTATTTTTTATTTTGTAGCCATGTCTTCTACTCCCTTTCTTTGTAATGAATTTTGAAGAGAGTGCTAAACATGAATAACATGGAGTTTCTCTTTTTATTGTGGTATGGTGGATATGATGGAATTTTGAAGTATAGCATGTGCAAGTGAAGTCTTGAATACAAAAAGAGTTGAATGATTTCTCACATAGGTCTATACTAGTTTGACTAGGCTCAATGTGAAAGCAAATATCATATGCATAAGGTTTTGTCTATGTATAAACATCATATGGCTTTGGTAGGTATTTCCAATCAATTGAGGGAAACTTAAATCTTTTTAGAATTTCTCCGGAAATCTATGGTTTACTTTCAAACCAGGACTAGCAGCCCTATTACCAATTCTAACCTTACAACAACCTAGAATTAGATTTAGTTTTTGCTACCCACGACTTCCAAATTAAGGTAAAAGTATTTCAAACCAATGAAAGCAATATTCGGAGAGTGGCAAACTATAAACTAGAGACTTAAGAAAATAAAACAGAACAACTATTCATCATTTCATCTATGTGAATTATTAAATCATTCTTACTGCACATCTTTATTTGATGAAAGCAAATCTAACCTATATATTATTTATTTTTATTTTATTTTTTTATTTTTTTTTAAATTCAAGGTGGATGATGGATGGATGGAAAATAAATATGCAAAGAATGTGATACATGTTACCTCAAGTGGGGGTCCTCCCCCAAGCTTGTTCTTCAACTACCTCCGTGATAAGGGTTGAACCCTTGATGATGGAAGTACGCTGCAAGATCGGCTTGTTGTTGTTGTAGCGCCGTGTTGAAGTTGGTGAATTGAGCATCCATGTGTTGTTGCCAATCCTGGGTACCTTGAACATGCTCTTGGAGTGTGCTGTAGATGTCACCCGTTCTCACTTCAAGTTCTCCCATACGTCTAGTGAGGTCTGTCATTCCTTGGATATAGTCATGATGACTTCTAGCCGAAAAGTAACGACGTCCTCTCATGGACGTTAGGGGCAAGCTGCTAGAGCTTGAAGAGGATAAGGGTGGATCCCTTTGCCATTCTTGCCAAGATGATCCCCCAGTCTCATACGTCGGAGGTTGAGTCCATCCGGGTGCATAACCCGTTGGGTTCTCTTCCTCTTGGTATTCATGGACCGGGGAGATTATTGGTGGCATGCATGTGACTGCAGCCCTCGCACAATTCCTTGTTACCCTGCCAAAGACATTACTTCTTCTTGCTTCTTCAAGAGGAAGAAGGTTAATGGTTAGCCTCCGACATTTGTACAAATGAAAATCTGGGTTAGGTAACCGAATTTCATTGACAAAGCCGGGATAGAAAAATATCAAGGACCCATCTTGATCATGCTTAAGGGTATGCCCTTGCACTAAATAGTCTTCATCAATTAATTCTCTTTCAGTTTCAATATATTCAAATGAAGAGTATTTAAGTACTCCTACCCTATCAGCAATATGAGTAATCAATGAAGTGCATTCAATTGGTCCTGATTTTGAAATGTAATCTAACCATTGTGTCATCATGGCTTTGAATGAAGCAACTTTTATATTTTTAGTCATGGCAAACAAAATTTTCAATTCATCATCTCACACAACCCTAACATCTCCCCTAGGGAACATAGTCATAGCCACCCATCTATGCATGAAGCGTAAGGTAGGGTTTTGGATGTGGCTATTCCTAGGAGCCCTACATGTGACCTCACTAGTTAGCTCATGCTAAAAACTTTGTTTGTTAAACTTAGGCAAATTGTCTAAATCTAGCAAACACCGTTTATGGAAGCCTAGGATGCTACCTAATTCTTTCCATAGGATGGTGTATTCTTTTTGAAATAATCTAAAAGCAATACCATCAAATCCTATTCTTAGCGTGCAAAGGAGTTGGATAGTGAGAAGGCGTGAATCTTTCTCCTCTATGTGAGCAAAGTCATCAAATCCAATTGCATGCCAAATGGAAAGAAATTCGGAGTCCATACCTATTTTGGAGATCAAATGTGGATCGTAAGCCTTGGAACTCACGATCTTGGAGAAGCCTGGATGCTTGATCTTCAACTTCGCTTCGTATGTCGAGGTCGTTGTCATGAAGAATTTGGTGTGGGTTGCTTCTCTCTTCCATGGGAGTGTCCTCACACACACATCTCCTCCTTGGGCTTTTACCCATGGAAGAGAGGCGTGCACTAGACCCTTCACCATGGCTTGAGCTTGCAGCCTCCTTCCTCTTTCCGAACAACCTCTTCATGTCTTTTTGAGTTCAACAAGCAAGAACAAAACAAGACGAGAAAAATCCAAAAAGAAGCGATGTTTGGAAAACAAAACTCTCAACGAATTTTATCCTCTTGAAAGCTTGAGTGTAAAATGCAAATGCAAGCAAAAGAAAATCTTTTTGTGGATGGATTTGAACAAGAGTGTTGCAATGAAGAGAAGGAAAAACAAGGTGAGCTAGAGAGTGACTTGGGGAGGTGTAAGATGATGTGGTGTGTGAAGAGAAGTGCTCCTCATGGCCACAATTTAAAGGGTACACCTTCCAACGATCACTTAGGGTTCAAAATGTAGCCGTTGTAGGAAGGGGAGCCAAATTGGCTCCACTCCCTGTTCGGCCGACCAGGGGGTTCGACCGACCTGACAAGTGGCCCCCCTGGTTCCCCTTTTGGCAAGTGGCTTCCCAACGGCTATAAAGTTAGCACGTTGGTGAAATGCCACATGTGCAGCTCAGCAAAAATTGTTTTTCAAACAAAAAACCCTATTCAAATCCAATAAAAAAATTCTTCTGAAAAGAAAGAAAGAAAAAATGATAGTTGAGAATATAATATTCTCAACTTACTAGGGAAACTCAAATATGCAATGGGAAAAATCCAAATGTGGTGGAAAAATAAAGAAAGAAAAATAAAGTGGGATAACTACTAATTTAACCTATTAGCGTAGGTCTCACCACCGTCCGATGAGATGGACATTCCTCCGTCTTCATTTCACATCCGGGCCCAGGGGGATGGGCTCGTACGACTTGTCTTGCTTCTTCTGCCATTCCTTCTTTGGCAGCTTGGTGGACTTGGGCCTTCGGGAAGGTCCAGATGATTCCGTCGCCTTTGGATATCGGCATGGTCGAAACGACGGATTCTCCTCGTAGATTAGTCTTCTCATGAATGCAATGAGTGAGTCCACATTTGGTAGATGTTAATTTTATACAAATGTAGAAGAAAGAATCATCGAATTTGGACACAATTTGCAGAATCTAAACATGTTTGAGTATTTATATTGGAATCTAAATAAAAAAGAAGCAAGGGATAAGGAAACTGAAGAACAGTATCGGGCATTATCTTAGGCGGTTGTTAAGCAATACCCGCCTGTGAAGATATTTACTTCTTCTTAATTAATATTCTTGATTAAATGTGGTCCTTTAAAAAGGCAAAAATCCACTTTCTTGTAATATTATTGATAAGTAAAGGTTACCATTAAATTTCACTTCATAAATCCTTTGAAATTGGTCAGAACATAAAAAACATACAACAAATGCTATTTTTCATTTTTCTATCTTGATGAATATAATGCTTTTTTCATTTATTTTTTCAGTGGACATTTTTAATCATCATACCAACATCTAAGAATTTTTTCATATTTTTTTAAATTTTTTGGAATCAATGTGTGTTCATAATTTGATGAATGCCTCATATGAATATGAGCATTTAGTTAGAATGGTGGATAATTTGAAGTTTGACATGTTGGAATGCTTTTAAAAAATTAAAAAAATTCATACATGTATAAATTATACGAATATGTTCATACCAACAATTTTGAGTGAAGGAACCTTTTTTTATGAGATACACAAATGTGAATAATATGTGAGTAGAAATTAATTTGATATTTACCAAAACATTACAATGTCAGCTATACAAGTTTTAAAAATATTTTGTTCAGGTGGTAGATGTTAATTTTATACAAATGTAGAAGAAAGAATCATCGAATTTGGACACAATTTGCAGAATCTAAACATGTTTGAGTATTTATATTGGAATCTAAATAAAAAAGAAGCAAGGGATAAGGAAACTGAAGAACAGTATCGGGCATTATCACAGGCGGTTGTTAAGCAATACCCGCCTGTGAAGATATTTACTTCTTCTTAATTAATATTCTTGATTAAATGTGGTCCTTTAAAAAGGCAAAAATCCACTTTCTTGTAATATTATTGATAAGTAAAGGTTACCATTAAATTTCACTTCATAAATCCTTTGAAATTGGTCAGAACATAAAAAACATACAACAAATGCTATTTTTCATTTTTCTATCTTGATGAATATAGTGCTTTTTTCATATTTACTTCTTTTTAATTAATATAACCATAGTGTACAACACGTTATGGGAGAACAGGTCATACTCGCGCTCAATCCTACAGTTCTCAGTATAGAAGACGGTCTCGGACCACCCTCGCCTGCCGCAGCGGGCAGGCCCCTGGTTCCCCCCTGTTGGGCAGCGGCAAACGCCATCGTCAATGTCGGGCAGCGCCACCGGCGGCGGTCCGGGAGGAGGCCTACGCAGTAACCTCCAGCTCACGCAAACGTCGAGCCTCTGCATGGCTTGATTCCGACACCGGCAACACTCCTTGTTGGTCCTCTTCATCGCGACGGACCCGACCGTGTTGTCGCCGACGTGGGCCTCGCCTTCGACCTGCCGGATATACTCGAGGGCGTCGCGGTCCCCGCGGTCGGCGTCGTAGCGGAGCATGGCGAGGACGTAGGCCGCCACCCCGCGATCAGGACTGCAATATCGTGCGGCAAGGGGAACTCCATGGGCTTATCTCAGGCGGTTGGTAAGTAACAACCGTCCCCGAGATAAATATATTCTCAGGTGGTTGGTAGTAAGTACCAACCGCCTGAGAAGATGTTAATTAACTGACGCGCCGCACGAGGTCTGCGGAGAAGTTAAGAAGCCGTGGTGCAGGGGACGCGTGCGACGGAAGGATCTCTGAAGATCGTCTTCCACAGTGGTTTAATTGTGCGCCGCACGAGGTCTGCAAAGAGTTCAATGCGCAATGAACAAAATATTTTGTTCAGTTGGTAGATGTTAATTTAATACAAATGTAGAAGAAAGAATCATCGAATTTGAACACAATTTGCAGAATGTAAACATGTTTCAGTATTTATATTGGAATCTAAATAAAAAAGAAGCAAGGGATAAGGAAACTGCAGAACAGTATCGGGCATTATCCCAGGCGGTTGTTAAGTTATACCCGCCTCAGATAAACATATTTGTAGACGGTTGTTAAGTACCAACCGTCTGTGAAGATCTTTACTTCTTTTTTCTCAGGCGGTTTATAAGTAATACCCGCCTGAGATAATCATTTTTAAACTACAATATGTTAATTAACGGCCTGAGAAGTGTTAATTAACTGACACGCCGCACGAGGTCTGCGGAGAAGTTGAGAAGCCGTGGTGCAGGGACGCGTGCAAGGATCTCTCAAGATCGTCTTCCACAGTGGTTTAATTGTGCGCCGCACGAGGTTTGCAAAGAGTTCAACGCGCAATGAACAAAATATTTTGTTCAGTTGGTAGATGTTAATTTAATACAAATGTAGAAGAAAGAATCATCGAATTTGAACACAATTTGCAGAATGTAAACATGTTTGAGTATTTATATTGGAATCTAAATAAAAAAGAAGCAAGGGATAAGGAAACTGCAGAACAGTATCGGGCATTATCCCAGGCGGTTGTTAAGTTATACCCGCCTTAGATAAACATATTTGTAGACGGTTGTTAAGTACCAACCGTCTGTGAAGTTCATGGCATTGCAGATGGTTAATAATTAATAACCGTCTGTGAAGATCATGTATTTACCCATACGGTTGTTTCTTAAAATCCGCCTGTGAAGTTCATTGCATTGCAGACGGTTAATAATTAATAACCGTCTATGAAGATCATGTATTTACCCAGACGGTTGTTTCTTAAAATCCGTCTGTGAAGTTCATTGCATTACAGGCGGTTCTTAATTAAGAACCGATTCTGAAGATCATGTATTTACCCAGACGGTTGTTCTTTAAAATCCGCCTGTGTTGTTCTTTCATCACAGACGGTTATTATATCATTCGTCATCACAGTCGCATATTTTTAAGGACCGCCTGTGTTTGAAAAATTGAGGCGCCTGTAAAAATGCTTTTTGTAGTAGTGTGGTCTAGGCTGAAAGTTAAACTTTTCCTCCTTGCCATTGATATGGAAGTGGATTTCTCCAGCTCCCACATCTATGTGAGCTTTTGCAGTGCTTAGGAATGGACGCCCAAGAATGAGTGGTGTATCTTTCTCAGTGTCCATGTCTAGCACCACAAAATCCATGGGTATGAAGCAGTTCCGGATCTTCACGGGATGTCTTCAGCAATACCCGCTAGATAACGAACTGAAGAGTCAGCCAGTTGTAGTTGCATTGGTGTTGGAGTCAGCTCTGTGAAGTTTAGCTGGTCGAACACAACCTTGGGCATCACACTTACACTTGATCCCAAATCACAAAGTGCCTTGTCAAAGTAGTGAGCCCCAATTGAGCATGAAATGGTAGGACATCCGGGGTCCTTATTCTTTTCAGGAAGCCTATTGAGGATGGTTGCACTGTAGTCTTCCGTAAGCTTGACAACCTCAGTGGTGGGCAATGGCCGTTTGTTGTTCAATATGTCCTTGAGATAGCGAGCATAAGTGGGTACTTGCATCGCATCGATCAAGGGCACATTGATGTGGATCTTTTGGATGATCACAACAAAATGGTTGAATTTCTCATCCACTGTTGGCTTCCTTTGTTTATGAGGGAATGGCAATAAGTTGGTGTCTTCAAAGTGTTTGGCCATTCGCTCACCAAGTAATTCACTTGGGACATCCTCCTTCTCAGGCTCAGTTGTCCTCTTTTCTTGTGTGGGATATGGTGGGTCACGAGTGGTATTTCCTCCTCTCGTAACCACTGAATTGACGTTCTCCACTGGGGCTTCTGGCTGCCCCGGAATTTTGTTGTTTTCTAATGGAGGGACAATTGCAGCAAGTTGTGCCAACTGAGTCCCCAACATCTTTTTGAAGCTTAGTTGATTCTTGAATGCTGAGGATAGTACTTCAATCTTTGCATTGATATTCTCTAGGGTCTTGTCATTAGCTGACAGCTTCTTGGATAGGGCATCGTTGATCTTGAGCTGGCTAATGGCAAGTTCTCTCAAGTTGGGCTGATTTCCAGGGTTGCCATTGTTGTTGTACCCTCCTTGAAAGAATGGGCGTTTTTGACCCCACCCTTGACCTCCTGGACGATAGCCATTGTTGTTGTTGAAATTTCCGTTGTTGGCGAGGTATAAGGCATCCTCATGAGTTTTTGGGCAATCATTGCCCATATGACCCGTGTTGCCACAGACTTCACACATGATGTGAGAGTCTAGGGCATAGGCATTGCCAGACACTTCACCACTGGCTTGTCCATCAATTTTCTTCATTAGGGGGTCCAATTTTGCAGCGATCATGTCCACCTCCTTCAAGGTGAGCATGCCTCGCTGTCGAGTATGGAGACGCTCATCGTTCCATCCCATGTTGGATACCATCTTCTCAATAAGATCTTTAGCTTTTGGCACCGTCAATGAGAAGAAGGCTCCTCCAGTAGCAGCATCCAAATGGTCACGAGTTGATGGGATCAACCCGTTATAGAAACTTTGAATAAGGAGCCAGTCATCCATCTCATGGTGGGGGAAGGCTAGGATGTACTCCTGAAGCCTTTCCCATGCCTCGGGAATAGATTCCTTGGGCTCTTGATGAAAGTTGGAAATCCTTCCACGTAGGGCATTGGTTTTGCCCAACAGGAAGAATTTGGCGAGGAATGCCGTAGAACATTTCTCCCAAGTGTCTACAGCACTTCAGTTCATGTAGAACCACTGTTTTGCTCTCCCAACAAGAGAGAACAGGAACAGTCTCAGACGGACCGCATCCAGAGACACGTCCTTGATCTTAAAAGTGCTGCAGATCTCGAGGAATTGTTGCAGGTGAGCACTTGCATCCTCGTTAGCCTTCCCACAGAATGGGTTTGCTTGCACCATAGTGATAAGGCCAGTTTTGATCTCGAAGTTCACATCTCCCGTGTTAATAGTGGGCCCAATAGGCACATTGTTAGCAGAAGGAGTTGAGAACTCACGAAGGGTCTTCTGAGCCATTGGCGTTTGGATTGTTGGTGCAAAAATGTTGGCTTGCTTTGCCGCTCGAATCTTCTGAGGAGTAACGACACGGGGTCGATCTCTCAGAAGAGATTCGGGATCTTCAACAAAGTTTTCCGGCAGGCGGAAACTAGACATACACTACCCTGTTTTCACATTTAAAATGCGAAAACAAAGAATGGTTATCCTACTAAAATCATACCCAGGGTTCTATCCTATTCACTTAGTCATGTTATATATCTATTTGCCTTCCCCGGCAATGGCGCCAGAAATGCTTGTTGACGGCTCCTAAGGTATACTAACAAATCATCCCCGACAATAGTGCTAGAAATGCTTGTTGGTATTACTTACGCACCATTAACTAAACATCTCCAACTGATGTGTCAGAAATCCTTGTTAATGATTCTATTGGATCACAGAGTGAATTCCGCAAGCGCACGGAGATATCATTGTAGCATTTCCCCTTAAGAGTATTCACAAGGGTGTCATTTATTTGATCCCAAAGGAAGGCAGAGAAGAGATATAACAATCATCAAGTGGAAAGGGTAGAAAGGTCTAGGTAGGAATCTAGTAAGGATGGATAAAATAATAGTGGAGGTAGTGTGACACACACAAAAGATTTCAAGTCTAAGGGGGGGTAAGAGGATCCTAGAGGTTAGTTAAGGTTGAGAGTTATAGAGGTACTTCTACTATGCTCTATTGTACATATACATAGTCTAAACTAGTTATCATAAGCTAGATCAATAGTGAATACTTATGCTATGTGGTTCAACACATCGGGCACAGGCTTACCCCTAGCAATACACTACAGGAATCATGATAATAGACGACGACCAAGAACCATCGTCTATAAGGACATTACCATCATCTATTACTTATAGACGACGGTATACTCTTATAGACGATGGTTCCTGATCGTCTACGATAATTTGTCGTCTATAACCTTATAGACAACGGGAACCGTCGTCAAATAGTTTATTGACGACGGTCAAACTTAGCTGTCGTCAATAAGTTAGCTAAGCCACGTGGCAGCGTGGAAACAATATAGACGACGGCCGTCGTAGCACCGTCATCTATAAGGTCCACTATTGACGACGGTCACAGGCAAACCGTCGTCCATTAGGACCCCAAGAGACGACGGTTTCCTTCTGCCTGTCATCTATAATAGTTCCTTATAGACGACGGTGTGAGTAAAACCGTCGTCTATAAGTTTTGCTTTTTAAAAAACAAAAAATAAATATTACACAGATATCACAGTACAGATAAACACAGTAGACACAGATTTCACGGTACAGATATCACAGTAAACACATATTTCACATATAAGAGTTCACAGGAAGTGCTAGAAGTGCCTCGTCCCCGGCCACAGCGCGTCGTCCCACGAGATTGCCGTCCCGGCCTCCGAGTGCTCCAAGGAAGCAACACTGGTCACACACCACAAAAGCAGAATCAGTAGGCTCAAGTGTTTGAGTAAAACTTATAGGAAATGTGATAATCAGCAATCAATAGAAAGCATGTAAAAAGAAGGTTGGTCCCTTCTGATCAAAGCGAGCAGGTTAAATCACATGATGATAACCCGAACTGACACGTCCATCTGGCGCATCAGGACAGATCCATTGACCCGTGAGCTCAATGCTGCAGGATTCGGTGCCTCATCGTCTCGTGCTCGGCCTGGACGACCACAACACTGTACAAAACTCTGTTTCACTCGGATAATCGAAGGGCTTCAAACCAGCAGAGGTGAGAAATGATGAATTCAGCATTCAGACATGAACAATGAACTCCACCGCTGGCTTGGAGTTCTAGTTGAAAGGCCACACACAAGGAATCAGATTTCTGAACTAGAGTGCAGCGTCTCTTCCTGCTGCTATTACCTCTAGATCCTCCCATGCTCTCTTCCGCAGCAGTAGAGCATCAGATTTCTGAACCGGATAGATTGCGGTTGAAGTTGAAACGCCAAACACAAGAAATCAGATTTCTGAACCGGACAGCACCATCAATACATCTCCATGCTTTGCTCTCCAACAGTTTTGCGGAATCCGTCACTGGACCACCAAGAGCACTGTACTCTTACCCAGTACGAACACTAATGATTAAAGGGCTGCTCAAAGCTGCAGCTAGTGGTAAAGTTGTTTCAAGTACAATAAATATCATGGAGAGGGCACGATGGCTTTTCTTTCCTTTTATCCCTAATTCCATATCTTCCTAAAAAGGATGCAAATAGATTTCAAATCGGCTAACCTGACTATCACACGCTACCCCGTCCGCTGCCACCGGAGTTCAGAAAATCTTCCTCCGGCAGTCGTCCAAGCGTCAGAATCTGGGGCGACAGAGTTTGAGCCTCCGTCCCCGATCCCTGTGATATGCAAGTGTGGCTAGACAAGTTATAAGTACAAACATGCATATTTTACTAAATTTGAACAAGTTTAACTAGTTTCAGTTATTTTGAATAATTGTGTACCTGTGCTCCTCTCGTCGGGACCCATGGCAGCTCCGTCGATGGCGGCACCCACTGCGGAAACCCAGCCGGCTGTCCTGCGCTCATAGCCTGCGAATACAAATCAAATCATTATAACTATCATTTGTATATTACAAATGTTAAGTACAACATTCAGAACTTACTTGGAAGGCAGCTTGCCACTATAGCATGTACGAGTTTTGATACTCGTCCCTAGCCCTGAACGCCGCTGTCTGCATCTCGTCCCTAGTCTGGAGCGCTTCTTGCGTCCTCTGGAGCTCCTCCTGAAGACTCTGGAGCTCCAGATCTTGTCCCGTACGGCTGCTGCTGGACCCGCCCTACTGCGATGAAGAGGCTCTCGAGGAAGCCCGTGCCTGTCTCGAGTCGACCAGTCCATCGAAGATGGCCAACCTGCACAACGAAGTAAGATGATTAAATTTTTGTAATTCAAAGTTCGTGACAGTAAAATAAAATTAACAAAACTCATCGTCCATGAGGTTTCCCACCACCGATTGCATACGCGGCTTCGGGGACAACTGGCGCACTCTGCCAGTCGAACTCTTCGCCTCGAAGCCTCCGCGCCTCCTGCCCGTACTTTGCCTGGTAACACAGTAAAATAACATTATTGAAACTATTAAAGAAAATTCAATTAAGTTAACGAAATAACTCACCAACGTCTGAGTCGCCGTCTGAGAAGACAGCTGCTCAGGATGCGACGGGTCACTTCCCAAGTGACCCCTCTTACACACCTCAATAGGTGACGGCTCCTGACCCCTCTCGTGCTCCTATCGATACATGTTAGCACAATGAAAGATTATAAAAATTACTTAAATAGAATTCAAGTCACACTTACCATCCGTTTAGCGAGACATATGTAGCCGTCCCCACCCATATGGTGTTTTCCGTCCGTCCCTCTACTCTCTCGACGGGTTTTAGACACGCCCTGGAAGTTTTGGATCCCCCAATGAGCACACAAGGCACGGTACGCATCCGGACGACTGTCAAGCCATGCTACACCGACATGCACACATTTTATTATTAAATGAAAGTATTGATCACAATCATATAATGAAGTAAAGTACAATAAACACTTTACCTCTGTGTACTGCGCCTCCGTCAAGTACTTGCCGGCCCCTTCCCTGTACTTCCCCGGCTGACCCTCCTCCGGATGCAACTTGAAATACGCCTTCATAGCTTGAATGCGAGCCGTCGATAGTGACTGAGTCACGAGCTTCCTGGCGCAGTTATGGAAGACGAGACGAGCTTGATCCGTCTGCTCAGCCTCGTTCTCCAAACGGTACCGTGCCTGGAAGAACAAATATACAAGTAAATGTATTTAATTTATAATAAATATGTATTACACAAATATTTGTTCATACTTACCATAAAGTCGTGCCACACAGCCTCTTGGTGGTTGCCATAAGCAAGGTCCTGGGCCGTAGCGTAATGGTCCCAAGACGTGGTAGGCTGTCCGTTCACTACACCGGGGTAGTGCAAATGGACTAGACTGTCCAAGACACCATTCACCTGCTTGTGGTGTCTCTGCCCTGTGAACGAACAATCTTCCCAAGCCCTGATACATGATTCTCAAATAGAATATATATTAGCCTTTAAATATCTGAATTGTTAAAGATTTACTTACTTCTCGCCAATAGGACGAATAATGATCCGATCATCTGGGTTTGCAAGAGCCGAAGGAGGAGCCACGTAGTGGCTCCTCCTAGTCCGTCGTTGTGCAACTGGCTCCACATCAGGTGACCCAGAAGTGGGGTCACCCGACTGCACTGGCTCTGAACAAGGTGGCACCGAAGAAGAAGGCTCTGAAGCAGGCACCGAAGAAGGAGGCTCCAAAGCAGGCATCGAAAGAGGCATCCTAGCCTCTGAATCCTCGGACATAGAGTCGTCCTGAATATTTCAAATATTCATATTAGAGAATAAATAATTAATTATATAATTTATGTAATTAAATGTTCTTTACCTGGCCACATGACGACTGCAATAGATGGCTCACCAACTGAGCCCGTCTACCTCCGCTAAGCTGACTGCCCTGGAAGACCGCGTCTCCTCTTTTGGCTCTCGGTGACAGAAAGCTCCGTGCCTCTGTCCCTCGTCGTCTGCTGCTGCTCGACGACATCCTGTTTAATAAAAAATTGTTAAAGAATGTAATGGAAAATATAGAAGAAGAAAGAAGAGATGAAGCAAACGTTACTTGTACTCAATTTCAAATTCATCAGCATCACGCTCATGTACTCTACTCCGTAAATCGGACCATCGATCTTTTGTCGTGGAAGTTGCCCGTTTTCGTTTTTTTCGCATCTTAGGAGTTTCTACATCTTCTGCATCTCCAACTACGTCATCGAGTCCTAAACCAGGCTCGACGACAAAAGAGTCGGCAACTCTTGTTCTTGGTAAACAACATCAACCTCATCATCAAGGTATCCATCATTGTCTGGTGTATATAACCGCTCACGAGGATTCACCTTGTGTACAACCCACCAAGCATTAAGCTTTTTGCATGGATAGTGTAGATAATACACTTGCTCGACTTGGTGTGCAAGGACGAAGGTGTCGCAGCCTTGTAGCCGGTCCTTGTGTTTTACTTCTACCATGCCAAATTGGTTTTGTCGAGTTCCATGGTTATGATCAAACCAATCGCAGTCAAAGAAGATTACTTTAAGGACCTTATTCCCCGCAAAACTGAATTCAAGGATATTTTTAATGATCCCATAATAATTAGTTTCACATCCTTCGGCGTCAACTACCCTCGTCACAACTCCGGTGTTACATGTTGCCTTGAAAGGACGTTGAGTTTCAAATTGAGTGGAACGAAATCGGAACCCATTGACATCGTATCGACCGTAACTTTTAATTTTAATGGATCCGTAGGACAGTTGTCACAAATCTTTATGGACACCAGCTCGTGTTTTGCACTGTTCAACATATGAAGTTAGAAGACTATTTTATGATATACATGTAATTACTAAGAGAAACAAAACATGAACACGTTACTTGTGTCTGAAACCAGGATAGGAAGTTAAGTCCTCCTTGTACTCCATAATATCGCATCGATTGTATTTGTCGAAGCGTAGGTTGCTGCTTTGATTTCCAATTTTGTTGATCGAACTCACTAAATAAGGAAAAAACAGAATAATTAGCTAAGATGTATAACACAACACGCTAATTATTATAGATGTTGAACAAACACTTACTGAAAATATTCTTCCATCCCCTCTATATTAGTGTACATGTATAGCAAAGCAGCCGTCTTGTCATCTGTTTCAATATCGTAGCTCGTGCTGCTACCAACAGTAGTGCCTCTCGTTTGAAAAATTGAGAGGTTGTTACAAGGGGGTGCTTCATCCATATCTTACCGCAACGTGGAAGCATTAACATTGTTTTCTTCTGCAAAATATACACTTGAAAAGTATCCTATCTCTTGAATGGTGTATGCTTCGGCGATGTATCCTTCAACCCTTACCCGATTGTGAACCATTGGTTTAAGACACTTGAGTGCTCTTTCAACGTGATACATCCACCTATATTGCACAGGGCCGCCCACTTTAGCTTCATATGGAAGATGAATTAGGAGATGTTGCATTGGATTGAAGAACCCTGGAGGAAAAACTTTTTCCATCTTACATAAAAGCATTGGTATCTCCCTTTCCAACTTCTCCATCATCTCCCTTGTGATTTCTTTAGCACAAAGCTGTCTATAAAAGTAGCTAAGCTCGGCTAACACCTTCCACACCGCATCGTCAATGTAGCCTCGAAACATAACTGGCAGTAGTCTTTCCATGATTATGTGATAATCATGACTCTTCAACCCTGTGAGATTTCCAGTCTTAACATTTACGGCTCGTCTCAGGCTAGCAGCATAACCATTTGAGAATTTCAAACTTTTCGACCACTCAAAGACTTCTTTCTTTTCTTTTTGTCGAAGATAGAAAGAAGCACGCGGTTTGCCACCAGCTTCAAATAGCTCAAGAGTTGGACGATTACAAAACTCTGCCAAATCCTTACGAGCCTTTATATTGTCTTTTGTTCTACCAGTCACATCGAAGTATGTGCTTATAATGCATTCGCCCATATTATGTTCCTTATGCATGACATCATTTTATGCATTAAGATTAAGGACTTAACATACGGTAGCTCCCATAGTGCACATATATGAGTCCAATTGTGATCCTCTCCGTAACCAACAAAATATCCAGGACGATCTTCATCTGGCACTAGGCTGTTCAACTGTTCAACAATCTCTGACCTGTTTAGACGTTGTGGTGGTCCTTTTTTGACAACGGTGTCCTTCCTGAAGGCATTTCTCTGTTGCCTAAATACGTGATTGGGCGGTAACCAACGTCTGTGGCAATCAAAGTAGCAAATCTTGCCACCATGCTTTAAATGAAAACATTCCGTGTCCGAAGCACATATTGGACATGTCAAACGACCATGAGTGCTCCAGCCAGAAACCATGTCGTAAGCTGGGAAATCATGGACAGACCACAAGTATGCAGCTCGAAGGTTGAATTTATGTTTTTTGTAGCAGCCGTACGCTTCAATTCCTGTCCATAACATTTTCAACTCTTCAATCAACAGCTTCAACATCATGTTTAGTCGTGAACCGGGATGATCCGGTCCAGGTACAATAAGGCAAAGGAACATAAACTCGTACTTCATACAAAGAGATGGTGGTAAGTTGTACGGAATAGCGAACACGGGCCAACAAGAGTATGGTGTTGCGTTTGTACTGAACGGTGAAAATCCATCTGTCACCAACCCGATGCGAACATTTCTTGCGTCATTGACGAAATCTGGATCAAAGCGGTCAAGCGCTTTCCATGCCTCGCCGTCGGATGGGTGCACCATCATTTCATCATTCTCGCGTACACCTTCTTTGTGCCACCTCATGTGTCTGGCTGTTTTTTTAGAGAAACAAGCGCTTCAACCTAGGTGTGACACGCAAGTAGCGAAGTTGCTTCTGTGCAACTTCAGTCATTACTTTTGTACTGTCTTCATTAATAACTTCGACAAATCTCACCTTATCACATTTTAAGCACTTGTTCTCGTTGGCATGCTCTTTCCAGAAAAGCATGCAGTGGTCTGGACACATATCAATCTTCTCATAGTTCATACCAAGATCAGAAATCAATTTCTTAGAATGATACATATCCTTAGGCAATATATGGTGCTGCGGAAGGACATCACTGATCAATTTGATGAGTTCGTTGTAGCAATTATTGGAGAAGAAATACTTAGACTTAATTGCCATAAATCTAGTCATGAAATTGAGGATCGTCACTTTAGTGTGTTCATGCACCAGTTGTTCTGATGTCTTGAGACGATCGAAGAACTCCTTTGCCTCCGTTGTAGGATAATCCTCCGTCAATTTAGGATTTATGGCTTCAAGCATCTCGTCCATCCTATCGACACTAGTGCTATCATCCCCATCTCGATCTTCTACGGCTTGAGAAGGTGTCTCGCCGTGAAAGGTCCACAACTCATAACGTTGCATAAAACCATTTCGACACAAGTGGAACGTCAATGTCACTTTGTCGAAACACTTCGTATTTTGACATTTGATACATGGGCACCGCACCTTTCTGTTGTTTGACAACAAAAAATCTCGTTGTATGAAAGCATCCGTCTTCGTGAACCACTCATCTGAGTGACTCCGATCCCTTTTCCAACCAGTATACATCCAAGTGCGGTCTTCAGCCATGTTTGAGGGTATACCTTCAAAGCAGATAAATCATTATTAGTTTCATTGTTATGTTACGTCATGACCCTACAACTAGGCGGATAGGTCCTAAACCCACCCAAGAGTGACCGAGCGGAGCGTGCTCATGACGGTACGCGCGGTCTGGATCCGAACGAAATTTCGGCAGCATAACCCCGCTGTTCTCCACGGCACGCCCGAAAATGGTGCAGCAGAGAACAACAGGGTTATGCCGTCAAAAACTCGTCCAGATCCAGACCCGCGTCTCGTCACAAGCCACGCCCCCTCGGTCACTCCCAGGCTGTCCAAAAAGGGACAATTCCGAACCTTCACGTCTCACATGCCAATAGCATGTGAGACGTGCCGATCCGAAACGGGTGACGCATTGCTATAGGTTATGTTCCTCATTTTCATTGTTAAGTCATTTACAAGAGGAAAGAACGAGAGAAAGAGGAGGAAAGTTGGTCTTAGATGGATCCACCGTCTGCGCAATCGCGGGTGAGCGGCACGCGTGGAGTGTTAGGTTTTCCCGTTGTGCACGCGATGTGAAGGGCTCTAAAGTCGTCGGTTACAGAGCACCGACGGTCTTAGTTGAGGTCTATGGGGCCCACTTTATAGTCGTTGGCCGGAGCACTAATGCCGAGATCATAGCCTAGCAGGGTGGGGCCGACACTTCTTTGCCCGATTCTTGTAGTGATTGCATATTCGCAATCATGAGAAGAAACAGAGACAACCAATACGAAGCATATGATACAATGATAATCCTACATATAAAGAGTAGTGAATGGTAATATTTCATGAAAATACTATGTTGTGCATTTTAAGCCTGGCTGAACATTTTGCATTCTTTTGAAGAACAAATTATTCAAAACTTGAAGATAGTACTATATATACACTTCTCCCTGGACCTATAGAGTGATGATTAATGACTTAGTGGTGAGAGGTAAACAGCTAATGAAATTCACAATAGTTTAAATACTTGTTTTGTTTTGGAGAAAAAAAACTTGCTATCTTAACTAGTCGGTGGTTCAAAGCGCCATAGTCAACAATTAAAAAAGTTTTAGAGCTCACTAAAGTTAGAAAATGCATGTCAAGGCATCAGGAACCACTGTGTGGTTGCAACAAGCTTCCAATTCAGTTTGTCAGTGAGTCACAGACTGGTGGGGCTGCTAGTGCGTGCATGCATCGCGTGTCTCTCTACCTTCCTTTCAAAAATTTATTCTTTCTACCATAGCACATGTATTGGTATAGGTTCAATGTGCTTTACAACAATATGCCCACTGAAAAAGCATATACTAGTATACTGCTAAAATTAAAAAAAAAAACTTCTTAGTAGCCACGAAACAAGCAACATATTGAAATGCATGCACCACGTCACTGACACCTCTTGATTGTGCCGTTGCTGTTCTTCCTTGCATGCAAGCTGTAGTGTATATCTGTATTATTTGTTTTTTTTGTTTTGTTTATGGTCAATGCATACATGCCTATCTGTTTTAATAAATGTAGTACATAAATCTGAGAATATATTGAGTATATCTGTGCATATACTAGTATACTGCTAAAATTAAAAAATTATTAATTACGACGAAACAATCAACATACTGAAATGCTCCACGTCAATGACTGGAACATTGCAGTTAGTCCTTGCATATAAACCGTAGTGTATATCTGTATATCATTTGTTTTATTTATTTTGTTCATGATCAATGAGCTATCGATGCATATCTGTTCCAATAAATGTACTACATAAATTACAGCTAGAAGAATGAATGAACTTTCTAAATAAATGTCTGGTACTGAGGGAACGAATCTGTCACTAAAAAAAACAGAAAATCAAAACCAACGGCATCTCCATAGATAGCAGTATAGCACCAGTACTACTCTACTGAATTTGCAAGACCTCTCTCTCTCTCTCTCTGAAAGATAAAAAAAAGGGAGTCAGCGGCGTACAGGGGCAGAGGCGGCGGGGAGGGGCGGCGCAACGTGGGGAGGGGGCGGCGGAGAAGGGTGGCGGCATACCTCGAATCGTCAGATCCTTCTCGGTTGATGCGGTGGCGCGACGCTGGGGCAACGGAGAAGGGCGGCGGCGCGGCGGAACGGCTCGGAGCGCGGTGGCGGCTAGCTTCGCAGCGGGGGCGCACGGGGGCGATATGAAAAGGAAAAGCCGTGCGCCAGGGAAATAATCCCTAGCTCTTATAGACGACGGTGATATGGTAACCGTCGTAAATAAATGCCTATTTGATGACAGTTCTTCTTAGCCGTCGTATATAACGGCTCGGGTGGGCCCGGTTTCGGCCCATATTGTAGAGGAGCTTTAATTGACGAAGGTCGGTCGTCGTCAATAAGTAATTGACGACGGTATTAGGTCAACCGTCGTCAATTACGGGCTAACTGACGACGGCCAGATTTAACCGTCGTCAATTACTTAAAAGATGACGGGGCCGTCGTCTATTATACTGGCCGTCGTCTATTGTCGCGATTCCTGTAGTGATACTAGGGCGACTCAGCCTGTGGCATAGCCGAACGTGGATGATTACAAAGGATAGATAAGGCTGTCACCACCTACTGTCTACCTCTTCAATCCGTGGGTCTACGAGACATCCAATGCTACTTAGTTATCCTAGCACCATGCTAGCATATTAAGTAATTATCTTAAGAGCCTAGGCACAATCCATCCTAAGACAATGAATTGAATCATCATTGAACCAATGTTGATACACAACATAATTATCCATACTAACCTAGTTATGTTATAATTAACTAGACTATAGTGGGGGTCTATAGGTTATATGATAATGAGATATGTTCATGATGAAATAGTCATAAAAGTTATACCTTCCACATACATGGACTCCACAATCAAATAAGAAACGCTTTGCCCAAGTATATGTATAAGTAGAGACTAAAGATATTATATTTATTATGCATAAAGTCACAAATACAAGAAAGAATACATGAGTCATACCTTTTCTAATGTAGGATTGGGAAGAGAGAGACTCCTTACTCCTTTCCCAATTTGGACTTGGGACTAGAGACTCTCCTCTTTACAAACTAACTCCTCTAAGACTATGGTTGATAGTGTATGCAATAGAGATGAAGCTCAAGTGGTGTGTGTTGAAGTGAGGGGTAGGGGGTCCTATTTATACTAGTGTTGAGGTCGGTTCCCGCCACCAAAAGTGCGTGAATCAGTCACCATTGACTTCAGGGAGCCGAGAGGAGCCAACACGTGGAGTTTGACCGAGTTTGGTGCCAGGTGGCTGCCAGGTGGGTCCCCTTGATGTATATGGGTGCAACACCGTTGGATCTCCTCGGATACTTCTGTTTGTGGGACATTTATTCCATGAGATGCCACGTGTCATCGCCTGATTGGTGGGATGGTATTTTATAGGATTGGTCCCTCTACATTTCCTCATTTCCTGCATAAAATGTTGCATACACATACTTCTCCAAGTCCAAGTGGAATTGGGTTAGATAGAAAGGTGATGTGTGCAAGAAATGACAAATCCTTCACATAATTCAGTTAAATTTATGGGTGAAATTGGTATATAACAGCCGTCAACACCAATAATAATCCTATTTTGCATTATCTTGAACCGTTTGTTTCTTCCTAGCGCCATCCGTAGAACACGCTCACATCCTCGTCCAAGGCCCCAAGCTCTAGCATGCAGCATCCTTGCCCAAGCCCCAGTAGGCCATCACACCGCCTCCTTGCCACAAACGCTGCCTCACCTCCTGCTTGTGCTCCTCCTGCCATGGCACTGCCCGCTCGCCGCCGTAGGTGAAGCAAAAGGGAAATCCCAAAGGCAACAGGAAGGTAAGACTATCTCCAACAGCCTTCCTATATGGGAACCTATCTCTATTTTAACTCATGAGAAGGGATCGAAACGCCCTCCAACAGGTGTCCTAAAGGGGCCGCCCATTTTAGTTGCTGCACAGCTCGTAGCCCAAAGAAAGGAACGAAGGTTAGGCAGCCCATCCCAACTACCGCCATCTCTCCTAGCTCTGCCCCGCTAAATCTCCTCCGCGCCGCCTCATCTCCTTCACCCCGCGCCGACTCCTTCAACCCGCGTCGTGCTATATCCTCCTCCCCGAGCCACGCCGTCTCCTCCGCACTGCCCTACGCCATCTCCTCCTCCACGTCGTGTCGTCTTTCCGCCGTCGTGGATACGAAAGAAGTTCGTACCGGCGGAGCTGCAGCGGCCGCGATGGCGGCGTCCGAGCGGGGGTGCGTGCAAGCGCAAATCAACCCGTCTCGAGCCATCGTCTGGTGCAAGCGCCGCCGCTCCTCTGCTCCCCTACGCACGCGCCGTCGCTCCTCTGCTCTCCGCCGCACGCGCCGCGGCTCTACGCCGCCCACGTCGGGCCTCCTCTGCTCCCCACTTCCCGCGTCGAGGGATCTGTGCCACTCGAGCAGGGCCTCTTTTGCTCTCCACCACACGCGTCATGGCTCTGCTCTGCCCTTGCTGCCCGCGCCAGGCCTCCTCTGCCCCCTGCAGCCCGCACGCGGATCTGCACTGCCTGCGCCGGGCCTCCGCAGCTCTGCTCCCCGTGAAATCCTACTCTGCCTCTCGCCGCGCCACGCCTCTCCTCCCATCGTGCCACGCCTCGTGTCTCTCCTTCCCGTGGCATTTGATAACTTAGAATATCTCCAACAATAGAAGGTAAAAATGGTGTCTCATTTGCCCATTTGAGCCTTGCTACAGTAAAATTTAGATGCCTCATTTTTTATTGTCTCCAACAGGAGGCGCAACACTCAAGCGCAAAATCAAAATCCTCTTCGTCTTCCTCGCGCCGCTCCCATCTCCAGCGCTTTCCAGGCCAAGCGCCGCTCTCCTGGCCACCGGCTTGCCGCGCTTGGCCACCGTTTTGCTGCTCCGGCGCCCTGCTCTTCCTTCTCGTGCGCCTCCGCCGTCTCCTGCCACTTCTGCGCGCCACGCCGCCATGCTTGCTCGCCCCCCCCCCCCCCCCCCCCCCGGCTCCTGCGCCTTGTCGTGCTTGCACCTTCTGGCGGCGGGACTCCCTGCGACGACCTCCCTCTGCAGCTCGCGCCCAGCACTGCCGCGCGCCCCGTGCCCTACTGCTCGTCGCGCCTTGCCTGCGCAGCGCCCGCACCGGCCACATCGCCGGCTGTCCGCACACACTTCGCCCTCGACCGCAACTGCGCTGGCTGCTCGCGCCGCATCTCGTCGGCCGCGGAGAGCGTGCTTTCCTGTGTCCGCGCAGCTGCCGACGCGAACCTCTGTCCGCCGCCGTCCACACCGTCTCCTTCGCCTCCACCATGACCGCTGCTCTCCTGCGCGGGTGGGAATAGACAAGATGCGGGTGAGAATAGACATAGAGGACGATGCCTCACTGTCCTCCCGTCCGCATATTTGCAGATTGAGAAGGAGCCGCTGCAAAATGAGAATCGAGGATGCACCGTCTGTTGGAGGGATGAAAACGGGTCTACAGGAGGCAAAATGAAGATAAAAAGTTATTTGCCTTCTCTGTTGGAGATAATCTTAGGAGTGTGTAGAGAGGTGAGTGCAGGGTGAGCTGTGATGGAGGAAGGGATCTTAGGGGTTAGTGGGGGCGCCTGAGCACCCTGGCAGAGGGTTCTCCGAGGATGAGCTGCTGTTCAACCATGATTGATTGAAGAGGGTGCACCGCAGGTAGAGGAATAACCTTTATTCTTCAACAGTAATCCTATCCCTTAGACGCCTGAATTCTAAAAAAAAATTCAGGCGATGCCGTGGGCCGCTGGATTAGCTTTAGGATTAGTGCGTCCACGCAACCTTATCATCTCGCCCACGTCCTGCTCGCAATTCTCCCAGTCCCAGAGACGGCACAGCTGGATCTCCCTGCAGGCAGCAACAATGCAACAGCAATTCGGAGGAGGCGTGACCGGCAGCAGCGCTGTTGGGTGCGGCGTGGCGCGCGACGATGGCGGTGTGGCCGGCGGCAGCGCTGTTGGGCGTGGCAGTAGCGTCGTCGGCGGCGGCCGAGCTCGGAGGGTGTGGCCCCAAGGCGGCGCAACGGCGGGCTCCGCTGGTGCGGCGCGCATGAAGATAGGCGACGGGCTCGATGGACGCGACGGCCGGCGGCGGCGCAACCGCCGGAGCCGAAGAAGAAGAGTTGTGTATTTTTTTAATTTTTAATTATTAATCTTTTTTATGTAAGGATTATGTAATTTGTAAAATAATGAATAAAACGAATTTGTAATTGATTAGATCATAGAAATTTTGTTAATGTTGTTAATTGTTAGAATCAATTGTTAATTACACAAATTAGTTGTTAATGACCGTAATTAACCATTAATTACTCATTGACTGAAATATTCTCAAATTTGGGTTTGTGTTGGGTTTGTCAATATTTTCAAACACCTGAAATATGAGAATATTCTAGTCAATGGGTAATTAATGGTTAAATACTGTCATTAACAACTAATCTTTGTAATTAATTTTTTATTCTAGCAATTAAAAACATTAACAAATTTTCTATGATCTAATCAATCACAAATCGTTTTTATTCATTATTTTATAAATTACATAATTCTTACACAAACAGATTAACAATTAAAAATTAAAAAAAAATACACAACTCTTCTTCCTTGGCTCCGGCGGCTGCGCCGCCGCCGGCCGTCGCGTCCACCGAGCCCGACCCCTGTCTTCATGTGCGCCGCACCAGCGGAGCCCGCCTCCGACCGCCGCGCCGTTGCGCCGCCTTGGGGCCACGCTCGTCGAGCTTGGCCGCCGCCGCTGACGCAACTGCCGCGCCCAACAGCGCTTCCGCTGGCCACGCCGCCATCGTCGCGCGCCACTGCCGCGTCCAACAGCGCTGCCGCCGGTCACACCTCCTCCGAATCGCTGTTGCGTTGTTGCTGCCTGCAGGGAGATCCATCTGTGCCGTCTCTGGGAGAATCGCGAGCAGGAGGTGGGCGAGATGATAAGGTTGCGTGGACGCACTAATCCTAAAGCTAATCCAGCGGCCCAAGGCATCACCTGAATTTTTTTTAGAATTCAGGCGTCTGAAGGATAGGATTACTGAAATAAAATATAACATATAAAGAAGATGAAGTTGCTCCTGCAGATTCTTTAAGGTGGGCAGAATAGAAAAACTCTCACGAGAGTAGAGCGGGAGAAAAATATAACATATAAAGAAGATGAAGTTGCTCCTGCAGATTCTTTAGGGTGGGCAGAATAGAAGAACTCTCGCGAGAGTAGAGCGGGAGAACTCAGCCTGCTATTTCCACGTTGAGATGGACAGTCAAGAGGAAGAAGTGGATGGCTGACTTGTATCTACGGAATGAGCTGAGTTTTTTAGCAACTGTTCAATAGAAAACTCCCTTATTATTTTGTGCATTCAAATAAAAAAATAGTGTGGCATCTATTTTCTCCTCTAATGAGAAGGCACGTTTAATAATTTTTTCAAAAAAGAAATTGTATCAACGTTTATCTGTGAATTTGTTAAACTGCCGTTAAGACTACCAGGACGGCGCAGCAAGATAGTATCCAACGCGGACTTGCTTACCTGACCAGACCGTCCCATCCTATATTATCCAGTCTTCCTTCCTTTTAGCTTCATTAGACCATCCGCAGTGGTATGCTATAAAGCATACTGGATACACTGTTTTGCAGTGTAATTTAGAGTACGTACTGTAAAAGCTGAAGGAGAATGTGTATAGAGTATGCTTTAGAGTATGCTGGTGCGGATGGTCTTACCGTGGAGAACATACCGAAGCTTCATATATGGCCCATTGCTGACAGAGGCCGATACGGAACCTGAATCCAATTATTATCATCACTTGTGACAACGCATGCCACCATGTAGCTCCGAATCCATCCAGACTTTTGCGAAACAACCATGTATGACAAATGCGCCACTGTAGCTAGACATTTGTACTATGAAATTGAAAATCATACGTCGAATTATAGCAACGGCACTTCCCACAGTACCATTATAAAGCAGCCTGTGGAGGTTCTGTTTTAGGAGAGGTGAAATTTCAACTACGAGCATGATGAACACGGGTGAACACCGGGAATTTACGTGGTTCGGGCCACCGAGAGGCGTAATATCATACGTCCACGGGAGAGAGTTGTATTGTTGTTCTGAGCGTATGCTCTATGTCTGAGCGCGTGGTGAGTTCAGCGTCAGTGAGTGTAAGTTGGTCTTCCTCCGTCGGTGGCTGCTCGATCCTTTTATATGTCAAGGATCGACAGCTTACATTATCACCAGGGCTCGACAGGTGGCTCCAGATTAGCTGGTCTTGAAAGCGCATTAACGTAGTCTTGAGGGCACATTAATGGGTCTTGATAACGTATTAACGTGGTCTTGATGGCACGTTAATGGGTCTTGATAGCGTGGTAATATGCCTTGAAGGAGCACTAATGCCCTTTTGAAGGCGCGCTAATGCAATATTAATGACACACTAATGTTGTCTTGAATGCGCGTTAATATGGTCTTGAGTGCACACATCGTCTTCTTTTACTGCGGGACATGTGGCAACACCGGAGCACTCCTCAGCGGAGAGGCGGGGTCTGGAGCTGCGGAGCACGTGGTAGTATCCGAGATCTCCTCAGCAGGGAGGTTGGGTCCGAAACCGCAAGACACGTGGCAGCACCAGAGCCCTCCTCAGTGGGTAGGTCGAGTTCGGAGCCGTGGGACATGTGGCAGCACCGGAGCACTCCTCGGCGGAGAGGTTGGATCCGAAGCTGCAGGACACATGGAAGCACCGGAGCCCTCCTTAGTAGGGAGGCCGAGTTCGGAGCCGCGGGACGCGTGGCAGCACCGGAGCCCTCTTGAGTGGAGAGGCCATGTCCGGAGCTGCAGGACATGTGGCTGTGCCGGAGCCCTCCTCGGTTGGGAGGTGGGGTTCGGCATTGCGAAGCACGTGGTAGCCTTTGGGTACCTCTCCCTTAGGAGGTAGGACCCAATGTCTTTTCTTCCTTGTATGCGGGGGTACTCGGTCCGCAGGGTACCGATAGTGGCCTCCGGGCCCATCTCTTGAGAGGCGACGATCCCGTAGGTGCGGCCACAATCATCAACGCTAAGAACGTCGATGGCAGGCCCCCGGGAGGTGCCGGTGTTAGAGCTTGAGGTCCGACGGCGGAGCCCGAAGAAGGGTGAACTAGGACTTGTACAAGAGTGACGGTAGAAAGAGTAATACTGCTCACCGGTTACAATCTTTTTGCTCTTAGTTTCGTTGTGGCTTTAAGTCCTTAGCCAGGCTACAGGGCCTGAGTAATTCAATGCAACAGTATCCGGGTAGGCTGCCTCACTTAGGAGCGTGTGCTGTCCGGATCCGCCACACTTTGCTACAATGCAGGAAAGGTAGAGTGTGCATACTTAGGGTGCAGGACCAGGCTGAGCAGGCAGCACACTCTAGACCTTCCATTGGCATTGGTTTTTTCTGGCGAGTAGGTCATTCAACAAGCACGCGATCTCAAATGAGAAAAGTACCGAGACACATCACAAGTAATACAGGTTGGCCGTTTGCAGCAAGATAGCGCAACTCCCACTATGGGCAAACAGAAAGATGTAATAGAGTGACAAGGGGACAATATACATAATATTGAAGCATAATTATAAGAAAATGGTGACAATATCCTGAATATGGTTATTGCTTTGTCCAGAAGCATGTGCCTTTTAGTTCTCGGTACTGAACCACAGTACTGGGAAGGAAGAGTGCACTGACTTAGGGTCACATGGCACATGCTTAGGGTGCAAGATCAGGCTAAGCAGACTACACACTCTTGACCTCCTACGAACATTAGTCTTTTAGGAGACGTCCGGCCCCCACTACTCAGCCACAACATTAGAAAGGTAGAGTGTGCATACTTAGGATGCAGGACCAGGCTAAGCAGATAGCACACTTTGAACCCTCTATTGGCATTAGCTTTTCATTGGAGTGACCTTTCAATGTCATGGGACTCTGAGCAAGAAAATAACCAAGGACATCAGATACATCACAGGTACTTGGTGGTGTCATTGTTGCCATGGCAGCAGTTAGTCGTCGTGTGGTGGCGGAAGTAGCCATGAGGCAAAGTTTACATGCTTAGGATACAGGACTGGGCTAAGCAGACTGTACACTTTGGAAGTCCCACTGGCAGTGTCATTATTGCGGTGGTGGTAGAAAGCCGTCGCGTGATGACAGCACTAGCCATCAGAACTATGATCATGTGTCCGCTGGGTCATCCCGCTATGGAGCGGGAAGTGTCGTCGTCCTCCCCCCACCCCCCCCCCCCTCATGGCGAGAGGGTCGAGAAGAGCCAACGATGGACTGAGGGTTCACCATCATGGTGAGGCTCGTAAATCCACAAAATTGCCCCCTACCTAGCGCGCTAAATGTCAAAAGTGTAGCAATGACACTTCCCCCAGTACCACTATGAAGCAACCCGCTGAGGTTCTTTTTAGGAGGGGTGATATTTCTGGAACTACGAGCACGAAGAACATGGGTGAACTCCGGGAACTTACGTGGTTCGGGCTCCGAGAGGCGTAATACCCTACGTCCACAGGAGAGTGTGTGTGTTGTATTGCTTGTTTGCGTGAGAGTTGTCCCCGTGTGCGGATCTACCGAGTCTGAGTGAGTGTAAGTTGGCCTTCCTCTGTCGGTGGCTGCTCAGTCCTTTTATATGCCAAGGGTCAACAACTTACATTATGATCGGGGCCCCACAAGTGGCCTTGGGTTAACTAGTCTTGAAAGCGCATTAACGTGGTCTTGGAGGCACTTTAATGGGTCTTGATAACGTATTATTGTGGTCTTGGTGACATGTTAATGGGTCTTGATAGCCCGATAATGTGTATTGAAGGCGCACTAATACCATCCTGAAGGCGCACTAATGCGGTCTTGATGACGCACTAATGCTGTCCTGAAGGTGCGTTAATGTGGTCTTGAGTGCACATGTTGCCTTCCTTTACCGCGGGACACGTAGCAACACCGCAGCCCTCCTCAGCGGTGAAGCGGGGTCCGGAGTTGCGGAGCACGTGGCAACACCAGAGCCCTCCTCAGTGGGGAGGTGGGGTCCAAAGCTGTGGAGCACATGGCAGTGCTGGAGCTCTCCTCGGTGGGGAGGTTGGTTCCAGAATCGCGGGTCACGTGGCAGCATAGGCTTTTTGAACTTTTATCGATCGTGAAACACTTAACAAAGAGATCAAATACAGGGAGGTCGAACTAGTCCATTATGGTGCGGACTAGTCCGGTATACGCGGACTTGAAAATCAAAGTAGATCTTTATTTTACTTCTAGTAGTCTATGCAGCGGAAAACAATTGACAATTTAAGTGTATTATGACAATGAAAGAAGATATTGCAATTATCAAGTTTAATCCAATGTTTCAATGTGAATTACACAAGACTATACAAACCCTATAATATGACAAAAGGTAAAGCAAGAACACGCGAGATAGGATTTATCCCGATGTTCGATTCCAGACAGGAATCTACGTCCTCGTTGAGGAGTCCACGGAGGACCAGGTCTTCACTAACCTTTCCCTCATGGTAATCGCCATAGAGGCTGATTTTCACTCGCTAACTTTGTTCAAAGGGGCCTTCTCACAAGTTGAGGGCTCCCAAAGATTACAACGAACGAACAACACCAAACACACTCAAAAAATGAACAATAAACAATGATAGTGTGCGAGAGATCAAACCCAAGAGCTCAAAATCGTGTAGAACAAGTTCTCTCCTTTGTCCAATCCCTAATCCTCAAATATTTGATCCTTTTAGGTTTAGAATGAGTCAAGAGAAGTATTTTTGGGCTCTTGGAAGGTGTGACGGCACAGGGAGTCGAGAGAGTTTGTTGTGTGGCCGTGCACCTCTTTTTATACAAGGGTTTTCAAAAGTTACCATTAGAATTTGCGAGGTCCGGACTAGTATGTGGTGGACACCAGACTAGTTCGGTGTGTGTGTGTGTGTGTGTGTGTGTGTGTGTGTGTGAAAAACCCTAAGTGTTGATGGATACTTGACTAGTCCGTTAATGTGTGGACTAGTCCAATCCTGGCTCAGAAAGTTTTTGGACTAGTCTGGTAGATATCATACTTGTCTGATGTGGTGAAGAAAGTGTAGAACTGAGGACAAGTCCGCACTTGGAGAACTTGTCCGATTTTTACTCAGAGGGTTTTCGGACTAGTACGGTGGATATCATACTAGTCCAGTGATGTGCAAATGTAAAGAGCTACGGACAAGTCCGCACTTGGAGGACTTGTCCATTTTCTGTCCAGGGAGAAATTGGACTAGTCCGGTGAATATCGGACTAGTCCGCTCTTCCTGATATTCGTGCAGTGAGTGCAATCTTTTTCACTTGAGCTCTTGGGGTGTGTTTCTCCAACACACTCATTACAAAATAAATCTATTATTTTCAAGTTTTGAGCTCTTTTCCTTTTGGATCCTCATTCTCCTTTCCTTTTGTGATTTCCTTCTAATCTCTTTAAAACATGCGCTCATCTCAACAATTTTGTTAGGATCTAATTTGTTTGTCGTTAATCAACCAAAACCCACAGGGATGCCTAGATGCACTTCCAATCTCCCCCTTTTTGGTGATTTATGACAACCAATTGAGATTACACAAATATGACGAAAAATTCAGATTTTCATAAAGTGTGCACATATGAATTTTGAGAAAAATAGTAAATGTAGAAGTGATACTCATATGTGCACTCTTTATGGTGGGGTGCAAAACTATGTGTGTGATCAATAATATTGGTTCGAATGAGGTAAAAAGCATAATCATAACATCATCAAGATTATCAAGTACACATAGCAACTTTAAAGCATAAAACATTAATCATGGTAAAGCATAATCATAACTTCATGATACATGTCCGAAAGCATAAATGCATAATGAGAACATTGTATAAGTTTTACAAGACCAAATGCATGACAGAGTCTCAAAGAAGGAGTCTCAAAGAAGAATAAGAGCAACAAGACACAAAAGAGATCTACTCGTCAATCTCCCCCCCTTTGGCATCAAGGCACCAGAAAGGAAAAGAAGGAGGGATCTACTCGTCGTCACCGACTCCATCCGCGCTATTAGTCGTTTCTTCATCTTCTTCATCAGGCTAAGAAGGAGGAGGAGAGGAACCACTCGTCGTGCCCCTAAGGCCAAAGTAAGCAAGCTCGGAGTTGGTGAGAGATGGAAGCTCTAAGAAATCAGATCCTGAGTCCTCCGAAATAACAGGAGACCCAACAGGCTCAATCTATAGTTTTTGGCAAATGGCTTTGACATTTTCCTTCATGTACCACATTTGCTCCATTATTGCCTTGTTCATCTTGTGTATCTTCACCTCTGATTTGCAGCAAGAACCAAAGATAGCAGCCGAATACTTCAATATCCCGCTAGCGGACCCTTTGCGAGATGGAGGGGCCCCAGAGCTAGAGGGAGGCCTTGTCTCTTCTTGGGATCTCCTTGGGTGCTCCTTACTTGAGGTAGGAGAGGGAGCTGCTTGGAGAGTAGCTTGATGCGGCTTCTGAGGCCTTAAAGCAGTATGATCCACATCCTTCACAAACTCAATTCTTATGACCTTCTCAATCATGAACATACTGTATGGCGCATAGCCACAGGAACAGTTCAGAGTGCAAGAGATGTTCACCATATCATTCCAAATGTAGTTGAACACATCAAATCTTCTCCTCTTTCTTATCACCTTCATCAAGGTTCTCAAGTAACCTTGGATGCTGCCTGCATCCCCATCCTTAAGAGGAGTCATCTTCCGAAGCACTTGATTGAAGACAATGAAGAATGGCTTCATGTTCTTGGTTGATGGGGGATTGTAACGGAGACAAGTTTCATAGAGGAACTCCATCTTGTCCTTCTCCAGAGGGCTGTCATTGTGGATCACGACCTCATGGTTTTCGGTATCCTCAAGATGCAACAACTTTGCGAAGTCAACATAGGTGACAGAGTAGATTGATCCATGAGTCATCCAGATTACTCTTTCTTCACCCGTACTGGCAAAGTGGCAAGTGGCAAAGAATTGAGCAATTACTTCATCATTCCAGTTGTATCTAAAGGATAACATATCCTTTAGACCATGCCTCTCTGCTGCGACCACTAGCTCACCAAAAGCATCACAACTCTTCCTTTCAATGTAGTCTCAATCTATCCACTAACTGCGAACTACTGGAGTCTTCATCATGAGGTAGACACTGCTGTAGTAGTCCGAGTGGAAATCACTCCAAAACCTCGGATCAACAGCTACCTTCCCACTGCTGTAAGCATCAACCTTCCTGAGCTTCCAAGCGACATCACTGCCCTTTCCATTGAATCTCTCTTCTGAAGAACTTTTGTTTCTCTGTCTTGGAGGAGCCATCTTCAGAGGACCAATCGTGTCAGAGGCAATTCCTTTCCCTTTGCCATTAGCTTGGCGAGGAGCTGCCGAGCTGGATCCAACTACATCTTTGCCCTTGGAAGCTGGTTTCTTAGCTGGGACTTTTCTCTGCACCCGAGGTGGAGCGGGAGAAGGCTTAGCAGCACACTCTTGCCTTTTGTTGGAACGAGGCTCCGAAGCATGAGGCAATGTCTCTTGATCCATTTCGGCCTCAAAGTCGGAGAGATTCTTGTTTGAGGTCAACATTATCCTAACAAAGAAGAGATACAGAACATACATAAAAATTGGTGACAAGAGATTGCATTGAGTTGAGATACGCTAGAGATTTTATCAGTACACACTGGACTTGTCCGTAGTTCATGCACGGACTAGTACGGAGCACCGGACTTGTCCGGAGCACCAGACTTGTCCGCACAGATAACAGACTAGTCCGATATGCGGCTGTTCAAACCGTAGCTAAATGAAAATTTGGAGTTTCTCAATGCAAAAGTAAAATAGAGTGGATGGAATACATCAAGGAAACATGTATTGGCAAGAGGAATCAAGCTATTTGAGCAATACTAAGGAAAATTGAAGAGTTAAGGTTTGGTGAGAAAAATTACCAAATCCTTCAATTCGAGGAGTTTGAAGAGTTGTTGGTGCGGATTAGTCCAGGGTCATCGATCTCCTTGCAATGTAGATCGATTCCCACGGAGATTTGAGCGGATTTGAGGGAGAACTCACAAAATTGCCTTGGGAGCACTTGAGTGAGGAGAGAGAACTTGAGGGAAGTTGTGAGGAGGAAGAAGAAGGGTCTGCACCAGCCTAAGGGGTTAAGGCGTCGATACGCTGGACTTGTCCGTTGTCATACCGGACTAGTCCGGACAAGCGGACACTTAGTCTGCAGTGTGCGGACTAGTCCAGGGCAACCACCGACTAGTCTGTGGTCACCTGGACAGGGAAATATAAAAATCTTTCATATATAACCGAAGGTGCCTAATAAAGAAATAGGGGACAAAGACACACAAATATTATTGATGAATATGATCAGTAAACACACAACAATCAAGCTATGACCATAATTCATCAAGATCTATTAATTAACATAGTTTTTAGGAGAAAACGGGGAAAGATGAGTTTTCAACAAAAAGAACTTGATTTTGAAGATGGCATACAGACATGCAAGATTTCAAGCCATGTTCTGAGCATCAAGGATATTTAGTTCATTTCGAAGCTCACAAAAGTGTTTTTCATCAAGTAGCTTGGTGAAGATATCGGCTAGTTGTTTCTCAGTTTTGACATGGGAAATGGCTATGTCTCCGTTCATTGAATGGTCTCTCAAAAAGTGATGTCGGATATCAATGTGTTTGGTTCTAGAGTGCTCAACAGGATTGTGTGCAATTTTAATGTCACTCTCATTATCACAAAGGAGTGGAATACGGTTCATATTGCAACCGTAGTCCCTTAGAGTTTGTCGCATCCAAAGGAGTTGTGCACAACTCCCAGCTGCAACATACTCCGCTTCGGCTGTGGACAAGGCAATGGAGTTTTGTTTCTTGGAGGACCAAGAAACTAGGGACCTACCCAAAAATTGGCAAGTACCGTAGGTGCTTTTTCTATATACCTTGCATCCGGCATAATCTACACCGAAGTATCAATGAGATTGAACTTTGAACCTTTAGGATACCAAAGGCCTAGGTTAGGTGTATGAACTAAATATCTCAAGGTCCTTTTTATGGCTGTCAAATGACATTCCTTAGGATTTGCTTGAAACCTTGCACACAAACATACCCTCGACATGCTATGTGGCCTAGATGCACATAAATAAAGTAGAGAGCCAATCATGGAATGGTATACCTTTTGATCCACGTTAGGTCCATCTTCAATGAGGTCTAAGTGTCCATTTGTCGCCATGAGAGTCTTTATGGGTTTCACTTTGTCCATGCCAAATTTCTTGAGAATGTCCTGGGTGTACTTTGTTTGGCTTATGAACGTTCCTTCCTTTAGTTGTTTCACTTGGAATCCCAAAAAGTACCTCAGCTCTCCCATCATGGACATCTCGAATCTATCTATCATTATTTTACTAAATTCTTGGCAAAAAGATTTGTTAGTTGAACTAAATATGATATCATCAACATAAATTTGACAAATAAATAAATCATCATCAAAGTGCTTGGTAAACAAAGTGTAATCAGCTTTACCGAAGCCATTTTCAACTAGAAAATATCTAAAGCACTCATACCAAGCTCTAGGAGCTTGTTTGTGGCCATAGAGAGCCTTAAGCAGTTTGAATACAAGGTCGGGGTAATCTTGATCTTCAAACCCAGAGGTTGATCCACGTACACCTCCTCCTTGATCGGTCCGTTGAGGAAGGCGCTTTTGACGTCCATTTGATATAGCCTGAAATCATGGTGAGTAGCATATGCAAGTAATATACGAATTGATTCAAGCCTAGCTACAGAAGCAAACGTCACGTCTAAATCCAAACCTTCAACTTGTAAGAACCTTTCACCACAAGTCGTTCCTTGTTCCTTGTCACCACTTCATGTTCGTCTTGCTTGTTGCGGAAGGCCCATTTAGTGCCGACGATGTTGGACTTGGGTCTTTTAAAAAGTTCCCATACTTCGTTCCTCTTGAAGTTGTTCAATTCTTCTTGCATCACCATCACCCAGTTAGGATCTCTTAATGCATCTTCAACATTGTATGGTTCCAAAGAGGATACAAAAGAATAATATTCACAGAAAGTAGCTATACGAGATCGAGTTGTCACTCCCTTTTGGATGTCACCAATTATGCTGTTGGTGCGGTGATCTCTTTGTATTCTTTGGTGTACTCTTGGATGTGGCACTTGTGGTCTTGAATCCTCATGATCATCATCTTCTTCGTCCCCCCTGGATAGTTGCCCTCATTAATGTTTTGATTATCTTGATCTCCTTGAGGTTGATCTTGTGTGGAAGCTCGCCCTTGATCATTTTCCCCCGCTTGTGGTTCATCTTCTTCATTCGGATTTTGAGGTGATGCTTGTGGTTGAATATCGCCCAGCGCCATTCTTTTCAATGCTTGACATGGAGCTTTTTCTTGATCTAGCACACACTAGTCAACTTTCTCTACTTGAGAGCAGTTAGTCTCATCGAACACTACGTCACGTGCTACTTCAACAAGTCCAGAGGCTTTGTTGAATATGCGATAAGCATAGGAGTTCAAATCATAGCCAAGCAAGAAACCTTCATCGGACTTCGAAGCCCTAGGCTTATTGTTTAGAATATACCATTTTGAACCAAAAACTCGAAAGTATGAAATATTTGATTTGTTACTGATGAGTAGTTCATATGAGTTTTTCTTGAGTAAACGGTGAAGATATAATCGATTTATGGCGTGACAAGCGGTGTTCACCGCTTCAGCCCAAAGCTGGTCTGAAGTCTTGTATTCATCGAGCATTGTACTCTCCATCTCAATGAGTGTTCGGTTCTTCCTTTCGGCTACCCCGTTTTGTTGAGGAGAGTAGGGTGCTGAAAATTTGTGCTTTATTCCTTCTTCATCTAGATACTCCTCGACTTGAGTATTCTTGAATTATGTTCCATTGTCACTTTGTATGTTCTTGATCGTCAATAAAAATTCATTTTTAGCTCGCTTGAGAAACTTCTTGAGTGTTCCTTGAGTTTCTGTCTTATCATGCAAAAAGAAAACCCATATGAAGCGTGAAAAATCATCGACAATGAATAAATCATATTTATTACCGCCAATGCTTATGTAAGCAATTAGACCGAATAGGTCCATGTGGAGGAGCTCAAGTAGTCTTGTTGTAGTCATGACATTCTTCGCTGGATGGGGTGCTCCTACTTGCTTCTCGGTTTGGCACGCACTACAAGGCCCATCTTTCACAAAAACAACATCCTTCAAACGTCGGATGTGATCACCTTTTAGAAGTTTTTGTAGATTCCTCATACCAACATGTGCTAGCTGTCTATACCACAACCAACCCATGTTAGTTTTTGCAGTCAAGCATGTGTCAAGTTCGGCTTTATCTTTGTTAAAGTCAACTAGATAAAGTTTTCCCTTTAACACACCCTTGAATGCAATAGAGTTATCACTCCTTCTAGAGACGATCAAACCCTCATTAGTGAATAAACAATTATAACCTTTGTCACATAGTTGATATATGGACAAGAGGTTATAATCTAAGGAATCAACATGTAAAACATGAGAAAGTGTATGCTGTGATGAAATTGCAAATTTACCGGTATCTAGCACCCTTCCTTGACTATTATCACCAAAATAGATGCCTTCACTTGAGTCTTCATTTTGATCATACTCCACGAACATTTTTTCTTTCCCTGGTCATGTGATTTGTGCATCCACTATCTAGCATCCATTTTGCTCCACGGGATGAATAAGTCTGCAAAAAGAAATTATGCTTTGGTCTTAGGTACCCAAGCTTGCTTGGGTCCTTTGAGGTAAGTCACAAGTGATTTGGGCACCCATACACGAGACTTGGTGTTCTCATGGCGTGGCCCAATATAATTAGCACAAGCTTTTCCATAACCATTTTTCATAAGAATATATGAAGCATCAAACGTTCTAAACAAGATTTGTTGTCCATATGAGTTCACAATGTTCAATTTATCAATGTTATCATGTTTTCCAACTTATGAAGAGTTTCTCTTGACAAAAGCAATGTGATCCTTGTCATTCTTGTGGCTTATAGCATTTTGCCTTTCACCATAAGAATACCCAATGCCATATTTAACATTAGGAGGTCTTGTGACCGAGTATGCACTGCGTGCATAATTGACCTTCTCCTTGTCAAATATGCCACTTTGGGAGGGATGCTTGTCTTTTGTCAAGTTGGACTTTTCTTTCAAGTTGGTGTTATTTTTAGCACATGTACAATTAATGACAGTTTCAGATTTGATATGTTGAGAAGGTGAGCTTTAAGAGGATGAAGAACCACTTTGCTTGTGTGACTCAACTAGTTTCTCAAGGATCTTGTTAACTTTGGTTAAGTTAGCAAGTTCATCTTTTATAGTCACGTTTGAGTCTTTTAACTTCAATCAAGCTTCCTTGCTTGAAGCTAACTCAAGTTTTAGTAATTTACTTCGCTCCTTTTCAAGCTCAAGGAGATTTTCAATCTCAAGATATTTCTCCTTTTGGAGAAAGATCATATCTTCTTGGCGATTGACTAGCTCCTCCTTATCAACAATCTTATCCATTAGGAATTTCATTTTAGAAGCAGTCTTTTTATCTAAACCACTAAGAATGTCTTCATCATCACTAGAATTATCAATATCACTAGTAAAAGAAAGCGAGGAGGAAGATTTAGTTATAACCTTTCTTTTTTCCTTTCTTGGCCATTATACATGTGTGGTCGGTGTCTTTCCATGCACCCATGGTTGGGAAAAGATTAGACTTCTTGGTAGGCTTCTTGATGGCTATAGTTGCCATCTCCTCTTCTTCTTCACATGAGGACTCATCATTGGAGTCCCACTGCTTCCCTAGATGTGCTTGGCCATATTGCGTCTTTTTCTTGAATACTTTCTTTTGTTGAGGCTTGTTGTCTTTACTCTTCCTCTTATTATCTTCATGTGGACAATCTACTATGAAATGATCATACTCTCCACAATTATAGCATGCACGTCTCATCTTGGGTCTTTGTTTGTCCCTATGTCTTCCTTCATTTGAGCTACCACCCTTCTTCTCATCAATTTCTTGATCTTTTTCATGAACAAGATCACGTCTTCTTCATCGACATCACTACTTTCATCATCACCATCATCTTCCTCAGGAGCTTCTCGAGCTTCTTTTAATGCGGGCTTGTGGGTTGCCTTTAGAGCAACTCCTTTTTTCTTTGCCGAGGTAAGGTCGGCAAGTTCCTTGACATGCTTGGCTTCCTTCTCCATCATTTCAAAGTTGATGATCTTGCCAGGAATTTCGTTTGGGGTCATTTTCTGATACCCTGGACTTTCTCTAATCATAGAGCAGAGCGTCAAGTTCTTAGGCATGAATGCCCTAAGAATCAGTTTCACCAGTTCATGATATGTCCACTTCTTGCTACAGTAAGCTCGGACTTTGTTGATGAGAGACTTCAGTCACTGTACATATCTTGGGGTGATTCACCTTCTTGTATAGCAAATATTCCCTATTCACCTTCAATCATCTCAATTTTAGCTTTGCGTACATGATTATCACCTTCATGTGTGGTTTTGAGCGTATCCCAAATTTCCCTGGCAATCTCGAGTCCATCCACCTTGGTGAACTCGTCTCGGCTCAATGATGATGTAATTACAGCTGCAGCTTGAGCATTTCGATGAATAGCTTGCTCTTGACTTGGAGTTAACTCTTCATCATGATCTTGAATATCTATCCCTGTACACACTATATGACAAAGACTTGGGTTAAGAGATATAAGGTGCATTTTCATGTTTTGTCTCCACATTGTATAGTCATTTCCATCAAAGAAAGGTGATTTGCCTAAAGGAATTGACAAGTAATCACTATTATTAGAATTTAAACACTCATAGTTAAAAGGATATCTAGAGTAGTCTGTGTGACTACTCCCCTTTTTCTTCTCATCTTCAATCTTCTTCTTCCCTTTTGGAGAGAGTGCCTTCTTCCGCAGAAGAACCTTGAGTTCAAGCATCTCCTCATCATCATCCTCACAGTCTTGAATGGCATCGAGGAGTTTCTCTTGTTTTTGGTTCTTTTCATCATCACCCTTTTCGTTGTTGAAGCTCTTGTGTTCGTCCTTGATGTTCGACATCGTCTCTTCGAGCGGTGAGTCTCTTTTGAAGAGTTTGGCTCTAATACCAACTGAATGCAGTAAATAGGCTTTTTGAACTTTTATCGATCCCTAAAACACTTAACAAAGAGATAAAATACAGGGAGGCTGGACTAGTCCATCATGGTGCGTACTAGTCCAGTATACATGGACTTGAAAATCAAAGTATATCTTTAATTTTACTTCTAGTAGTCTATGCAGTGGAAAGCAATTAACAATTTAAGTGTATTATGACAATGAAATAAGATATTTCAATTATCAAGTTTAATCCAATGTTTCAATGTGAATTACACAAGACTATGCAAACCCTATAATATGACAAAAGGTAAAGCAAGAACACGCGAGACAGGATTTATCCCGAGGTTCAATTCCACACAGGAATCTACGTCCTCGTTGAGGAGTCCACGGAGGACCGGGTCTTCACTAACCCTTCCCTCGGGGTAATCGCCACGGAGGCCAATTTTAACTCACTAACTTTGTTCAAAGGGGCCTTCTCACAAGTTGAGGGCTCCCCAAAGATTACAATGAACGAACACCACCAAAAACACTCAAAAGATGTACAATAAACAATGAGAGTGTGCGAGAGATCAAACTCAAGAGCTCAAGATCGTGTAGACCAAGTTCTCTCCTTTGTCCAATTCCTAATCCTCAAAGATTTGATCCTTTTAGGTTTAGAATGAGTGGAGAGAAGCATTTTTGGGCTCTTGGAAGGTGTGATGGCGTAGGGAGTCGAGAGAGTTTGTTGTGTGGCCGTGCACCTCTTTTTATATATGGGTTTCCAAAATTTACTGTTAGGGTTTGCGAGGTCCAGACTAGTCCGTGGTGGACACCGGACTAAGTCCGGTGTGCATGTGTGAAAAACCCTAAGTGTTGATGGATACCGGACTAGTCCGTTAAGGTTCGAAGTAGTCCAATCCTGGCTCAGAAAGTTTTCAAACTAGTCCGGTAGATATCGAACTTATTTGGTGTGGTGAAAAAAGTGTAGAACTGAGGACAAGTCGACACTTGGAGGACTTGTCAGATTTTTACTCATAGGGTTTTCGGACTAGTCCGGTGGATATCGGACGAGTCCGGTGATGTGCAAATGTGAAGAGCTACAGGTAAGTCCCCACTTGGAGGACTTGTCCATTTTCTGTCCAGAGAGAAATCGAACTAGTCCGATGAATATCGGACTAGTCTGCTCTTCCTGATATTTGTACAGCGAATGCAATCTTTTTCACTTGAGCTCTTGGGGTGTGTTTCTCCAACACATTCCTTACAAAATAAATCTATTCTTTTCAAGTCTTGAGTTCTTTTCCTTTTAGATCCTCATTCTCCTTTCTTTTTGTGATTTCCTTCTAATCTCTTTAAAACTTGCGCTCATCTCAACAATTTTGTTAGGATCTCATTTGTTTGTCATTAATCAACCAAAACCCACAAGGGAAGCCTAGATGCACTTTCAGGTAGCCTGTGGTTACCTTCCCTCTTGGGAGGTGGGACCCAACGTCTTTTCTTCCTTGTATGTTCCGTACCCTGTCTGCAGGATACCAACACATACCAAACTTTTTTAAAATTTTGGGGTTGGTATCCGATTCGGCGAACCTGGACCCATTTCACTACAGGGGTCCCGACGATTTGCGACGGCCAAAGCCATCACAAAAAAGCATAAAACCGTCGCAAATAAGCTTTCTGCGATAATTTTCCTTATTTTGTCACAATTTAACTTATTTAGTACGATCGCCATTGCAATCTAACTTAATTGCAATGGCCCACGACAACCGTCGCAAATAAGGGCCCGGGCCTGGAGGATAGGCTTGGCCCGATATGTTTCGACAGCTATCCCTGGCCATCACATTTAAAGACCTATTTGCGATGGTTGTTCCTAGCCGTCGCAAATTGTTAAGGTTGATTTGCGATGGCCAGATCAGCCATCGCAAATAATAGAGGCCTTATTTACGGCGGTACTAGATAAAAGCCGTCGCAAATAAGATTTTTAATTTTAAAAAAAAATAGAAATGTTGTCCGGCTCGATGGCCAGATACACAAATATACCAGCAAATAAACAATAGATAACAGCAGCACAATAGATATATACAATGTCACCATATAATTACAAAGTCCTCACATCACACCACAAAGTCGGAAAACGAACAAGAGGGCTACACACTACTACCTCTACTACCTCTCGAGCCACGAACGTCCTTGTCGCGCGTCAGTCCACGCGCCAGTATAGACGGAGACGGAGTTTGAGCCTCCGTCGCCAATCCCTGCAATACATAGAAGTTGTTTGACATATTGATTAGTTTGGAACTTCATTTTTGACTAGAATTGATTAAACAAGCTAGAATTGATCGTATTGAATTTACTTTAGCTAATTTGAGTTAGATTTGGTTAAGCTAAATTAGATTTGCCTATGTTTGATGAATTAAGACTAAGTAAGAACATTTTTTATTACCTGAAAACCAGGAGAAGGGTGCACCTGTGGCGGTGGCGGTGCTAGTGGAGGTAGCTCGAGCTGCACCCCCTGGCCTCCCTAGCTTTGAAATAGTGTATGTCATTGCAAAAGTTGTAGGTTATTACATATTATTAAGAATGCGATGAATTTAAATTGCTTTAACTTACCACCATCGTCCGTCTTTGCACCTCCATTGCCTCTCGCATTTGCTCCATGCAGGCTTGCTAGTAGGAGATGGTGGCCTTCATTACTGCCCTCTGTGCCTCCATCTCTGCCTTGCCCTCCTGGATCTGATGGGTGAGAGTCTCCACCTGCGAGACACGGCGACTCGAGCCCGCAGACGAAGCCTGTGTGGAGCTACCTCTCGAAGGTTGTGCCACACTTGAGTCGACAACTCCGTCGAATATGGAGAGCCTATAAAAAAATCAGTAATACATAATTGAAATATGTTGAATTGAAAACGATAAAATGAATTACCAACTCACCTGTCGTGGGCTTTTCCGCCTTCGCTTGCATACGCGGCTTGAGGATCGATTGGTTCATGTTCCCAATCAAAATCTTCACCGATCCTCCTAGCCCCCCCCCCCCATGTACGTAGCCTGAAAAATAAAAAAAACTGTGTAAGTTCAACAATCCATATAGTTAGTATTAATTTGAATGATTTTTAAACTTATCAGCTGCTCGGCTACGGCCTTACTGCACTCCTCAGGCTGAGAAGGGTCCCTGTGACCTCTCTTCCAGACCTCAGCAGGGGTCGACAGCACTCCCGTCTCACGCTACTGTCAATACGTGTTAGTATGAACAGTATATTATGAATATATAAACATAAGTTAGACACACTTACTATGCGTTTAGCTAAACGCAAGTGGTTATCATGGTTGTGGTTGTGCTTCTTGTTGATCCCTCTACACCCCAGAGCCTTGTCGGACTTAGCCTTGCACTCATCCCTAGCCTAATACCTACAAAAGCCCCGGTATTCTCAGACCGACCCTGCAACCAACTTGTGAGGCCCTGCACATATTTGTAGGTCATTAACAATACCATTGACTAAATTATCAGAAATAATATTTACTACACTCCACGTACCTGTGTGTACTCCTCCCCCGTCTGGTGCCTCTCGCTCTCCTGTCGAAAGTATCACACATCGTGCTGGTTTATCTTCAAGTACTCATTGATAACATGAATACAAGCGTTCAACAAAGCTTGCACATGAGTAGTTTAGGTCCGATCTTCCGAAAGGTAAGTCGATTGGGGTGGAGAACTCGACGCTGATGATCCGCGGCAATCGAACAGTTCAAATACCCCTGCAATTATTACACCACTGCTCTGTTGGTTATCAACCATGCTGCACACGCTTGACCTCGACAAGAAGGCTAATCCCTGCAAGTACAACCGAGAACACAATCAAGAACGTCGAAGACACGATCTGAAATCGCGAAGTTGGGATTTCACAAACCATAGAACGATGATATTATTGATCTAAGCAAAACCCACTGAATATGACCGGCGCCTGCAGTATTTAAAGGCTAGGGTTCGGCAAAAACACTCTTAGACGCGTCCCTAATGGACTCATACGGGATACAAGGCCCAAAGGCCTGATTTGGTGGTGCAGCACCGGACATAAATCTGGACTCGACTTGTTTCGACGATTCCCTATGACTCCGGAAGAATTTTGTGGTGAGACTAGAGCCATTGGAAAGTTGATCTTCTCCTCTTTTCGAGCATATGTAGAACGTCGAAAACGGAGTGCGTATGCTTTTTGGGCATCCGTTTTAAAGTGGACTGCTCTTGGACTCCGAGTTGAACTCGAGTCCGAGTTGTAAACTGATTCCATCAACTTGTGGACGTCTCAGCTGGTTCTCCACATTCCCAAGGCCTCTTCCCTTCACTTGTTGATCTTCTCCATTGTTACTAATAACAATTAAATCATATCAAAGCAATCTATTCTCAAACTCACATGCAAAGGAAGTTAGGAGCGAGTTCACCTGCTGATTTATTAATCGTGCTCGTGCTCTTGTGATTGGTCCTTGCAGTTCAATGTGCGTCTCCGCTGTTGTGATGTTCTCATCATTCTCCTCCTATTAAATTGGAGTCGTCCTCGATTCAAGTTCATCTTCTTCTCCTAAGTATAGTCGCAAATTTGAAATGTTAAATGTAGAACTAACCCAAAAATCAGGAGGCAACTCAAGCTTATATGCATTATCATTAATCTTTTCAACAATCTTAAAAGGACCAGCAACTTGTGGCATAAGTTTAGATTTTCTCAAGTCAGGGAATCACTCTTTTCTCAAATGTAACCACACCAAATCACCCGGTTCAAGTTTTACTTCTTTTCTACCATTACTACCCGCAATCCTATACTTCTCATTCATCTTTTCAATATTTTTCTTTGTAGTTTCATGCATCTTAAGAATGAATTCAGATCGTTGTGTAGCATCCAAATTTATAGTTTTAGAAGGAGGCAAAGGTAGTAAATCAATAGGAGCACGGGGATTAAAATCATACACTATTTGGAATGGACTTACCTTGGTCGTGGAGTGAACGGATCTGTTGTAAGCAAATTCTATATGTGGTAAACGCTCCTCCCACAACTTTAAATTTGTTTTCAAGAATCCCCCACGACATAGTGGATAAAGTACGATTAACTATCTCGGTTTGTCCATCCATTTGTGGGTGACATGTAGTTGAAAACAACAACTTGGTTCCTAATTTATACCATAAAGTTCTCCAAAAATGACTTAAAATTTTTGCATCATGATCAAAAACAATTGTATTTGGCACACCATGTAAACCAACAATTTCCGTCATAAATAAATCAGCAATGTGTGAGACATTATCATTCTTATGATAAGGTATAAAGTGTGCCATTTTGGAGAAACAATCAACAAATACAAAAATACTATCCCTCCCCCCTTAGTCCTAGGCAATTCCAAAACAAAGTCCATAGAAATATCCTCCCAAGGTACGCTAGGAACAGGAAGAGGCATATAAAGACCATGTGGGTTAAGGCGAGACTTAGCTTTATTGCAAGTAGTGCATCGTGACACGTAGCGCTCGACATCACGCCTCATCTTCAGCCAAAAGAAGTGTGTGGACAGCACGTGCTGAATTTTCTTCACTCCAAAATGTCCCATAAAACCTCCTCCATGTGCTTCCTGCAAAAGTAATAGACGAACGGAGCTAGCTAGAATGCATAGCTTATTAGCACGATAGAGGAGACCCTCTCGCAGCACATATTTATTCCAAGTTTTTCCTTCTCTACAATTTTCAAAAGCATCTTTGAAATCCAAATCAGTAGGATATAATGCTTTTATTGTTTCCAAACAAAAGATTTTATGATCAAGTTGGGACAGCATGGTATAACGTCTAGATATTGCATCGGCAATGACATTTTCCTTCCCTTTCTTATGCTTAATGATGTAGGGAAACGACTCTATGAACTCAATCTATTTAGCATGTCGTTTATTCAGATTGGTTTGACACTTAGGATACTTCAACGATTCATGATCGGAATGTATGACAAACTCCTTAGACCAAAGATAATGTTGCCAAGTTTGTAATACTCGCACTGAGGCATACAATTCCTTATCATAAGTAGAATAATTCAGAGAAGGACCATAAAGTTTTTCACTAAAGAAAGCGACGGTTTTACCTCCTTGTATGAGAATGCCTCCAATACTAATGCCACTTGCATCGCATTCTAGCTCAAATGTCTTGTCAAAATCAGGAAGTTGTAGCAATGGTGCTTTTGTAAGCTTCGATTTGAGAGCATCAAAATCTTGTTGCTGCTGTTCGCCCCATCAAAATGGCACTCCCTTCTTTGTTATCTCATGTAGAGGTGCTGCAATAGTGCTGAAATCCCGCACAAAGCGATGATAAAAACATGCAAGACCAAGAAAACTACGAACCTACGTGACGGTTGTTGGGGCTGGCCAACTAGTGATCGCTTCAATTTTTGCCTCATCCATCTCAATTCTCTACAAGGAAACGACATAGCCAAGAAACGAGACTCGATTGGTGCAAAAGACGCATTTTTCGAGGTTACCAAACAAGCGTGCATCTCTCAAAACAGTAAAAGCAACACATAAGTGATCAATATGTTCATCATATGACTTGTTGTAAATGAGGATATCATCAAAGTAAACCACCACAAATTGTCTAATGAAAGCATGTAAAACCTCGTTCATTAATCGCATAAAGGTGTTGGGTGCATTAGTTAAACCAAAAGGCATGACTAACCACTCATAAAGTCCAAACTTGGTTTTAAATGCAGTTTTCCATTCATCTCCTAGTGCCATTCTAATTTGGTGGTAACCACTACGTAAGTCAATTTTTGTGAAGATGATAGCACCACTCAATTCATCAAGCATGTCATCTAAGCGAGGAATAGGATAACGATATCAAATGGTGATGTTATTAATCGCTCGACAATCAACACACAGGCGCCAACTACCATCTTTCTTAGGAACCAAAAGAACAAGAATGAAACAAGGGCTAAGGCTTTCACGAATGTACCCGCGGTCCAAAAGATCTTGGACTTGTTGTTGAATTGCCTTAGTTTCCTCTAGATTTGCCCTGTATGTTGCACGATTTGGCAAACTTGCTCCTAGAATCAAATTGATCTTGTGTTCAATACCTCTCATGGGTGGTAAACCAGGGGGTATCTCGGAGGAAAACACATCCACAAACTCTGGCAAAAGGTTAGCAACAGCAGGGGCAATGCAATAGACAATTCATAAAGTGAAAACATGGCTTCTTTGCATACAAAAGCATAGCACATCCCCTTAGCATTGAATAGATCCACAAGGTTAGATTTAGTTGTGAGCAACGATGGTGATTTTAATTTGATGACTTGCTCTTTTTCAGAATCTAGTTTTGTTGCTTTGCCATCACGAATTTTACTCTTCTCAAAATGCACAATTTCAGCGGGAGTCGTGGGAAGCAAAGTGATTTTCTTTCCTTTATGCATGAGAGTTTCTTTATTAGTTCTACCATGATGAATAGCATCTGTACCAAATTCCCAAGGACGACCCAATAAAAGAGAGCAAGCATCCATAGGCACGACATCAAAATCAGCAAAATCATGGTAAGAACCAATTGAAAAATGTATTCTTGATGTTTGTGTTACCCGAAACTTACCGCTGTTGTTGAACCATTGAATTTGGTATGGATGAGGTGTCCTCTTATTGTCAAACCAAGTTTCTTGACGATGTCCGTGTTCACCAAGTTATTGCAGCTACCTCCGTCAATTATAGTGTGTACACAGTATTCCTTGACAACGAGAAACATGTGGAAGAGGTTGTGTCGTTGTAGCTTGTCGTCGGCCTCCACTTTGGAGCTCAAGGCACGTTGCACAATGATGCTCCTATAGTTCTCCGTCGCCGCTGTACCAAGTACCTCTTCATCGGTGTGTTCGTCATTTGGATCTGCAAAGTTAGTAGCAAGAGAATATTCATATTCAACATCCGAAGTACTATCATACCCGCCATCGTCGTGTGCTATGTATGCTCGTTTGCTCGGGCAATCTCTCATCATGTGACCAAGTCCCTGGCAGTGGTGACACTTAATGTCGGAAGTACGACTCGTAGAAGGAGTGGATGACGAAGGCTTGAATGATGTTGTCTTGCTGCCCTCCGGCACGCGAGAAGGTAGAGCAGAAGGTGTAGTTCGTTGGCTGCCATTAGATGGTGTAGTCGCTGCACGGAAGGTCGAAGATGGTGCTGTTTTGGATGGTGTAGACGTCGAATGCGGCGTGAAGTTGCTCCTCGTGCGTTGTTGCTGTTGTTGTCGGCCCTGCAATTCTTTTTCTGCCAACATAGCAAGCTGAAACAATCTGTTAACAGTATCATATTCCTTGTAATCAACAATGTCCTGAATTTCAAGCCTCAACCCCTCATAAAACGAGCTATTTTATCATCCATGTCCTCTACTACCTACAACATATCATACCCTTTTGTAACTCTTGATAATACTCCTCTACAGACATATTACCTTGGTCTAAGCGCTATAATTTTTTGCGAAGGTCCTGCTGAAAAGAAGGAGGAACAAATCGAACACGCATAACTTCTTTTAATCTATCCCATCTTGGAGGATCAGTTCTAGTTTTAACAAGTTCATTCCACTATATGATAGAAAAGTCCTTAAACTCACTAGTGGCTTGACATACTCTATGTTGTTCAGGAATAAGATGGGCATTAAATTTTTGCTCTACTGTCATCTCTCAATCAAGATAAGCCTCAACATCATAAGCACCAGAAAAATAGGGTATAGTAAATTTCACTTTAGCAAAAGGATCATCAGGAGGACGATTATAATTGTTATGATGATTATTACCTCCCATACCTCGATGAAAAAGTGGCAATCTTGGTTGATTGTTGTGATCTTCCATATCATCATAAGCATTGTCTTCATGTCTTTCACCGAGAGGCAACCGAGCCTCAAGAGTATTCATCCGAAGAGCAAGGTCATCAAGTTGGCGAGTCCAGTTTGCCAATGACTCCTCCGTTGATGTGTTGTATTCAGCGAACATATCTGTCATGGCCTTCATCATATCACGTAACTTAGCATGTTGAACACATTCGTCATCATTTTTTTCTCCTGCCATTGTTAGTAGGAAACAAAAGACCACGAAAAGATGTCATCCCTATCAACTATAGTGACAATGTGAAAGGTGGAAGAAAACAATCTCTCTCGCTCAAGTGTCTTACCACGCTCTTACAAGTGTTCTTACCGACACAGCAGGTTGTGTGGACGGTGAGATGAACCAATGAAGCGTGGGATGATTGCAAAGGTACCTGTTATGCTCAAGAGAAAGGTGGAGCTTGGATGGCATAATATGGTGGCTAATGAGCAGAAAATCGTTAACAGGTAAACAATGTAAAAATTGTTTGTTGGTCAACCAAGTGCTATAGGGCCTAGCACAACACAAGGAAATGGCAAGGCAAAAGAAAGACAAGAGGATATAATGAACAATCACAGCACAAATGGTATAGGCCAATTGCTTTAATATGTGTGCCCTTCAGTATTTTTTGCTTTTTTTAATATTTTTTGATATTTTTTATTTACTCAGGAGCACGGAAATAGGAAGCACACAAATTTGCAGATCAATTGGATGTAATATGCGGCCTATAGAAAATCAAGAAGATTCTTTAAAATTCGTGCTGAAACTTTGGAGGTCGGATAGCCTATCTTCCGAGAGGAATTTCGTCAATCTAGTTTCACCGAAAGCGGCTACGCGGCAGAAAATCAGATGCGAAATTTTGCGTAGATCAATTTGTAAAAAAATGGCCCGATTTCAAGTTCGTATGCGAAAGTTATGGCCGTTTTAAGGTAGGTTGTCCGAGTTACGCTTTTTTGGATGTTGATTCCAACTCGGTTTGAGAACAGAACTCGCAATCGGATATAAAAATGACCGATAATTAGCAAAACAACTGATGGGATGGTGTGTGATGATTCAAGGATGACCGGCACAAAGGTTTGTCACCTAATCTAGAGCTAGCGATGCGGGACTTCACACAAGGCGACTAGCTAGGGCAAACCAATGAAGTGGTGAATCGGTTTGTTGTTTAGGGATTGTGGAATAGGTGTTGAACAGCAAGAAAACAAGGAAGAAACACGATAACTAGGAACCAAAACACAAAGTTAAACCAGCAACAAGACTCGACCACACGAATGCAAGTACAACAATGCAAACTGAAAAATGAAACTGCAGGCACTATAGTCTAGGAAGTGGTAAAAAACAATTTTTTTGGCTTTTCTGTGGACTTTAGATATGAAACAAAACTGATCTAATGGAAGGAAAAAGAAGATACCTCATGGGCGACCTGGAAATCTGATACCAATTGATGAGTAGTTTGGGCCTGATCTTCCGAAAGGTAAGTCGATTGAGGTGGAGAACTCGACGTTGATGATCCGAGGCACTTGAGCAGTTCGAATACCTCTGCAATCACTACACTATTGCTCCGTTGGTTATCAACCATGATGCACACACTTGACCTCGCCAAGAAGGCTAATCCCCGCAAGTACAACCGAGAACACAATCAAGAACATCAAAGATACGATCTGAAATTGCAAAGTTGGGGTCTCACAAACCGTAGAACGACGATATTATTGATCTAAGCAAAACCCACCGAATATGACTAGCGGCTGTAGTATTTAAAGGCTAGGGTTAAGCTAAAATGCTCTTAGACGCGTTCCTAATGGACTCATACGGGATACAAGGCCCAAAGGCCTGATTCAATGGCGCAGCACCGAATAGAAATCTAGACTCGATTTGTTTCGATGATTTCCGATGACTCCGGAGGAATTTTGAGGTGAGACCAGAGCCATTGGAAATTTTATCTTCTCCACTTTCTGTTCATATGTAGAACGTCAAAAATGGAGTCCGTATGGATTCTGAGGATCCATTTTAAGGTGGACTTCTCCTGGACTCTGAGTTGAACTCAAGTCCGAGTTGTAAACTGATTCCATCAACTTGTGGACATCCCAACTGGTTCTCCATGTTCCCAAGGCCTCTTCCCTTCACTTTTTGATCTTTTCCATTGTTCCTAATAACAATTAAATCATCACAAGGCAATATATTCTCAAACTCACATGCAAAAAAAGTTAGGAGCGAGTTCACCTGGTGATTTATTAACCGTGCTCGTGCTCTTGTGATTGATCCTTGCAGTTCAATGTGCGTCTCCGCTGTTGTGATGTCCTCATCACTTGCCGAACCGCCTTCGCATTGTTGAAGTGAAACACTTTCCTCGCATGCTCAAACATGCGAGGGTCATCCGGGTCTTCTAAAATATACCTTTCCTATAATAAAGAATATATTGAATAGATGTTCATTAATAATTTAAAAGAGTTTAAGAGTTCAAACTTATAAATTTTATGTAACATAATTACCATAAAATCGGCCCATACGGCCTTCTGAACGTTGCGGTGCTCCTGTTGAGGGGTGCGTAGTCTTCCCACGAAGTAGCAGGCACCCCGTCGATGACCCCAGGATAGTGCATACGCACGAAGGACCCAAGGATACTGTTTACCAGTTTGTTGTGCCTGTCACCGATGAAAGATGCGTGGTACCAAACATTGCAAGATATTTATTATTAATTACTGAAGTAACCAAAAGAAACCAGAATTGAACACTACAATTTTATTACCTGTCTCCAATCGGACGAATCACGATCCTCTATGAAGAGACCGGAGGAGGACCGACATAGTGAGTCCTCCTCATTCGTCGCCTCTGCTCAAGCACCACGTCTGGTGACCCAGAAGGATCGTCATCAGCTGAGCCATAGGGCTGAGCAACCGAAGGCTCACCAGCCGAGGGCTAGCTCACCGAAGAGTGGCCAGGCTCAACTGACGCCCTAGCCTCTAAGCCAGTCAGTGAGGACTGCAACATTCAAATGATTCATAAGTAAGTTTAATTTGAAATTAGATTTTAAGAATTTGTCAAAGACTAGTGAAATTTACCTGTATGTGTTGCTCTGACGAATCCTAGAGAGAAGTGACCCATCAGCTGAGAGTGGCTGCTCCTAGTCGATGGGTCACCAGCGAAAGCGTCCTCAGCACTAGCAACGCCGGCGGGAGCGAGGCGCCCAACGCGAGAATAGCGGCCGGAGCTCGCCGGGCGGCTCAAAGAGGGGCGTCCCAGGGAGGGGTGGCCACGAGGAGCTGCAGCGACGGCGGGTCGAGATCCTGGCATCAGGAGCTCGGTGGCCGCGGCTTGGTGGATCTGTGGTGCCGGAGGAGGGAGAGTAGCGATGCGGCAGCAGAGCGACCACGGCGGTGTGGTGGTAGAGAGAGCGCAGCGGTGGGAGTGAAAGGCAGGAGCGGCGGCGTAGGAGCGCGAGGCGTGAAGCGTGGCGGCGACGTTAAGGCACGAGGGCTATTCAGGCCGAGTGGGCTGGGGGTATATACCTTTTATTTGCGACGGCCCAATAAATTACGACAGTCCTAGGGTTGGGCGTCATAATTATTTTACTTGCAACGATATTATCTTTGGTCGTCACAAACAAGGTCCGATTGGCAACAGTTAAGTTATGTGCGATGGCACATGGCACTTCGTAAGAAACCCAAATAGGAGAAAAAGATGGACGACACGCTCAAAGGCGAGCGTCTCTGATAAGGTTAAGCGAGGCGAGCCCGCTTCAATGAGGATTTGATATGGCTCGGTTGAACGTACAAAGAGACGAGTTACAATACAGCCTCTCTCAGTTAAGTAGGTATCCGAGATGCACCCTCCTCTCTAACAAATGGGAGACACGCATCTAGCAAAGCGTGTCTCCTATTTTTGGAAGAAATGAGACAAACTTTATAAAAAGCACATATCCTTTGTCTTTGGTTACAGACAGACATGAACACATCGCTGAATGATGAACACTCATTCAATCACAGTTGAACACACAAGATAATATTCATCACACAAATGAACACAGATAACACATGCATTCATTAACAATATATTACGAAACACAAGAATAAAGTACAAGACATAAGAAAAGAAAAAAACAAAATCAACTAAAAACAACAAATGAAAACCTAAATCATACTCCTCCTCCTCCTCAGACGGCCATCAGGCACCGGTGCAACAGGAGTCCTGGCCGGCTGCTTCGGCTACTCCAGCAGTTGCTCCGGCTGGTCCAGATCTGGCGGTGCAACCTCACGATCGAAGTTCCTCGCCATCGCCACCACCACGATACTGTGGCCCTCAGCGCCAAGCACCTCGGCTATCGTCTCGAGCAGCCCCTGGAACCAGTCGAACAACCTGTCGAATAACATCTCGAGCAACTCGTTGTTGAGCCTCTTGGGAGAGCGGCATCACCGTTTCTTGCAGGGTGGCTCCCTCGGCGGGTTTGGCGGCGGAACGTTGGCCATGGTGGGTTGTTTGCACGGAGAAGACGAACGAAGAGAAGAGGAGAGACTGATGGCGCCTTATATAAGGTCTGTGCAGAGGCGCAAAATGCAGATGCGCTTAGCAGCGAAGTGCATCTCCTATGCTCGATGTCTCTCTCTCCTCTTCTAAAATGGAGATGCGCTCTTATGAAAAGTGTGTCTCCTATTCCCCATATCTCCTTTATCTTCATGATTTTCTCCATTTTGCTTTGGTTCATTGGTGATATCACACATCACTGAACTTAGAGCACATTCACTTGATAACTAAATCATTCACTTGTCCAAAAAATAATCAAAATCCTTCATGTTTGCAATTGCATTCACATAGTTCACTGTCCACACAATGAACACACCACACATTCATTCATTCATACTGTTGAACACACAAAAAAAATATTCATTCACAATAGTGGAACACACGGCTGAACATAGATAAATTTCATTCATTAACACAATATATTACAAAACATAAGAAAACGTACAAAAAGGCACAAGAAAATAAAAACAACAACTAAAAATAACAAAGAAAAACTAAATCCTACTCCTCCTCCTCCTCCTCCTCTGGCGGTGACTCTGGCGCCGGTGCAACAGGAGCCTGGGCCAACTGCGCTAGTTGCTCCGGCTGCACCGGCGGTGCAACCCCGAGACCGAGGTTGCTCTCCGTCGCCATCACTAGGTTTCTGCGACCCTCGGCGTCGAGCACCTGGGTCATCGTCTCGAACAGAATGTCGAGATGATCGGCCACCCCTATGAGGTCGTAGAGGTAGTGGCCGAGGGTACCCATTCCAGTAAACTCTGAAGGGTACCCAGACCCAAGGAACTCATTGCGCGAGATGTATTGTTGTACACCTCTTGCTCCATAAGGAAGCGCTACTCGGTGTTGAACCTCTCAGGGGGGGGGGGGTGCAACACAGTTTCTTGTAGGGCGGCTCCCTCAGCGGGCTTGGAGGCGGATGTTGGCCATGGTGGTGGTGGGTCGTCGGCGCGGAGAAGACGAAGAAGAAGAAGAAGAAACGGATGCAAAATGAGCTACACACTTGTGGAGAACTGACGGGTGATGGCGCGTCTTATATAAGATCTGTGCGGAATCGACGATAGAGCGGTTGGTTTCCCGTAAATTGATGAAACGATGGGACGCATCGATACTGCCTTGAAGAAACGAAAGGTCGTGCACATCGATCGCACGTGTCTCTCCACCACCGCCGCCGAAATTAAGTTCCCCGCGGTCCTCATACCGTGCGTTTCTCTTTCAACAATGGAATGTGCGCTTTCAGATCTTGTCCGTCTCGCTTTAGTCTCATGTGTCTTGCTTTAGTCTCACGCATCTCACATTTATCTCGCTTGTCTCTTCACCTCTGATGCTCCTTTGCTAATCGACCAACGCTCCCTTACTAATCGACCAACTCCAGTGCGACCGCCGCCTCTGTTCACCATCGCTGTCGTCGTCGTCGCCATCCTCGTCGTCATCGTCAATGTTCATGGTTGGGTTAGATATCGGCTTGGCGTGTAGCCGACTGAAGGAGGAGCGCTTGGCGTGGCGCAAGAACCATCCTCATGTATATACATATGGTACACTGGTCGCATGATTATATGTAGCTCTGCAATGGACTGATCAACTTAACTGTAGTTTTAGTTTCCATCTTGTTTATTTTTGGTATTTCCAATTTCTCTGTATAGGTTTTCTCTGCGAAGCCTGAGTCGGGAGATTTATTGAAGTGACAGTGTATCGTCCTCGGTAAAGAAGGGGTAAGTCATAAAGAACAAGAACAATCATATGAGTATAACCATCGTCCTCTTATTAATGAATTTCCTTTGTAGACTGACTGGGAAGGTGGTTACTACCCCCTGACAATGTCCTTCTCGGAGGACTATCTGTTGGTGCCTCGAAGATGCGTCTTTCCACGTGGTTTCTTCCACCCAAATGTCCATCGCTCAGGAGCACTCTACCTTGGTATTCTTGATAAAGAGACTGTAAGATATACTTATTTTGCTCAAGTAATTAGTAATTTTGCCGAACTTATTTGAATTGGTTTCTTATTTGCTTAAATTGATATTTCGTAGGGGTGGTGGACTGGTTTTATAATTAAAACTATACTACTTGAAGTTCAGTGTTTGCTTCATCAGCCAAATGCACCTGATGTTGGAAATGATTGCTATAATCTACTTATCAAGGTTAGTAACTTTGTGTTAGTTACTTATCAAGGTTAGTAACTTTGTGTTAGTAATCTACTTATCAGTGTTTGCTTCATTCCTCATTCGACATTTGTTAATTTAAAGAATATCAATATTTTCAGGATCCAAAGGAATATAAGAGAAGTGTTCGGGAGCAAGTTGTATGGTACAATTTAGATTGATCAATGGGAGCTTTATAGGAGTAAGTTTAGAATCGAAATTAGTTTAGAGGGCACGCAATGTGTATGAACTATGAACTTCATTGAGTTGCAAATTATCTCTGAATTGCAATGTCATTGCATTTGTTTATTCTAGAATTCCAATTATATCCCTTAATTGCAATGTCATTACGTTTGTTTATCCCCGCAACAGACGCTCACAATGTCGTGCGAGTGGCAACAGGGAGACGAGCACATGAGAGACGCACTTTAAAAGGGTGCGTCTTCGATTTCTGAGATTTGGCAAAAGGGAGACGCGCCTTACTCGGGCACATTTTTGATTCATGTCGAAGATCTTTTGTCCCACCTCAGAAAGTTGTGCCCGTTGAAACGTTCATAAAACACATTCCACACAGTTGCCAATGGGATATGCCCAGATGCCAAAAGATGTTGTTCCTGTCTTCATCACACTGTGGCGCATCTTTGGCATACGGGGTGCCCGTTCGACCACGAAATAATGTGAGATGCGCCTTACCTGAGCACATTTTAGGTTCATGCCAAAGATCTTTTGTCCCACCTCGGAAAGTTGTGCATGTTGCAACAATCATATAAGGCATTTTGCGCAGTTGCCAGTTGGACATGCTCGCATTCAAAAGATGGCATCGCACCCTGCGAACAACATCTTTCGCAGATGGCATGCCCGTTCGGCCACAAAAAAATGCGAGACATGCCGTACCTGGGCTCGTCTCTGATTCATGCTGAAGAACTTTTGTCCCAACACGAAAAGTTGAGCACGTTGCAACGATCATATAAGGCATTGCGCATAGTTTCCAGTTAGACATGCCCGGATGCCAAAGATGTTGTTCCTGCCTCAAGCACACCGTGGCGCATCTTTGGCATACAGCGTGCCCGTTCGACCACAAAATAATGCGAGACGCGTAGTATATATGTCCGTCTCCAATTTTGACCTATTTTTAGCTCTCGCGCGCTCTCTCCCAACACTTGGCAAAAAATTTTAGCTCTCGCGCACTCTCTCAACCTAGAAACCATAGCTCCTGAGCACGCCGTCGTCGTCCCTCTTCCTCAACTTGCTCTTTGTCATTGTCGTGATGCCGCCGTCGACGCCGACCCCACCGTCGACCACGACCTTTGTCATCAGAGAGTTGAGCACGCTGGAGCACGCAGCCTCGTCCCCTGTCCCCGAAGCACGCCGCCGCCTCGACCCCGACCTCGGTAATCGGTATGAGCACGTTGCCACCTTCACATAAGTGGAAATGTTCTCCTTATCCCCGGAGCACGCCGGACTGCTGTCATCACAGACTTGAGGAACCGACGCTCCGACGCCTCCGCCAGCTCATCCCGGAGCACGCTACCGCCTCATCCCCTGTTCGCAGAGCACGCCGCCGTCTCGACCCTGCCCTCAGAGCATGCATTTCAGTGATTTTATTGAATTTGAGGATATCCAATGAAGGCTCATCGTTAATGAAGTCATTGATCCAAAGGGAGAATTTTCATTACGGTATACATTCATTTTCTTTGTTTATGTCCAATACAGAAGTAATGTTGTATATAATGAATTCCGATTCGCTAACCCTTGAAACTGCAGGAACTGTGGTTGACACTAGCATTTGCCATCCCAGTGTGTTTGATTTATACCCTTGCAGCCATGCTAGAATCAAGGTACCTATGAGATAATTGTTGTTTCTCTCACGAGTTTTTGATATCAGGCTATTAATGCATCAGTGGAATGTAAATTGTTTATTTTTTCAGGGGACAAGCACACCAGCTCACTACCATGTCCTTTATGATTAGAGCAATTTCTCTACTGATGCTTTGCAGATGTTCACCAACTGCTTGTGCTACAAGTAAGCTCGGTTCTTCATTCACTAACAGTTCCTGTGTGTATTACAATTGTATACTAATTTGTCCTAAGCCTTCATATATTTGCTCTCTTATGTGACTATTTAAGCGAATTGACTACAATTTGATAATGTTTTATATGATTTCAATGATTTTATTGAATTGAAGATGTCTCAGTCGGAGCATTAGAGGCTATGAAAGCTCATCGTTAATGAAGTCATTGATTGGGAGAATTTTCATTACGGTATACAGGATTAGATTATGGCAGTTGTGTGTAATTAGTTACTTTGTAATCAGGATGAACAGGGGGCATTCTTTGTTGTGTAATTAGTATACTTGATAACCACGATTGACACTTTATTAATATTTGATTGATTAATATATTTTAAGGTGTGATCTTTTTGGCTATACATATTTTCATGTATGTGTATGTTGCTAACACTAGCAATGCGGCTGCCAAATCCTCACTAGCTCCGGAATGCAGTCGGCAACCAGGATAATCAGGAGTGGGGGACACCTAATAGGAGATCCTACCTGTAAACAATCCACGACGAGCTGTAATAGAGACCGTCTCGGATTACCTAAATAAAGGAGACAACCTTCCTTAAAGCCCATCTCAAATCAGTAAATAAATCTACGACGTGCTGCAATAAACCTTGTTTCGGATCAGTCAATAAATATGCGACGTGCTATGTTAGTGCTTGTCTCGCATGTATGCTGATGGGCGACGCGCACGAATCACGTCTCCAATAACACCATAAAGAACGTCTGTTATGACTCAAAGAAAGGAGACGCGCTACCTTTGAGCATGTCTCACACTTTGGCTGATCGGCGACGCGCTTGACAGACGTCTTTGATGAAAACATAATGCTAGACGCGATGACGGAGACGCACAGTTTGTCCGTCTCTCTTCTTCGTTCGGGCACATCTCGGATGAGTCTTTCTTACGTAGTGTGGGCCGGTCGTCACAAATTAATCACCTATTTGCGACGGCCGAGTGCGGGCCATCGCAAATTATTCTATTTGCGACGGCCGACTATCGTAAATACTTTTAGTCGTCGCAAATGATCGTATTTCCTGTAGTGTTTATACTCAATTTATTTCTTTGCAACCCATATATGCTCATGATTCTAAAAAAAAAAGGAGAGCCTAATTTTCAATCACAGCTGCAACTGAGTCATTTTTCACTCAACCTTCGGGATCTACATTTTTCACTCAACCTTCGGGATCCTTAGATCTAAATCTAACAACTACAAATTATAATTTCGTACTGTATGAGTCAATACATCAATATTTTTCTATTGTTATTATATAGTCTTATAAATATAAAAATTACAACTAATATTAACAAACACACGTGAATCTTAAAATGGATTTGACCAGTCGCACAGCGAATGGAAGGATGTCAAATTTTAGTCCAATGAAAATTAGCATCATTGAAAAATAAATAGCTCATCACATTTTTCTTACGTAAGTAAAACCTTGTATTCGGTTGATAGAGGCATGTAAGCGTCATGGGCCTGATGAAAGAAACAACTTTGTCAAGTTCCCACGTGTAACCTAACAGCACTTTGACCGAGAGGAGAAGGGTTAACTGCATTATTGCCCTCTCACACGGGTGCGTGCTAGGGTAGAAAGCCAACCAAATCAGACTCAACGATATGAGTTTTATAAGGAGTAGCAAATTTCTCGTTCCCATATGCACACAGCGGGTAAAAGCATCATACATTAGCTCGTTTTTCTAACGTACACGGTAGGTCAAGCCATGCCGGCCTTCGTGCACCACAGGAATAATAGACGACTTGGCCATCGTCTTCCCATTCCCTACAGTCTACACAGCCACATGCTCTGTATATCCGTTCTTCCATATGAAGCATATATTATTGGCAACTTCGCCACATCTTCGTGGCCGGGTCGATCGATGCTGCCAAAAGGCAAAGCTGTGTCTGTTACCAAACTAGCTAGTGTCACTTCTTCCCAAACTAGGATATGCTATATAAGGAGGAGGCACCAGCGTGCAATTATTGGTGAAAAGCAAAGTGGCGCGAGCGAGCTAGCCAGCAAAAGCATGGACGTCGTTCACGGCGGTGGTGCTGGCAACAAGCATAAAAATCACCGTTGCTCCCCTGGCGGTCGCCGTTCTTCTCAACAAAGGCTGTCGGCCAGGCGCCGGAGACGGCCGTGGCCAGGACGCCGTGGGCGTGCGCGACGAGGAAGGCCCTGCTGCCGGCCGTCGTCTGCGTGGCCGCGGCGTTGTTGGCCGTCGTCGTGCTCACCGTCGCCGCCGCCGGAGGCGCCACCAACGGGATGCCGGCCTCCCTCTTCGACGACGCACAACGTACGTTAAATTACAAACAAGAGCGTAGCCTACAATACTATAGCTCATGCCTTGGATTTGCCACAACGAGGCACAAAAGATTGCCAATCAACAGAAATATCTAAATTCTAATGCATGCTTGCCTAGAAATTTTCACCTTGTGCATGTACCGCACCATATTTTCACTTTAATATATACAAGAAATAATATATGTGGTCGTATTCCCCTCAAAATCTATCTCATATATATGTGGTCGTACATAGTGTCTCGAGGGCGTCGTACAAGCTATGCGACACACAAACCCTAGCCGGATGCTGCTCCGACAACTCTGTCATCGAGCCGTTCCCATGAGTACTTCCTCCATCTCAAATTACTTTTCACTCTCTAGTTCAAAAATGAATTAAAGAGTAACAAATATTATAAGATAGGAGGGTACTTGATAATGAGCTCGCCCGGGCTGGGCGGCCACCAGATGTGGATTGCGCGGAGCTGCGTTTAGCACACGGGCCGGTCGGGCAACCCTAGTGTTCATGTGCACCATCCAAATTGGTGTACTTTTACATTTTTCGTCTAATTTGGGCTGGTGGATTTGAAATTTGGTTATTTTAAAGTAATAAGCTTTACCTTTTCACTGCGTAAAAGTTATCTTTTTGTTTGTTTTCTAGAAAAAGAGAGAAATATCATTTTAATATTCCAGCTTATGTATAAGTACACACTAGGCTGTGTTTGGGAACACAGTATTTCAATACCACAGTCGATAAACCACAGTTTTAAGATGACATGACAATACCAAAGTATTTCAATACTACAGTTTTGTAATACCACAGTTTTGCAATACATACGACTATTTGGGAGCAAAATATTTTAGCACAATTTTACATTCAAAATAGAAGTACAGTCATTCAAATTAACTAAGTAACCAATTTACAAATTAGATAAATAAAAAGAAAAAATCAATCCTAAAACAAGAACATGACAACCGAAGAACCTTGTCTGCTCCTAACCACTACCTGAATACTGTCATGTCCACCTTCTTTCGCTAGTGAACTACAAAGTCATCCAAAACACCAAAACACAATAAATCTAATCGGCAAAAAAACTGAAAACTAATCGGCGGACCATACACTAATCAATCAATAACCAGTTATTGATAATCTCAACCAAAAACAAGAAACTAAGCAGCAGCAGCAGCAAGTATCAAGAGCAAGGAAGCAGCGCAGCATCACGCGACAGCGGCAAGCAGAGAAAAACTTTGGTTCGGACCAAGGTTTCTGTACCCTAAAAATACTGCAGTACAGACAAAGTTGTGGTTTTAAATACAGAGTTTTTGAGTTGGTTGCCAAACACCATTCTATAAAGAATACTAAAGTAATCTCAAATACTAAAGTATTGCTCTAAAATTTCAAAAATATTGTGTTCCCAAACATAGCCTAGATAATTAATTGTAGAGTAAATTCTTTTTGTTACCACATAATCACATGCCCTTCAGCTTCGCAGCCTATCATTTAAGCATATTGTCGACTCTTAAGTTGAGTGAATGTGAATCGGCTACGTCACGACGAACTATATGAAAGAGGGAGATCGGGCAGCACCGGCGACTCAGTGCCGGAGTTGTTAGTGAGATGTCTTATGTCGAGGAAGGCTGACAAATACACACTATTGCCGAACATGGACGTGGCTCCATCCCCATATATTATATACGACCGTGACACCGGAGGCGCTACGCCAATTATAACCGTGAATACAGATGCAAACACTGACATCTCATTCCTGGTGCACCTCAAGTTCAACACACATGAATTTAATATTTTGAAATTCAGTCTAGAATTCACTCGTACTATGGATTGAACTCAGGACCTGAATAGTACTATTCAGAGTACTTAACCACAAAGCTAACTACTCTTTCACGGTATATAAAACACGTATTATCTCTTTGGTGTTAATATATGAGCATCTCAGTCACTCCCTCCGTCTCAGAATATAAGCAGTTTTATGTTTGATTAAAGTTAAATATTTTTAACTTTAACTAAGAATCATAAAAATTGACTATGTATAAATGATGTTACTAGATTTATTGTGAAACAAACCATCATAATATATAACTCTTTACATTTGAAATAATATATTAAATTTGATTTTAACCAAATCCAGCTTATATTCTGGGACATGTTGGTTCAATACCTTGAAATAACCTTTAATATGCATGTGGATCGATCAGGCTTGGAAGACATGTCTCCGTCGATGCTCACCGCCGATCATCTCCTCGACGGCCTTCTCACACCTGAATTCAGCTACGGATCGTGCCGGAGCCGGTACGAGTTCGCTGGCTACCACAAGAAATCTTCGCATAAGCCATCCCCACACCTGTTGGCCAAGCTCCGCAAGCAATAAGCACTCCAAAAGCGATGCGGCCCCGGCACGGCATCGTACAAGGAAGCACGTCGATCGACGGCTTGAGTCCGGCGAGGGCGTCGCTGATGCCGACGACGAGAACAGCGACGAGTGCCGCTACCTCGTCTACCTTAGCTACCGCGGCCTCGGCAACCGGATGCTCGCCATCGCGTCGGCCTTCCTGTACGCTGTGCTCACGGAGCGCGTCCTCCTCGTGGACGGCGGCAAGGTCGACTTGGCCGACCTTTTCTGCGAGCCCTTCCCGGCCACGACGTGGCTGCTGCCTCGCGCTTCAACGAGGAGATGGTCACCGTTCAGACGCCTAAAGAGCTTCAACGAGGAATCCAAGGAGAGCCTCGGTAACATGCTGCAGAGGGGCGCCGCCGCCGTGTCGGCCGACGGTGGAAACGTGTCGTGGTCGTCGCCAAGGACGCCGCCGTACGTGTACCTCCACCTCGCCGGCGGCTACGGCTACCACGACAAGCTCTTCTTCTGCGGCGCGCACCAGCGGCTTCTCCGCAGCGTGCCGTGGCTGCTCATGCGGACGGACAGCTACATCGTGCCGGGGCTGTTCCTCACGCCGCCGATCGAGGACGAGCTCGATCGAGGACATGTTCCCGGATAAGGACTTCTCGTTCTACCACCTGGGACGGTACCTCTTCCACCCGTCCAACGCTGTGTGGCACAACGTCACGAGCTACTACCGCTCCAACCTCGCCGGCGCCGGCCGCCGCGTCGGCATCCAGATCAGGGTGTTCCACGAGAAGCAGCCGCAGCAGCGCGTCCTGGACCAGGCCCTCTCCTGCGTCCGCGACCAGGAGCTCCTCCCCGCCGGGACCCCGTCAACTAACGACACGTCGTCGTCGTATGCCGTGCTGGTGACGTCGCTGAGCTCGTGGTACTACGAGCGGATCAGGGACGAGTACGGCGGCAGTGTGCACCAGCCGAGCCACGAGGGGCAGCAGCGGTGGTACGACGCGGCGCACGACATGCGGGCGCTGAGCGAGATGTACCTGCTCAGCATGTGCGACGTGCTCGTCACCAGCGGCTTCTCCACGTTCGGGTACGTCGCGCAGGGGCTCGCCGGGCTGCGCCCCTGGGTCATGGCGAGAGCGCCCATATGGGCCAAGGACTGGAGGGAGGGGCTCGATCCGCGGGATCCGCCGTGCCGGCGGGTGGCCTCCGTCGATCCGTGCTTTCACTCGCCGTCGTACTACGACTGCGCAGCTGGGAAGGACGTCGAGCTGGACATGGTGAGGCCGTACATCAGGCGTTGCGTGGACGTCACGTGGGGCATAAAGCTTGTCAAAGAAATCAGCAACCAGTGGTAATATTTGTCCCTCCGATAGGAAATGGCAGTAAAACACACATTGTTTGGTTCTCAAAAATTTCATTAGATAAGGCCAATGTGCGACCGGTTTCAGCCCCTAGTCTCTCTTACAATATATTTCAACATGTGACCACACCTGCGGCTCCAACCGCCTTCTTCCGAATAGTCGCATTTCTTCACCGAATGGCCACCATCACATGTATAAATAGAAAGCAAATAAATGAATAAAGTGATAGTTGATATTGCAAGAACATTTTGTCTCTCTCAAATTGTTTTCTCAACACATCATCAGCACTGCTCTACAAACGATTCAAAAGAGGAAACAACAAGTTTCGGGTAAGATGCTTACCGACCTTGTTGTTCTTGCAATTCTAATTGACGATGCCATTCCTCGCCGTCGACGCCGCCGCTGTCGCCGAGGTGGCCGGCGTCATCGTCGCAAAGTGGTCGTCGCTCCTGCAAAAACAACAACAGCAACACGCCGGCAAGTCATGGAACGACCACCATCCCCTTCCCCCGATGTACTCTCGGATCCCAATGCCCATCCAACAGGTCGTCAAGATGAACCGTGTGCCGTCCTCGATGGGGATTTCCCCAACTAGGTTGCACCAATTCTTGATCCTTCGTCATCGAGACGTCGGAGGGAGGAGGGAGGAGGAGAAGAAGATGGCAGCCGCAACATCGCGGTGGCCACCGATGTCGTGACACCGCTGGTGATACGATGCACGACAAGGATTCCTATCGGACCTAGGGGACGCCCCCAAGGCCCACTGGCATCAAGGACGTCGTCCACGCCGTCAGCCGGACCACCACTGGCACTTCCTCCCCAACCGCTGACACTTTCTCCCAACTGTCGGAATCGGTGCCACCACCGGTGATTACACGCCCAAGTGGCAATCACGTCTACGCCGATTTGTCCACATTGTCAGTAGAGCCCGAGTGCCCCAGGCTTGGGGCTCGGCTGCCGGTGCAAGCCGGTGAGAGGTGGGGTACGGCGGAGGAATGGTGATTGCATGGAGTAAGGACGGAGGAGCACCGCCGGCAATGTGGAAGGGAGGAGGAGCGGCGCCGAACAAGATGGAATGGTGGAGTGCGGCGGAGAAGGAAAAGAGAATGGTGTGGTTCAGGTTTACCCTAACTGGCGCCCCCTTTTCCCCTGGCCGGCTGGACCGTGCCTGGGTCGAGGCCGTCTAGGCTGAAGCCGCCTGGACTGCGCCGGCCTTGGCCATGCGCGTGGGCCGCGCTCAACCGCTCCATTATTTACATTTTCTTTTAGTTATTTTTATTTACTATTTTCTTACTTTGAAATTTAAATATAGTCCAAATTTAAATTTCAAAATAGAAATATTATGTAAATATAGTTATAATAAATATTATGTTGTGATTATGACAATTTTTACATTGCAATATTTTTCTTGCAGCGTTACAGTTGAATTCACAAAATTTGGCTAAAATTTATATTTTGGCCGTATAATTTTAAAATTCAATCAACAACACATTGTCCAAAATTCATTTTGTACAGGTCATTTTCTTAAAATTTGGCTTAAACATCACATAATTTGGTTTACTATATATCGAATATTTACATGTACCATCATTTAAGCTAATTTTAAAATTTTGGCTTATGATGATGCAATATGATTACACATAAAATAACAAAATATTTATTTCATCTTAATTAAGCCATTTGTTAATATTTGTCTTCATACAAGATGAATTATCTATAAATACAATATTTGTCTTCATACAAGATGAATTTTCATTCGGCCATTTTTCTTATTTTGCCTTAATGAAAATAAATTATACCTAGAAACGCCATTTTTTCGAAACATGGCTGGGCAAAAATGAATAATTTCTATATGATTATTCATTATGATTAATGCACTTATTACAACACCACTATGATGATTTTATTAATAAAATCTCTGGTTGTCTATATGTAGGACTCAATGGCTTGCGAGTTTGAAGAACTTGCCCTTATGGTCACAACTACCCTATATGGGCTATTGACATCAAGATAAGCTTGATTTTTCGTAGAATCATGTATGCACTTACATCTGCACAGAAAGATGTAGTATTTCTTGATACATACAAGTAACAAGCAATATACATAATTCGGAAGCACCTTCACCCCGACTTAAAGTCGGAATATGTGATGGAGGAGGAATCTCATAGTCTTTGGGTGGTATTAAAAAGCCGTTATAAACAACAAAAGACAATTTTATTGCCAAAGGCCAACTATGAATGAACTCAATTTTGTCTTCAAGACTTTAAGTCTATCGCAGATTATAATCATGTTGTTCAAAGGTCTGTGCAAAATTAAGGTTTTGTGAGAAAGAACCATCTGAAGAGGACAAAATTGAAAAGACGCTTCAAACAATGATCCCCTCATATCAGGTCTTACAACGTCAATATCTGGCTCGCAGCTACCAGTAATATGCTGATCTCATTCGTGATTTACTTCACGCAGAGAAGCATCATGAACTTACTATTAAGAATCATCACCAAAGTCGTGTTGGGGCTGCTCCACTTTCAGAGATTCATCATAATGAGAAAAAATCGAATGCTTCTAAGGATTTAACTCCAAAGAATAATGGTAGATGTGCTCGACGCCACCGTAATAGGCAGAAAAATAAAAAGTTCTCAAAGGCAATGAAAAGGATGATACTCCCTCAAAAGGAAAAAATATACAATGTAAGGCATGTGGCACTTACAAGCATACAACTGATAAGTCTTGTATTCCTAACACCTTGTGGCTTTGTACCAGAAATCACTTGGAAAAGACAAGAAAGCTCAATGATCGGAAAAAGAGTATGAAACTCACTTAAGTATCCCGATAAAGCCAACATTTGAAGCCGGTTGTTCAAACAAGGATCTACAAAATCCAAGCAACAATGAGTCAACATTGAATGTTGATGTGTACATAGACTTGGATAATGCTATGGTGGAATATAAATTGGAAGACATGTTCGGCGATCTAATCTAGGTCGCTTATCATAGAAATTTGTAAATACTAAGGCTATGTAATAAAGTGTGTTGTAATGAACAAGATTTGTTATCTTGTATTAGGGTTCTTCAATACTCTAATTTTCTAAACATGTATTTCAATGCAATAATGTGGATTATTACAATTCTTAATTGTTAGATCTCACGAGAAGTTTATAATGAATAAGAAATGTTTCTTGTGGATAGTTGCACCACAAACCCTATACTTAAAGAAACAAAATATTTCCAGACCCTAACTAGAAGGTCAGGAAATGTTTTAACCATTGCTAGACGTGATGCAACAATAGTTGGTTGTGGCGAGCCACTACAATGTTTCCAAGTGGTACACAAGTTATGATCGAGGATGCTTTATTGTATCTAGATTCTACACGTAACCTCATAAGTTTTAGAGATATCTAAAAATTGGTTTACATGTATGTACTCATGAAGATAACAAAGAATAATTTCTCCTTATTACCAATAATTCCGAATATGACCATGAGGTTCTAGAAAGAGTTCATTCTACTCTATCTGGATTGTACTACACATACATCAAACCAATACATATGTTGCATACAATGTGATTTTCCAGAATATAGATGCATTCAAGATCTGACATTCACGCCTAGGCCACCCTGGTATAGGATGATGCAGAAAGTTGTTGCGAATTGCACCGGGCATGAACTAAAAAATACCAAATTTCCAAAATATAATGATTTTGTGTGCACTCCATGTGGGCATGAACTAAAAAATGCCAAATTTCCAAAATATAATGATTTTGCGTGCACTCCATGTGCTATGGGCAAGTTGATCTTGCTGCCATCTCCACTTGAGATCCATATTGAACCTTTAAAGTTCCTTGAACGCATCATTTGTGGTCCTATACAACCAATGTGTTGTCCTTTTAGATACTTCATGGTACAATTGAGCATCTACAAGATGGTCACACGTGTGTTTACTTTCTACACGTAACCATGCTTTTGCTAAATTTATGATACATGTCATTAGGTTAAAAGCGAATTATCCTAAACAAAGGATTAAAAGTATCCGTATAGACAATGCTACTAAATTTTCATCTCGGGCCTTCAATGATTATTGTATGACTCAAGGTATTGAAGTACAACACTATGCTATATATGTACAGACACAAAATGGTTTGGCAAAATCTCTAATAAATAGAATCAAGCTCATAGCTAGACCATTATTGCAATGTTGCATTCTACCAACATCTTGCTGGGGTCATGCAGTTTTACACGTTGTTGATCTTCTACAACTATGACCAACTACATACCATACCACCTCCCCACTCTAACTTGTACATGGAGATTAAATAAATATCTCTCATCTGCGGAAATTTGGATGTGTTGTGTACACACCAATTTTACCACCTAGGCGAACCTCTATGGGCTCTCATAGAAAATTGGGGATCTATGTGGGATTTCAATCCCCGTCTATTTTAAAATACTTGAAGCCCTCAATGGGTGATCTATTCACGGTCCAGTTTGCTGACTGTATTTTTAATGAGGATCATTTTTCGGCTTTAGGGGGAGATAAAGAATTTATGAATGATAGTTGAGAAATTAATTGGGATGATAAATCCATCCTAACCTCTGATCCACGTACAATGGAAACTGAACTTCAAGTTTAGAAAATTATTGAGTTACAGTAAATTGCTATGTGTCACAAAGTCTTTGAATTTTGCCGTTAATGTGCCTTGTTGAGTGGAGGTACCAACAAAAACCAGTCCACTTCCAAAAAGGAGGAGAGCAATTCATCAGAAACATGCTTCAATTAAGTGTCTAAAGACTACGAGGACAAGATCTTCATCGAAGCAAGTAAATGCATGTCAACAAAATGTTGATGGACATCAAATGGATGTGATAAATCCAAGACCCAGCCCTCACATGTACACTATGGAGTAGGTTGGATGATCGAAAGACCCTAATACTCACATGTTGGGAAATCGGGATGAGTTTCACGGGGTACAAGAAATTTCCATCAATTATACTAGCTCTTGAGAATTACTTAACCGTAATACAATGGTTGTCAACTCAAGCTTTTCAACCAAGATAGCCTATCTTCTCAATGATCCTGATCCTAAGATCATGGTAGAGTGTAAACAACGCTCGAACTGGATCAAATGGAAGGAAGCAATCAAGGCAGAACTTGACTCACTAAAACAGAGAGAGGTATTTAGTAATGTAATACCTACACCTCCTAGAACCTACACTGTCAGGTTCAAGTGGGTTTTCGTTTCCGAATGAAAACAATGAGGTTGTGAGATACAACGCAAGGCTAGTTGCACAAGGGTTCACGCAGAGACCCGATATTAACTTCAATGAAACATATTATCCAGTAATGAATGGAATAACTTTCCGATATCTTATACCTCTGGCAACACAAACTCATCTATATTTGCAGTTGATGGATGTCGTCACTGCATATTTATATAGGTCACTAGATTCAAATATATACATGAAAGTCCCTGATGGGATACCTGTACCGAATGAAAATGTAGGTCGCAACATGTACTGTGTCAAGCTCAACAAGTCATTATATGGCTTGAAACAGTCAGAAAGAATGTGGTATAACCGACTGAAGGAGTTCCTTCTAAACAAATGCTATTCTACTAATGATGATTGTCCTTGTGTCTTCACTCGCAAATTTTTGGCTGGAATTTGCATTATTTCAGTATATGTTGATAATTTAAATATGAAATTTGTCTAGGGGAATGAATAGGCAATGTGACCTGAAATGACTTAATAAAATGATATTAAATGACTAGGGCCGGACTAGTATGGGTCATGACCGGACTAGTCCACTCAGCACACAGGAAAACCCTAAAAACTTGATTTTTGTGAGTTTTTAGTGGATTTTAGTTCAATGAAAAATTGATGCAATATCTAGCAACCAATTACAACTTGGATTGACAAGTAAGAATGACTAGATTGCAAGATTACGATGATGAACAATATGATGACTGATATGAACCCTAAAAGCAATGCTAGTGATGAGCGGAAATTAAAGTGACAAGTGAGACAAGAATTTATCTTGAAGTTCAGCTTCACGGAGAAGCCAACATCCCTGTTGAGAAGTCCACAAAGGATCAGGTCTCACTTGACCCTATTCTCACTAAGCCACCACAAAAGGCCGGCTTGGTTTCCACTAATCACAAAGGGTAACTACAATGTTTTTGGGACTTCTCACAAGTTGAGGCTCCCATAAATGATCAATGACAAGGAGCACACTAAGCTCGATAGCCACAAGTAAAAAAATGCAACACCAAGTGCAAGAGATCAAACGAGAGCCAAAGCAAGAAGTTCTTCCTTCTCTCCACTTCTCAAACCCTAAACCACTCAAGATTTGGTTCTAGAGGGCAAGTAGGTAGAGGAGAAGGCTTTGGAAGGCTCAAGAGTGCTTGTGGTGGCGCTAGAGTTCGAGTCATCTCAAATAGGGTCCCTTTTTATAGAGGTCTCGACAGCCTACCATTGTCACCAACTAAAGTCCAGACTAGTCCGGTCTAAAAGGACCATTTGACGTCACACTCTGCAAAAGTGTGTCATGCCCACCAACTTTTGAATTTCAAACAATCATGGCAACACAGACTAGTCCAAACTCCAACAGAATGTCTCGGTCCGCCTAAAAACAGATTAGACTGGCCACACCGAACTAGTCCGGCCTGCTGGGGCGGACAAGTCCGGTCACCAGGACTTAGCCTCGGAATCCCCCATCTCACTTAGACATGGAATAGTCGGGTTCACAACAGACTAGTCCGAACTATAACAGTACCCTTTAGTCCGGCTGAAAACGGACTACTCTGCTAGGCCCGAACTAGTCTAGCCTCTGCGGCGGACAAGTCAGACCTCCCTTGACTTAGCCTGAAATCCCTAACTAAGTGTGAAACGGACTAGTCCGTCCCCAAACGGACAAGTCTAAACTCACGTAGAAACCTTTAGTCTATCCTAAAATGGACTAAACCGGCACATACAACTAGTCCGGCCTAGAACCCAGACAAGTCCAACCAACTAGGTTTTCTCTCGTCGAGACTTCTCACTTAGGTTTTCTCTCAACCGAGACTTTGAACCCTCTTCTATGACTTCAATGCACTTGATATACACACTCACACACAATAGGATAGTCTAAACTCAACACATAAGAAACCCTAATTTTTATGCTTGAGTCTTCGACACCCGTTTTAATCTTTTCCTTTTGAGGGTTTTTTATTCATTTCAATCTCACACCTGTGCTTAATATCAATTAAGTTCATTAGTCTGTTAATTTGTCGTCATCAATCATCCAAAACCCACGTGAATTCCTAGATGCACTTTCAAAATATCATTGGCGCTAAATTATCTAAAGATGGAATCCGAGATGAAAGATTTAAGTAAAACTAAATTTTGCTTAGGTTTACAACTAAAGCATCTTCATGCGGGCATTCTGGTACATCAATCGATTTATGTTCAAATAGTATTGGAGAAATTCAACATGGATAAAGTCTATCCATCTAAAACTCCTATGGTGGTTAGAGCCTTAGAAAAGGATACAAATCTATTTAGGTCACGTCAAGAAGGAGAAGAGGTGTTGGGATCCGAATGTCCATATCTAAGTGTCATTTGAGCACTTATGTATCTTGCTAATAACATAAGGCCCGATATTTCTTTTGCAATAAATTTACTAGCAAGATACAGTGCCGCTCTAACTATGTTTCATTGGAAAGTAGTGAAATATGTCTTTCGATATCTTCAAGACACAACAGATTTAGGTCTTTCTTTCAGAAAAATCAAGACCTTAACCTCATTGGTTATGCCGATGTTGGATACTTAAGTGATCCTTATAATGATAAATCTCGGACATGATTCGTGTTTTTACACGGACAGACAACAATATCATGGAATTGTAAACAAACTTTAATTGCTACATCTTCAAATCACTCCAAAATTATAGCATGCACGCGAACGTGCATGACTACGTAGAGTGATTAACCACATTCAAGTCTCACGTGGCATTGAGTCTATTGAGTCACCAACCATTATCTATGAAGATAATATAAATTGCATTGCTCAGATGCAGTCAGGTTATATGAAAACTAATATTACTAAACACATAACACCTAAACTATTCTACCCACATAAACTTCATGTTAATGGAGAAATTAGTCTCCTACAAACCAAGTCATATGATAATTTAGCTGATTTATTCACTAAGTCCCTACCACACTCCACATTTTCTAAATGTGTCGCTGGTATAGGTATGCGTCAACTTAGATATTTATAAGGTTTAGGGAGAGTTGTCATAGAGCTACCTGACAGATAAGCATCAAATGATACTCTTTTTATGTGAGTTTTACTATTATAGTTTTCTCACAATAAGTTTTAATGAAGCAATGAGAATGTAATATAATGCCCCTTTTCTTTTTTTCCCATAGTGGAATATGACATTTTCATAATATGCTTTTCTTCTGTTTTAACAAGATTTTCAAGAGTTTTTACACAAGCATTTAGTTATATATATATATATATATATATATATATATATATATTGTCGAAGTGTTTGATACGACACTTCCCCCGGACCTACTGAGAAGCAGCCCGCAGAGGTTCTTTTGTGGTTAGGGCACGCAAAGATCAATATCAAGATGATGACCTCAGAGATTTACGTGGTTCGGGCCGCTTCAGCGTAACACCCTACTCCACGGGGTTTGTGTAATTGTATTGAGCGAGTACGTTCGCTAATATCAGGTTGAATCCGATCAGCCCCCCTATTCATGCGGTGCGGCCCTTTTATAGTTCTAAGGACCGACCGTTACAAAGCTGGCCTGGCCTGACATGTGGCCCTGGCGTGCTTAATGACCTAATACACTATCTAAAGGGTAGTGAGTATAATTAATAGTGTGGTAACGTGCCTTCATGGCAGCGTTACCCCTATTAATGGTGCACGATTTGTGTGTCATTAATATGGCATTAATGACACATTATTAGATCTTGTAACTGCTGCTTTAACTGTCCTTGAATCTTTGTAACGGACGTGATCTGCTCGTATTTCTGTTGGCGATGAAGGTCCGGAGGCTCCACACGTAGCAGATCCGGAGCTTTCCCTTGCGGGAGGGTAGATCTAGAGTCGTTGTATACGTGTCGGTACTGGAGCTCCTCTCTGACGGGTGCTAGGTCCGGGGCTGTTCTACACGTGTAGTCGTCGGAGCTTCCCTTGGTTGGGAGTTTTGTTCCGGTCTTATTTTACACGTGTTAACCTGGGAGCCTGCCATGTGAGGGGAGCGAGTCCGGTGCAACGTGACATGTGGGACCTACATGGGCCTTCGACTCTGACGGGTGGAACTTTCGTTCACTTCTTGCAGTATCGTGGGGTACCCGATACATAGGGTACCGACAGTGTCCCCCGGGTCCACCTTTGGGAGAAATCCTTTGGGTTAAGTTGTTCTACAGAGGTGGGGCCATTCTCGATTCCCGCACTTCGATTTTAAAAGTCCTCTGATGTGCCGATGGAGTGACGGTCCGGGAGTGAACCTTCGACGCATGGCTTGTTATGAATACAACAGATGAGATCTTTGAGTGCGAACCTCACGCAATTGAAGGTCGCTGGTTCCCAATATGAAAACTGTATCGGTTCCGCGCGCCCTGTCAGAGCGCCGACTTTGGGTTTCCCGCCGCCCATCATGGTAACGGTTGGCCTTGGTTAAGGACCTCGATTTCTTCGTCGGGGTGTCCCCAGGCCCACTCGTCATTGACGGGGTACATTTTTGAAAAATGCCTTCGATCTCACTGTGGTTTCCATCCAAGCGTCGCGGAGGCTTCCTTAAGAAGGAAAGTGTGCATGGTTTGAGGACTCTTTACGCCTTCGATCATCTTTGCACTTAGAGCCTCACAAACTCCGCCTAACTTCCCTTATTTTGCTCCACTTTGCTTCGATGGAGTTGGGTCTCCCCAAGAGCCGCCTCAAGAGCGATGATGATCTGAAGAAGGCCCGGACCTACATGGGTTGGTCCAGCGACTCCTTCAACCATTTGGTCTGCGTCGGCAAGCTCCCGTTCAAGAAGGAGCGTGACAGCGACATGGTGTACTTCTGAGCGTACGCCATGGTGGGTCTGATCCCACCTTTCTCAACTTTCCTTTTGATGCTGCTAAACTTCTATGGTCTGCAGTTGTATCACCTCGACCCCCATTCTCTTCTTCTTGTGGTGACATTTGTCTACTTTTGCGAGATGTGGGTGGGTATTCCCCCCTGCGTCGAGCTTTTCCGTACCTTCTTCACCATCCACACCATCGGTAGGGGGTCCGAGTTTCTTGGCTTCTACTATTTTGTGAAGCGCAAGAACCGCCCCTTCAAATACTTGAAGTATTTTTCCTCCGACAAGTGAGATGATTGGAAGAAGGACTGGATCATCATATCTGTGGAAGAGCATGAGAGGCTGGAGCTGCCCGAAGGTCTCCCCAACATTGATACCGACGCCTGGAGTGTAGTTCCGGTGCTGTCGGATGCCTTCAACCCTGTCTTGACAAGGATTCAAGAATGTGTGGAGGGTGGAGTGACCCCACATATGGTCTTTTGCCACTTCCTGGTCAACAGATGGGCTCCGTTGAAGAAGAGGGAGAAACTCTCGTGGGCCCTCAACAGCGTGATGGATGACGACCGGACTGAAACCGGCCTGAGATCCAACTTGGATGATGCAACTCTGGAGCTTCACCTCAAGAAATTCTAGCATGGAATAGACGTCGAAGGCAATGACTTAGCTCTGTTGGCAGCTTTTCTCCCTCTAAACATGGAGGTGCAATTCAGCAGGGAGCTCCGGAGGAGTATGCCAGCACTTGACGATCTTGGTGAGGTGGAACGGCGTCCGACCACAGGGTTGGTGATCCTCGGAGCTTCCGAGGGTGGTCATGCCCCTGCCCCGAGCCAGAAAACTAAAGACACCGACAAGGTCAAGGGTAAAGAACTAGCTGAGTCTTCTGGTCGGGAAAAGAAGTTGAAGCATGTTGACGGGAGGTCCGTTAGACCTGCTCCTTCCCCGACGGCTCCTTCTCCCTGGCGGGGGAGGTCTTCTGCAACTACCCCTACTCCAGTGCAAGCGTCTTCAAGAGGTGTAAGCTCCGCGAAGGCGACCCCGACTTCAGTGCTAGCTAGAAGTTCCAGGTTCGGGGGTTCTTCTCGGCGAAGAGAAGCTCCGGCCGAAAGGACTCTGGCGGCTGCGAGTGTTCCTCAACTGAGGTCTGAAGTAGTTGTCTCACCAGATTTGGTGAGCTCTAGCTCCGGGCCTCAGAAGAAGAGGTTCCGAGGTGACTGGGGTGGTAGCGTCCCGAGGTAAGCATTGATTGCTCACCCTAAAATGCTAGTCTTGTTTTTGATGTGTTCTTAATCTTTTCTTTCCTTTGTTTCCAGGGTGTGGAAGAAAGGACTCGGAGCTTCTCCGGCTGTTGCAACGGCTATGGCTGCACCTGCTGAAGCTCCGATTTCGATCGCTGAGCCTCCTCGTCAAGTGGAGGCGGAAGTCGTGGTAGCTCTGGTGTCAGCTGTCGTGAGCTTGGACTCGGAGTCCTCACCCAAAGCTCCTGTGGTAGCGCTGGACCGCAGGAGAGAAGTTAAAGATGTAACCCTGGCAGCGGAGGCTGATGCTCCAGCACCAGCGATGCCAGAAGTTCCGGCTTTCGAGCCGGAAGTTGCCGAAGCCCTGGCTGCTGAGCCAGAAGTAGCTGAAGCCCCGGCTATTGAGCCGGAAATCACCCAAGCTCTGGCCCTTGTGCCGGAAACGGTTGAAGATCCGGCGGTTGAGCCAGAAGTGGTAGAGGGTCCGACAGCTGTGCCGAAGGTGGTTGGAGGTCCGACAGCTGTGCTGGAGGTGGTCGCCGTGCCAGAGCCCGAGCCAGCGGCGGTTGAGGCCCCCATTGAAGCTCCAGCTGCTGCTCTAGAGGTGGTGGTCCTGGAGGTACATGGGCCGGAGCCAAGGCAGCTTGCAGGACTGGCAACAGGTCCTCCAACTTCGGAGCCGTCAACTGAAGACCCTGAAGCGACACCTTCAACTGCTCTGGAGATGGAAGTTTCCCCAGTGGGTTCTTCTGCTGCCGCTGAAGGGCTTCAGGAGAGCAGCCATAACGTTGCAGGAGTCCAGGGGACCACTATTGTAGAGTGGGCCCGATTTTTGTGATGGAGAACCCTTTTGAGCCTGCGAAAATGGTCCCAGCAGGCCCAAAACCTATCCCTCTGGCGTTGTCCATAGACAACGCCTGCTCAAGCCTCTGGCAGGTCCAGCTTGCCTTCGAACATGAGAGCAAAGCCTTGAAGGAGGAGCGCAACACCTTGAGGCGTTGGCGCAACAGACTCCATTTTGAGACCAGGCTTGCTCAGACGAGGTTGGCTAACCAGAAGGAATGGATAAAGGGGGACAAGGCCCGGTTAGAATACTGGGATAAGTTAATGGAAGAGAAGGAGGCCGCCATCCGGGCGCTTGATGCTAACTCTAGGGAAATCCTGGAGCAAGCCAAGGAGAGACGTGACGCTGCTGACGAGCATTACGAAAAACTTGCTAATTGAATGAAACTCTCATGAAGTGTCGAGCGGACCTGGAGGCGAGGGAGGAAAAACACCTGGGGCAGCAGGAGGATGTGGTGAGGAGAGAAGCGGAGGTCACCCAGAAGTTGACTCTGAGAAAAATTTGGCAGATCATAGCAAGAAGTTGGATCTATGGAAGAAGAGAGGAAGAAGAACTGGAAGGTGGGGCAAGAGCTCTCGAAAAGAGAGTCTGACGTTGCCGCTAGGGAGGAGAGAGTCAAAGGCAGGGAGAAAGACCTTGCTGAAAGGCGGAACCGCATTCACCTCCGAGGGACGGAGCTGGCCGACCGGGAAAAGCAAGTTGCTGAGAGCATGCAACAGCATGCTAAGTTGGTTGAGCGCCTTGCCCGTGAAGGTTCGGAGCTTGCGGCTGCCCAGAAGTCGCTGGAAGAGCTGCAGAGCCTGAAGGAGACCGAAGCTATTCAAGTGTGGGACTTCTTAGGGCGGGCGAATGATGCGTTGACACCTCTGGGCTTCAGTCCAGTACGTCCGGACAACCCAAAACTGGATCTGGACCGAGCGCTGGTGGCCCTCAATGGTGTTGGCGGCAAACTTGACGCAATGGGCGACATCATCGCGGATCAGCTCGAGACGGAGAGGAAAACTTTGGCTACAAATGTCGTAGAATACGTGCTGACGTGTTATGTAAGTCGAGATCCCCAATTCCCACTGGACCCGATGCTCGAAGGTCCCGATGCTGAAGAGGAAGACGCCGCCAAAGCCAGCGTCCAAGAAGTTGCCCAAAAAGTAGCTTCATTTTTCCGCAGGTCTTAGGTCCTCCAGTAGCTAGGGATTTCTTCCTATTGCCTTTTGCTGCACTCTCCCTATTTTGTAATCCAGTATCTCAAATTAATGAAATCCTCCTTTCTGCCTTCAATTTCACTTTTGTCTTCAATGTACCGTGTCGTATCTTGTTGGCCCCCTCGTACATGTGTACAACTGAAGTGTGTACATGTACTAAAGGTTGTGGCAGTATGTTGATGACTTGAATGCTTCAAACTTTTAGATTCTAGGTCCGAAGTCTTCCATTCTGAGACGCCGAAGATAGGCCCCCTGGGATGGTCAGAGCTTGGTAGCTCCGACATCATCCACTGTCAACATTTTGAATGTTGACGATAGACCCAACTTGGAGGATGTCGGAGCTTAGTAGCTCCGGCGTCGCGTCCACTATTGCTGTGAATTTTTTGCTTTTCCTGCACATTATAAGGCAAGAGAGAAAGTAAAATTCGTCCTCTTGTCTATAAATTGGTTGTGACTCATTGTTCTTATTTGGACTTTAGATCTGAAGAAAATCAACATGATAACAAGTGTTTTGATATAATCTTCCTAGATCTGCATGCCTTTTTAGTACTCACCCTACTAAGGCCTGCCGAGGTGTAGGTAGAGTGGCGTACTAAGGGTGCAGGACCAGGCTAAGTCGATAGCACACTCCAGACCTATGTTGGCTTGGCGTTCAGGCAAGTAGACTATGCAACAATGTTAAGATCCAAAAAGACTATCAATAAGGCTTGTAATGCATGTGAATTACTTTGAACAAAGCTCAAAAATATTTGCACAACTTCATTATAGACAAGTGGGGTAAAAATAATTTGATATATTGAGCCTTGCACAAAAGGTAAATGCATGTGGAGTCTGTTTTCACACAACAATGCCTTTCATTATAGGTTTGAATTACAGGGGAGACAAGGACACACTTAGGGTGATGGACCATGCTAAATGCGCTATACATCTTGTACTAACCGAGGGAAGGTAGTTACACTTTTAGTGTTGTGACAGTTTCAAGTGTTACTTGAACTTCTCGGACCCTCCCGGAGGGGCCCGAATGTTCTCCCGGAGGACTTGCCCGTCTCTGTATAACAACTCTACAATATGCATTGTGTGTAATTACAGACTCACCTCTGTGATTCTAAGTGTAAAAATTACGGAGGTGCTCGATGTTCCAAGGATTGGGAAGTGGGATCCCATCCTCAGTTGCCAAGCGAACGCACCCTGGTCGGGATACTTTAATGACTCGGAAGGGACCCTCCCAGCTGGGGGAGAGTTTTTTCATCCCTTCACAAGTTAGTATCTTCCAAAGCACCAGGTCGCCTTCTTGAAGTTGTCGGTCACGCACATGCCTTTGATGATAGCGCCGGAGCGCTTGGCGCTAACGTGCATTTTGAACAGCTATTTTGGCATCTTCCCTCATCGACGAGGTCAAGGTCTTCACGCCAGAGCTGGTCCTGCGTGGCTTTGTCAAAGGTCTGAACCTGGAGGGACCCCAAGGTGATCTTGGGAGGAAGGACTGCTTCAGCTCCATACACCAGGAAGAATGGAGTCTCCCCAGTTGACTGGTTAGGTGTTGTCCTATTCGCCCATAATATGGACGGAAGCTCTTCAATCCAGTTAGCTCCGTGCTTTTTCAAGCGCTCATATGTGCGCGTCTTGAGTCCTTTTAAGATTTCTGCGTTTGCTCTCTCGGCTTGTCCATTGCTTGCGGGATGAGCTACTGAGGCGTAGCTAAGTTGAATACCGAGGTCTTCGCAGTATGCTTGGAATGCATCACTTGCAAATTGAGTTCCATTGTCAGTTATGACTTTGTTTGGAACTCCAAATATGCATATAATGGACTTCAAGAACTTGATTGCTGATTGTTTGTTGATTGTTACTACTGGAGTTGCTTCCGACCACTTGGTGAACTTGTCGATGGCGACATATAGGAACCTGTAACCTCCGACGACTTTTGGAAAAGGTCCCAAGATGTCCATGCCCCACACAGCGAATGGCCATGTAGGAGGTATCATTTGTAGTAATTGAGCTGGTGTGTGAATCTGTTTGGCGTGAAACTGACACACTTCACATTTTTTTCACTAGCTCAACCGCATCCTAAAGTGGTGTAGGCCAGTACAAGCCATGTCGGAAGGCTTTATCGACCAGCATGCGAGAAGATGTGTGGTTCCCGCACTCGCCCCCATGGATTTCCGCGAGGAGATCGCGACCTTCTTCCCTTGCAATGCACCGCATTAGGATGCCATTGGCACCGCGTCGGTAGAGATCCCCTTCTACCAACGTGTATCTTTTAGCCAATCTGATAATCTGGTCAGCAGATACACTTTCTTCAGGAAGGATATTGTCTTTCAAGTATCTCCGGATCTCCGAGGTCCATGCATCAGAGCTAACTTGAGCTTCTGAGTCTTGTGTGATGGGTTGCTCGGAGCTTCTGGCAGCACCTACGACCCTTGGTGAACGCCATGGTAGCAGGGCCACCGGGACCAACAGCTTCGGGGTGCTGGTCTCGCCCCCTTCGCTCAGTTCGGCAGGCTGAGCTATTGGTTTTGACAACCTCCGAACGAAGATTCAGTCAGGAGCCGGAGCTCCGTTTGAGGCTTTCGTCGAGAGTTCATCGGCTTCAGAGTTATGAAGACGCTGAACATGATGGAGATCTAGGACTTCGAAGTCCTTGTGAAGCCTCTGGACTTCAAGGAGATAAGCAGCTAATTGAGAATTGTTACAGGAGCACTCACCTTTCACTTGTTTGATGATGAGTTGTGAATCTTCCTTCACCAACAACTGCATTACACCATAAGATAGTGCCACCTTGAGTCCATAGATGAGGGCTTCATACTCCGCCATATTGTTGGTTGCCTTGAAATCAAGGTGTACCATGTACTTGACCTTCTCTCCGGTCGGAGCCAGGAGAAGGATTCGAGCTCAGGCCCCCTGCTTCTGCACAGAGCCATCGAAGTAGAGGATCCAGTGAGGCTCAGTGAATACCAGAACTTTGAGCTCTGGTTTCTGCTCACTGTGGCCCCCAGGGTTTGATGGAGAGGGGGTCCACTCTGCTACAAAGTAAGCCAAGGCTTGACTTTTAATTGCTTGCTTCGACACGAATTCCAGATTGAATTCTGCCAGCTCCACTGCCCACTTTGCAATATTCCCAGTAGAATTAGGGTTATGCAAAATTGCACGTAGTGGAAAAGAAGTTACCACTGATATTTTGTGGGCTTGGAAGTAGTGATAAAGCTTTCTTGAGGCGATAAGAACTACGTAAAGCATTTTTTGCACCTCAATGTATCTTATCTTGGCATCGTGGAGTACTTCACTGATGAAGTACACAAGGCGTTGGATGGTTCGTACCCTTTCAGAAGGACCCGAAGCTTCCTCTCCATCGACCCGTACCCTGCTGGAGGGTCCCGGACCCTCAGGTTGTGCTTCTTGAACCCTCCCAGAGGGTCCAGAATTCCTTCTTATTGAACCCAGATCTCACTGGAAACCTCCTCAAACGAATGAGGTTGATCTCCTAGTACTTCATTTTGATGTTCCATGTCTGGGAGCTGAGACCCAGTCATGTCTTCAGGTGGTTCTGGACCCTCCCGGGGAGGGGGGGCGGTCTGGATTCCTGGACTGAATGTGGTTCCAGTCTTTCCGCGATCAGGACCATACTGGCAACTTTGGTGGTTGCCGAAATGTAAAGCAGTAAAGGCTCACTTGGTTCGGAGCTACCAATATTGGTAGTGGTGAGGAGCTGTTTCAGCTCTCGGAACGCCTTTTCTGCTTCTTCAGACCAATGAAATGGTTCGGACTTCTTCAAGAGTTTGAAGAAGGGTAGCACCCGTTCTGCCAATCTTGATATAAACCGGCTGAGCACAGCCAGACATCCAGTCAACTTTTGGACATCTTTAATGCGGGTTGGGGGCCGCATTTCTTCAATAGCCTTGATCTTCGCCAGATTTGCTTCGATTCCTCAATGAGTCACCAAGAACCCCAGAAGCTTTCTGGAGCTAACCCCGAAGACACACTTGTCCGGGTTCAACTTGGTGCGCGTGGTGCGCAACTTGTCGAAGACGGCTTGTAAGTTGTCAAGGAGTGACTCCTTGTTTTTTATTTTCACGACGATGTCATCAACATACACCTCCACCAAGTCTCTAATTAGCTCTCCAAATATTTTGTACATGGCTCGCACAAATGTTGAAGCAACATTTTTAAGACCGAATCGCATGACAGTATAACAATACAATCCATCTACTGTTATGAAGGCGGTATGCTCTTCATCTTCCTTAGACATTTGGATTTGATGATATACAGAATATGCATCTAAGAAACACAGTAGTTCACACCCGGAGGTGGAGTCCACTATCTGATCTATTCTAAGTAGTGGAAATGGATCTTTTGGACATACCTTATTTAAGGTGGTGTAGTTGATACACATCTGAAGCTTCCCACCGGCCTTAGGTACAACGATTGGGTTTGCCAGCCATTTTGGATAGAAGACTTCCCGGATGAATCCAGCTTCAAGCAACTTCTTAATTTCTTGTCGGAAGAAGTTTTGTCGCTCGATTGATTGCTTCCGGGGCTTCTGGTGTACAGGCTGTGCGTCTGGGTAAATCTTCAGATTATGCTCAATCACCTCCCTAGGGATCCCAAGCATTTGTGACGGTTGCCAGGCAAACACGTCGACATTAGCTTGGAGGAAAGTGATGAGCGCTAGTTCCTATTTGTTGTTTAGATACCCCCTATATACGGGTAGTCTGAGCAGCATCAGAACCAATTTGGACGACTTTGATGGGTATGTCAACGTCGTCGTTTGGTTGCACACAAGGTGTGCAGGTAGAGCCTTTGTGACGAATGCTTGGAGGATTCGCAGCTGGCTCCTTACCGGATGCTTCCTCTTGCGCCGTGGTAAGCGCATAGAGTTCTTCCAGTGCAGTAACTCCTGCAGTACGATCTCCGCGAATCCGGAGAACGCCCGTGGGTGTTGGCATATTCAACACCAAATAACCACAATGGGCAGCAACCATAAACTTGTATAAAGCTAGCCTGCCCAAAATGGCATTGAAAGGCAGACTGATCTGCGCTACGTCGAAGATTAATTTGTCGGTTCTGTAGGTCTCTGGGGTCCCGAAGGTCACCGGGAGTGTAATGGAACCAAGAGGAGTAATGGTCCCTGGACCTACTCCGGAGAAGAGTCGGGATGGGCGAATATCCGAAGGCTGGAGCTGAAGCTTAACGAAAGATTCAAAGCTTATGAGGTTTAACCCGGAACCTCCGTCCACCATGACATGGTGGATTTGGATATTGTTAATGGTGGGTGACACCATCAATGGTAGTTGACCAGCCCCGATCATGTTTTGGGGGCAGTCCGAAGCATAAAAAATGATGGGTGTATCCATCCACTTCCGATGTGGTTCTGCCTTAGCAGCGGGAGCAACCATGGCCGTGTCTTTCTGCATTGTCTTGAGGATGCGGCGAGAGGTGATGTCCCAAGAACCACCATAGATGGTGTTCAAGGTCTTCCGACGTTCGTTGTCAGAAACGTCGGAGTCGTCGTCGACAATGTTGTAGATGGCTTTCAAGACCTTTTTGGGGTCCTGGAAACCTATCTCCTCTTCAGTCGGAGCTTTGTTGACTTTTTGTTTTCCTTCCCTTTGATGGAAGGGAGCTTCTTCCCAGCGCTTGTTGTAGCGCTCGGCAAGGTTCTTGACCTCCCGACACTCTTCCAAGTTGTGTCGATTCGTCTTGTGGATTGGAAACAATGCTTTGGAACTGTTGTCGTCCTCTGATGAAGGTCGAGGTCGCTTCTCGGGGTGTGGCCCCCGGTTTCCAGGAGCTGTAGCAGCAGTAGCTGGAGTGCCAGCCGACAACTTCTTTTTACCGTTGGGCTTCTTCTTCTTCTTGCCACTACCGGAGGTAGCGACTTCAGTTTTGGAGGACTTCTGGTTGGCCTACGAAGCTGGCTTGGAGTGCATTTCACGGCTCTCCGCAGCTCTAGCACATTTGTCAGCTAGGCTGAAGAGTTCCGTGACGCTGGTAACTTCTTTAATGGCCAACTTTTCTAGCATCTTCTTATCTCGAACACCCTGTCTGAATGCAACAATAAAAGAGGAGCTAAAGATTGAAGGAATGGTATTTCGTACCTGAGAGAACCGCTGGATGAAGGATCGTAGCGATTCCCCCGATGTTTGCTTTACGGCAAACAGGTCCAGTTCAGTGCCGGGTCGGGTGTAGGAGCTCCTGAAGTTGGTAGTGAATTGCTGGCATAGTTCCGCTCAACTATTAATGGAGTCGGGTGGAAGACTCATGAACTAGGACCTTGCAGTCCCAGTTAAGGCCAACAGGAAGTAATTGTCCATCACAGCCTCATCACCCCCCGCTGCCAGTATGGTAGTAGAGTAGATTTGAAGAAATTCAGCGGGGTTGACAGTCCCGTCGAATTTGTCTGGTAAGTGGGGCCAAAACTTTTGTGGCCACCTGACCATACGTAAGTGCATGGCCAGGGCAGAACAACCTCCTCCTACTCCCTGAGGAGCAGGGTTGTCCCGAGCTTCTCGCCTCTCACGAGCGCGCTCAATGTGGACACGGCCATCCTATTGCCGGTAACGGCGATCCAGTTCCGACCGTGGTCATGAGTCAGAATCCTGGTAATTGTGTGGGTGCGTCGTGCCCCGGGAGGCAACGAAGTCACCTGTTGGGAGGCTACACATCTTCTTTGTTGAGAGGCTTGTGGACCAAGTCGGCCAGACAAAGTCCGTCGTTGTGAAGGTGCTCGCCCCGAAGGGGGAGGACCTTGGTTGCTGATGCCTGCAGCCGCAGCTGCAACCAGATGATCACCATCAGCCCTCCACTGCTCCATAGCACTCTGGGGTGCACCTGGAGGCAGTGGGCGTTGCAGAAGAGCTCGCGCAGCAATAAGCGCGTGCTCGGGATTGTTGTTTGTCGATGCAGTGATCAATGCAGATGCTCCATCTTATCCAGCATTGTTTGCTGTAACAGATGGTGGTTGTGGTGCCACAACACCTGCTGGAACAACGACAACTGCTGGTTGTTGGACGTTGGAGGGATTGCCTCCGATAGATTGTCCAGCATGGTTGCCATTGGAAGATCCAGCATCTGAATTCACCATCTTGTGATCTCGAGATTTTCTCCCCCTTCCTGGCGCGCCAAATGTCGAAGTGTTTGATACGACACTTCCCCCGGACCTGCTGAGAAGCAGCCCGCGAAGGTTCTTTTGTAGTTGGGGCACACAAAGATCAATATCAAGATGATCACCTCAAAGATTTACGTGGTTCGGGCCGCTTCAGCGTAACACCCTACTCCACGGGGTTTGTGTAATTGTATTGAGCGAGTACGTTCGCTAAGGTCAGGTTGAATCCGATCAGCCCCCCTATTCGTGCGGTGCAGCCCTTTTATAGTTCTAAGGACTGACCGTTACAAAGTTAATCTGGCCCGACATGTAGCCCTAGCGTGCTTAATGACCTAATACACTGTCTAAGAGTATTAAGTATAATTAATAGTGTGATAACGTGCCTTCATGACAGCGTTACCCCTATTAACGGTACACCGATCGTGTGTCATTAATATAGCATTAATGACACATTATCAGACCTTGTAACTGCTGCTTTAACCGTCCTTAAATGTTTGTAACGGACGTGATCTGCTCGTAATTCTGTTGGCGATGAAGGTCCGGGGGCTCCACACGTAGCAGATTCGGAGCTTTCACTTGCGGGAAGGTAGATCCAGAGTCACTGTATACGTGTCAGTACCGGAGCTCCTCTCTGACGGGTGCTAAGTCCGAGACTGTTGTACATGTGTAGTCGTCGGAGCTTCCTTTGGTTGGGAGTTTTGTTTCGGTCTTATTTTACACGTGTTAACCCGAGAGCCTGCCATGTGAGGAGAGCGAGTCTGGTGCAACGTGACATGTGAGACCTACATGGACCTTCGTCTCTGACGGGTGAAACTTTCGTACACTTCTTGCAGTATCGTGAAGTACTCGGTACATAGAGTACCAACACATATCTTTAAATTTTTTTCTACTGGATTTTCCGAAGATCATATTTATTCAACGTGAAGTTCAAGTGCTCAAAAGAGAGTTACAAAATATTTCAACATGTGATCACTTGAATGGACACTTTGAATAAACACCTGCGGTTCCAACCGCTCTTCCGAATGGCCGAATAGTCACCATCACAAAGCAAATAAATAAATAAATAAAGTGATAGTTAATATTGCAAGAATATTTTGTCTCTCAAATTTCTTTCTCAATCACAATTCGAGCAGGGAGTTGAAACCAGAGAATTTCATTTTCATTAGCTGGGATTGCGACTAGCTACCAGGATGCATGCTAGCAACGTCAGCGCTCCAGAACAGCACCCAAAAAAAGCTCAAAGAACGTGACTTATTTTACACACTGCTACAGGTGTATATATTCATACTGCATTACATATTAGGTCAACTGCACTCTTCCAAAGCTAAACTTACTTTGTTCGTACGGAGCACTACAAAAACAAAAGGCGCACACCACCATGATTATATCTAGGCGCGGGCTGTACATGATGAATGCCGGAACCAGGACGCCCTACCGGTCGCAGGCGCATGTCTGGAACTTCCCTGAGATCATTGTACGGTGTCACTTGATTTCGGAATTCACTTCAGAAGGGCGCTTGCCGAGCTGGTTGGTATTTCGACACTTCAGTGTAGCGCCAGAACCCTGCACCGAGAAGAGCGTGCTGTTTGTGAATCCAGTTTATGTGCTCAAGAGGTCATAGGATCATCAATTTTAAACTGTACAGCTTATTTGAGTTATTTCACTCGTGTCAGTCTCAAAGAAACAAATCACCAAAGACAATCATAAATACAAGTTGATAGACAGGAGCCGAATGTGCTTATGGCAGACTAAAAATAAGTCATACCTTTATTGTGCTTGCAGAAGTGAAACTTCTATCTCTTGCAAAGTCTTTCCCTTTGTTTCAACCACGTTGCGCCGCACAAATATCGCCGCTATCACGCAGAATGATGAAAATATTGTGTACAGAAGCTGTGGGGCCAAGTTGCTGCAGCATCCGCAGGAACAATAAACTAACAAAGAAGTTCACAATCTGCAGATTTTACATTCAACATGTCAACAAGTGCATATCACCATAACTTGGGAAACTTAGATAATGAGTATGACTGCATATGACTAACTGGGATTACAATTTCTACACAATTTAAAAAAAAATGTAGTAATATTTTTTCCTCAAATAACCTATGATGCTATCAGGGTACTCAATTAGAAATAAAAAGATAAAGATGAAAGCATTTGTAATAAAGAAAAGGCAAAACCACTGCTTTACAAAGTGATATAAAAGGATGCCACAATTGCGACTGACACTTTCAGAGACAGTCAGGCACTCTCTCACAGTCAGTCACTAAAACTAGCTTATGGACACCATCCATCGTCTGACTTTATCAAGCGTTATTAGCAGTCAGTTCTTTAGTCTTCATCACTGCTTAAAATTTGGTTTGTAGCCTGATTTAATCAGTCACATAATATTCTACATTCTAAAACATTCAAGCACACTCCATACTCCCAACTTGGCAGGACCCATACGAAAAAATTGTAGCCGATGAGCCTTGATTCCATTTTGATATCACTATATCAGTTATGCGTTTGGCCCTCATTGAAGCAAAAAGGATGACAAGCTCGTGCAAAAAATTGTAGCAGATAATTGTTCTATATCAAAAAGTTTATTTGCTCCATCAAGCAATTTTACATGCATACTAATTTCATGCTCACTGAACTCTTACCCAATGCACAGACATGCACAAAGCCAGAGCCTTGGCTCGTATTTTGTTGGGGAAAATCTCAGGTAATAGAAGTCCAGGTACAGGCCCAGCTCCTAATGAAAATGACAAGACAAACCTGCAGAAAAGCTTTCACTGTAAGAACTTAAAAAGTAAACAATAAGAGTAAATACTAACATTTAGCCGCTGGTAAAAAATTCGACCAATTGTGAATGTTCTGAACAAAAAAATACTAAAAATGTTGGTGCGCAATAGCATTGTGTAGAAAGAAACTATTACACAAGAAATCATGATTATAAAAGCACAATAAAATTTGATTTGTTTATGCTACTATTAAACAAAATCAATAAATATTCCGAGCCCTTATTTGCGACTTTGTGCAACCAGTGATGGTCAGTAACATATAGTGTTCTGTAATGGCTTTCATATATTACTATATTTTAGTTAAGGAAATTAGTTCCGAATCTTATCATATATAGGTTAAATTAGCTTTGATATACTTCCTCTGTTTACTAATATTTGATGCCGATTGAACTGTTTGCGAGTCTATCAATGTCATATATTAGCAAACAGAGGGAGTCTAACCTGTGGTGCCTAGGTTTACAAAAGGTAGCAACTGGCGGAAAACATATAACTCATGCAACTTACATCAGAATGCCACCAACTGAAAAATAGACACTTGCAGAGCCAAGATACTGACGGTTAGCTCCGATGGCCTGAAGCCCCATTGAAAAGGCCTATAACAGTAAGGTGCCATTAGTAAATAAAATAATACTGCTCTGTTCAATATATTCTCCATGTACGATGGATGCTTACCATTGCAAGGAAGCTTCCTGAAAGCAACACTTTTCTGCCTAGCTTGTCCATTAGAAGCATAGCAATAATTGAACCTAACAGCAGACAGACAGAAGTAAGATCTCAAATGCACATAACATGACAGTTAATAATTGCTTTGAAGTACATAACAGAACAGTAAAATAAGATCTCGAAGGCACATAACTCACCAGATAAATTTGAGACTCCCATGCATATGTTGGCAAGGCTAGATGGCACTCCAACACTTTTGAATACAGTTGATGAGAAATAGAACACAGAATTTATGCCAGATAACTGTTGTAAAGCAAAGAGCGTTGTGCCAATAAAAACAACTGTAGCAAAAAAGGGACTTGTAATGAACACATTTAACGGGCAAACAGAGCTTAATTTATGCAACAGGGTGGATAGTGGAAAATATTGTACCATTGAAGTGGCGACCACGAAACAACTCAGAGTACTTGACACTTTCTCCATCATCTCTTTCAGATCTAGAGAGTTCGGCCATGGCAGACTTTACATGCAGAGGGCCTAGCAGCTTTTCAAATTGCATCTCTGCTTCGCTTGTTCTTCCACACTGCATAGATAAAAGAACAGGACCTACTAAATCATTCTGACAGTATCTGTTTAAACAACAATTCACGTATGGCCCAATATACTATTAAAGCATTTCCTTCAAAAAAATACTATTAAAGCAACATGGAAAATATAGTTTAGAAAATCCACATAATGTTTATGATACAACCTCTCAACACTTAACACCAGGGAGAAGTCTTAAAAACAGTAGCACTAACGGGAGCACACCCACACATATACATGTTTACTATGCTTATTGACTATATGAAAACCAGTACATTAATTACATAGTTGTTGATGCCTTTTAAGAAATAATGGAATATAGGATGTATGATGTCTAAATCTGTCAATTGATGGTAATTTCTCTTTCATATTCCAGAGCACAAATCATTTGATTCAGGTTACTACTGAAGTTACAGTACACAATAGCTTCATGTTGAATAGCACTGACCAAAAGTTGACACAAAAACTTCAGTACAATGGAAAGGATAACATAACCAACAAGGTCCTCATTGATGTTGATCAAAACAACAATGGGGTAATGCTTTGAAAGAAAGTATGAGAAACAAGTAAAAATCCAGAAGAACAATAAGAGCATGGTTTAAGACATCTGAAACTCAAAGTTTGAAGTTTAGCTTGATATGACAAAGAAAATAGTGTTGCAAAATAAAGGCACCTTATATAGCCAGTGCGGACTCTCAGCACAGAACTCCATGCCAAGAGCTAGTAAAGTTGCTGGGATAGTCGCGACCCAGAAGCACACTCTCCACCTATGGTGAGAAATATTAGTACAGATAGATTTCACACATCTTAACTGAAATACGTACATAAAGTACCAAAGGCCAGAGCAGAAAGCTTCTCACCATCTATCTATATCCTTGACAGGGGTACCAATTAGAAGAGATACTATGATTCCAAGACAGGTTGCAATCTGAACAAAGCTTCCATATGTACCCCTTACAGCAGGAGGAGAAACCTGATACCATGAGTATAGATAAACTTAGATGAACTACAATAAAATCACATAAGTAGTCAGGCATTAACGAAAACACCAGTTACACACCTCTGTTATATAGAAGGAAGCTACTGGGGGACCCAATCCCATCCCTGTTCCAACCAAGAATCTTCCAAAAAGCATTCCCTCCAAGCTAGTGGTGAGCGCACTGCAATTTTGTTTATTCATCAGAATTGTTTAAACCCTAATGGTAATACGATATAATTCCTTTTTTCTGCATCATCTCTTAATACTTCAGGAGCGAAATCAAGATAGTTTTACTTTATTTTTCACATTCAACTTGAACCTGAAAAATTATCATGCTTACTCCACCCACAAGAAAATTGCAAAGACAAGGATGGGGTGGAAATGGCAAGCTAAAACACTAGATTGCATCATGTCACCTGATGGCAGCACCGATGATCATGGGAAGCGCACTGAGCTGGAACGCCCGGCGCCGCCCGAACCTGTCGGCCACGGAGCCACTGAAAAGGCACCCAGTGAAAGCTCCTCCCAAGCAGATGCTGACCACTAGCCCTGCACACGCATAAACATAGGTTTTTTACTAGTAGTTAATTGGTTACATTCACACAAGAAAAAAGTATATCCTCAGATTTGCAGCGGGGATGGGGTGGTTGTACCTTCTGCGAGTGTGTTCCCTGCGAAACCGAGGTCGGTGGAGATGCTCTCGAGTGGCTCGTTAACCACCCTGCATCACAAAAACGGAAGGACACGCTTTTGAGGGAAGGGCAGAGACAAAGCAGTTGGGGGGGGGGGGGGGGGGGGGGGGGGGGGAACTAAGCAGAAAACGTGAAGAGGGAGGGGGGCACAGCACAACGCACCCGGAGTGGTATCCGAAGAGGAAGGAGGTGAGCGTAGCGACGCACACGTGCGGCAACGACATGCGCCACGACGGGCTTGGACTGCCGCCGTCGTTCGCCTTCACTGCGGAAAGGAAAAAAACATCGAATCTTCTCAGAATAAATTCGTCAGCGGAATGAAGGGGAAGAACAGATTGGGTGGTGGCGGGACGAGAGAGAGAGAGAGAGAGAGAGAGAGAAAGAGAGAGAGAGGGCACTGACCTGGCGTTTCGACGTCGTGATCCATGGCTGCGTCCCTGGACGGCACGCGCTTGTACGCCGAGGTGTTAAGCTTCCACCGCATCGCCGCTGATCCAGACAACAGACAGAAACCTCAAGCGATCAACCGAATCGACCGCGAAAGCAGAGCAGCACAGGAGGGAGGGGGGACGGTGCGCGGTGGCGAGGATGAGTGGTGAGAGATCCGGGGCGGAGGAGCGCGCGCCGCCCGTGTATTAATAGCGGGTGAGTAGATTAATCGGAAGTACTGTACTCCACGTGCGAGGGTTCGTTCGTTTACCTGGGCACCGCGTGGGGGCGCATCAGATCGGGCGACGTGTCCGTCCGCCGTAGGATGCACCGGCGGGGAGGGGATCGGAGGCGGCGCCGAATCTGGGGGAGGGAGGAGAGCACACCCCGGTTGCTTCCGAGTTGAGGGAGCACGGCGACCTAGGAGAGGAGTGGTGGCGGTGGTGGAAGGCGAGATGTGACTGCCACCTTCTGCTTTCGTCTCGTCTCGTCTGGTGCGTTCGCGCGGCCGCACCAGCGTCGGTTGCTGAAGCAGCCACGCGGAGGTGATAAGGTGGAAGGAAGGGTCTTTTTGCACGATACCCCTTGCAAGTAATAGGAATTTATACGGAGCCAAAAGGGAAATGGTCAAGATCCAAGAGGTTGATTCAGCTTTTTGCCATCCTCAGAAAACAAAATACGAAAGCCTTATTCCTCAGAGAAAAATTACAAAAAAAGTTTTTGGACTTCGACACCAAATGCAACAGGAGCAGTGATGCAAGCTCCAACCAATTTTTCTTTCGGAGTTACTCAAAATTGAGTTTACACGTTTGGATTGTCTTCACTTATATTTTGAAGGTACTAAGTTCGAATAAACTTCCTTATAAAATAAGCAAGGAAACGACTATCTATAAATTTCACTTTTAGCACTGGATACGTCAATGTGTTCTACGGCATCAGTTGGAAGACTGTTGGTAACAAAACCATTCCGCTGATTCTCTAATGGAAGGAATAAAATCCTCCCTGAGATAAAGGGAAATGAGGGCTTAACAAGAGAACATAACAAAGAAGTGGAATTCCTTCCAGATTCGATATTGTATATATTGTGCATACTAGGTATCCCTTCATACCAGAAGGAGACACGTTGAATTCCACCTTTCAGTGTTGTGGACTTTCGAAGGCAACACGTGTCCCGCAATACCAAATATGTCTCCCTCCTTAGGATGGCTCCGACGCTGTCACGTGTCCCGCAGTGTCGGGTCTGCCTCCCTCCTTAGGGTAGCTCCGGCGCTACCACGTGTCCAGTAGCTCCGGACCTGTCTCCCCAACAAGAGAAGCTTCAGTGCTACCACGTGTCCAGTAGTTTCGGATCTACCTTCGTGCAGAGCGAAGCTCCAGAGCTGTCACGTGTCACACGTCCGGATCTATCTCTACAACGGGAGGACTCCAATATCTCCAATGGCGCAGACAGTTAAAGAGTTATCAATTAGCTGTTACAAGACCTGATTAATGCATCATTAATATCATATTAATGGCGCACGATCAGAGGACTATGAAGACCGATAACGCTGCTATTAAGTCACGTCATCACACTATTAACCTCCCTTAACACCCGTAGATCATGCATGGGGTGTTTATTGCAGTCGGAGCCACCTGTCGGGCCACAACACATACTGTGGCAGCCAATCTTTCGCATATAAAAGGATAGCTCACCATCATATTCGCTCAAAGCAATCCTATCACAGCCCAAATTTTTAACCAAAGATAAAAATCGCTCAGAATTAAAAAAAATTTAAACAAATCTCAAACAAACGTTATCGACAATAGAAAATCAGGAGATATGGGTGTATAAATACGAACACATACACATGTAAAGGTAAGATCATCACTAAATCCATGCAGACCAGTGAAGAGGAACAATCTATTGAAAAAGTATTATAGAATTTTACAGTGATCCAAAACCTAAAACGAAACCCAATAAAACATGAAGTCAACTCAAATTACAAGCTTAAGGTATAGGGATTAAAATAAAAGTGACCAAATAAATGGAGCTAGGAAACCCTAATTCACAAGATGAGGAGACAAGTTGAGTTAAACCAAATTCAAATAAAAAGGTCCGGTTGAGCGCAAACCTAACTATAATGTATTTTAAAATGAGAGACAATAATTAAATAATACATATAAGTATATGTGTGTATATATATATATGTGCGCCAAATAAATATTTTAATGAACAAATCACATTAGAATATATCCAACAAGAACCAGAATCTAAATTATCCAAACTGGATTCAAATTCAAAATCAAATTAAACTGTAAACCAAAAAGGGAATTTAATTCTTAGTTCTGGGCTGAGCCCATCCCTCTTTTCTATTTTTCTTCTCCTCCCCGGCCTGGCCCGTCCGGCCTCTCTTTCCTTTCCCTTTTTCTCTACAGCGGCCCAGCTGGCCAGCGCCTGGCCCACCTCCCTCTCCCCTCTTCCTTCCCTATCGCGGCCCAGTGCCTCCCTTCGTGCGGCCCAGTCCAGCCCGAACAGGCGAATCGCCTTCTTCCACCTCCCGCCGCCTTCCCCTTCGAGCCCGACACACCTCCGAATTTCCGGTGACAAGACGCCGCACGTCGCTCCCCGCTGCACCACGCCAGACGCTGAGCCTCCCTGCCACGACGTCGCCTCCCACCTTTTCCTCCTCGCCATCATGGCGTCGCTGACGCACACGCACCAAGAAACCGAGCGCCACCGCCTTTGCCCGCGCAAAAAAGCAGAGTCGACCACCACCTCGCCGAACCGCCTCCTCGGCCTATAAAATGGCACCACTTCTTATCCCAAGAGATCGCACACCACCCCTCTCACTCCAACCGCAGTCCACTGAACTCGCACGGCCGCCTCGAGCAGGAATTCGGGAGTTCCCCATGTTCTTCCCCAATTCCGGCAACCTCGCCACATCCGAGCCGAGGTAACAAAAATTAAATTCTCTTACCGTTTAACCAATGTGTAGAACACATGGAACACGTGTTGTTTGGTCACTTAGAGCACTACCGGGTAGATCACGATGACCCCTCGTCGGCGCCGTCGCGCGCCATTGTTGCCGGCGAGCTTGGAGCTCCCTATACTCGAGCAACCTTGTCCTACGTGCTTGTGTTAGCTCGTAGCACGTGTAGGTGCAATTATTTGGAGGAGAGGACCACCAGAAGCGTGTTCCCAACATGCCGCCTCCAAGACCGCCGCCATACCTCACCGCCGGTTGTCGTGGGCCTTGCCCCAGCCGACGCGGTCAGTCCACCACCTTCCACGTGTGCTAGAACATGCAGCAGGCCAGGTATCCTGTCGTTTTGGCAAACGCATGCGAGTCTCCCCGAGCTCCACCGCCGCTCGCTGCCGAGGCGTGTCGCCGGCCACCGTGGGCGTCGCCCCGGCCAGTCAGAGCGCATCAGAATGATCCTTACACCCAGGAACGCATCCCTGTGCTGATGTTTGGTTGATCCCTCGTGCGTGCGAGTAGATCGCCGTTGTGCCGCCCTGCGCGGTCGCCGCCGCCCGCAGCCAACCGTCGTTGGTGTCGCTCCGGCCCAACCGAGCTCGCTAGGAGCTGTCCCCCTCCCGTAGGCATGCGCCTGTCTTCCCATACCAACAAGCAACTCGTGTAGTCCCGCGCTCGTCCGCCGCCGCCGCCATTCCGGCAGGCTACCGCCGCCTCCCTTGGCCAGCCTCATGTGGCGCCTACGTGGCACACACGTGGCCGCCACCAAAGTGCCCCGTGAGCGCCACCTCAAGGCTGCGCACACACCACCCCCTGGCCCCATTGAGTGCACTCGGTTCACGTGGACCCACGGCCCCTAGTCCCACCTGCCAGCCACTGGACGATGGAGGAATCGCCAGGTACACACGCGCGTGCACACAAACGATTCGGAACCCACAGTCAGCCTCAGCCCAGCAGAGAAAAAGCTAGGTTCACCATTTAGTGCACACAGAAATATGAAAAACACATTTCTTATTGTAAGAAAAATCCATAAAATATCCTAAAAATCATTAATTGCTTTTAGAACATATTAGGGGTGATTTATTGTATAAGTTACATGAAAATATTGTGTTAAATATTAATGATTTGCAAAAATGAACGAACCAAATAGGAATTAACGAGAAATAATGTTTAGCTTCTAAATTGATAATCATTTTACGAATAATTTTCTAGAAGCTCAATAGAACTATTTGGTGACTATTAGAACATAGGGTCAGCCACCCAAATTAATTATAGAAATGTTCGACCTGTAATCATCTAGAAGGTATTAGAAATATCGTTTGATATTGATGTGTCAAAAATATAGTATTTAACTAGTATAGAATATGGAGTGGCAAAATAATGATCATCTTTATAGGAAACTAATTGAATTACCAATAGTCAATGGGAAATCACATAGAAACTCGTGGCAGAATAGTTTCCTCATAGATAATTATCAAGAAACCCTAGAAAATACTGCTAGGCATATATATTATAATGTAACTAGAAATTTACTAATATAAATTATAGGATAGAGCATTCATTATAATTCCCATAGTAAAATCAAGTGAATATGCATTATTATTAAAATGCACATAGAAACTCTAAATTGAATGATCTCTCCACAAATGACCTTATAAATATATCTAAGGGTATATTATTAGGACTTTTAGAATAGTAAATGGTTAAAATAAATTATAGGATAACTGACTAAATATCATCACCATTATAGAAAACAATTAGAGAACTAATAGATAATAGAAACTCACATGTAATGTCTAAACAGAATAGACCCTACACTAGTAACCCTCTGGAGTTAACAACCACACTCTAAAGAAGTTCTAAAATAAGTTCATGACTTTTATAAGACATTAAGAAAATAATAGATTAAGAAGCGATATAAATTAACGAGTGTCAGTACCCTGCAGACCGGGTACCCCCGCGCATAGGAGAAAACCGCTAAGGACTCCGCCTCTGCCTAAGAAGCCGAATCTGAGGCTGCCACGTTGAGGAGGGAAGGACCAGATCCTACCTCCCCGTCGGGGGAGGCTCCCAAGCTGCCACGTGGCCGGCAGGACTAGACCCACGCCTCCCCGCTGAGGAGGGCTCCGGAGCCGCCACGTGGCCAATCGGGACCTCAGGGCCAAGTTCGCGCCCTCGCTGGGAAAGGCACCGGAGCTACCACGTGGCCTGCAGGGCTGAGCCCCCACCCCTCCATAGGGGTGGGCTCCGAATGCGCCACGTGGCCTGTTCCGTCAAGTGCTTTACTTCCCGCAGAGGCAGGCTCCGGCGTAACCACGTGGCGGATGGCCAACTCAGTGCGGTAGGAAGCCGCAGTAAAGGAATGCGTGCGCTGCTTAGACAGGCATTAAGTATGTGCGCCTTCCCCAGGCAAGCTGAGCCGCGCTTACAAAAGTCAAGGCTCCAGTGTCCTGTCTTGTCCAAGTAGCCGGTACAGACCCGCGCCGCAAGACGGGCGAATGGGCCGCAAGGACAAGACGAACGAGACGTGCACGACCATCATCACCAACTATGTGTAGCCTTGGCGCACGACGCGGCGGGACGGCGCATTGACATCCCTGACAAAGGGAAGTAGATAGCAATTAATCTTAGATCTTGTATAGGGTTTGGCTCTCCCCAGGACCACCTGTCGGGTACTGGGACCCACCTTGTGACTGCAGAGTCCTTAAACTATAAAAGGGCTCTGCAGACGGCCTTCACAGGGGACGGACGAAAAAAATCAGACCAAGACTCATACACACTCAAGCAAGGCAATACACAAACACTCCCGTGGACGTAGGGTATTACGCTCCGGCGGCCCGAACCACGTAAATCCCTTGTATTCATCATCCTTCTGTGTTCGATCTCCTGGGACTAGCCCTCGTGAATCCAAAGAACCTCGGCGGGCTGCTCTCTAAGCAGGTCCGGGGGAAGTGTCGTTTATGACCTTCGACATTTGACGCGCCAGGTAGGGGGTTTTTTCCCCGTTAAGATCTCCACCAGCAGCAATGGTGAACGACCAATCCAACGCCGGATCATCCAGGGCGCAGCCGGCGACAGACAGTGGCGGAGGATCAGGCGTCATCCCGCTCTAGGGCAGGAAGGTCAGGACCTTCGCATCGCCCCATAGTCACTTCGCTGGCTGCAGGCCGACACGCCACTCCACGGCGTACTCCGGCCGTGACAGCAATCACGGCGCCGCCGGCTGCAAGCCCAGAGAGTGCGCTCGCGGCTGCGCGCGCGCTACTCCACAACCCTCCTGCTGGGGATGCCCCTCAGGGAGCAGCTCAGCAGTGGATCAACGACGTCGACCACCTCGTCACCGCCGCACTCAACGCGCCTCCGCCAAGTGAAACACATGCCCAACCGATGCATGTGTCATTGTCGCGAACGCCGAAAGTTGACCGGTGGACGGCAGACTCGCGCTCAACCAGGATCTCAACAACAGATCTGAGAACCGGGCTGCAGCACCGCAGGGCCGGAGAGGACTGATGAGTCACCATCGAGCGCTAGAGGGAACGTCGGCGCAACCTCGAGGCACATTATAGCGTGTCGGGCCCCATGCCCCAGGCTCATACTGTGCCTCCACCACACCAGACGTACGTCGCGCCTCCACCGCACCAGGCGTACGTCATGCCTCCTGCACAGGCGTATGCAACGCCACTCCAACACCAGGTGTGCGCAGGCCCGCCTGTTCACCCAGGGTATGCGCTGCCGCCGTCGGCACCAGTCAGCCCTAGCCAAGGGTGTGCAGCGCTAGCGCCTTACCTCCGTTTCTTGGTCTGGCCACGAAAGTTCCGGCCCCACATGCCGGAGAAGTACGACGGGAGCGTCAACCCGAGCGAGTTCCTGCTGATCTACACCACTGCGATACTAGCTGCAGGAGGCGACGAGGCCATTATGGCTAACTACTTCCCCGTCGTCCTGACCGGCCCAGCTCGGTCATGGCTCATGAACCTGCCCCAGGGGTCCATAACCTCCTGGGATGAGTTGTGCCAACAGTTCGTGGCTAACTTCAGCAGTTCCTACAAGCGCCCTGGCACCGAGCTTGACCTCCATGCCATTAGACATCGCACTGGAGAGTCGCTGCGATCGTTCATCCAGCGGTTCTCTCAGGTACGAAACACCATCCCTCATGTTGCTAGCGCATCATTTATCGTCGCGTTCAGACAAGGTGTGAGGGACAAGAAGATGCTCGAGAAGCTAGCCACGCACGAGGTGCATGATGTCTCCGAGCTGTTCTCCCTGGCAGACAGATGTGCTAGGGCAGCTGAGGGGTGCAATTGGAACTCCCAGCCATCCTCAGAAGCAAGGGAAGCCACCCCGACTGAGGAAGGAGCCTTTGCGAGGAGCAGCGGCAAGAAGAAGAAGAAGAAGGGTAGTGGCAAGAACAGGCCAAAGCCCGGAGCCCAGGCAATGGCGACTGCGGCGCCCGGCGGAGCCCGAGCGCCGCGCCGAGACAAGCGCCCTAGGCAGTCGCCTGATCCCGAGGTGCCTGACTTCAAGTGCCCAGTGCACCGTACAAATAGTCACAGTGCTAGCGAGTGCCAGGAAGTGAAGAAGATTCGCGGAACGATTCCGCGAACAGAAACAGAGGCAGCAGCGCCAGGAGGGTGCACCCCCCCGCCAGAGGGAGGGCAAGCAGAAGGTTGATCCTGAGAAGGAGGATGACAGCGAGATGGGGTTCCAGGAACCCCAACGGGCGGTCAAGGCCGTCTTCGAGGGTGGCGACTCCGACTCCAGCAGTGATAAGGAGCGCCGCAAGACCCTCCATGTCATCTACGGGGGAGCCACCGACCCCACGTCCCGAAACGCGGTGAAAACCCTGCGTTGGGCAGTGGCCGCAGTGGCCTCGCCCCAAGTCCGGCTCCCCACCACAAGTGGATGAGCACGGCGATCAGCTTCGACGCTTCTGTCTGCCCAAAGAACATGGCAGGGGCAGGAGTGCTCCCGCTGCTGGTGTCCCCGACCATCGCCAACGTGAAGGTCTTTCACGTGTTGATAGATGGAGGGGCGGGCCTCAGCCTCATCTTCACGGCGGCTTTCCAGAAGCTGCAGCTGCCGATGTCCCAGCTCACACACTCGAGCCCGTTCTCGGGTGTCGGACCTGGGCAAATCCTCCCGTATGGTAACATACACCTCCCGGTGACCTTCGGGACCCCGGAGAACTACCGTACGGAGAGCGTTTTATTCGACGTGGCGGACGTCGACCTCCCCTTCAACGCAATCATCGGGAGGCCAGCCCTCTACAGGTTCATGGCTGTAGCCCACTACGGCTACCTCGTCCTGAAGATGCCGACGCCTTCCGGTGTCCTCAGGATCAGAGGGGACCGCTCAGCCGCAGTGTCAGCCTTGGAGCAGCTCCAAGCACTTGCAGCGGGGAGGGCTCCGGCCCCAGGAGACTCGAAGGAGAGTCGGCCAGAGCAAGGCCCGGTGCAGCGAGCCTCCACTGCCGCACCTCGTGTGCAACCTGCCAACGACGACGACGTCCCTGTGAAGGTCGTCAGGATTGGCTCTGAGGCTGCCCAGACAACCCGTATCGCGGGGAACCTAGACAACAAATAGGAATGCGCGCTCATCACCTTCCTCCGGGACAATGTCGATGTGTTTGCATGCCAACCATCACAAATGCCCGGGATCCCCAGGGAGGTGATTGAGCACCATCTGAAGATCTACCCCGATGCCCGACCGGTACAACAGAAGCCCATGAAACAGTCCATCGAGCGACAGAACTTCATCCGTGAAGAAATCAAGAAGCTGCTCGATGCTGGTTTCATCCGGGAGGTTCACCACCCACGGTGGTTGGCCAACCCTGTTGTCATTCCCAAGGCTGGCGGGAAGCTCTGGATGTGCATCGACTACACCAATCTCAATAAGGCATGTCCCAAGGATCCATTCCCTCTTCCTAGAATAGATCAAATAGTAGAATCGACATCAGGTTGTGACCTTCTGTGTTTCCTAGATGCGTGTTCCGGTTTTCACCAAATACCTATGTCTAGGGAAGATGAGGAACACACTGCTTTCATAACAGTAGACGGCCTGTATTGTTATGTCTCCATGCCTTATGGTCTCAAGAATGCTCTTGCCACCTTTGTACGTGCAATGCATAAGACATTCGGGGACCTCATTAGAGATCTGGTAGAGGTGTATGTCGACGACATCGTGGTGAAAATCAGGGATAGCACATCCCTATTAGACAACCTAGCCAGAGTCTTCAGCAAGCTGCGCACGACACACACGATGCTGAACCCCGACAAGTGTGTCTTTGGGGTCTCTGCAGGGAAGCTCCTTGGTTTCTTGGTATCGCACCGAGGGATCGAGGCTAACCTAGAGAAGATCAAGGCGATAAAGCTGATGTGGCCACCAGCCCGCATCAAGGACGTGCAGAAGCTTGCAGGATGTTTGGCAGCCCTCAGTCGGTTCATCTCAAGACTGGCTGAGTGAGCCCTGCCCTTCTTCAAGATTCTGCGGAAGTCAGGCCCCTTTGAGTGGACTGAGGAAGATGAAGCCGCCTTCCAGGAGCTCAAGAAACACCTGACGACGCTACCCATTATGGTGGCGCCAGAACCCGGCGAACCGCTCCTGTTGTACATCACCACAACAACGGAAGTGGTCAGCATGGTATTGGTTGCAGAGCGGCTGGAGCTACTACCGCAACAAGTACCAGAAGGAGCCCCAAAGGGGGAGGCCGAGCCTCAAGGCCCGAAACCAGAAGAGCCCCCCCCCCCGCTGTGAGTTCCAGTGACCAAGTGCCTTACGGGTCCCAGCCCCCGGAGGCCCAGCTAGACCCTGGGAGCCACATTCCCCAGGAGGTAGAGGCATTGCAAGGAGCCCCGGACCCCCCAGGGAGGGTTCGGACCTCCCAGCGGCCAGTCTACTACGTCAGTGAGGTCCTCCATGAAGCAAAAACAAGATACTTGGAGGTACACAAACTGTTGTACGCAGTGCTCATAGCATCAAGGAAGCTCCGGCATTACTTCCAGGCTCACCGGGTTTTAGTGGTCACCTCCTTCCCACTGAAAACCGTACTCCACAGCCCCAATTCGACTGGCAACATTGCCAAGTGGGCAGCGGAGCTGGCTGAGTTCGAGCTGGAGTTCTTACCTCGACATGCAGTCAAAAGCCAAGCACTGGCAGACTTCTTGGCCGAATGGACCCCATCACCAAGCAACCCGGGGGGCCCGGACAATGGCGAAACGGTGCCGAAGGCTCCAGTTTTCACCGAGACCCCCTGGACGCTCTACTTCGACGGTTCCAAGCGGAAGCAGGGGGCCGACGCTGGGGTCCTGCTTCTCACCCCGAGTGGGGAGCAATTCAAGTACATGGTGCGCCTCGACTTCAAGGCGACAAACAACATGGCGGAGTATGAAGCCCTAATATTTGGGCTGAAGACTGCCCTGGCCCTCAATGTCCGACAGCTTCTAGCTAAAGGTGATTCTCAACTGATCATCAAGCAAGCCAGAGGAGAGTGCAGCTGCAACGACCCTCAATTAGCAGCATACCTGCTGCACGTCCGAAAGCTGGAAAAGGACTTTGAAGTCTTGGACTTGTGCCATGTACCCTGAGCTGACAACTCGGTCGCAGACGACCTGTCAACGAAGGCCTCCACAGGGGCCCCAGTGCCCCAAGGAGTCTTTGCAAGGACGTTACCGCGACCAACCGCCCGAGCAGTCAAGCCGGGCGAAGGGGGCGAGCCCAGCACCTCGAAGCTGGCAGTCCCGGCAACCCTGCTACCATGGAGTCCGCCAAGGATCATATGCGCCACCGAGGGCTCCGAGCTACCGGGCGCCCAAGATCCAGAAGCTCAAGCAAGTCCCGATGCATGGATCTCGGAGGTCTGGGACTACTTGAAGGACAATATCCTTCCCGAAGAACATGCCCTGGCAGAAAGGATTGTTCGCATGGCTAAAAGGTACACGCTGGTGGAAGGGGATATCTACCGGCGTGGCGCCAACAACATCCTACTGCGATGCATTACCCGGGAGGAGGGCTGCGACCTGCTTGCAGAGATCCATGGAGGCGAGTGCGGGAACCACGCGTCCTCCCGCACGCTGGTTGGTAAAGCCTTTCGGCATGGCTTTTACTGGCCGACAGCACTCCAGGATGCCGCCGAGATGGTAAAGATATGCAAGGCATGCCAGTTCCATGCCAAGCAGATCCACACACCAGCTCAGGCGCTGCAGATGATCCCTCCCTCATGGCCATTCGCTGTATGAGGGTTGGACATCCTGGGACCCTTTCCCAGAGCCGTTGGAGGATTCCGGCATCTCTACGTCGCCGTAGATAAGTTCACCAAGTGTCCGGAGGCCGCCCCAGTTGTCACCATCAACAAGCAGTCAACAGTAAAGTTCATTAAGTCGATCGTCTGCCGGTTCGGGGTCCCAAATAGAATCATCACTGATAACGGGACCCAGTTCACAAGTGCAGCGTTCCAAGAATACTGCAAGGACCTAGGGATCCAAGTCTGCTATGCATTTATTGCTCATCCAGAGAGCAATGGGCAGGTCGAGAGAGCCAATGCAGAGATCCTCAAGGGCCTCAAGACTCGCACATTCTCACACCTTTAGAAGCATGGTGCAAATTGGGTGGATGAGCTTCCGTGTGCGCTGTGGGCTAGCCGGACATCAACCAGTCGGGCCACGGGGGAAACGCCTTTCTTCTTGGTGTACGGGGCGGAGGCCGTCCTCCCCCCAGAAATTACCATGGGCTCTCCCCGTGCCCGGAGGTATGACGAAGCCGTGCAAGACCAGCTCTGGCGTGGAGACCTGGACCTCGTCGAGAGGGACGAGTGCGAGCAGCTCTCCAAAATGCACGGTGCAGGCAGGCACTCTGGCGCTACCATCAGAGGACCGTGCAGAGTAGGGAGCTAAAGGTAGACGACCTGGTGTTGCGCCGCATACTCTCCTGAGAAGGGTCTAACAAACTCTCCCCCAGCTGGGAGGGTCCTTTCCGGGTAATAGAGGTTTGCCGCCCAGGATGCGTTCGCCTAGCTACGGAGGATGGACAACGATTACCCAACCCATGGAACATCGAGCACCTCCGTAAGTTCTACCCCTAGACCAGGGTCGGGGCAATGCTATTTCATTGTAAAGGTTACACATTATCTCAAGACAGCACTTAGGATAGGGGGATGGGGCTCCGAGTGCACATTCCGCTTAGCCTGGTCTAGAACCCTAAGTAGGTGCACTCGGCTCCATCTAACACCCAGGCCGGGTTATTCCCCTTGTAAAGTCTGCTTCATCTTATGAGAAACTACAATGAAAGAATGTTGTCCTGCCTGGTATAGGGTTTGTCAATTCAAAAATTATCTTTAATTTTTATGATGTTGTTGTAAGCCCGCCATAGCTCGTGATCTATCATGAGCACTGTCGTTTTTCCCCTGCTTTAGCAATAGTGGGAGCCTTGCTGTCTGGACTACAGGTGGGGTTGCTTGAGGTACCTGCAATGCGCCTGGGGCCTCGGTTGTTCCAATACTCTGGGGCCTGTGTCTCCAGATGGTCTCCCCCGGAAAAGGCTTACACCGAGCGGGAGGTCCAGGGCCACAGCCTGCTTAGCCTGGTCCCGTACCCTAAGCCTGTGTGCTCTGCCTCCCCAGCGCTACAGCCGAGTACTGGGGGCCAGATGGACCACCCTTGGGTAGTATGGACGACGAGCCCAAGGTGCAGGAGCACTGAATTACCCAAGCCCCACGAGTCAGCCCAGGATCGTAAGTCAAGCGACACTACAAAAAGAGCAGGGGTAAAGTGACCAGCGGACATAATTACTTCTCTTTTTTGATCTATGTACAGATCTTTGATGAAGTTATTCCAGCAACCACCGCCAGAGTACTCGCGAAGACAGTGGGCACCGCCGGCCTGAAGCTCCGGCGGCACCCCCAGGGGGCCCGCTGTCGCCCTCTCCATAAAGATGGTGGCCAACGCGGAACTGAAGCTCCGGCGGCACCCCCAGGGGGGCTGCTGTCGACATACCTGCATACTCAGCTACGGCAATGCTACCTACGAATCCTAGGCTCCTCCTGCATCGGTCTGCCCTAAACCCTAAGTGTATGATAGGAGTGCCCATAAAAACTGGCCACACCTGTCAGGGGGCCTTACTTTGGGGGACGGCAGGTCCTAGAAGTTAAGGAACAACAAGCAGCTGGAAGACATTGCTGGAAATAAAAGCAAGCTGAGTATAAAAGGGCACCACAGACACATTTTTTATCATACAAATAAAGAGTTTGTCATCACAGCCAGCCACAAGACAGAGATAGAAACACAAAAACTCAAGCAGACGCCCGGGGAGCCCTCAGCCGCTCCGCTGGAACCTTGAGGCGATGAGTGCCACCGCATCTGAAACTTCAGACTTGGCGGCCTCTTCCCTCTCGGCGATGGGCCCCTCGAGGATCGGCTGCAGGGAGACGTCGGGGTACCAGCTCCGGTAGCAGGACAGGATGTGCGTCGCCACCTCCTTCACCAGTATCCGTCCCTCGACCTCCAGCTGGTTGTCAAGGATGGCCCCCAGCGAGCGCATCCTCGAGCTGGTGGAGTCGAGCGCCGGGAACACCTGACTCACCTCCTGTGTCGGCTCCCCCACGCGCGTCGGGCTGAAGCCGAGCGGCACCAGAGCCGAGTCGGCACTGCCGAGGAACTCCCAGACCATCTGGGCCTCGGCGGAGCGCACCGCCCGGAGCTCCGCCACCTCCTGCTGGGCCGCCGCTAGTGCCCGGGGGCCACCGTCCAGGAACCGCTTCTCCTTGGCCGCCAGGGCCCTCTCGCGCTCGCCGACCCCCGCCTCACGGCAGTTCAAGTCACCCTCCTTGAGGGCGACGTTGAACTCGCGGTCCAGGAGGGCCTGGCGCTCAGCGGACTGGGCCTGCTGCGCCTCAGCTACGACGACTTCCCGGCAGTCCAGCTCGGTGGCATGGACTCTCGCCCCTTCCTGCTGGAGGATGAGCCCGCGGCAGGTCGCCTCCACTTCGGCCTGCTTCGCCGCCAGCTCCTGCTCCCGTTCGGCTAGAGCAGCCTCCCGGAGGGACAGCAGGTGCTGAAGGTCCTCGCAGGCCTGGAGGCGGGAGCTGGCCTCAGCGTGGATGGCCTCGGCGTCTGCCTTCAGCTTCTGGGTGACAGCGTCCAGCTGGGCGATGAGGTCGTGCTCCTGCTCGAGGATCTTCATCTCCTCCTGAACGACCGCCTCCCACTGGGCCGCTCGGCTCTTTGCCAGCCGGGTCCGGGCCTCTAGGGCCCTCGCCCACTCCTGGAGCCGGTTGTCCTCGTCCTCGAGCCGCCCTTTCTCCCGGGCAAGGGCCGCCTGGGCCTGCCGGAAGCCAGAGTAGGCCACGGCCATAGCCTCAGACAGGGGGAGGGGCTCCACCGTAGTAGTGGGCCCCTGCCTCCCCATTTCCTCAATATCGTCCTCCATTTGGAGGACCACTGGGGAGGCGGGGACAAGGGCCCCCTCCCAGATGGCAGCACCCATGGCGGTGGCGCCAGCCGACGCAGCACTGTCGGAGGGCGCGGTGGCGTCGGCCGGCACGGAGTAGCCGGTGGACGCGGTGTCGTTGGTAGGCGCGGCGGCGGTCATCGGCGTGCGCGGCTGGGCTCCAGCAGCCTCTGCGGGGGTCTCAGACACGGGGGCCCGAGGTACCCCAGCGGCAGCAGCCTGGTGCACCGGAGCAGGACCCGAGGCAGCAGACGATCCCCGCGAGCCGGCTGGAGCGGCAGACCCTCCAGCAGAAGTGCCCACGGGTGGTGGAGTAGCTGTGGAGGCGCTGAAACCAAGCAAGCTCAGACCATAAGAGATTGACAGGGTAGGCGCACAGCAAAGAACACCCAAGGTAAAATCTGAGCAGGCTTATCGGGGCACACTAAAGTTCCACCGCTTCCTGAAAGGGTTGGGGAGGTTCGGACCCCCCGAACCCGTGATGGGGGCCCCTGAGTGCGCTGGGGGCCCCTGTGGTGATGGTGTCGGCGGCACCCCCGAGGTCTGGCACCCCTCCGAACGGAGAGGGAACGTTGGGGTCCCATCGGCGTTGAGGAGCCTCCCCCTCTTGCGTGTGGAGGACTCGGGTGGAAAGGTGGCGCCATCGGCGCCCCCTGGCGACGAGCACGGCAGTGCTCCGGAGTCCTGACGAGGGGCAGAAGGGGCCGGCGGCGGCGACCGGGCGCGCTTCTTGGGGGACGGGTCCACCACCAGAACCGGCACCTTCCCCTTCCCCTTGTCGCCGGGGGCAACGACGCCACCCCATGGATGGTGCTGAGGGCCGCTCGAGGAGTCGTCGCTTGAAGAACCAACGTCGCTTAAGGTAGCCTCGCCTCCCTCAGCGTCGTCAGCAATGTTAACCCCCCGGAACGGGTCCCCGATCTGGCGCCGCGCCAGCCCGGACTCGTCAAGGGTCGGCATCGTCTTCAGCAGCTGCCTCCTCAACTCGGAGTCCGAGCACAAGGGGCGGCAGGCCGACGGAAGAGCAAGTGCCTCAGCGGAGATGTCGTCGGGGCAGACCCGGGTCAGCATGTCGAGTAGCTGCTGCTCGCCCAGGTTGGAGCCGGGGCCGGTCTCGAGCCGGGTGCAGTCCGACAGGCCGGTGAACATCGACGCCGGGCGGGCACGGTGCTGAAGCGGAGCTATGCGGCGGGACATGAAGTAGGGGATCCCGGTGGGGAGGCACATCCGGTCGTGGGCCTCGACCTTGGCGATCATCCAATCTTCGTGCCACAGCTCCCACCTTGCGGAGTTGAAGGAAGCAATGTACCTCATGGGGACCTTTGTCCGGCGCTGGAAGTACTAGGCACCGAGGTGCTCCTTCGAGCTCCTGCCGGTGGCCCTCAGTACAAAAAAGTACCGGAAGAGCTTTACCGATGGCATCACCCCCACAAACATCTCGCAGAGGTGAGCGAAGACCGCCAGCATGGCGATCGAGTTCGGCGCGAGGTGGTGGAGTTGGAGGCCGAAGGTCTCCAGGAGCATGACCAGGAAGGCGAATGCTGGCGGGACGAAGCCAGCCAGCACGTACGATGAGAAGAGGACCATCTCCCCAGCGGAGAGGCTCAGCGGGACCTCCCAGGACGAAGCCACGACTCCCGCTCAGGAGTATGCCAGCAAAGAAGCCGGCGCATGGGGGCCAGGTCGGTGGGCCTGGACAACCTGGACTTGGGCAAGATGCTTGCCATGAGGGCTGAGGTTGGAAGCTCTGGGCGGGGAGACTGGGAACTAGAGCGCAAGAACTGGGCTTGAGGCAAAAGCACGAGCGCAGTGATGCAGAGGCGGGAGAAAGGACCCTCAGGGGGGAAGTTCTCTTTTTATGCACCCCTGCAGGCCAACAGGCGCAAAAGTGTGGATCGCCGCAGCCTCAGTAGAAGAGTAATGAACCCGTATGGGCAATGACATGAGGGCCTTGGTCGCTCGACAAAGAAGGCGAGCCGGGCAACTAGCTATGCGGGAGGTAACTCGGCGGTTTCCGAAAGGTCAAAAGCAGCGGAAGTGCAGGAGCCACCTTGGGAACCACCGCAGTTAAAGCATGATTGAAGGCAGGAGTCACGTAGCGCGGCGCCTGTTCAGCACCTTCACTTACCGGAAGAAGACACATCGCCTCAACGGCAGGGGCGTGTCGCCTGGGGAACTGCCTTGAAGTGGAATCGGAAGAGTTGTGCGGGAAGAAAAGGAAGAAGACCCTACCTACGGTATCAACGACTCTCCCGAGGTAGGCTCGAGGGCCACTGTCGGTACCCTGCAGACCGGGTACCCCCGCGCACAAGAGAAAACTGCTAAGGACTCCGCCTCTGCCTAAGAAGCCGAATCTGAGGCTGTCACGTTGAGGAGGGAAGGACCAGATCCTACCTCCCCGTCGGGGGAGGCTCCCAAGCTGCCATGTGGCCGGCAGGACTAGACCCACGCCTCCCCGCTCAGGAGGGCTCCGAAGCCGCCACGTGGCCAATCGGGACCTCAGGGCCAAGTCCGCGCCCTCGCTGGGAAAGGCATCGGAGCTACCACGTGGCCTGCAGGGCTGAGCCCCCACCCCTCCATAGGGGTGGGCTCCGAATGCGCCATGTGGCCTGTCCTGTCAAGTGCTTTACTTCCCGCAGAGGCAGGCTCCGGCGTAACCACGTGGCGGACAGCCAACTCAGTGCGGTAGGAAGCCGCAGTAAAGGAATGCGTGCGCTGCTTAGACAGGCATTAAGTACACGCGCCTTCCCCAGGCAAGCTGAGCCGCGCTTACGAAAGTCAAGGCTCCAGTGTCCTGTCTTGTCCAAGTAGCCGGTACAGACCCGCGCCGCAAGACGGACGAATGGGCCGCAAGGACAAGACGGACGAGACGTGCACGTCCATCATCACCAACTATATGTAGCCCTGGCGCACGACGCGGCGGGACGGCGCATTGACATCCCTGATAAAGGGAAGTAGATAGCAATTAATCCTAGATCTTGTATAGGGTTTGGCTCTCCCCAGGACCACCTGTCGGGTACTGGGACCCACCTTGTGACTGCAGAGTCCTTGAACTATAAAAGGGCTCTGCAGACGGCCTTCACAGGGGACGAACGAAAAAAAATCAGACCAAGACTCATACACACTCAAGCAAGGCAATACACAAACACTCCCGTGGACGTAGGGTATTACGCTCCGGCGGCCCGAACCACGTAAATCCCTTGTGTTCATCATCCTGCTGTGTTCGATCTCCTGGGACTAGCCCTCGTGAATCCAAAGAACCTCCGCGGGCTGCTCTCTAAGTAGGTCGGGGGGAAGTGTCGTTTACGACCTTCGACAACGAGTCATGCCCTGGTCGTCATTAAAAATATCAAGTTGGCTCGAGAATATCAGAACATATGCTTAGACTCTAAAATAAGTGAGTCTTGCATTAGTAAAAAATTGGTGAATATACTATTGTGAAGATAGGCTAATTATAAAGAAGTCTCATAGACGTTATTGTTAACTCGTTGACCGTAGCATAAGTAATTTGCAATACGAACTAGTGAATTAACCATAATGGTCACAAACACGGTATAACTAGAAGACTCTATAAAACTGTTATAACCATTCAATGATCGTTTGATTGGTCAAGGAAATAGTAATGTTTCCAAATAAGCCACCAGTAGAATGTAATATTCATTGCTAAGCCTTATAATTGTCTTAATAACCATGTTATTGAATGATTGTTTGTAATTATTGGGGTTTTATTTGGATTTCTTGGATCTTTATCGATGAATCGTATTTTCTTCGCGTAGCTACATACTTAGTAATTGGAGAGTTCGTGAAGGAGGTATACAGGACCCGAATCATGAAGAACAAGACAAAGACTTCGATAAATCACTATAAAGGCAAGCTCTAACTCCTTGATCATATTTCACCTATGTTTTGCAATCGCACCTATGTCCTGTTTTCATTGCATGACTGTATGTCTATTTTAAAATATTGTTATGCTATGAACCACTTGATGTGGTAGCATGAGCTATGTTGATGACTGAGTATCGGTGTTAGCTACTAGCCAACGATGAACAGTAACACATAAGTTACTCGCTATCAATGGCTTGAAACAAAACACTTTATCAGTTATGATAGCAGTGACTATCACAATCCCCTCCTTGACCTTGACAACACAACCCCTTGACAACCTAACAGCTTTATCACTGCGCTATAGCAGCGATGTGAGCACCTCCTTGTTAGTACTATGCTTAGGAACCTCTGCGATGTTCGCATCGCAAACCACTACATATTGTATACATGATTGTGAAATGTGTTAAAAGATGTTTGGTGGTGTGAGTTAGGATATGGGTGGGATATTAATGAACTGTGTGTGTGAAGGGGATGGGTGGTCAGGGCGGGTATGGTGATGGGATGATGCGGGCTCCTTAAGAGGTATACCAGCTGCGGCTGTGTATTCGGTGTAATCCACCGATTGGCGCTGAGTGCTTTAGTAATAGTCCAATGACCATGTTTTTCGGACTAGCCTTGTGCTGAGTACTTCAGTTTAGTTCGATGTTGGGTGTTCCGAACTAGTCCTCTAGCCAAGGACGGATGGAGCCGCCTCACCAATATAAGGATCGGTTCATTTGACCTCAACATAGTGATTTCGTACAACCACAGAACCTGTATGGGCAGGACTCCTCCTACCTTTCTGGTAACTGCCAAAAGAAAAAACCTGGAGAGCCATGGAGGATACGGTGGACCAGGAAATGGCATAGAGACCAAGGGTCGTCTGGTGTCTGGCTGGGTTGGTAATACCCGAATAGCCCCTGGGTCGGGCCGAGGTGCGATTGTGAGGTTACGTGGGAAAGATGGGATGAGCGTCATGTCATACCCTTGCTAGGTGTGCATGGATTGTGGGTAAAGTGTACAAACTCTGCAGAGTCTTAATCTATCCGGATAGCTGTTGTCACAGTCTTGGCACACTATGCTTTGGGATCCTATTGATTAGTATTAGCACATCTCCTTGAAGTGTGTGTGTGGGTGGCTGAGGCCGACGTGTTTTGGGAAAGAGTTGGCAAGCGTGATAGAGTCATCAGGGCCATTGGTCCGAAGACTCATATAAAAGTGACAGAACTGGCAGGATGGTCTGAAACTCCCCCATGGCCCACCAACTATAATAATACTAATTCAACTACCTCTCCCTCTTATTGCAAAACCCTTTTCAAAGAGAACCTGCATAAAATGCTTTTCGGCAAAACTAAGCCGTATGGCCTCTCCTTGCTACAAGCCCCAATGCATGATACACCTCCCCTTGAGTAGTGTTAGGGCTTGCGGAGTACCTTATGTACTCACTCTTGCTTTATATGTGGTTTTATCAGAAGACAAAGAAGCTGAAGCGTGTGAGGATGACGACTAGGTCTAGTCCTACTTCCCAAGTCTGCCTGTTGGGCATGGCGCCGTTCTGCTTCGCTATTTTGAAGATTTCTTCTATTTTGGTGGTCATCTCCACCACACCCAATGTAATCTAGATCATGTTTGTAAGAGTTATATTGTTTTTAAATAAATAATCGTTATATGAAACTCGATCTATTCTGGTGTGCGTACCAACTACAGATCCAGGGATTGGTACGGGATGTACAAGTGGACCCATGGAAGGCGGGTCCTGACAGAGTGGTATCAGAGCCATACTTGCCCGTAGGACGAAGCTTAGAGTTATCCTATACCCTGAACATGTATTTTGAAAAGTATAAAACTATTTTTGAAAGGTTCTCTCTCTCCTCTATGTTCTTCCCGCACTTACCTCCTATGTTGAAAACTTAATTTATTTCCTTCGATAGGGTCACTAACTTCAACCCAACATACTTTGGTCGTTCAAGAGTAAGATGGGCACCCACGCGATACGCAAGGTTGGAATCGTGCAGCGCTGCACCAGACCATTCGAAGATTCGATGAGTCAAATAACCTTCTGATCAACTCAAGAGAGTCTGTAAAGATAAAGGAAGCAATTACTCTACTAAAGCTACTTGAAGACGTTATTGACGTATCAAGAACGACATCATGATCAATGGAAGACCAACCACGTGCAACTCTACATTCTCCAGTCACATCGATAGAATCCTAGAATGACTGTAGTGCCCATGAGTAGAAGGTTTAGCCTATAGTGACCTATAGTAAGCCACGAATAGAACGAAATATAATATAGAAGTTTGTAATCTAGTTATGTTTGGGTGTGATTCGCTGGTTTTCATTTGGTTCTTTGATTGAGTGAAATTGTGTGTTCTAATACCAACACAAATCAATAATCAAATGAAAGAAGATAAGTTGGGTGTTTAATAAAATAAATACATATGGAATGCGTGTATATATATACCTAGACACGTATATCTATATGTATATCGAATATAATTTACAAAAAAATACATAAAATAAAATTTAAACTATACATACGTACGTATATACGTGAGGATAATAATAATGACCAAAACAAGATCTTTCACTCCCCTTTTTCCTACTAGATCAGTGCAATACCCATTCAGGAGCCTATCCTGTTCGAGCTCACCATGAGCACACTGCTCATGCAGGAAACCATCTCGATCCAAGTACTCCAGTTAATCATCAAAGTCAATAAATAAATAATTACGTGCATAAATAAACCAAACAAAACCAACAAAACAAAACTACAAATGATAAATTTTAAATCAATAATAATAATAATAATAATAATAATGATGATGATGATGATGATGATGATGATGAACCCACACTGTCGGTACCCTGGGTACCATATATCCCTTGGGATTGCAAAGATCTCAAGGGAATGTCATCTACTTGATTTGAAGACCTTCAGAGGCCCACATGTCAGACATAACCGGACCCGCTTCTCCAACATGGTTAGTCCCAGGGTCGCCACGTGTACTATCAAACCGGAGCTACCGTCCACAAGGGGGAAGCTCCGGGCTATGTACCAAAATAGCACCCCCGAACCTAACCCCAGACTAAGGGAAGCTCCAGAACTGACACGTGTCAGGTAGCTCCGGACCTATCTGTTTCCCACAGTATGCTCCGGAGCTGCCACGTGTCCAACCGTCAGATCTTCAGCCTCTAACCTCCGGAAGACTCCACAATGGTCCGGATCTTCAAAGGGGAATCAAGGACTTCAAGACCCAATTAAGTGTCATTAATACCATATTAATGACACACGATCGGACGACCTTAATTACCAGTAACGGTGTTGTCAAAGCCCATAACTCGGTCATTAAGGGCAATTAAACGTGTTGAATGTGTATCAATATCAGTAACCGCCAGGGCCACATGTCGGGCCAGGCTAACTTGTAACGGCCTGCCCTTGTACTATAAAAGGACAGGCCGATGATACATAGGACACTCTCTGAACACATAGACGCGACGCGCTCACTCTACACCCTGAAGTCACTTTGAGCTCATACAACCAATACAACACCAACACATCCCGTGGAGTAGGGTATTACGCTCAGGCGGCCCGAACCACGTAAATCTTCGTGTCTACTGTGTCATTTACACTTCACCTTCTTGAATCTCCGCGCACCCTCACCGAACCTCAAACTCCTCTAACACTTTAGTAGTGTCGGGAGATCTGCCGGATCAAAACCACCGACAGTTGGCGCGCCAGGTAGGGGCGCCCGAGATTTCAAGAATGGTGAACTCAGCTGCTGGATCATCCAACGGTCATCCTGCTGTTCAAGCTATTGGGGACAATCCCTCCAATATGCAGCCACCAGCAGGAGCCTCAGTGCCAGCAGGAGTCACGCTACCACCACCGCTGCCTCCACCAGCAAATCAAGCTGGGCATCGCGATGGTGCACCGGCGTCCATCACTGCGTCAACAAATCATGACAACCCGGAACACGCGCTCCATGCAGCATGTGCTCTTCTCCAATGCCCACCACCTCCGGATGGATCCCGGGATGCACTGGAGCTGTGGAGGGCCGATGTGGAACATTTGGTTGCAGCAGCAGCCGACCGCATCAGCAACCAGGGTCCTCCTCCTTCAGGACGGGCCCTGTCACAGTGACGGACCTTGTCTGGTAGACTTGGTCCGCATGTTTCCAACAACAGGAGACGTGCTGCGTCACAGCAGGTGACGTCGTTGCCCTCGGGGGCACGACGCACTCACACGGTATCAAGGCTTTCAACTCATGACCTCCGGATGGAGCTTGATCGCCGATACCGTCAACAAGACGGCCGAGTCCATATTGAGCGTGCTCGTGAAAGACGGGAAGCTCAGGACATTCCTGCTCCTGAAGGAGTAGTAGGAGGCTGTTCAGCCCTGGCCATGCATCTACGTATGGTTAGGTGGCCACAAAAGTTCTGGCCTCACCTGCCGGAGAAGTTCGACGGGACCGTTAATCCTGTCGAATTTGTTCAGATTTACTCCATTGCTATCTTGGTGGCTGGAGGAAATGAGGCCGTAATGGCCAATTATTTCCCAGTGGCTTTAACTGGGACCACCAGGTCCTGGTTTATGAGCCTTCCACCCAACTCCATCAACAGTTGGGAGGAGCTGTGCCGGCAGTTCACCGCCAACTTCGGGAGTTCATACACCCGACCAGGCACTGAACTGGACCTTTTTGCAGTTGTGCAAAAAGGGGGAGAATCCCTGCGATCATTCATCCAGAGGTTCTCTCAGGTACGAAACACTATCCCTTCTATCTCTAGCGCTTCTGTCATTGTGGCATTCAGACAGGGTGTACGGGATAAGAAGATGTTGGAGAAACTGGCGATCAAGGAGATCACCAGTGTCACATAACTCTTCAGCTTGGCCGACAAATGTGCCAGAGCTGCGGAGGGCCGTGAAATGCACTCCAAACCACCTCTGGAGGATCACAAAAAATCCTCCAAAGGCGAAGCCACTACCTCCGGGAGTAGCAAGAAGAAGAAAAAGACCAACGACAAGAAGAAGTCGTCGGCCGGTGCATCCAATGTTGCAGCTGCTGCAGCTCCGGGTGGCCGGGGGCCACATCGCGAGAAGCGACCTCGACCGTCTTTTGAAGACGGTGGAAAACCCAAAGTGTGGTGTCCAATTCACAAAACGGACAGCCACAGTTTGGAAGACTGCCGGGAGGTCCAAAACCTTGTCGAGCGCTACAACAAGCATCGGGAAGAAGCTCCTTTCTGACAGAGGGAAGGAAAACAAAAAGTTGACGAAGCTCCAGCTGAAGAGGAGTTAGGTTTTCAGGATCCCAAAAAGGTCTTGAAGGTCGTCTACACCTCCGTCGACGATGACTCCGACGTCTCTGACAACGAGCGTCGGAATACCATGAACACCATTTTTGGTGGATCATGGGACATCACCTCCCGCCGTGTCATCAAGACTATGCGTCGGGACATGGCTGCTGTAGCTCCTACAGCCAGGGCGGAGCCTCATCGGAAGTGGATGGACACAGCCATCACTTTTGATGCTTCGGACTGCCCTCGAAGCATGGTTGGAGCAGGCCAATTACCTTTGATGGTATCTCCTACCATCAATAATATCCAGCTCCACCATGTTATGGTAGACGGAGGTTCGGGGTTGAACCTCATAAGCTTCGAAGCTTTTACCAAGCTTCAGCTCCGACCTTGGGATCTCCATCCCTCCCGACCTTTCTCTGGAGTAGGTCCGGGAGCCATTACCCCACTTGGTGCTATTACCCTCCCCGTTACCTTCGGGACCCGGGAGAAGTATCACACTGAGAAGTTGGTCTTTGACATTGCTCAGATCAACTTACCCTTCAATGCCATCTTGGGTAGGCCTGCCTTGTACAAATTCATGGCAGCTGCTCATTATGGATACCTGGTGTTAAAGATGCCAACACCGGTAGGCGTTCTCCGGATCCGTGGAGATCGTACTGCCGGAGTAACTGCTCTGGAAGAACTTCATGCGCTTACTACGGCGCAAGAGTAGGAATCCAGGCAGGAGCAAGCTCAAAAACCCCCGAGCATCCGTCAGCGAGGCTCGACTTCTGCACCTCGTGTGCAGACAAGCGGCGACACCGACATTCCCGTCAAAGTCATCCAAATAGGTTCCGATGCCGCTCAGACCACCCGTATATTGGGAGGACTAAATGACAAATAGGAACTCGCGCTCATCACTTTCCTCCGGGCTAATGTCGACGTGTTTGCCTGGCAACCGTCACAAATGCTTGGGATCCCCAGGGAAGTGATTGAGCACAATCTGAAGATCTACCCTGACACCCGACCGGTGCACCAGAAGCCTCGGAAGCAATCTGTGGAGCGACAGAACTTCATTCGACAAGAAGTGAAGAAGTTGCTCGAAGCTGGATTCATCTGAGAAGTCTTCCATCCAAAATGGCTGGCAAATCCAGTCGTTGTGCCCAAGGCCAGTGGAAAGCTTCGGATGTGTATCGACTACACAACACTAAATAAGGCATGCCCGAAAGATCCAATCCCACTACCTAGAATAGATCAGATAGTGGATTCCACCTCCGGGTGTGAATTACTGTGTTTCCTAGACGCATATTCTGGGTATCATCAAATCAGAATGTCTAGGGAAGATGAAGAGCATACCTCTTTTATCATAGTAGATGGATTGTACTGTTATACAGCCATACCATTTGGTCTCAAGAATGCATCTTCAACCTTTGTACGAGCTATGTACAAAACCTTTGAAGAACTCATTAGAGACATAGTGGAAGTGTACGTCGATGACATCGTGGTCAAGGTCAAGAACAAGGAGTCACTCCTTGACACCTTGCAGGCTGTCTTTGATAAGCTGCGGGTCACCTGCACAAAGCTAAACCCAGACAAGTGTATCTTCGGGGTTAGCTCCGGAAAACTTCTTGGTTTCCTGGTAAGTCACCGGGACATAGAAGCTAATCCGGCGAAGATCAAGGCCATTGAAGACATGCGGCCACTAGCCCGCATCAAAGATGTCCAAAAGCTGACTGGATGTCTAGCAGCCCTCAGCCGGTTCATTTCAAGACTGGCGGAACGGGCACTCCCCTTCTTCAAGTTATTGAGGAAGTCCGGACCATTCCAATGGTCTGAAGAAGCAGAAAAGGCGTTCTAGGAGCTAAAACAGTTCCTCACCACCCTACCAACTCTGGTAGCTCTGAACCCTGGTGAGCCTTTGTTGCTTTACATTTCAGCAACTGACGAACTCGTCAGTATGGTCCTGGTTGCGAAGAGACCAGAACTACCCCATACTCAGGAATCCAGACCCCTTCGGGAGGGTCCGGAGGTTCCTAAAAGCGAGTCTGGGTCCCAGCTCCCAGACTTGATTCCACAAGAAGTCACTTCAGAAGACCCAGACCCCTCCGGGAGGGTCCAGGTCGCTTCTGAAGAAGCTCCGGGTTCCTCTAGCCAGGACCCGGAGGTCCCCGAAGAAAATCCGGATCCCTCCAGGAGGATCCGGGTCAGTGAAGAGGAAGCTCTGGGCCCCTCCGGGAGGGTCCGGACCATTCAGCGCCCCGTGTACTTCATCAGTGAAGTACTACATGATGCCAAGACTCGATACCTAGAGGTGCATAAGCTGCTCTGTGCAGTTCTTATTGCCTTCAGGAAGCTTCGCCATTACTTCCAAGCTCACAAAATCTCAGTGGTGACTTCTTACCCACTTCGAGCAATCTTGCATAATCCCAACTCAACTGGGAATATTGCAAAGTGGGCAGCGGAATTGGCCGAATTCGATCTCAAATTCATTTCAAGGCAAGCAATCAAGAGTCAAGCATTGGCAGACTTCGTGGCGGAATGAACTCCCTCTCCATCAAACCCTGGGGGCCCCAGTGAGCAGAAGCCGGAACACAAGGCTCCGGTCTTCACCGAGCCTCACTGGACCCTCTACTTCGACGGCTCCATGCAAAAGCAGGGGGCCGGAGCTGGAATCCTTCTCCTCGCACCAACCGGGGAGAAGGTAAAATACATGGTACACCTTGACTTCAAGGCGACCAACAACATAGTGGAGTATGAAGCACTCATCTACAGACTAAAGGTGGCACTGTCATACGGTGTCAAGCAACTGCTGGTCAAGGGAGATTCAAAGCTCATCATTAAGCAAGTGAAGGGTGAATGCTCCTGCAACAATCTCCAGCTAGCTGCTTACCTCCTTGAAGTCCAAAGGCTTCAGAAGGACTTCGAAGTCCTAGATCTCCACCATGTCCAGCGTGCCCTCAACGCTGAAGCCGACGAACTCTCGACGAAAGCGTCAACCAGAGCTCCGGCTCCTGACGGAACTTTTGTCCGGAGGTTGTCAAAACCCACAGCTCAGCCTGCCGAACTGAGCGAAGGGGGCGAGATCAGCACCCCGAAGCTGACGGTCCCGATGGCCCTGTTACCATGGCAGCCATCTAGGGTCGTAGGTGCTGTCGGAAGCTCCGAGCAACCCAGCACGCAAGACTCAAATGCTCAAGTTAGCTCCGATGCATGGATCTTGGAGATCCGGAGCTACTTGAAAGACAACATCCTTCTTGACGATGATGTATCCGCTGACCGGATAGTCAGATTGGCTAAAAGATACACGTTGGTAGAAGGGGATCTCTACCGGCGCGGTGCCAATGGCGTCCTAATGCGGTGCATCACAAGGGAAGAAGGCTACGAGCTCCTCGCAGAAATCCATGGAGGCGAGTGTGGGAACCACACGTCTTCCCGCACGCTGGTCGGTAAAGCCTTCCGGCATGGCTTCTACTAGCCTACAGCACTCCAGGATGCAACTGAGCTGGTGAAAAAATGGAAGCATGCCAATTTCATGCAAAGCAAATCCACACGCCGACTCAGCCTCTACAAATGATACCTCCTACATGGCCCTTCGCCGTGTGGGGGATGGACATCTTGGGACCTTTCCCAAGAGCCGTCGGAGGTTACAAGTTCCTGTATGTTGCCATCGACAAGTTCACCAAGTGGCCGGAAGCAACTCTAGTTGTGACAATCAACAAACAATCTGCTATCAACTTTTTGCAGTCCATTGTATGCATATTTAGAGTCCCAAACAAAATCATCACTGATAATGGGACCCAATTCACAAGCTCTGCATTTCATGGATATTGCGAAGACCTCGACATTCAAGTTTGCTACGCCTCCGTAGCTCACCCGGCAAGCAATGGCCAAGCTGAGAGAGCAAATGCTGAAATCCTTAAAGGACTCAAAACGCGCACCTATGAGCGCTTGAAAAAACATGGAGCCAACTGGATCGAAGAGCTTCCGCCCACTCTATGGGCCAAGAGGACATCTCCAAACCGGTCAACTGGAGAGACACCCTTCTTCCTGGTGTACGAAGCTGAAGCAATCCTTCCTCCGGAAATCACCTTGGGGTCACTCTGGGTCCGGACCTTTGACGAAGCCACGCAGGACCAGCACTGGCGTGAAGACCTAGACCTCCTCGAGGAGGGAAGGTGCCAAGCAGCTGTTCGGAATGCCCGATACCGCCAAGCCCTTCGGTGCTATCATCAGCGGCATGTACACAACCGACAGCTCGAGGAAGGCGATCTGGTGCTACGGAGAATACAATCCAGAGAAGGGTTAAACAAACTCTCCCCCAACTGGGAAGGACCCTTCCGAGTGATTAAAGTATCCCGTCCCGGAAGCGTTCGCTTGGCAACCGAGGATGGGACACCTCTCCCAAATCCTTGGAACATTGAGCACCTCCATAAGTTCTACACCTAATATCACGGAGGTGAGTCTGTAGTAACTTGAAATGTATGTTATAGAGTCATTGTACAGAGTCAGGTAGTTCCTCCGGGAGAACAGTCGGACCTTTCCCGGAAGGTCCACAAAGTTCATGCAACACTTGTCACAGTCTCAGGACTAAAAGTGTGGCTAGCTGCCCTGGGTCAAACGAGAAATTAAACACGCTTAGCCTGGTTCTGTACCCTAAGAGTGTGCTTGTTTCCCCTGTACCCCGGACCTATAATGAAAGACATCTTCATGTGAAACAGACTCCACGTGCATTTATTTTGTACAGGCTCAACATTTTTTATTTTTCTCTTTCTTGTCTATAACAAGAACATGCAATTCTTAAGAAATTTTAGTTCGACCGGTTCGTATACGATTCGAGTTGTTTTGTCGATTCTTTTGGATTCAAATATTGTTCATGGCCCACTCGCCTGAATGCCGCCAAGCCAATTTAGGGCCGGAGTGTGCTATCGACTTAGCCTGGTCAAGCACCCTAAGTACGCCACTCTACCTACACCCCGGCAGGCCGAAGTAAGGCGGGTCCAAGTACAATTGGATCCGGAAGAAAGAAGGCAATGTGTTCGGTCGCATTCAGAACCGTGTTTGACCTAAAATTTTCTTGAGAATCGTAAGCCACGACGAAGTAATAGGCAAGGAGTGAATTTTACTATTTTTCTTGGCTTCAGTGTGCAGGAAAAATAAAGAATCCACGTTGATGGAGAAAAGCCGGAGCTGACGAAGCTCCGACTCCCCCTAGGTGGCTTATAATCGATGTTGAACATTGAAAACGAGCATCACCGGAGCAATCAAGCTCCGGTAAAGCTAGGGGGGTCAGCCGTCGACGCAGAATAAAAGATGGTGAGAAGATTCCATAAACGGGGTCTGCTGCCGACAAACTACGCGTTGGCAAAGGTCACTGCCGGAGCTACTAAGCTCCGACACCCCGGGGGTCTAACTATTGATGCTCTACGCTTTGATAAGAACTACTGCCAGAGCTACTAAGCTCCGACAACCTCAGGGGGCCTTCACTATCGAAGACTTCGAACCTACATTCTACAAGTTCGAAGCAAACGAGTCTTCAACAAAACACAATATCCTCTTGGTATATGTTCACAACCAAATTGTGTACATCTACTAGGGGGCTAAGTGAAGACAAAAGTGTTGAAGACAAAAAATGAAATTCGCAAAAATTTGGATTTCATTCATCTGGAGACAAGGGATTACAAAATTGGGGAAGAAAAAGAGAGAATACAAGTGGGAGCTACAGAGATGGTCCTAGACCCTATGGAAGAACTGGGCGACCTTCTGAGCAACCTCCAACACGTTGGCTCTGGCGGCTTCACCTTCTCCTTCAACGGGACCTTCAAGCACCGGGTCCAGAGGGAATTGGGGATCTCGGCTGGTGTAGCACGTTAGCACATACTCTGCGACGTTCTTCGCCAGGGATTGCCCCTCAACCTCCAATTGGTCCGCGATGACATCGCCCACCTTGGAGAGTTTGCTGCCTGCCGAGCTCAATGCCTGCTCCGCCAGGTCCAGCTCCGGCTCCGGATCATCCGGACGCACGAGACTGAAGCCCATCGGTGTCAGCGCGTCGTTGGCTTTGCTCAGGAACTCCCAAACCTATAGGGAGTCCACATCCCTCAAGCCCTTCAATTCTTCCAAGGATCTTCTAGCCGCCGCAAGTTCAGAATTCTCTCGAGCGAGGTGCTCGACCTCTTTGGCATTTTGCTGAATCTTTTCAGCAACCTGCTTCTCGAGTTTTCCGAGCTCCTCCTCCCAAAGATAGATCTTGTTCCGGCGGTCAACTAGGTCCTTCTCCCTGCCCCTCACTTTCTTCTCCCTGGCTGCAATGGCACACTCTTGCTCGTAGATTTCCTGCCCCTGCACCCAGGCCTTCTCATCCTCCTCAGCGCATCGCTCTTCCAATTTCTTGGCGCGCTCCTCGAGGCCCTTGTCAGCCAGAGACACCTTTTCAGTGAGCTCCTTCTCCCTCTTCAGAATGTCATCCCGCAGCTCAAGGAGTTTCTACTCTTCATCTTCGAGCCTCTTGTTCCTCTCCTCAAGTGCCTCCCGGCGCTTGATGAGAGTAGTGTTAATGGCTTCCAGCCTTTCTTTGTGTTCATCAGCCGCACTATTAGCTGCTTTGGTCTGCTCATAAATGGCCCGGGATTGAGCGTCGAGGGCGCGAGTCATGCTCTCCCTGTCATCCAATAATTTGCCCCAGTATTCCAGGCAGACCTTCTCCCGCTTAATCCACTCTTTGTCATCTCCTAGCCTCGACTGCGCCAGCTTGGTCTCGAAGTAGAGCCGGTTACGCCACCGCCTAAGGGTTTGGCGCTCCTCTTCAAGAGCCTTGTTGTCGTGGAAGAATGCCAGCTGAACTTGACGCAGACTGGAGCAGGCATTGTCAATAGACAATGACAACGGGATAGGTTTCGGAGCTGCTGGGGTCTCCTCCGCTGGTTCCAGCGGGTTTTCAGTTACAAAAATTGGGTCCCACTCCACAAGAGTGGTCCCCTGAGCCTCTATGGCACTAGGGCCGTCCTCCGGGATGGCATCAGTTGCCATCGAGGAAGGTCCCGCTGATGAAGTTCCGACCTCCGGAAGTGGTTCCGAAGGCCCCGCTGCTAGGTCTTCATTTGCCCCCTCAGGCAGGGGGCCAGCAACCTCTTCTGGGCACTCCGGCTCGGCCGCGGGAACCTCCGGTGTCGTCATTCCCGGAGCAGGGGCTGCTTCGGGCTCCGGCCTGGGCACCTCCTCTACTGGGGGCTCGAGCGCCGACGTCTCTGCAACAACGGGCTCGGGAGCTGGAAGGTCTTCAACATCAACCGGCCCTGCGGCCGGAGCTCCAACAACGACCGGCTCTGCGGCCGGTGCTTCAGAGGTAGCCGACCCAACTGCCGGGACTTCCTCAACATCCGGTGCGCACGCCGGGACTTCAATTACCTCCGACTCAACCGCCCGAGCTTCAACAATTTCCGGCTCTAGGGACGGAATTACTGCTTCCTTCGGCTCAACGGTCAGAGCTTCCATCATCTCTGCACCAGGACCCAGAGCTTCAACTTCCGGGGCAGGTGCCGCTGGCGCATCTTCTCTCCCGCGATCTGGCGCTACCACGGGAGTCTCTGGGGATGAGTCGAGGTCCATGACCACGACAACTGGCGCCGGAGCTGTCGCAGCTTCAGCCACCACTTGGGGCGGCACGGGAACAGGAGCAGAAGCTTCCGCCCTCACAGCTTCAACTGCTGTGGCTGAGGGTGGAGCCTCACTCCTCTTCTTGGGAATGCTGCAGATGATGGATGAAGAAACTGAAAAAATAGTTACTACAACAAAACAACTGTCTGAGGTAAAGATTAAAAATTACCTTGGGAGGCTTCCGCACCAGCTTGCATAGAACCTCTTTCCCGTGCGTTCTGGGCTGACCATAGACGCCGCCGGCGTGGAAGCTCCGGAAGGCCCCCCAAAACTCGTTGCAGCCATGAGCATTTCCCTAATCGAGACCCACCTTGATCGGGAAGAACCTCCGGACCTAGAGGCCTCAACCGGCCCCGGTGCTGGAGTCGCATGCCCGGAGCTAGCACCCCAGGAGGACGCCGCTGCGGGTACAGTCACCGTGGTTGTAGAAGACCTCCCCCTCCGGGGAGAAGGAGCTGATGCAGAGGTTGCGGGCCTGACAGACCTTCTGTCGGCATGCTGCAGTTTCCTCTTCCGGCTCAAAGGTTCGTCCGCTGGCTCCTTGCCCTTGCTAACGATTTCGATCCTTGGCTTTGGGGCAGGGTCGGAGCCACCTTCGGAAGCCCTAGGGATCACCACCCTGGAGGTCGATCTTCTCTCGACGACACCAAGGTCGTCAAGCACAGGCATCTTCCGCCGGAGCTCCCTGCTGAACTCTACTTCCACGTTCAGAGGGAGAAAAGCTGATGGCGGAGTCAAGTCGTCACCCGCGACATCGATGCCGTGCTGGAACTTCTTGAGATGAAACTCCAAGTTTGCCCCCGCCATGTTGGACTTCAGCCCGGTCTCGACTCGGTCGTCGTCCATCACACTGTTGAGGGCCCAAGCGAGTTTTTCTCTCCTCTTCAGCGGTGCCCACATGTTGACCAGGAAGTTGCAAAACACCGCCTGAGGGGCTAATCCTCCCTCCACGCACTGGCGGATCCTGGTCAGAGTAGGGTTGAAGGCGTCCGCCAGCACCGGAGCTTCACTCTAGACTGTAGTGTCGATGTTGGGGAGGCCTTCGGGCAGCTCCAGCTTCTCGTGCTCCTCCACCCGGATGACTATCCAGTCCTTCTTCCAATCATCCCACTTCCGAGAGGGAAACGATCGGAGGTACTTGAATGGGCACTTCTTGCGCTTCACGAAGTAGTAGAAGCCAAGGTACTCATTGCTCCTACCAGTGGTATGGACGGTGAAGAAGGTCCGGAAGAGTTCAATGCAGGGGGGATGCCCACCCACATCTCACAGAAGTGGACGAAGACGAACACAAGAAGAATGGAGTGGGGGCCAAGGTGGTACATCTGCAGACCATAGAAGTCTAGCAGCATCAAGAAAAAGGAGGAAAAAGGTGGGATCAACCCCACCATGGCGTACGAAGAGAAGTACACCATTTCGCCGGCGTGCTCCTTCTCAAACGGGAGCTCTCCCCCGACACGGACCAGGCGGTTGAAGAAGTCCAGGGACCATCCCATGAGGGCCCGGACCTTCTTCAGGTCACCGTCGGTCTTCAAACGACTCTCGCGGAGACCCAACTCCATCGCAGCACAGCAAGGCAGGAGAGGAAGAGCAAGCACAAGTTGGGAGTTTGAGCGCAAGATCAGATGAGAGGCGTAAAGAACCCCAGACGGTGCACGCTTTCCTTCTTAAGTAAGCCCTCACAACGCTTGGATTGAAACCGCAAGGAAGTCGAAGATATTACTCAAAAATCCTACCCTGCCGATGACAAGAGGGCCCGGGACCACCCGGACGATCAAGTCGAGGTTCTTACATAGGCGAACGGTTGTCATCATGAGGCGGGAAGCCCGAAGGCGGCGGCCTGACAAGGCGCGCAGAACCGATATGATTTTCGTATCGGGAACTGGCGACCTTCAATTATGTGAGATCCTCACGCCAAAGATCTCATCTGCTGCACACAGGATATGCCACGCGACGAAGATTTAACTCCAAACCATCGCCAATGGCACATCCGAAGACCTTTGAAGACTCAGTTCAAAAGTCGAAGGATGGACCCACCTCCGGCGGAATGACTTCACCCAAGGAGTCTTCCCCAGAGGTGGACCCAGGGGGCCACTATCGGCACCCTGGGTACCATATACCCCTTGGGATTGCAAAGATCTCAAGGGAATGTCATCTACTTGATTTGAAGACCTTTGGAGGCCCACATGTCCGATATAACTGGACCCGCTTCTCCAACATGGTTAGTCCCAGGGTCGCCACGTGTACTATCAAACCGGAGCTACCGCCCACAAGGGGGAAGCTCCGGGCTATGTACCGAAATAGCACCCCTGAACCTAACCCCAGACCGAGGGAAGCTCCAGAACTGACACATGTCAGGTAGCTCCGGACCTATCTGTTTCCCACAGTATGCTCCGGAGCTGCCACGTGTCCAACCGTCAGATCTTCAGCCTCTAACCTTCGGAAGACTCCACAACGATCCGGATCTTCAAAGGGGAATCAAGGACTTCAAGATCGGATTAAGTGTCATTAATACCATATTAATGACACACAATCGAACGACCTTAATTACCAGTAACGGTGCTGTCAAAGCCCATAAATCGGTCATTAAGGGCAATTAAACGTGTTTAATGTGTATCAATATCAGTAACCGCCAGGGCCACATGTCGGGCCAGGCTAACTTGTAACAGCCTGCCCTTGTACTATAAAAGGACAGGCCGACGATACATATGACACTCTCTGAACACATAGACGCGACGCGCTCACTCTACACCCTGAACTCACTTTGAGCTCATACAACCAATACAACACCAACACATCCCGTGGAGTAGGGTATTACGCTCAGGCGGCCCGAACCACGTAAATCTTCGTGTCTACTGTGTCATTTACACTTCACCTTCTTGAATCTTTGCGCGCCCTCACCGAACCTCAAACTCCTCTAACACTTTAGTAGTGTCGGGAGATCTACCGGATCAAAACCATTGACACACACTAAAAAAACATAGAAGTTAAAATTCTATTTAAGTGGGGTAGGATTTTAGCAGACCTAAAAGACCATAAGACAAACGGTGTGGATCATACCCTTATGGACCAGTTGGCACACCAACAAGGATTTACACCTTGTCCCAACCGCAAGGTCACTACGCTGAATCACGTTGAGATAACGATAAGAAGTCAGTCGCAAGAATTCCTATGGAATTCCTGACACGTAGTTTGGAAGCTACGCCCATGGAACGAGTGTCGGAAATATATACACGCTCAGATATGGATCTGGAAGGATCAAAAGGAATGGAACCATACATAGGCATGAAGTTTCTAACCACGTTAACACCCGAAGCAACACTGAGGGCAAGTAGATCCTATCAGATGGACACATATTGATTGATCAAACACAAGAGACGTACCTGTAAGATACAAAAAGGGATTTTCTGATTGAGTTCATCACCTTAGGGAACCCCAGTGTTGTGGTTAAGCAGAAAGAAAACAATCCCAGGACGAGCATCGTCTACCGAACATCAGATGAAGTAGTGGGAATACATGTCACCCTGAGTTGATGACTTGCTTAACCAGTTAAGAGAGTTAGGTACACTTGTGATTCAGATCAAGTTAATACCAATTCAAGATCATATATGCTCACATCATGAAGCTGTTGCTGGCGCCCCAATGTGGAAAATCTGAGTTTCCACGATAACGCCCTTCGTATTAATATCAGTCTGCTTCTTTAGTCGTATGGGCAAGATTGCAGTAGAGGAGCTAGTAGCAAACCTTCCTTGGACAAGCTTTGAAAGCCAAAGTCAAGGTAGTGGACCCCACAAAGTCTAAATATGTCACCTTCCGGGACCCTGCACGATACAGAATATCGAGTAGCACCAGTATGGTCAGAGATGAAAGAACGTCATTCTATGGCTCTGCCCGTAGTAAGGACCCTAAGAGGCAGAAATCAGAACCAGAGGTAGTCAACAGTAACTATAAACAAACAACCACCGTAAGAATCCACCACCATGGTAGTAAGTGTACCCTAGGAAGACACCAGTGTGGAGTACAAACGAATTTTTGGAACTAAGGCATGTTGCTTCCATGACCAGTCAGACCAGTTAAGACAATAGGAGCCACAACCTAATACCGTGAGTACAGATAAGGATGTTAGATATACGCGCCCTCAAGGTGTGCAATCACACGCATGACACGTACAAAGTCCTAAAGGGCAAGTACTGCTTGATACAACATACCAACAGTCAGATGCTAGAGGTGGAGAACTAGCTGCACAAATACTTGAACTTGTGGCTTGGAACACATATATATCAAGATCAAAGATCGACCATCTCAAGGCAGTGAAGATAACCTTGGAAAATAAAACTCTACCTACCTAAGACAACCTTCAAATCTCGAGGACGAGATTCTATTTAAGTGGGGTAGATCTGTCACAGCCCAAATTTTTAACCAAAGATAAAAATCGCTCAGAATTAAAAAAATTTAAACAAATCTCGAACAAACGTTATTGACAATAGAAAATCAGGAGATATGGGTGTATAAATACGAACACATACACATGTAAAGGTGAGATCATCACTAAATCCATCCAGACCAGTAAAGAGGAACAATCTATTGAAAAAGTATCATAGAATTTTACATTGATCCAAAACCTAAAACGAAACCCAATAAAACATGAAGTCAACTCAAATTACAAGCTTAAGGTATAGGGATTAAAATAAAAGTGACCAAATAACTGGAGCTAGGAAACCCTAATTCACAAGATGAGGAGACAAGTTGAGTTAAACCAAATTCAAATAAAAAGGTCCGGTTGAGCCCAAACCTAACTATAATGTATTTTAAAATGAGAGATAGTAATTAAATAATACATATAAGTATATGTGTGTGTGTGTCTATATATATATATATATATATATGTGTGCGCCAAATAAATATTTTAATGAACAAATCACATTAGAATATAGCCAACAAGAACCATAATCTAAATTATCCTAACTGGATTCAAATTCAAAATCAAATTAAACTGTAAACCAAAAAGGGAATTTAATTCTCAGTTCTGGGCTGAGCCCATCCCTCTTTTATATTTTTCTTCTCCTCCCTGGTCTGGCCCGTCCGGCCTCTCTTTCCTTTCCCTTTTTCTCTACAGCGGCCCAGCTGGCCAGTGCCCAGCCCACCTCCCTCTCCCCTCTTCCTTCCCTATCGCGGCCTAGTGCCTCCCTTCGCGTGGCCCAGTCCGGCCCGAACAGGCGAACCGCCTTATTCCACCTCCCGCCGCCTTCCCCTTCGAGCCCGACACACTTCCAGATTTCCGGTGACAAGACGCCGCCCGTCGCTCCCCACTGCACCGCGCCAGATGCTGAGTCTCCCTGCCATGATGTCGCCTCACACCTTTTCCTCCTCGCCATCATGGCATCGACGACGCGCACGCACCAAGAAACCGAGCGCCACCGCCTTTGCCCGCGCAAAAAGCAGAGCCGACCACCACCTCGCTGAACCGCCTCCTCGGCCTATAAAATGGCACCACTTCTTCTCCCAGGAGATCACACACCACCCCTCTCACTCCAACCACAGTCCAGTAAACTCGCATGGCCGCCTCGAGCAGGAATTCGGGAGTTCCCCATGTTCTTCCCCAATTTCGGCAACCTCGCCACATCCGAGCCGAGGTAACAAAAATTAAACTCTCTTACCGTTTAACCAATGTGTAGAACACATGGAACACGTGTTGTTTGGTCACTTAGAGCACTACCGGGTAGATCACGATGACCCCTCGTCGGCGCCGCCGCGCGCCATTGTTGCCAGCGAGCTAGGAGCTCCCTATACTTGAAAGGCGGCCTAGAGGGGGGGTGAATAGGCGATAATCGATAATTTAAACTTAAATCAGAGTTCTGAAAACAGAGAAGTCGGACTTGTCTGACTTCTAGTCGGACTTGTCTGACCTAAGTCGGACAAGTCTGATCAGGGTCGGATAAGTCCGAGATTACCTGCACGATCAGACCAAAAATCCAATTTTTAAGCGATCTAGTGAGAGATATCGATCCCTAGCAGTTCTACACGAAGTATGGAGTATAAAGAAAGCTGAGGGAGAGATAGCATGCGGAAAAACACTAGAATCAAAACTTGTGAGAACGAAAGAACAACAAGAGACAAACGATTTTATCCCGAGGTTCGGAACCACAAAGGATCCTACGTCCCCGTTGAGGAGTCCACAAGGGACCAGGCCTTCTCTAGCCTTCCTCTCACGAGTTGCCACAAGGGCCAACTCCCGATCTTCCACTATCACAAAGATTGTTACAAACTCCCCGATTACAAGAGATCACAAAGAAATCGCGGGGCGACGCCTAACCGTCTAGGGGAGAACCCCAAGAGCAACAAACACGCAATCACGAAGAAACTTAGCGAATCACACGTTGCTCAACCCCTCAACAAACCGTTTCTCCCAATCCTCACAAAGCACTCTTCACTCTCCCAAAAATTCGAATTTGGGCTCTAGAGGTGAAGAACAAGTGGAGAGAGGTTCTTGAGTTCAAATGGGCGTTCAGAACTGTTTATGGGTGTTAGGCATGGTTGGTGGGTTGAAACCACCCACTATTTATACTCCAAAAAGTCATTAGAGTCGTTTGACACAGCCCACGTCGGACATGTCTGACACAAGGTCGGACATGTCTGACCTCAAAGGTCAGGCCTTTCACTTCAGACTTGTCTGACCAAAACCACTTCAGACATGTCTGACATACAATCTCGGACATGTCTGAAATTCTGCAGATAGAACTCGGACAAGTCTGACTCTCTGGGACTTAGAAAATTTTCCTCAGTCCCTGGGAACAGATCCATCTCGGACATGTCCGACCCCCAGGTTCGGACAAGTCCGAAACTTCACAGGAACTCTCACTGGAACCCTTCCAGTGCCAATTCGGATATGTCTGACTTACAGATTCGGACATGTCCGAATTCCAACAGAGGGAATTCGGACATGTCTGACACCACAAGTCAGACAAGTCCGCCCAAGCCACAAAGACCCTACTAAAATCTTCTACTAAGGGGTTGAGCACCCGAATGACTCACTAAGTGTCTACGCGTCATGTCCCTCTTAATAGTACAGTTTTTCCTACGACTCAAGGAAAAAAATAGAAAATCCTATTTCTATTCTTCTTCGCCACAACTTTTCTCCTTTTGCCGTCTTTCTTCAAAGCTCCATTCCGTACTCCGGATCTGCGCTCATGCTCAACCAAGTTCATTACCACTTTAATGGTTCATCATCAATCCACCAAAACCCACAAGGGACCTAGATGCACTTACAATCTCCCCCTTTTTGGTGATTGATGACAACCAATTAAAGTCTTCGACAAAAATAAGATTTGATAGAATTTTTGAGTCTCAAGTGTATATGAGCTTTTGGAATAACAATAAAAGCAACTCATATACACTCAATCATCGTGGGGTGCCTATATGCTCGTGTGTGTGCAACAACGTGATAAATATGATGAAATGCACACGAGATCAATGAAGCATCATAATGATTATCATAAGGCATCAACAAACATCATTAAGAATTAACAGTCATAAACGAGTAACAAATAAGTACAAGACACACCACGATAGAAAATATGACTAGATACATGTCCATGTCCAAGAAAAAACACTAGAGAGACTAATACTTCTCCCCCTTCGGCATCAAGGCACCAAAAAGGAGAAAAGTGGACACTAAGACCTAGTCTACTCGGTGTATTCCTCGTCATCGTCGCTATCATCGTCGTCGTCGCTCTCCTCCTCGTAGACGCTCTCCTCACCGGAGTCGCCGAGAGCTGCAGGAGGTGCTGAGGAAGAAGCGCCGGTGCCGGTGAAGAACGCCATCTCCACCTCGGTGAGCTCCGGAAACTCCGGTGGCTCCTCGTCTGAGCTGGCGTCGTCGACTGGAGGAAGCTGGAGGTGCTCCCTGATGGCCGCGAGGTCCCTCTGGTTCCTCTTTGCCAAGCGGTGAGTCGACCTGCAGACGATGGAGATCGACTTCAGGATCTTGAGCAGTCCTGAGGAGCAAGATGGCTGCTGCTGGGGCACGGAGGATGAGCTGGGAGGCTGAGCAGACTTCCTCCTTGAGGAGCTGGGTCCTCCCTCTGCTGGTGCCGGTGCAGCCGCACGAATCGGGCGGTGAAGCTTGGAAGGCTTCTGAGGCACAAGGCGCCTATGAGGCACATCCTTCACAAACTTCTTCCCGGACACCGTCTCAATCAGCTTCATCAAGTACGGGGCATAGCAGCAGGACCTAGCCGGTGTCTCCGAGGCGAGGTAAATCTCCTCGTAGATATAGTCGAAGGCATTGAACTGCTGCTGCCCTGCCAAAAGCTGGATCAAATTTCTGCTGTTGTGGTTGATCCTGTTGGCATCCCCATCCTTGGGTGAGAGAGTCTTCCGTATCAGACGGTTCACCACGGCATGGAATGGCTTGAGGCCGTGGATATGAGGAGGGTCGGCTGGATACCCATCCTCATAGAAGCTCTCCATCTCCAGGAGGTTCACTATATCCATCTCATGGATCTTCAGTGAGTGCTGCAGACTGTCCTCCATCCCGAGAATGCGCGCAAACTCCTCATAGCTGACTTCGTACTTCACCCCATTGGTCATCCAGGTGAAGCCGTGCTTGTCAACCCAATAGAACACAGTTGCATAGAATTGGAGGATGACTTCCTTGTTCCATGGGTATTGGAGGCCCATGATCTCGCTGACTCCGTGGTGCTCGCAAGCGTCGAGCACCCCCTTGAAGAGAAGGTAGCAGTCCTTCTTCTTCAATGCAGCCTTCCAATCCACCCACTGCATCTCCGTGACTGGGTTCTTCTTGGTCGTGAGGACTGATCAGTAGTAATCCATGTGGAAGAAGCACCAGAAACGGGGGTCATTGCTCTCCCTTGGCATGTCATAACACCGCACATCTCTCATGTGCATGGTGTCGTGAATGTTCCTCCGGTAGTTCACTCTGTCGGTCGTGCATCGAGTGTCACCCACTGGAGAGTGCACGACCAACAGTCCGATCTCTTGTTGCCCTTGGGAGCTCGAGCTGCCCCCCTGACCACTGTGAATGGTGAGTTGACCGCTTGCAGGTCGCTTGGAAACCACCTTCTTTGGTCGCTTTGATGGTTGAGCCGAAGAATCGGGACCCGCGGGCTCCTTGCCTCTTTTGTCGTGACCCATAGCTAGAAAAAGATACAAGGATAGGTAAGAGTCAAGGCAAGAGAGATAGAGCAATTAACTTGATAGTTTCGATAGAAATTAGGCCTCAGAGTTATACAGGATCGGACATGTCTGACTGGAAAGTCAGACTTGTCTGACTCAGGAATTTCGGACATGTCTGAATTTCAGAGTCAGACTTGTCCGACCTGTACAGAACTGACCCTAATTGCTAAGGAAACTAAGCAAATCAATTTTTCTACCGACCAAATTTTGCAACAAGGTTTTAAACAAGCCTAGGAACAATTTCAAGGGCATAAATTTGCAATCTTGCCGCTAGATTTAGAATTGAGAGGAAAGATGCGGAAAAATACCTTCGGATGGAGAAAAGGATTGAAGAACTCCGAAGGGGATGTGAATCCTCCTCCTCCGAGGGAGATTTTCCCTCAAGAACTCCTCACAAGTGCCTCAAAAGCAATGTGAATCGCCTTGGGAGGTTTGAGAGAGATGGAGATTAGGGTTTGAAGTGAGGAGAGAGAAGGAAAGGAAACCGTCGGACTCTTTGAAGGGGCTCGGACTTCCCACGTCGGACATGTCCGAATTTGACTTCGGACAAGTCCGAGTTCTCTCTGCAGACTTAAAACCCACTTCGGACATGTCTGACTTTTGTTGGACTTGTCCGACTCCCCCTGAGTGTATGCAATGTGCAAACACTTGGGGATCTAAAGAAGGGAATATATGGACATTTTGGACAAGTTTTTGCAAATATCTTTGACAAAAATAATCAGTAAGCAACCAACACTCAAACTATGATCATTTTCACCAAAGAGAAGTTTAGAACATAGTTTTCAGGAAAAATAGATGAGATTTTCGAAGAACACACAACATTTTGAAGTTGAAAACTAGTAGCAATCAGATGTGCACGACTCAAGCAACGTTTCGAGAATCCAAGATATTTAGCTCACTCCTTAGTTCACAAAAGCGTCTCTCATCAAGGGGTTTGGTGAAGATATCCGCCAATTGCTTCTCACTTCTAACATGAGAGATAACGACATCTCCCTTGATAGAGTGGTCTCGCAAGAAATGGTGATGGATGTCTATGTGTTTGGTTCTAGAATGCTCGACGGGGTTGTGAGCAATCTTGATGGCGCTCTCATTGTCACATAGGAGAGGAATATGGCTCAGATTGTAACCATAATCCCTAAGAGTTTGTCGCATCCAGAGAAGCTGCGCACAGCAACTTCCGGGTGCAACATACTCCGCTTCGACTGTGGAAAGGGCAATGGAGTTTTGTTTCTTGGAAGACCACGCAACCAAGGACCTACCAAGAAATTGGCATGTCCCGGATGTGCTCTTCCTATCTACCCTACAGCCCGCATAATCCGCATCGGAATAACCGACGAGATCAAACTTGGATCCTTTAGGGTACCAAAGACCTAGATTAGGAGTGTGAACTAAATACCTAAGGATCCTCTTAACCGCTGTCAAGTGACACTCTTTTGGAGTGGCTTGGAATCGAGCACACATGCACACACTAAGCATAATGTCGAGTCTAGAAGCACAAAGATAAAGCAAAGAGCCAATCATAGAACGGTATACCTTTTGGTCCACGCTCGCTACTTCTTCGTTTAGTCCTAGATGCCCGTTTGTTCCCATAGGTGTCTTGATGGGCTTCACCTTCTCCATGCCAAACTTCTTGAGAATGTCATGAGTGTACTTGGTTTGGCATATGAAGGTCCCTTCCTTGAGTTGTTTTACTTGGAAACCTAGGAAAAACTTCAACTCCCCCATCATAGACATCTCAAATCTCTCTGTCATGATTTTGGAAAACTCATCACAAAAATTCTTGTTAGTAGAACCAAATATGATATCATCAACATAAATTTGGCATACGAACAAGTCATTATCAAAATGCTTAGTGAAGAGAGTATAATCGGCTTTCCAAATCTTAAAACCATTTTGAGTGAGAAAATCCCTAAGGCACTCATACCAAGCTCTAGGTGCTTGTTTGAGGCCATAGAGAGCCTTACACAACTTGTAGACGTGATCGGGATGCTCTTCATCTTCAAATCCGGGCGGTTGCTCCACATAAACTTCCTCCTTGATTGGACCGTTGAGGAATGCACTTTTCACATCCATTTAATATAACTTGAAATCATGGTGAGTAGCAAAAGCCAATAATATGCGAATAGGTTCAAGCCTAGCTACGGGAGCAAAGGTTTCATCGAAATCCAAACCTTCAACTTGAGCGTATCCTTTTGCTACAAGTCTTGCCTTGTTTCTTGTTACCACCCCGTGTTCATCTTGTTTGTTGTGGAACACCCACTTGGTTCCAACAACATTTGCATTTGGTCTCCTCACGAGTTCCCACACCTTGTTCCTCTTGAAGTTGTTGAGCTTTTCTTGCATCGCCATTACCCAATCCGGGTCTTGTAGAGCCTCTTCTACTTTCCGTGGCTCTAGAGAGGAAACAAAGGAATAGTGTTCACAAAAGTTAGCCATACGTGAGCGAGTAGTTACCCCTTTGGAGATGTCTCCAAGTATGTTGTCAACGGGATGGTCCCGTTGAACGCTTTGATGAACTCTTGGGTGTGGTGGTTGAGCTTCTCGATCATTGTCTTCATTTTGATCATTTTCTTGATCTCCCCCTTGATCCAAGCCTCCTCCTTGATTTTGATCTTGTCGAGATTCATCTTGAGGGTCTTGATCTTGTTCATGTGGGGGATTTGCATCTTCTATGCTTGCTTGAAGATCATTTGGATCATGTGGTCGCACATCTCCAAGTGCCATTCTCCTAAGTGCTTCTTGTGGAGTCTCCTCTTGATCTAGCACACACTTATCAACTTGCTCCACTTGAGAGCCATTAGTCTCATCAAACACTACGTCATGTGCTACTTCAACAATCCCGGAGGACTTGTTGAAGACACGATAGGCGTAGGTGTTTGAGTCATAGCCAAGCAAGAAACCTTCATCGGATTTTGAAGCGAACTTCGAATTCCTAGGCTTCTTGTTGAGAATATAGCACTTGCTCCCGAAAACACGAAAGTATGAGATGTTGGGTTTGTTACCGGTTAGGAGTTCGTATGAGGTCTTCTTCAAGAGTCGATGAAGATACAACTGGTTTATGGCATGGCAAGCGGTGTTAACCGCTTCCGCCCAAAATCGGTCGGACGTCTTGTACTCATCAAGCATCGTCCTTGACATCTCAATTAGAGTCCTATTCTTCCTCTCCGCTACTCCATTTTGTTGAGGGGAGTAGGGAGCGGAGAACTCATGCTTGATTCCTTCTTCATCCAAGAAGTCTTCAACTTGAGTGTTCTTGAACTCCTTCCCGTTGTCGCTCCTAATCTTCTTGATTCTTAAGGAAAACTCGTTTTGAGCTCTCCTCAAGAACTTCTTGAGAACTACTTGGGTTTCACCTTTGTCATGCAAGAAAAATACCCACGTGAAGCGAGAAAAATCATCAACGATAACTAGACCATACTTGTTACCGCCAATGCTAATGTAGGCGATCGGTCCGAATAGGTCCATGTGTAGTAGCTCCAAGGGTCTTGAGGTTGTCATGATGTTCTTGGATGGATGTTGAGCTCCTACTTGCTTTCCGGCTTGACATGCGCTACATGGTCTATCTTTCTCAAAGACAACATCTTTTAGTCCACGGATATGATCCCCCTTAAGAAGTTTTTGCAAGTTTCTCATCCCAACATGGGCTAGCCTTCGGTGCCATAGCCATCCCATGTTAGTTTTCGCCATTAAGCACGTATCAAGTTGGGCTTTATCCGTGGAGAAATCCACAAGGTAAAGCTTTCCCTTGAGTACGCCCTTAAAGGCGATTGAGTTGTTGCATCTTCTTAAGACGGTCACACCGTTGTTAGTGAAAAGACAATCATAACCATTATCACATAATTGAGAAATAGACAAGAGGTTGTAATCAAGTGAATCAACATGAAGTACATTGGAAAGAGTGTGTTTCGAGGAGATAGCAATTTTACCGGTGCCAAGGATTTTCCCTTGGCTATTATCCCCAAAGAAGATTCCTTCACTAGGATCTTCATTCTCCTTGTACTCTACGAACATCTTCCTCTCTCCGGTCATATGATTAGTGCATCCACTGTCAAGAACCCAATTTGATCCACCGGAGGAGTATGCCTACAAAAGAGTTATGCCTTTCCTTTAGGTACCCAAACGGAGTTGGGTCCTTTGATGTTAGCCACAAGACATTTGGGCACCCACACGCAAGTCTTTGGGCTCTTGCGGAGTGGCCCAACATATCTAGCATAAGTCTTGCCAAATTTGTTCCTCAATAAAACATAAGAAGCATCAAAGTCATGGAACAAAGGATGAGGTTCATTTTTAGGCATACAAGATGTTGAGACAATGTTCTTTCCTTTATCTTGGGTGGATGAACCTTCCTTGACAAAAACAATCAAGTCTTTGTTATTCTTGGGGGCTTTGCCATTTTGCCTCCGCTCCTGAGAATAACCAAGACCATCCTTGACATGGGGAGGTCTTACATTGGTGTATGCACTAAGTGCATAGGCCACCTTCTCCTTGTCAAAGATGCCACCTTTTGGTGCTTGTTTGTTTTGTGCCAAGTTAAGTTCATCCTTAAGTTTTAGGATCAAGCTTAAGCACATGCAAGTGTGAACTTCCTCGGATGAAATCTTTTGAGAAGATGAGCTCTTTGAGGAAGAAGGTGTATTGATCTTAAGTGACTCAACCTTTGTATCTAGAATCTTGTTAACCTTTGTCAAGTTAACAAGTTCATCCTTGAGCTCAACGGTCTTGTCCTTAAGGTTTGAGCATGCTTCCTTGCTCATGGCAAGGTCATGCTCCAATGCATTGCTTCTTTCTCTCTCGCGCTCGAGGAGCTCCTCAAGCTCTTGACATCTCTCCAATTTTTGGATGAGCATGCCCTCTTGACGCTCAAGGAGATCCTCCTTCTCGGAGATTTCATCCATAATAAAGTTCATCTTTCTCATGGCACTCTTACTTAAGCCTTTAAGCATGGATTCAAGTTCACTACCACTATCAAATTCATCACAAGAAGTTATAGAGGGAGTGGGTTTAGATTTGACCTTTCTCCTTCCCTCTTTGCCATGAAACATGTGGACTTGAAATCATCAAGGTTGGGGAAAAGCTTGCTTGCACTTGAGCTCTTTCCGATGGCAATGGTTGCCACCTTCTCTACATCGTCGGAAGATGAGTCTTCATTTGAGTCCCATTCTCTTCCAAGATGGGCATGTCCCGATGGCTTCTTCTTCTTGAAGAGCTTCTTATCTTGGGTCTTGCCCTCCTTCTTCTTGCTTTCATTGTATGGGCAATCCGCAATGAAGTGCCCATGTTCACCACACTTGTAGCAAGTCTTGTTCTTTGGCTTCTCCTTGCTCTTGCCTTCTTGGTGATAGCCTCCCTTCTTCCTTCTCATCATCCTTCTAAACTTGTTGATGAAGAAAGCTTCTTCCTCATCGGAGTCCATTCTCTCATCATCACTTGCATCTTCATTGTAGGATGTGGAAGTTGCTTTGAGGGCTATGTCTTTCTTCTTTGATGAGGCAAGCTTTTGGAGATCGTTGTAGAACATAGCTTCCTTCTCCATCATCTCATTGTTGATTATCCTCCCAAGCACTTCTTCCGGAGTCATATTGGTGTAGTCGGGGCTTTCACGGATCAAGGAGCAAAGAGCGATGTTTCGAGGCATGAATGCCCGAAGCATCCTCTTCACCACTTCATAGTTCGTCCATCGAGTGCTTCCATAGGCACGAATCTTGTTCACGAGCACCTTGAGGCGGTTGTACATGTCTTGGGGCGACTCACCATCCATGATGGTAAATCTCCCAAGCTCTCCTTCGATCATCTCAATCTTCGCCTCCCGGATGACTCGGTTGCCCTCGTGCGCCGTCTTGAGTGTATCCCAAATATCTTTGGCCACTTCCAAACCTTCGACTCGGTTGAATTCATCCCGAGTCAAAGATGAGGTTATGACTCCTACGGCTTGAGCATTGCGATGAAGTAGGATAGCTTGTTGTGGAGTGACGTCTTCCTCATTCCTTGGCATATGAACTCCGGTTTGCACAATCTGCCACAAACTAGGATTCAAAGAGATTAAATGCATCTTCATATTGTGTTTCCACATTGAATAGTCATTTCCATTGAATTGAGGAGGTTTGCCAAGTGGAATAGACAAATAGTGATTGTTAGCATGAAGACGATCATAATCAAAGTGAGTTTGAGTATAGTCATCGTTACTCTTCTCCTTCTCTTTGTTGATCTTGGGTTGTTTCCCTAGCTTCTCCCGAAGCTTCGCCTTGAGTTGGCGAGTCTCTTCATCATCCTTCGGATCATCAAGAAGAATGTCGTAGTTCTTGTCATTTGAGCCTTCACCCTCGACATATGAGGTATCATCCTTGTTCCTTTCTTCCGCCATTGATTCTCCGAGATGTTAGTCTCTTCCGGAGAAACCTGCTCTGATACCAATTGAAAGGCAGCCTAGAGGGGGGTGAATAGGCGATAATCGATAATTTAAACTTAAATCAGAGTTCTGAAAACAGAGAAGTCGGACTTGTCTGACTTCTAGTCGGACTTGTATGACCTAAGTCGGACAAGTCTGACCTGGGTCGGATAAGTCCGAGATTACCTGCACGATCAGACCAAAAATCCAATTTTTAAGCGATCTAGTGAGAGATATCGATCCCTAGCAGTTCTACACGAAGTATGGAGTATAAAGAAAGCTGAGGGAGAGATAGCACGCGGAAAAACACTAGAATCAAAACTTGCGAGAACGGAAGAACAACAAGAGACAAATGATTTTATCCCGAGGTTCGGAACCACAAAGGATCCTACGTCCTCGTTGAGGAGTCCACAAGGGAACAGGCCTTCTCTAGCCTTCCCCTCACGAGTTGCCACAAGGGCCAACTCCCGATCTTCCACTATCACAAAGATTGTTACAAACTCCCCGATTACAAGAGATCACAAAGAAATCGCGGGGCGACGCCTAACCGTCTAGGGGAGAACCCCAAGAGCAACAAACACGCAATCACGAAGAAACTTAGCGAATCACACGTTGCTCAACCCCTCAACAAACCGTTTCTCCCAATCCTCACAAAGCACTCTTCACTCTCCCAAAAATTCGAATTTGGGCTCTAGAGGTGAAGAACAAGTGGAGAGAGGTTCTTGAGTTCAAATGGGCGTTCAGAACTGTTTAGGGGTGTTAGGCATGGTTGGTGGGTCGAAACCACCCACTATTTATACTCCAAAAAGTCATTAGAGCCGTTTGACACAGCCCACGTCGGACATGTCTGACACAAGGTCGGACATGTCTGACCTCAAAGGTCAGGCCTTTCACTTCAGACTTGTCTGACCAAAACCACTTCAGACATGTCTGACATACAATCTCGGACATGTCTGAAATTCTACAGATAGAACTCGGACAAGTCTGACTCTCTGGGACTTAGAAAATTTTCCTTAGTCCCTGGGAACAGATCCATCTCAGACATGTCCGACCCCTAAGTTCGGACAAGTCCGAAACTTCACTGGAACTCTCACTGGAACCCTTCCAGTGCCAATTCGGACATGTCTGACTTACAGATTCGGACATGTCCGAATTCCAACAGAGGGAATTCGGACATGTCTGACACCACAAGTCAGACAAGTCCGCCCAAGCCACAAAGGCCCTACTAAAATCTTCTACTAAGGGGTTGAGCACCCGAATGACTCACTAAGTGTCTACGCGTCGTGTCCCTCTTAATAGTACGGTTTTTCCTACGACTCAAGGAAAAAATAGAAAATCCTATTTCTATTCTTCTTCGCCACAACTTTTCTCCTTTTGCCGTCTTTCTTCAAAGCTCCATTCCGTACTCCAGATCTGCGCTCATGCTCAACCAAGTTCATTAGCACTTTAATGGTTCATCATCAATCCACCAAAACCCACAAGGGACCTAGATGCACTTACAATACTCGAGCAACCTTGTCCTACGTGCTTGTGTTAGCTCGTAGCACGTGTAGGTGTAGTTATTTGGAGGAGAGGACCACCAGAAGCGTGTTCCCGACATGCCGCCTCCAAGACCGCCACCCTACCTCGCCGCCGGTCGTCGTGGGCCTCGCCCCGGGCGACGCGGTCAGTCCACCACCTTCCACGCGTGCTAGAACACGCAGAAGGCCAGCTTTCCTGTCATTTTGGCAAACGCATGCGAGTTTCCCCGAGCTCCACTGCCGCTCGCCGCCGAGGCGTGTCGCCGGCCATCGTGGGCGTCAGCCCGGCCAGTCAGAGCGCATCAGAATGATCCTTACACCCAGGAACGCATCCCTGTGCTGATGTTTGGTTGATCCCTCGTGCGCGCGAGTAGATCACCGGTGTGCCGCCCTGCGCGGCGGCCACCGCCCGCAGCCAACCGCCGTCGGTGTCGCTCCGGCCCAACCGAGCTCGCTAGGAGGTGTCCCCCTCCCGTAGGCACGCACCCGTCTTCCCATACCAGCGAGCAACTCGCGTAGTCCCGCGCTCGGCCGCCGCCGCGGCCATTCCGGCAGGCTACCGCCGCCTCCCTTGTCCAGCCTCATGTGGCGCCTACGTGGCACGCACGTGGCCGCCACCAAAGCGCCCCGTCAGCGCCACCTCAAGGCTGCACACGCACGACCCCCTAGCCCCATTGAGTGCACTCGGTTCACGTGGACCCACGCCCCTAGTCCCACCTGCCAGCAAATGGACGATGGAGGAATCGTCGGGTACACACGCACATGCACACAAACGATTCGGAGCCCACAGTCAGCCTCAGCCCAGCACAGAAAAAGCTAGGTACACCATTTAGTGCACACAGAAATATGAAAAACACATTTCTTATTGTAAGAAAAAACCGTAAAATATCCTAAAAATCATTAATTGCTTTTAGAACATATTAGGGTGATTTATTGTATAAGTTACACGAAAATATTGTGTTAAATATTAATGGTTTGCAAAAATGAACGAACCAAATAGGAATTAACGAGAAATAATGTTTAGCTTCTAAATTGATAATCATTTTATGAATAATTTTCTAGAAGCTCAATAGAACTATTTGGTGACTATTAGAACATAAAAACAGGGGTCAGCCACCCAAATTAATTATAGAAATGTTCGACCTGTAATCATCTAGAAGGTATTAGAAATATCGTTTGATATTGATGTGTCAAAAAATATAGTATTTAACTAGTATAGAATATGGAGTGGCAAAATAATGATCATCTTTATAGGAAACTAATTGAATTACCAATAGTCAACGGGAAATCACATAGAAACTCGTGGAAGAATAGTTTCCTCATAGATAATTATCAAGAAACCCTAGAAAATACTGCTAGGCATATATATTATAATGTAAGTAGAAATTTAATAATATAAATTATAGGATAAAGCATTCATTATAATTCCCATAGTAAAATCAAGTGAATATGCATTATTATTAAAATGCACATAGAAACTCTAAATTGAATGATCTCTCAACAAATGATCTTATAAATATATCTAAGGGTATATTATTAGGACTTTTAGAATAGTAAATGGTTAAAATAAATTATAGGATAACTTACTAAATATCATCACCATTATAGAAAACAATTAGAGAGCTAATAGATAATAGAAACTCTCACGTAATGTCTAAACAGAATAGACCCTACACTAGTAACCCACTGGAGTTAACAACCACACTCTAAAGAAGTTCTAAAATAAGTTCATAAATGTTATAAGACATTAAGAAAATAATAGATTAAGAAGTGATATAAATTAACGAGTCATACCCTGATCATCATTAAAAATATCAAGTTGGCTCGAGAATATCAGAACATATGCTTAGACTCTAAAATAAGTGAGTCTTGCATTAGTAAAAAATTGGTGAATATACTATTGTGAAGATAGGATAATTATAAAGAAGTCTCATAGACGTTATTGTTAACTCGTTGACCGTAGCATAAGTAATTTACAATACGAACTAGTGAATTAACCATAATGGTCACAAACACGGTATAACTAGAAGACTCTATAAAACCGTTATAACCATCCAATGATCATTTGATTGGTTAAGGAAATAGTAATGTTTCCAAATAAGCCACCAGTAGAATGTAATATTCATTGCTAAGCCATATAATTGTCTTAATAACCACGTTATGAAATGATTGTTTGTAATTATTGGGGTTTTATTTGGATTTCTTAGATCTTTATCATTGAATCGTATTTTTTCGTGTAGCTACATACTTAGTAATCGGAGTGTTCGCAAAGTAGGTATTCAAGACCCGAATCATGAAGAACAGGACAAAGACTTCGATAAATCACTATAAAGGCAAGCTCTAACTTCTTGATCATATTTCACCTATGTTTTGCAATCGCACTTATGGCCTATTTTTATTGCATGACTGTATGTCTATTTTAAAATATTGTTACGCTATGAACCACTTGATGTGGTAGCATGAGTTATGTTGATGACTGAGTGTCGGTGTTAGATACTAGCCAACGATGAACAGTAACACATAAGTTACTCGCTATCAATGGATTGAAACAAGACACGGTATCAGTTACGATAATAGCAGTGACTATCACAATCCCCTTCTTGACCTTGACAACACAACCCCTTGACAACCTAACAGCTTCATCACTGCGCTATAGCAGCAATGTGAGCACCTCCTTGTTAGTACTATGCTTAGGAACCCCTGCGATGTTCGCATCGCGAACCACTACACATTGTATACATGATTGTAAAATGTGTTAAAAGGTGTTTGGTGGTGTGAGTTAGGATATGGGTGTGATATTAATGAACTATGTGTTTCAAGGGGATGGGTGGTCGAGGCGGGTATGGTGATGGGATGTTGCGGGCTCCCTAAGAGGTATACCAGCTGCGGCTGTGTATTCGGTGTAATCCATCGATTGGCGCTGAGTGCTTCAGTAATAGTCTGATGACCATGTTTTTCGGACTAGCCTTGTGCTGAGTACTTCAGTTTAGTTCGATACTGGGTGTTCCGAACTAGTCCTCTAGCCAAGGACGGATGGAGCTGCCTCACCAATATAAGGGCCGGTTCATTTGACCTCAACATAGTGATTTCGTACAACCACAGAACCTGTATGGGCAGGACTCCCCCTACCTTTCTGGTAACTACCACAAGAGAAAACCTGGAGAGCCATGGAGGACACGGTGGACCAGGAAATGGCACAGAGACCGAGGGTCGTCTGGTGTCTGGCTCGTTTGGTAATACCTGAATAGCCCATGGGTCGGGCCAAGGTGTGATTGTGGGGTTACGCGGGAAAGATGGGATGAGCATCATTTCATACCCTTGCTAGGTGTGCATGGCTTGTGAGTAAAGTGTACAAACTCTGCAGAGTCTTAATCTATCCGAATAGCTGTTGTCATAGTCTTGGCACACTATGCTTTGGGCTCCTATTGATTAGTATTAGCACATCTCCTTGAAGTGTGTTTGTGGGTGGCCGAGGCTGCCGTGTTTTGGGAAAGAGTTGGCATGCGTACCGGAGTCATCAGGGCCTTGGGTCCGAAGACTCATATAAAAGGGAGGGAACTGGCGGGATGGTCTGAAACTACCCCAGGGCCCACCAACTATAATAATATTGATTCAACTACCTCTCCCTCTTATTGCAAAACCCTTTTCAAAGAGAACCTGCATAAAATGCTTTTCGGCAAAACTAAGCCGTATGGCCTCTCCTTGCTACAAGCCCCAATGCATGATACACCTCCCCTTGAGTAGTGTTAGGGCTTGCGGAGTACCTTATGTACTGACTCTTTCTTTATATGTGGTTTTATCAGAAGACAAAGAAGCTGAAGCGTGTGAGGATGACGACTAGGTCTAGTTCTACTTCCCAAGTCTGCTTGTTGGGCATGGCGTCGTTCTGCTATGCTATTTTGGAGATTTCTTCTATTTTGGTGATCATCTCCGACCACACCCAATGTAATCTAGATCATGTTTGTAAGACTTATACTGTTTTTAAATAAATAATCGTTGTATGGAACTCGATCTATTCTATTGTGCGTACCAACTACAGATCCAGGGATCAGTACGGGATGCACAAGTGGACCCACGGAAGGCGGGTCCTGACAAATCCAATACACAAACACCCCTTGGAGTAGGATATTATGCTCAGGCGGCCCGAGCCACGTAAAACTCCATGTGCCACCTCGCTCTTGGATCTTGATTTTGCTCTCTACCTAAATACGAACCTTTGCGGACTACTTGGAAGTGTCATTGTTACACTTCGATATTTGGCGCGCCAGGTAGAGGGTTTTCAAGATCTTCAAAATGGTGAACTCAGCTGCCGCATCGAATGGACTGGCTGGAGAAGATGTTGGTGGAAATCCTGCCAATGCGCAGAAATTGACCCATGTCGTTCCACCACCAGCACCACCTGCTGCAGTAGCAAACACTACACATCATGATGGTGACTTTGAGTCGGTCACATAATCGACCAACAACTCAGAGAATGCGTTGAACGCAGCGCAGACTCTCCTCCAGCATCCTCCAGCGCCGAGAGCTCCTCCGGTCGCGCTGGAACAATGGTGTGCTGATGTTGAGCATCTGGTTGTAGCCGCAGCCACAGCGCTCAACAACCAGGGCCTGCCCGATACAGGGTAGACACCTTCCCATAACAGGACCTTGTCTGGAAGACTTGGTCCTATAGTCTCGCAGCTTAGGAGAGTGCGCCCTCTCAGCATGCAACATCTTTACCCTCAGGGGCTCATCATAATCATACGGCGTCGAGGTTCCTGACTCAAGATCTCTGGTCAGAGCCCGACCGCCGGTACATGAGGTGGGATGCCTGTGTCAACATCGAGCATAGTCGCGAGAGGCGACTTGCTCATGAAAACCCTTCTCCTCTGGGAGTTGGAGGCAGCTGTTCAGCCCTTGCCTTACATCTTCGCATGCTGGAGTGGCCATCCAAGTTCCGACCTCATTTGCCGGAGAAGTATGATGGAACAGTCAATCCCGTCGAATTTCTTCAAATCTACTTCACCGCTATCCTCGCGGCAGAAGAGAATGAGGTCGTCATGGCCAATTACTTCCTAGTTGCTTTGACCGAGACTGCTAGGTCCTAGTTTATGAGCCTACTGCCTGACTCCATCTACAGTTCGGCGGAGTTATGTTGCCAGTTCACCCCAACTTCGGGAGCTCCTACACCCGGTCTAGCACCGAGCTGGACCTTTTTATTGTACACTAAAAGCCGGGAGAGTCACTACAATCCTTCATCCAGAGATTCTCTTCGGTGCGTAATACAATTCCTTCTATCTCAAACACATATGTGGTTGTCACCTTCTGATAGGGTGTTCAGGATAAGAAGATGTGAGACCTATGTGTGCTGAATACGTTGGCTTTGACGATAAAAGTTTTGAATACTACCAAAACATGTTTTTAACAAGGTACAACTCTAGTTTCGAGCTCCCACAAGGTCCGACAATAGGTCCGACTTGTTTTGGGTAGCTCCGGTGAGCTTTGTCTTTAGCTTCGACATGTCTTTGATAGCTCCAACATATTTTTGTTAAGCTTCGACTTGCTTTTTCTTGCTCCGGCTTTTTGGTTGATTAGTTCTGACTAGTTTTGGTTAGCTCCGATGCTAGGTCCTGCTAGCTTTGGTAAGCTCCGGTTCAAGGTCCGGTTAGCTTTGGCAAGGTCTGATGCTAGTCTGCAATGGTTCTGCTTTTACCGTGCAATATTTCGAACTTTCTTTACATCTATGGAACATATGCTTAGTATTATTTTACTAATTTTTTGATGTGTTTTGGTGGTTATGACTGATATCTTTTTGCTATGGTTTGCAACATGCTTATGTGAGGTGCTCACGTAAGGTGTTGTGGTTTTCGGAACCGACGAGAGTCAAGTCGAGGACTTGTGCTCAGAAGTATTGGTTGTTTATCCATGTGCAGGTGTTGCTTGAGTTCAAGTCATGGCTGGTGACGGGATCAATTGGACTAGTCTCAGGGAGGAGAGGAGGTTCCAACAACCAAGTTCGGGAGGAATTGTGGTTGAGCTCATCAGGAGGTCTCATAGGGTGATTGAATCAAGGGCAGTGCATATGAAGGAAATTGGATGTCGAAGGAAGGTGTTCGCACGTATGCATGCGGTGCATGATGTGGCAACATGGTTCTGAAGATGGGTTATAGAAGGAAAAATCTGATTGGAAGGATCGGATCGTATTGGATAATAACTTTGGTAGCGGAGAAGTCGGTTATGGCTCGCTATGTTATGGTAGATTTTGTGAGTTTTATGAAAATACATTGTGTTTTAGGAATACAGGATGTGTTCCTGAGTTTTTTAGGAAGTCTCAAGATTGTATCTATCTGCGAATAGGAAGATCTTGAGCAGTTATGAAAAGTTTCAATTCGTGAATTGAGTAGGATTAGATCCTAGTTTGAGTTGAGTTGACCTTCAGGCTGGTTATATAAGCAAGGAAGGCCAGAGCTCGGTGGAGACGACTTTTGGGGCTGTTCCTCTTGTGTTCTATTGAATAAATATTGTAGTTTAAAGGAACTTTTGTGCCTTGTTCGTCTGACTTGTTGTCTACAAGTTTTTCTCGTCGAGTTTCTGCACAGCACTACCTTTCTTTGGTGGTTTTATTATAACTTGATTTTTACAGATCCAATTGACGTGATTCTTTTTGGGTTGTCTTCACAACTTGATTATCTATCATCTGTGAAAATTTCATGGTCATTGGATTTGTGGTTTTGGATCTACATGAGTTTCTTTACAGTATTGTAGAACTGTTTTTTACTCGGTAGAACAGGTTGACCTTTGTTCGATCTTTAGATCGTAACTTGGGTTTTTATCGACGGATTTCCGTGATTCTTGTTGTCATGTATTTTCGACTTGATTATCTACAATATCTACTACTTTTGTCATGGTAGGACACGTTTAGATTAGTCGCACACACGTTTTCTTTAATAGATCATTTTTCGCCGAGGGGTTTTCATTGCTTCTACTAAAAAAGTTTGAATATACCATTCACCTCCCTCATCTGGTAGCTTTTCACGTGCTCTTCGATCCTACAAAAGATGCTGGAAAAGCTGGCAACCAAGGATGTCAGCAGTGTCATGGAACTCTCCAGCCTGAATGACAAATGTGCTAGAGTTGCGGAGGGCCGTGAGATGCACTCCAAACCAGCTACAGATGTTGGTAAGTCTGCCTCCAAAGCCGGAGCTACTGCCAATGGCAGTGGAAAAAAGAAAAAGAAGTGAAGTGCCAAGAAGAAGTCACTTGTCGGCACACCTACAGCTACCGCTGCTGCAACACCAGGTGGTCAGGGGCCACGCCCCGACAAGCGATCTTGACCATCGTCTGAAGATGGCGACAAGATGTGGTGTCCGATCCACAAGTCTACAGCCCACAAGCTTGAAGACTATCGTGAAGTCAAGAAGCTTGCTGAACGCAACAACAAGCATCAAGATGACACACCTTTCCTCCAGTGGGAAGGAAAATAAAAAGTCGACGAAGCTCTGTCTGATCAGGAGTTAGACTTCTAAGACTCCAAGAAGGCGTTAAGGTGGTCTACTACACCGTCAATGACTCTGACACTAACTCCGACAATGAACGTCAGAAGACTCTACATATGATGTATGGAGGGTTCTGGGACATTACCTCTCGGTGCATTGCGAAAACTTTGCATCGAGAGATGGCTGCTGCTGCTCCCACCGCCAAGGCGGAGCCCCATCAAAAGTGGATGGACACTCCCATCACCTTTGATGCTTCAGACTGTCCGAAGAACATGGCAGGAGCTGGACAATGGCCCCTGATGGTCTCCTCGACTATCAACAATATTCATCTCTTCTATGTCTTGGTGGATGGTGGCGCAACTCTCAATTTGATCAGCTTAGCAGCCTTTGTGAAGCTCCAGCTCAGCCTCTCGGACCTAAGGCCCTCGCGCCCTATCTCCGGAGTGGGTCCGGGAGCTATAAGACCTCTCGGCTCTATTACTCTCCTGGTGACCTTCGGGACACGAGAGAACTACCGGTCTGAGAAGCTGGTATTTTATGTGGCACACATCAACTTACCCTTCAATGCCATCCTAGGAAGGCCAGCCCTGTATAGGTTCATGGCAGTGGCCCACTATGGCTACCTAATGTTGAAGATGCCAACTCCATCAGGTGTCCTCCGGATCTGAGGGGATCGCATTGCTAGAGTCACTGCGCTGGAAAAGCTTCATGCGCTCGCAATAGCGCAAGAAGCTAAATCCGACAAGGAGCAATCTGCTCAGCAACCTCCGAGCCCGCGCTAGTGCAGCTCAACCTCTGCACCTCATGTGCGTCAAGCGGCGACACCGACGTTCCCTGTCAAAGTCGTCCAAATCGGTTCTGATGTCACTCAAACCACTCGTATATTGGGAGGTCTAGGTGACAAATAGGAACTCACACTCATCACTTTCCTCCGGGAAAATGTCGACGTGTTTGCATGGCAACAGTCACAAGTACCTGGGGTCCACAGGGAAGTGATCGAGCACCATCATAAGTTCTACCCCGACGCACGGCCTATACAGCAGAAGCCCCGAAAGCAATCTGTTGAGCGACAGAACTTCATCCGAGAAGAAGTCAAGAAGTTTTTTGATGCTGGATTCATCCGGGAGGCACATCATCCACGATGGCTGGCAAACCCAATCATTGTGCCAAAGGTCGGGGATAAGTTTCGGATGTGCATCGACTACACCATTTTAAATAAGGCATGTCCAAAAGACCCCTTTACACTACTAAGAATAGATTAGATAGTGTATTCTACCTCTGGCTGTGAGCTTTTATGTTTCTTAAATGCATATTATGGTTTCCATCAAATTCCAATGTCTAAGGAAGATGAAGATCACACTGCTTTTATTATGTTAGATGGTCTCTATTGTTATAAAGCAATGCCTTATGGTCTCAAAAATGCACTTTCCACCTTTATGCGAGCTATGCACAAAACCTTTGGGGAGCTCATTCGGGACCTAGTGGAAGTTTACATCGATGACATCGTTGTCAAAGTGAAGACAAAGACTCACTGTTTGACAACCTTCAATCTGTCTTTGACCAGCTGCGCCTAATGCACACGAAGCTCAACCCTGACAAGTGTGTCTTCGGGATTTCTCCCACAAAGCTTCTTGGATACTTGGTGACCCACCTAGGAATTGAAGCAAATCCGGTCAAAATAAAAGCCGTTGAAACAATGCGACCTCCTGCCCATCTCAAGGACGTCCAGAAGCTTACTAATTGTCTAGCCTCTCTCAACCGGTTCATCTCAAGGTTGGCTGAGCGAGCACTTCCCTTCCACAAGCTATTGAGGGAGTTCGGGCCATTCAATTGGTCTGAAGAAGCAGAGAATGCCTTTCAAGAGCTCATGCAGCTCCTCACCGCACTACCAATCATGGTAGCTCCAGAACCTGGTGAGCCTCTTTTGCTTTACATTGCTGCAACTACGAATGTTGTCAGCATGGTCTTGGTTGCGGAAAGACCAGGGACATCTTCAACTCAGGAGCTCATACCCCTGCTGGAAGGTCCGAAGAAACTAAGGGTGAGTCTGGGTCCCGGCCCCCAAACATGGATCCTAAAGGCAAGATGCTTGTGGATCAACCTCTCTCATCCGAGAGAGTATCTACCGCTCAAGAAGAAGATTCGGTCACCTCCAGGGGGGTCCGGACTGATGAAGAAGAAACTTCCGAGCCCTTCAGGAGGGTTCGAACTGTCCAGCGGCCAGTATACTTCATCAGTGAAGTATTTCATGATGCCAAGACTCAATATATTGAGGTGCATAAGCCGATGTATGAATTTCTTATTGCCTCAACGAAGCTACATCATTACTTCCAAGCCCACAAAATATCAGTCAAGCAGGGCACCGGAGCTGGAATCCTTCTCCTCGCCCTGACCTGGGAAAAAGTCAATTACATGGTACGTCTTGACTTCAAGGCGACCAACAACATGGCAGAATATGAAGCTCTCATCTTCAGACTCAATGCGGCGCTATCATTTGGTGTCTGGCAGCTGTTGGTGAAGAGATATTCACAACTCATTATCAAACAAGTCAAAAGAGAATGTAGTTGCAATAACCCTCAGCTTGCTTGGTATTTGCTTGAAGTCCAGATGTTGGAAAAGGAGTTCCAGGTCCTAGATCTCTGCCATGTCTAGCGTCTCAACAATGTTGAAGCTGACGATCTCTTAACGAAAGCTTCAACCGAGGCTCAGGCACCCGACGGGGTTTTTGTCAGGAGATTACCGGCCGAACTGAGTGATGGGGGCGAGACCAGCACCCCTAAGCTGGCGGTCCCAGTGGCCCTGTTACCATGGTGTCTGTCGATACCCTGCGTACTAGGTATTCCATGGTACCGTAAACAAAGTGACAGAGTTCCTATATCCAGGTGGCAGACGTTCGAAGGAGAAACGCGTCCTGCAATATTGGATCTACCTCCCTCCATAGGGTGGCTCTGGTGTTGCCACGTGTCCTACAGAGCCGGACCTGCCTCCCTCCTCAGGGAAGCTCCGGCACTGCCATGTGTCCACTAGCATCGGACCTATCCCCCAGTAGAGGGATGCTCCGGAGCTTCCACGTGTCACACGCCCGGACCTAAGTTTGCAACGGGAAGACAGCGTGATCTCCAAAGGCGCAAACATTCAAGGGCTATCAATTGCCATTACAAGACCTGGTTAATGCGTCATTAATGCTATATTAATAACACACGATCAGAGGACTATCAAGACCGGCAACACTACTGTTAAGGCACGTTATCACGCAATTAACCACCCTTAACACTATAGATCGTGTATAGGGCAGTTTATTACAGTTGGGGCCACCTGTCGGGCAGGCACACACACACTGTAACAGCCAGTCCTTAGCATATAAAATGAATGCGCTGCATGGTAAAAAGATAGGTCATCTGATACGCATCCAAGCTCATACACACTCATACTCATACTATCAACACACACCCCGTGGAGTAGGGTATTACGATCAGGCGGCCTGAACCACGTAAAACTCTCGATGTTCACTTCTTGTTCCTGATCTTGACTCACGCCCCAACCGAGTACGAACCTCCACGGACTACTTCTTAGTAGTACCGGGAGAAGTTTCCTAGTCCCCACTTCGAAATTTGGTGCGCTAGGTAGACACTTTTCCACTACCAAGAATAGATCAAGTAGTGGATTCTACCTCCGAGTGTGAACTATTGTGTTTCTTAGATGCTTATTTTGGATATCATCAAATTCCAATGTCTAAGAAAGATGAAGAGCATACTGCCTTCATCACAGTAGATGGGTTGTATTGTTATACTCCCATGCCCTTTGGTCTTAAAAATGATGCCTCAACTTTTGTGCGAGCCATGCACAAAACTTTTGGGAAGCTAATTAGAGACCTGGAGGAAGTCTATGTCGATGACATCATTGTCAAGGTGAAGAACCAAGACTCACTCCTCGACAATCTTCAAGCCGTCTTCGACAAGTTGCGCCTGACGTGCACAAAGCTCAACCTGGGCAAGTGTGTCTTTGGGGTTATCTCCGGGAAGCTCTTTGGTTTCTTGGTAACTCACCGAGGAATTGAGGCAAATCCGGTGAAGATCAAATACATTGAAGAGATGCGGCCTCCAGCCCGTATCAAGGATGTCCAGAAGCTTACTGGGTGTCTAGCTTCGCTAAGCTAGTTCATCTCAAGACTGGCGGAGTGGGCGCTACCCTTCTTCAAGTTGTTGAGGAAGTCCGAACCATTTCATTGGTTTGAAGAAGCAGAGAAGGCGTTCCAAGAGCTCAAGCAGCTCCTCACCACACTACCAATCATGGTAGCTCCAAAACCTGGTGAGCTTCTTCTGCTTTACATCCCTGCAACTACAGATTTTGTAAATATGGTTCTGGTTGCGGAAAGACCAGAAACATCTTCAACTCAGGAGCCTAGACCCCTCCTTGAATCAAGAACAATGCATATGAAGGTATCATGGACGTTGTTGGAAGATGTTTGCACGTGTGCAAGGAGTGCATGGACGTGTCTACATAGTTCCGAGGCGTTATGAAGATATGTGGATGTAAAAAATTGGTCGAAAAGGTCCAACCGACTAGGTTATGGACTCAGGCTGCGACTGAGTCGTGTTTGACTCAAATATGGAAAGATTTGAGTTGGTTATGATAGGATTTCGTGTGGGTCATGAATTTGAGTTGTTTTAGGAATGTGGGATATGTTCCTAAGGTGTTTGGAAGTCTTAAGATTACTTCTATCTGCATATAGAAGAGTCTTGAGCAGTTATGGAAAGTTTCGATTCATGAATTGAGTAGGATTAGAGTCCTAGTTAGGTTTGGGTTGGCCTAAGGGCTGGTTATATAAGCAAGGGAGACCAGAGCTTGTGGCACACGACTTTGGGGCTGTTCCTTGTGAGTTTTAATCAATTAAATTCATAGTATAAACGAGCTTTTGTGCCTTGTTCGTCCGACTTGTTTTCTTCAAGTATTTCTCGTCGAGTTCTGCACAACAATACATTTCTTCGGTGGTTTTATCGTAACTCGAGTTTTACAGATCCGATTGATGTGATTCTTTTTGGGTTGTCTTCAAAAATTAATTATATATCATCTGTGAAAATTTCACGGTCATTGGATTTGTGGTTTCTGATCTACACGAGTTTCTTTGCAGTATTCCATAACTATTTTCTCAGGTAGGACAGATTGACCTTTGTTCGATCTTTCGATCGTAACTTGAGTTCTCTCGACGAATTTTCGTGATTCTTATTGTGATGTCTTCGTGACTTGATTTTGTACAATCTGTACTAGTTTTATCACAGTTGAACACATTTATATTAGTCGCACAGATGGTTTCTTTAGCATATCAATTTTCTGCCGAGGGGTGTTTCGTTGCTTCCGCTAAAAAGTTTTAATCTACCATTCACCCTCCTCTGGTAGCTTTACACGTGATATTCAATCCTATAATTGGTATCAGAACCACAGTGCTCTAATATTTGTGATTTTCACATGTTTCTGACTAATCATCATGGGGAAATACTCCGCAAAACCTTGTGTTTTAGTGGTATTGATTTTTAGGTTTCAAAAGCACGCATGGAAGCTTTCATTTAGGCACAAGGCTTCGTAATATGGGAAAAGGTGTACAAGCCTTACAACGTGCTACCGAACGATCAAGTCACGGCTACAAACTTAAGAGATGTCGACAACAACAACAAAGCTCGGAACTTGATCATATAGGGACTAACTCAAAGTGACTTCGACCGTGTTGCACACCTTCGATCGGCGTACGATGTCTGGAGAGCACTCTATGACTACCACGAAGGATCCAACAATCAAGGAGTTAAGACAAGATATGTTCAAAAAGGAATACATGCGTTTCAAGATGCAACCCAGTGAGTCTATCGACAATCTCTTTGCTCGCTTTAATAAAATTCTCAGCAACTTGCGTAGTGTCAACGTTAATTTTTTAGATGTTGAAAATGCTAGACAATTACTAAGTGCATTAGACATGTCAATTTGAGAGATGAAAGTCACATATATCCGTGAATCTACTGTCATGAGTACACTTACATTAGATGTGCTATACTCTAAATTAAAAACTCGTGAAATTGACATAATCTCACGTAAGAACCCCAACAAGTCTCTTGCATTTGTTTCTCAACGTGATATGCCTAGGTCCGGCCAATCTTCATCTAGCAATACACTTGCTTTGCTATCTGCACTAACCTTGGAACAGATTGAAGAATTTCCAGAAGAAGAGCTAGCGCTCATCTCTACTCGGTTCTCAAAAGCATTGCAAAATGTGAGAACTAGAAGGAGAGGAAGCTCCGGACCTCAATGATGTTTTGAATGTGGTAAGACAAGACACTTTCGTACAGATTGCCCCAACCTTTCTGGTTCTTCTACCCGTGATGAAAAGCAGAATAAAGTCAAGTCCTCTTCTGGCATCATCAACAAGAAAAAGAAGGGTTTTATAGGACGCAAACTGATAAATAGTTTCATCACCGCACTTCAAGAACATGGCTCGAGTGATGTAGACATTGGAAGTGATGAAGATGAAGATGATCTGACAAACTTGTGTTTCATGGCGGGCAAAAGAAGATCAAGATCAAGTTAGGAGAATACAAAACACAACAGTGACGACGATGGAGTATGTTCTACCTGTAATGAAATGTGTGATGCAATTTCTCGTGCAACTATTATTGTCAAGAAAAAGGACAAAAAGCTTTGGGATAATGCTGCTAAAATTGAATACTAGAATCTGAAATCAACCAATTAAAAACTTTGATTCCTAGTGATGATGCATGTCCCTCATGTGACTTAATCTATGAACAATTGTCTACATTAATAAGTGCACACTCCTCCACTCTAGATAGACTTGATGAAGAAATTGAAAAGAACAAAAAAACTGTCTGATTTTAATGTCAAAAACTTAAAAGATGCTTCTTGTTCTACAGATGATCTACATTGTTCTGCATGTGACAATCTTGACAAGAAACTAAAAGATGCAATGAATGAAATTTCCATTCTGAACAATGCATTACGTTCTCATGAAGTTAAATATTGTTCCAATTGCAAACTAAAAGGAAAAACTTTATGTCAAAATTGCCTAGTTTTATCTAAAGAACCTGATAATAAAAAAAGATACTAGAGCAGTTTTACAATGGGAACAAGAATCTAAAATTGCTGTTAAATTCTTCTAAACTTTGCAATGATAAAACTGGTTTAGGTTTTGATTCTCATGCTTATTCTAAAAAACATCCACCTAAAATTGTAAAGTCATTAGAAAGTGGTTTGATTAAAACAGTTCCTAAACCAAAAGAGGTGGCTTTTAAATCTGCAGAAGTGTTGTCACGTTCGGGTTCAAATAAACATATTGCATGCTCATCTAGACATGCACACAAAGTTAAATTTTATTGTACCTATTGTGGTAGAGATGGTCTTGTCATAGATTTTTGTTATAGACTAGCTAAACAATATAAAAAGGAAAGAATCCAAGCTAGATCTTATAACTCTCATACAAAATTTGCTGCACATACTAAACTAAATGCCAGGAACATGCATCCTGCTGTTATGAGTCAAAAACATTCAAAGTTTACCTCCGAAGCTTCAGTTTTTACCTCCAGACCTTCTGTTTTTGCCTCCGGAGCTACTGATTTTTGTGCTACACAAGTAACACCTTATAGGTCAGTAGTTAAGAACAAAAAATCTCAAACTTTGACTCATAAACCTGTTGCTTTATCTCAGCTTTCACGTGTTTTTCCTGCTGCACGTCGTGTGCTCAGTACTGGATTCCTAAATATCTTTTGACTAACCCCAGTATTGAGTCATCGACGTATTATTCTTCTTTGTAGGTTACACGCTTGAGGAAGGAGAACATTTGGATTGTAGATTCAGGTTGCTCACGTCACATGACTGGTAACAAAGAATGGTTCTCCTCCCTATCTTTTGTGTCACGTGTAGAGAATGTTATTTTTGCCGATAATTCTTCAACTCCTATAATTGCTAAGGGTTCAGTTAGAGTAAATGCTCACTACACTTTGAAGGATGTGGCACTTGTTAAAAATTTGAAATACAACTTGCTTTCTGTTTCACAACTATTAGATGAAAATTTGGAAATTATTTTCACTAAAAATTGCTGCAAAGTTGTAAATTCAAATAGTGAGCTTATTTTTAACAGGTCCCAGTTTGGAAGAGTTTTTAAAACTGATTTTGATATGTCTTCCTCTAAGCATAGGTGTCTAGTTGCTAATGATTCAAATGACTTATATTTTTGGCATCGTAGACTTGATCACGCAGGCTTTGATCATCTAACGCGTGTTAGTGCTCTTGATCGCATTAGTGGGTTGCCTAAGCTTAAAGGGGATAAAGAAATTGTGTGATCTTCTTGTAAACATGCTAAGATGGTTGCAGGTTCACATACTCCTCTCACAATGATCATGACAACTAAACCAGGTCAACTTTTGCACCTTGACACCGTAGGACCTTCACGTGTTCAATCCTTCGGAGGTAAATGGTATGTTCTTGTGATTGTTGATGATTATTCTAGATACTCTTGGGTCTACTTTATGGCATCTAAGAATGAAGCTTTTAGTCACTTTAGAACTTTATTTCTTAGATTATCGATTGATCACCCATGATCTTTAAAAGCAATTAGAAGTGATAATGGAACCGAATTTAAAAAACAATCTTTTGATCACTTTTGTGCTAAAAATGGAATAGATCATCAATTTTCTTCACCATATGTACCTCAATAAAACGGTGTTGTAGAAAGAAAGAATGGAACCTTAGTTGAGATGGCCAGGACTATGCTTGATGAATATCAAACTCCTAGAAAATTTTTGATTGAGGCAATTGCAACCGCTTGTTATGTCTCAAATCGTGTTTTCTTGCGTGTTAAGCTAGGTAAAACACCATATGAGCTTCGATTTGGACATAGGACTAGTGTTACACACTTTCAGGTCTTTGGTTGCAAATGCTTTGTTAAGAAACATAGTAATCTTGATAAATTTGAACCTAGATCCATTGATGGCATGTTTCTTGGTTATCCATCTCATACTAGAGGCTATTGTGTTCTTTTACTTGACACTAACAAAATTATGGAGACTTGTGAGGTATCTTTTGATGAAGCTAGCCTAGGTACTAGCTCAAACATTGCAGGTTTGAATCTATATCCTCAGGGGGAGGGTATTTTCGAAGAAGAAGAAGAAGAGTCGGTTATATTGCCTGATATTCCGAAGCTGACAGGTGTCTAGCTCCGAACTTTGAACAAGCTCCGACTACCATCTCTACTGGTCCTAATCGTCCACAAGCCACAAGCTCATCAATCTGCGATGAACCTGATGAAGAAGAAGCTTGTGAGATATATGTTCCCCTACGGATTACAAGAATCATCCCACACAACAGATAATTCGAAGCTTGCATGAACGAGTTACACGATCCAGGTTTTCCAACCCCAATTCTCATGCTCATTCTGCTTTTGTTGCTTCTTTTGAATCCAAAGATATATCACACACACTCACTAATGAATCTTGGATTATTACCATGCAAGAAGAATTAGAAATTTTGAAAGAGATAATGTTTGGAAACTTGTACCTCCACCTCAAGATCACACTTTAATTGGAACTAAATGGGTGTTTAAAAATAAACAAAGTAAGGACGGGGTTGTGATTAGGAATAAGGCTAGATTGGTTGCTCAAGGTTTCACACAAATTGCAGGTCCATATTTTGATGAAACCTTTGTTCCTGTTGCTAGATTAGAAGTCATAACAGTTTTGTTAGCTTTTGCTGCATCTAAAGGTTTCAAGTTATATCAAATGGATGTAAAAAGTGCATTTCTTAATGGCTACATAGATAAGGAGGTCTATGTTAAGCAACCACCTGGTTTTGAAAATCCAGATTTTCCTAATCATGTTTTCAAACTCACTAAAGCCCTGTATGGTCTAAAACAAGCTCTTAGAGCATGGTATGATAGGTTAAAATCATTCTTACTTGAAAAGGGATTTACCATGGGCAAGGTTGATAAAACTCTTTTTGTGCTTAAGCACGACAATGACTCATTATTTGTTCAAGTGTATGTGGATGATATTATCTTTGGTTGTGCTTCTCATGATCTTGTATCCATGTTTTCAGCAATGATGAGTTCCGAATTTGAAATGATTTTGATGGGTGAACTCACTTACTTTTTGGGGCTGCAAATCAAGCAAACCAAGGAAGGTACCTTTGTGCATCAAACGAAGTATACAAGAGGCCTTCATAAGCGCTTCAAAATGGACAAAAGCAAGCCTCTTTGGACACCAATGGGAACAACAATGACACTTGAACTTGATGAAGATGGTGAACCTATGGATCAAAAAGAATATAGAAGCATGATCGGATCACTTTTATACCTCACAGCATCAAGACCGGACATATAATTCAGTGTATGTCCTTGTGCACGGTTTCAAGCTTCTCCACGTGCTTCACATCGTCAAGCCTTTAAAAGGATTCTCAGGTACTTACATGGAACTCAAGAATTTGGCATTTTTCTTCCTTCTTCCTCAACTGTTACTTTGAAAGCTTTTTTGGATGCTGATTTTGGGGGTTGTAGGATTGATAGGAAAAGTACTTCCAGTGCTTGTCATTTTCTTGATAATTCTTTTGTTGCTTGGTCCTCTAGAAAACAAAACTCAATTCCACAATCCACAACCGAATATGAATATGTAGCTGCTGCTAGTGCTTGCTCAAAAATTCTTTGGATTGTTCAAACACTTAAGGACTATGGGGTTAATCTAGATAGTGTTCCACTATTTTTTGATAACACTAATGGCATTTGCATTGCTAAAAACCCCGTGCAACATTCTAGAACTAAGCACATTGTATTAGGTATCACTTTCTCCGTGATAATGTTGAAAAAAGGAAATATTGTGCTTCACCATGTAGATATCGAACAACAATTGGATGACATTTTCACAAAACTTTTGGATTTCACTCGTTTTTGTTACATTCGTAGTGAAATAGGGGTTATGCGTCCTTATGGCTTAAATTGAGGGGGGGGGGGGTTTGAAACTTCGGAACTTTATGTGTGAATCTGAATTTAAAATAATATGAGCATAATATTACATACATATATGACTCCGTAATTCCTTGTACATGCTGAAAGTTCTTACTACATTACTCGTGTTATACATTTTGTAGTTTTTGTCATGACTAGTAATTGGAATAATTACTTACACTAAATCTGGTCATGATCGAACTTTCTTGCTTTTTTGAACCTGTTGCATGCTCACAAGTGCTTTTAAAAGAATTAATCAAGTAAGCAACTCACATGTTGAGTTTTTATGTTCAAATGAAGAAATGAGAAAAGATCAAGAGAATATGCATGCATCACACTCCTTCTTTTGAGATGGCTTATCATTGCAGTTAGATATGAACTTGGAAGAAATCGTGTATGACTAAAACCATATCCTTAAGCTTCTGATTGTCAAATGACATAGACTTGGCTTGGTTGGTTAGAATAAGGCATATGCGCATATAAATCTCTTGCAAATATCATATGATATAAATTTATGCTTTGAAAAATAATAAAATGCAGCAACAAGTGTCATGCTTTCAGGTTTTGAAATAGTTAAGTTTGTGAGATCATAACTTGCTAAAATTGAAAATTACATTTGATTTCTAGCATGCCTTACACTACTTTATGTATCTCATTATTGTGATAGTGTAAGTGACTTGATAGTATGACTTGAATGAGCTTTGTTCTATATGTATATGTTATAATGTGCTCATAACAAATTAAAATTTCTCTTTTGTACCTTACTGAATACATTGTCAAAGGGGGGGAAGTATGCAAGGGGGAGAAACAAGTATAGGGGAGAAATTTATTTCTATCTCATTTGATTTTCAAAAAGGGGGAGAAATAGTTTTCAAAACTTTTCATTTGAATAAGCCAATGTTCGGATTTTAAGTGGTGTTGCCAATGCATTCATCAAGGGGAAGATTGTGAGACCTATGTGTGCTAAATACATTGGCTATAGCAATAAAAGTTTTGAATACTACCAAAACACCTTTTTATCAAGGTCCGACGATAGGTCCAGCTTGTTTTGGGTAGCTCCAGCAAGGTCCGACGTAAAGTTCGACTAGCTTTGGTAAGCTTCAGTGCTAGGTCCTGCTAGCTTTGGTTAGCTCCGGCTCTAGGTCCGACTAGCTTTGGTAAGCTCCGGCGCTAGGTCCGACTAGCTTTGGTAAGCTTCAGCACTAGGTCCGACTAGCTTTGGTTAGCTCCGGCGCTAGATCCTGTTAAGTTTTGGTAAGCTTCGGTTCAAGGTCCGGTTAGCTTTGGCAAGGTTCGGGGCTTGATCGCAGTGGTCCTGCTTTTAATTTGCAATGTTTTGAACATGCTTTTTGGATTATGGAAAGATTGGTTAGTTTTCTGTTACTAAGTTTTTGGTGTGTTTTGGTGGTAATTGTTGTTATCAATTTTCTATGGTTTGCAACATGCTTATGTGAGGTTCTCACGTAAGGTGTTGTGGTTTCGCAACTAACGAGAGTCAAGTCGAGGACTTGTGCTCGGAAGTATCGATTGTTTATTCATGTGAAGGTGTTGCTTGAGTTCAAGACATGGCTGGTGATGGGATCCATTGAACTAGTCTTAGGGAGAAGATGTGGTTTAACAACCAAGTTCGGGAGGAATTGTGGTTGAGTTAATCGGGAGGTCACGCGGCATGTTTGAATCAAGAACAATGCATATGAAGGTATCGTGGGCGTCGTTGGAAGATGTTTTCACATGTGCAAGGAGTGCATGGACGTGTCTACATGGTTCCAAGATGTGATGAAGAGATGTGGACATTAAAAAAATTGGTCGGAAAGGTCCAACCAACTAGGTTGTGGACTTAGGCTGCGACTGAGTCGTGTTTGACTCAAATATGGAAAGATTTGAGTTGGTTATGATAGAATTTCGTGTGGGTCACGAATTTGAGTTATTTTAGAAATGTGGGATACGTTCCTAAGGTTTTTGGAAGTCTTAAGATTGCTTTTATCTGCATATAGAAGAGTCTTGAGCAGTTATGGAATGTTTCGATTCGTGAATTGAGTAGGATTAGAGTCCTAGTTAGGTTTGGGTTGGCCTAAGGGCTGGTTATATAAGCAAGGGAGACCAGAGCTTGTAGCGCATGACTTTGGGGCTGTTCCTTGTTAGTTTTGATGAATAAAATTCTTAGTCTAAAAGAGCTTTTGTGTCTTGTTCGTCCGACTTGTTTTCTTCAAGTCTTTCTTGTCGAGTTTCTGCATAGCACTACCTTTCTTCGATGGTTTTATCATAACTCGAGTTTTACAGATCCAATTGACTTGATTCTTTTTGGGTTGTTTTTAAAACTTAATTTTCTATCATCTGTGAAAATTTCACAGTCATTGGATTTGTGGTTTCTGATCTACATGAGTTTCTTTGCAGTGTTCCAGACCTATTTTTCTCGGGTAGGACAGATTGACCTTTGTTTGATCTTTCGATCGTAACTTGAGTTTCTCTTGACAAATTTTCGTGATTCTTGTTGTGATGTCTTCTTGACTTGATACTATACAATCTGTACTAGTTTTATCACTGTTGAACACGTTTAGATTAGTCGCACACACGGTTTCTTTAACAGATCGGTTTTCTGCCGAGGGATGTTTTGTTGCTTCCGCCGAAAAGTTTTAATCTACCATTCACCTCCCTATGGTAGTTTTACATGTGCTATTCGATCCTACACATATATCTTCCGACATCTCCTGGTAAAGGGTGACTCGCAACTCATCATCAAGCAAGTCAAAGGTGAATGTGGTTGCAATAACCCTTAGCTTGATGCTTATCTACTTGAAGTCCAGAAGTTGCAGAAGGACTTCCGCATCCTAGACCTCCGCCATGTCTAGCGTCTCAACAATGCTAAAACTGATGACCTCTCGACAAAAGCTTCAACTGGGGCTCAAGCTCTCGAAGAAATTTTTGTCAGGAGATTACCAACACCTGTCGCTTAGCCTGTCGAACTAAGTGATGGGGTGAGACCAGCACCCTGAAGCTGGCGGTCCCGGTGGCCCTATTACCATGGCGTCCACCAAGGATCGTAGGCGCTACAGGAAGCTTCGAGCAACCAAGCGCGCAAGATCCAGAAGCTCAAGTTAGTCCCGATGCATGGTTCTCGGAGGTCTGGGACTACTTGAAAGACAACATCCTTCCTGAAGACAATGTATCCGCTGAGCGAATTGTCAGATTGGCTAAAAGATACAAGTTGGTAGAAAGGGATATCTATGGACATGTCGCAAATGGCATTCTAATGCGGTGCATTTCTTGGGAAGAAGGCTGCGAACTTCTTGCATAGATCTATGGAGGCAAGTGCGGGAACCACGCGTCATCCCGCATGCTGGTCGGTAAGGCCTTTAGGCATGGTTTTTATTGGCCTACAACACTCCAAGAGGCAGTCCAAGAAGCTACTCCAGTTGTGACTATCAACAAGCAATCAGCCATCAAATTCTTGAAGTCCATTGCCTGCAAATTTGGAGTTCTGAACAGAGTCATCACTGACAACGAAACCCAATTCACAAGTGCAGACTTCCAAGAGTACTGCAAAGAACTCAGCATACAAGTAAGCTACGCCTCAGTAGCTCATCGGACAAGTAATGGCCAAGTTGAGAGAGCAAATGCAGAAATACTCAAGGGACTCAAGACGCACACTTTTGAGCGCTTGAAGAAACATGGTACTGTTGACGAATGTTATATACCAATTTCATCTGTCAATTTAACTCAATTATGTGAAGGATTTGTCATTTCTTGCACACATCACCTTTCTATCTAACCCAATTGCACTTGGACTTGGAGAAATATGTGTATGCAACATTTTATGCAAGAGATGAGGAAATGTAGAGGGACCAATCCTATAAAATATCATCCCACTAATCAAGCAACAACACGTGGCATCCCATGGATCAAATGGCCCACAAAAAGAAGTATCCGAGGAGATCCAACAGTGTTGCACCCATATACATCAAGGGGACCCACCTGGCAGCCACCTAGAGAAAGCACACGAGAATTGGTGCCTTGACCAGGTCGGCCGAACCAGGGGTTTGGCCGACCTCTTCCTGGCGCCAAACTTGGTCAAACTCCACGTGTTGGCTCCTCCCGGCTCCCTGGAGTCAATGGTGACTGATTCGCGCGCTTTTGGTGGCGGGAACCGACCTCAACACTAGTATAAATAGGACCCCCTACTCCTCACTTCAACACACACCACTTGAGCTTCATCTCTATTGTATACACTATCATCCATAGTCTTAGAGGAGTTAGGTTGTAGAGAGGAGAGTCTCTAGTCCTAAGTCCAACTTGGGAAAGGAGTAAGGAGTCTCTCTCTTTCCAATCCTACATTGGGAAAGATATGGCTCATGTATTCTTTCTTGTAATTGTGACTTTATGCATAATAAAGATAGTATCTTTAGTATCTACTTATACATATACTTGGGCAAAGCGTTTCTTGTTTGATTGTGGAGTCCATGTATGTGGAAGGTATAGCTTCTATGACTATTTCATCATGAACATATCTCATTATCATAGAATCTATAGACCCCCACTATAGTCTAGTTAATTATAACATAACTAGGTTAGTATAGATAATTATTGTATGTATCAACATTGGTTCAATGATGATTCAATTCATTGCCTTAGGATGGATTGTGCCTATACTCTTAAGGTAATTACTTAATATGCTAGCATGGTGCTAGGATAGCTAAGTAGCATTGGATGTCTCGTAGACCCACGGATTGAAGAGGTAGGCAGTAGGTGGTGACAGCCCTATCTGTCCTTTGTAATCCTCCACGTTCGGCTATGCCACAGGATCTTGGCGGGAGTCGCCCTAATATTGCTAGGGGTAAGCCCGTGCCCGATGTGTTGAACCACATAGCATAAGTATTCACTATTGATCTAGCTTATGAATAACTAGTTTAGACTATGTATATGTACAATAGAGCATAGTAGGAGTACCTCCATAACTCTCAACCTTAACTAACCTCTAGTATCCTCTTATCCCCCTTGGACTTGAAAGCTTTTTTGTGTGTCACACTACCTACACTATTATTTTATCCATCCTTACTAGATTCTTACCTAGACCTTTCTACCCTTTTCATTTGATGAATGATTGTTATATCTCCACCCCACCTTCCTTTGGGATCAAATAAATGACACCCTTGGGAATACTCTTAAGGGGAAATGCTACAATGATATCTCTGTGCGCTTGCGGAATTCACTCTATGATCCAATAGAACCATTAACAAGCATTTCTAACACATCAGTTGGAGATGTTTAGTTAATGGTGCATAAGTAATACCAACAAGCATTTCTGGCGCCGTTGCCGGGGATGATTTGTTAGTATGTCTTAGGAGCCGTCAACAAGCATTTCTGGCGCCGTTGCCGGGGAAGGCAAATAGATTTATAACATGACTGAGTGAATAGGATAGAACCCTGGGTAGGATTTTAGTAGGATAATCATTCTTTGTTTTCGCATTTTAAATGTGAAAACAGGGTAGTGTATGTCTGGTTTCCGCCTGCCGGAAAACTTTGTTGAAGATCCCAAATCTCTTCTGAGAGACCGACCTCGTGTCTTTACTCCTCAGAAGATTCGAGCGGCAAGGCAAGCCAACATTTCTGCGCCAACAATCCAAACGCCAATGGCTCAGAAGACCCTTCGTGAGTTCTTGGCTCCTTCTGCTAACAATGTGCCTATTGGGCCCACTGTTAACACGGGAGATGTGAACTGATCAAAACTGGCCTTATCACTATGGTGCAAGCCAACCCATTCTGTGGGAAGGCTAACGAGGATGCAAGTGCTCACCTACAACAATTCCTCGAGATCTGTAGCACTTTTAAGATCAAGGACGTGTCTCTGGATGTGGTCCGTCTGAGACTGTTCCCGTTCTCTCTCCTTGGGAGAGCGAAGCAGTGGTTCTACGCGAACTGAAGTGCTGTAGACACTTGGGAGAAATGTTCTACGGCATTCCTCGCCAAATTCTTCCCGTTGGGCAAAACCAATGCCCTATGTGGAAGGATTTCCAGCTTTCAGCAAGAGCCCAAGGAATCGATTCCCGAGGCATGGGAAAGGCTTCAGGAGTACATCCTAGCCTGTCCCCACCGTGGGATGGATGACTGGCTCCTTATTCAAAATTTCTATAACAGGCTGATCCCATCAGCTCGTGACCATTTGGATGCTGCTGCTGGAGGAGCCTTCTTCTCATTGACGGTGCCAAAAGCTAAAGATCTTATTGAGAAGATGGTGTCCAACATAGGATGGAATGATGAGCGTCTCCATACCCGACAGCGAGGCATGCACACCTTGAAGGAGGTGATCGCTGCAAAATTGGACCTCCTAATTGATGGACAAGCCAGTGGTGAAGTGTCTGGCAATGCCTATGCCTTAGTCTCTCACATCACGTGTGAAATCTGTGGCAACACGGGTCATATGGCCAATGATTGCCCAGAAACTCGTGAGGATGCCCTATACCTCGCCAACAACGGAAATTTCAACAACAATGGCTATCGTCCAGAAGGTCATGGGTGGTGTCAACAACGCCCATTCTTTCAAGGAGGGTACAACAACAATGGCAACCCTGGAAATCAGCCCAACTTGAGAGAACTTGCCATTAGCCAGCTCAAGATCAACGAGGCCCTATCCAAGAAGCTGTCAGCTAATGACAAGACCCTATAGAATATCAATGCAAAGATTGAAGGACTATCCTCAGCATTCAAGAATCAACTGAGCTTCAACAAAATGCTCGAGACTCAGTTGGCTCAGCTGGCAGGTGTTATCCCTCCTATGGAGAATGGCAAGATGCCAGGCCAGCCAGAACCTCCGACGGAAAATGTCAACATGATTTCAGTATGAGAGAGCAACTGGCAGAAGGGCCCTGGATGTCCTACCATTTCATGCTCAATTGGGGCTCGCTACTTTGACAAGGCACTTTGTGATCTGGGAACAAGTGTTAGTGTGATGCCCAAGGTTGTGTTTGACCAGCTGAACTTCACAGAGCTGACTCCAACACCAATGCAGCTACAATTGGCTGACTCTTCAGTCCGTTATCCAGTGGGTATTGCTGAAGACGTCCCGGTGAAGATCCGGAACTGCTTCATACCCGTGGATTTTGTGGTGCTAGACATGGACACTGATAAGGATACACCACTCATTCTTGGGTGTCCATTCCTAAGCACTGCAAAAGCTCGCATAGATGTGGGAGCTGGAGAAATCCACTTCCATATCAATGGCAAGGAGGAAAAGTTTAACTTTCGGCCTAGACCAGAACAATGCTCCATGATTTGAATCAAGTATGGGCCGAATGATAAACACATTAGAGAGGTCGAAGTCACACCTCCAAAGGTGGACTCACTCATTGCATTCATGAGAAGACTATTCTACGAGGAGAATCCGACATTTCGACCATGTCGATATCCAAAGGAGACGGAACCGTCTGGACCTTCTCCAAGGCCCAAGTCCACCAAGCCGCCAAAGAAGGAATGGCGGAAGAAGCAAGACAAGCCGTCTGAGCCCATCCCTTCGGGTCCGGATGTCAAATGAAGACGGAGGAATGTCCATCTCATCGGACGGTGGTGAGACCTACGCTAATAGGTTAAATTGGTAGTTATCCCACTTTATTTTTCTTTCTTTCTTTTTCCACCCCATTTGGATTTTCCCATTGCATATTTGAGTTTCCCTAGTAAGTTGAGAATCTTATATTCTCAACTATCATTTTTCTTTCTTTCCTTTCAAAAGAATTTTTTTTATTGGATTTGAAAAGGGTTTTCTTGTTTGAAAAACAATTTTTTCTGAGCTGCACATGTGGCATTTCACCAATGTGCTAACTTTATAGCCGTGGGGGAGCCACTTGCCAAAAGGGGAACCAGGGGGGCCACCTGTCAGGTCGGTCGAACCCCCTGGTCGGCCGAACAGGGAGTGGAGCCAATTTGGCTCCCCTTCCTCCAACAGCTACATTTTGAACCCCAAGTGATTGTTGGAGGGTGCACCCTATAAATTGTGGTCGTGAGGAACACCTTTCTTCACACACCACATCATCTTACACCTCCTCAAGTCACTCTCTAGCTCACCTTGTTTTTCCTGCTCTTCATTGCAACACTCTTGTTCAAATCCATCCCCAAAAAGATTTTCTTTTGCTTGCATTTTCATTTTACACTCAAGCTTTCAAGAGGAGAAAATTCGTTGAGAGTATTGTTTTCCAAACATTGCTTCTTTTCGGATTTTTCTCGCCTTGTTTTGTTCTTGCTTGATGAACTCAAAAAGACATGAAGAGGTTGTTCGGAAAGAGGAAGGAGGCTGCAAGCTCAAGCCATGGTGAAGGTTCTAGTGCACACCTCTCTTCCATGGGTAAAAGCACAAGGAGGAGAAGTGTGTGTGAGGACACTCCCATGGAAGAGAGAAGCAACCCACACCAACTTCTTCATGACAATGACCTCGACATACGAAGCGAAGTTGAAGATCAAGCACGCAGGCTTCTCCAAGATCGTGAGTTCCGCCACACCAAGGCTTACGATCCACATTTGATCTCCAAAATATGTATGGACTCCGAATTCCTTTCCATTTGGCATGCAATTGGATTTGATGACTTTGCTCACATAGAAGAGAAAGGTTCACGCCTTCTCACTATCCAATTCCTTTGCACGCTAAGAATAGGATTTGATGGTATTGCTTTTAGATTATTTCAAAAAGAATACAACATCCTATGGAAAGAATTAGGTAGCATCCTAGGCTTCCATAAACGGTGTTTGCTAGATTTAGAAAATTTGCCTAAGTTCATCAAACAAAGTTTTTGGCATGAGCTAACTAGTGAGGTCACATGTAGGGCTCCTAGGAATAGCCACATCCAAAACCCTACCTTACGCTTCATGCATAGATGGGTGGCTATGACTATGTTCCCTAGGGGAGATGTTAGGGTTGTGCGATATTATGAATTGAAAATTTTGTTTGCCATGACTAAAAAGATAAAAGTTGCTTCAGTCAAGGCCATGATGACACAATGGTTAGATTACATTTCAAAATCAGGACCAATTGAATGCACTTCATTGATTACTCATATTGCTGATAGGGTATGATCACTTAAATACTCTTCATTAGAATACATTGAAACTGAAAGAGAATTAATTGATGAAGACTATTTAGTGCAAGCACATACCCTTAAGCATGATCAAGATGGGTCCTTGGTATTTTTCTATCCCGGCTTTGTCAATGAAATTCGATTACCTAACCCGGATTTTCATTTGTACAAATGTCGGAGGCTAACCATTAAACTTCTTCCCCTTGAGGAAGCAAGAAGAAGTAATGTCTCTGGCAGGGTAACAAGGAATCGTGCAAGGGTTGCAGCCACAGGCATGCCACCGATAATCTCTCCGGTCCATGAATACCAAGAGGAAGAGAACCCAACGGTTTATGCACCCGGACGGACTCAACCTCCGACGTATGAGACTGCGGGATATCTTGGCAAGAATGGCAAAGGGATCCACCCTTATCCACTTCGAGCTCTAGCATCTTGCCCCCAACGTCCATGAGAGGACGTCGTTCCTTTTCGGCTAGAAGTCATCATGACTATAGCCAAGGAATGACAGACCTCACTAGACGTATGGGAGAACTTGAAGTGAGAACGGGTGACATCTACAGCACACTCCAAGAGCATATTCAAGGTACCCACGATTGGCAACAACACATGGATGCTCAATTCACCAACTTCAACACGGCGCTACAACAACAACAAGCCAATCTTGCAGCGTACTTCCGTCATCAAGGGTTCAACCCTTATTACGGAGGTAGTTGAAGAACGAGCTTGGGGGAGGACCCCCACCTGAGGTAACATGTATCACATTCTTTGCATATTTATTTTCCATCCATCCATCATCCACCTTGCATTTAAAAAAAATAGGTTAGATTTGCTTTCATCAAATAAAGATGTGCGGTAAGAATTCACATAGGTGAAATGATGAATAGTTGCTCTATTTTATTTTCCTGAGTCTCTAGTTTACAACTTGCTACTCTCCGAATATTGCTTTTATTGGTTTGAAATATTTTTACCTTAATTTGGAAGTTGTGGGTAGCGAAAGCTTAATCTAATTCTAGGTTGTTGTAAGGTTAGAATTGGTAATAGGGCTGCTAGTCCTGGTTTGAAAGTAAAACTTAGATTTCCGGAGAAATTCTAAAATGATTTAAATTTCCCTCAATTGATTGGAAATACCTACCAAAGCCATATGATGTTCTTACATAGACAAAACCTTATGCATATGCTATTTGCTTTCACATTGAGCCTAGTCGAACTAGTATAGACCTATGTGAGAAATCATTCAACTCTTTTTGAATTCAAAACTCCACTTGTACATGATATACTTCTACACTAGAAGTAAGCAAAATGTCCATCATATCCACCATACCACAATAAAAAGAGAAACTCCATGTTATTCATGTTCAGCTCTCTCTTCAAAATTCATTGCAAAGAAAGGGAGTAGAAGACATGGCTACAAAATGAAAAAAAATGCTTACATCATAAGCATGAAAAAAAATAGCCGTGTTTCATCCCTGCAAAAGAAAGAGAGATTATACCAAAAAGGAGTTATCTCAAGTATCCACATCCACTTCCACTCCATCACACATGCACTAGTCTTGAATAAAAAAGTTTTGATTTGAATTCTCCTAATGCTTACTCTTTTGACTTAGCAATACATGTGATGCAAATATGCCTACTTACTTTCCTTACCAAGCTCCACATACAAGCCATATTCAATGAGTAGGAATAGTAGAGGCACAATGCTTTGGTGAGGAAATATTTCCACTATCCACAAAGGAGTGACTGAGATAATCAAATTGAGACACTTAATATCTAAATTGAATTCTCCGAGATTTAAGTGGAACTTGATTTCTAGGATATGTTTGTCCCATTTACTATTCTACCTTTCAACTACTCATGAATATGAGAAATCATAAGCCCCATGATAAGTTAAGAAGGGTAGAGTATCATAGCCAATTTCTGCAATACTAGGTAGAGTATCTTGTTGTGCATTAGATACTTTTGAAAATAAGACATTGTAGCAACTCCTGATCATCAACCTAAAGTCTTGACTTTGATCGGGACGAGCAAAGGATAAGCTTGGGGGAGTTTGTTGACGGTTGTTATATACCAATTTCATCCGTCAATTTAACTCAATTATGTGAAGGATTTGTCATTTCTTGCACACATCACCTTTCTATCTAACCCAATTCCACTTGGACTTGGAGAAATATGTGTATGCAGCATTTTATGCAGGAAATGAGGAAATGTAGAGGGACCAATCCTATAAAATATTATCCTACCAATCAGGCGACGACACGTGGCATCCCATGGATCAAATGGCCCACAAACAGAAGTATCCGAGGAGATCCAATAGTGTTGCACCCATATACATCAAGTGGACCCACCTGGCAGCCACCTGGAGAAAGCACACGAGAATTGGTGCCTTGACCAGGTCGGCCAAACCAGGGGTTCGGCCGACCTCTTCCTGGCGCCAAACTCGGTCAAACTCCACGTGTTGACTCCTCCCGGCTCCCTGGAGTCAATGGTGACTGATTCGCGCGCGTTTGGTGGCGGGAACTGACCTCAACACTAATATAAATAGGACCCCCTACCCCTCACTTCAACACACACCACTTGAGCTTCATCTCTATTGTATACACTATCATCCATAGTCTTAGAGGAGTTAGGTTGTAGAGAGGAGAGTCTCTAGTCCCAAGTCCAAATTGGGAAAGGAGTAAGGAGTCTCTCTCTTCCCAATCCTACATTGGGAAAGGTATGGCTTATGTATTCTTTCTTGTAATTGTGACTTTATGCATAGTAAAGATAGTATCTTTAGTCTCTACTTATACATATACTTGGGCAAAGCGTTTCTTGTTTGATTGTGGAGTCCATGTATGTGGAAGGTATAGCTTCTATGACTATTTCATCATGAACATATCTCATTATCATAGAACCTATAGACCCCCACTATAGTCTAGTTAATTATAACATAACTAGGTTAGTATGGATAATTATTTTATGTATCAACATTGGTTCAATGATGATTCAATTCATTGCCTTAGGATGGATTGTGCCTAGGCTCTTAAGGTAATTACTTAATATGCTAGCATGGTGCTAGGATAGCTAAGTAGCATTGGATGTCTCGTAGACCCACGGATTGAAGAAGTAGGCAGTAGGTGGTGATATCCCCATCTGTCCTTTGTAATCCTCCACGTTCGGCTATGCCACAGGCTCTTGGCTGGAGTCGCCCTAGTATTGCTAGGGGTAAGCCCGTGCCCAATGTGTTGAACCACATAGCATAAGTATTCACTATTGATCTAGCTTATGAATAACTAGTTTAGACTATGTATATGTACAATAGAGCATAGTAGGAGTACCTCCATAACTCTCAACCTTAACTAACCTCTAGGATCCTCTTATACCCCTTAGACTTGAAAGCTTTTGTGTGTGTCACACTACCTCCACTATTATCTTATCCATCCTTACTAGATTCTTACCTAGACCTTTCTACCCTTTTAATTTGATGAATGATTGTTATATCTCTACCCCACCTTCCTTTGGGATCAAATAAATGACACCCTTGGGAATACTCTTAAGGGGCAATGCTACAATGATATCTCCGTGCGCTTGCAGAATTCACTCTGTGATCCAATAAAACCATTAACAAGCATTTCTAACACATCAGTTGGAGATGTTTAGTTAATGGTGCGTAAGTAATACCAATAAGCATTTCTGCGCCGTTGCCGGGGATGATTTGTTAGTATGTCTTAGGAGCCGTCAACAGGCACCAACTGGATAGAAGAGCTTCCGTCTACGTTGTGGGCGAGCCGAACAACACCTAGTCGGGCAACTAGAGAGACACCCTCCTTCTTGGTGTACGGTGTTGAAGCAGTCCTTCCTCCGGAGGTCACCATGGGTTCTCTCTGGGTTCGGACCTTCGACGAAGCCACGCAGGACCAGCTCCGGCATGAAGACCTAGACCTCGTCGATGAGTCAAGGTGCCAAGCTGTTGTATGTAATGCACGCTATCGCCAGGCGCTCCGGCGCTATCACCAAAGGTATGTGCAAAACTGGTGCTGCGGAGAATACTTACTCACGAGGGATGAACAAACTTTCCCCCAGCTGGGAAGGTCCCTTTCGAGTCATCAAAGTTTCCCGTCCTGGATGCATCTGCTTGTCAACAGAGAATAGGATACCACTTCCCAATCCCTGGAATATTGAGCACCTTCGTAAGTTCTACACTTACTACACGGAGGTGAGTCTGTATTTGTATGAAATTTATATTATAGAGTCTATGAACAGAGTCGGGAGGATCTTAGATAAAAATCACACTTAACTTGGTTCTGTACTTTAGGTGTGTCTTTACCTTCCCTGGGTAGTACAAGATGAATAGCACACTTAACTTGGTCCTGTACTTTAAGTGTATCCTTGTCTCCCCTGTTATTCATGTGCAAGCAGACTCTACGTGCATTAATTTTTGCGCAAGCTCATTATTTTTATCATATTTTACCTTCTTGTCAATAGCAATATTGTGCAATCCACTTGAAATTCGATCTTAAAGATTCACGTGACATATAAGTTTTATTAGTAATCTTCTATCAGATCTTAGTATTGCTAGATGGCCTACTCGCCTGAAAATGAAAGCCAATGACAGGTTTGGAGTGCGCTATCGACTTAGCCTGGTCCAGTACCCTAAGTACACCACTCTACCTATTCTGGTGGGTCTTACTAAGGCGGGTCCAGAAAGCATTCGGGTCTAAGGAAGTTTAATCAGTATACTTATGTTATCAAAATGAGTTTGTTAGTATCTAAAATTCAAAGAATAATAATAAGCCGCAAATAAGTTATAGGCAAGAGGATGAATTCTACTGATTATCTTGTGTCTTATTTGTAGGAAAAATGAACAATTGATGGCAATCTGCACGGGCGATGGTGATCGTTGTCAGAGCACTAAGCTCCGACATCCTCCAGGGGGCCCGCCTAGACATTTAATGTGTTGAGAGTGGGCACCATCGAAGCAAACAAGCTTCGACACCTCCCAGGGGCCCGCCGTTGATGTTTCATGTGTAGACAGTGAGCGCCGTTGAAGCATCAAGCTCCGACAACCCCCAGGGGGGCGCCGTCGACGTTTTACACGTTGACAGTGGGCGCCGTCAAAGGATCAAGCTCCGACACCTCCTAGAGGGCCTGCCGTTGTCATTTCATGCATTGACAGTGGGCGCTGTCGAAGCAAACAAGCTCCAACAACCCCCAGGGGGCCTGCCATCGACGTTTCATGAGTTGCCAGTGGGTGACGTCGAAGCAAACAATCTCCGAAAACTCCCAAGGGGCCCACTATCGATGTAACAAAGGGTCTTTGGAGATTTTGGAAGCAAGACTCAGACCTCGGAGCTATCATATTGGCTACGAATTGGAACAATCAAGTTTTTAAGACATTGTCAAATTCATCATGGTAGATGTCCTCAATCAATTGACCACATCTACCAGGGGGGCACCAAGATAAAGGGCAATGTATTGAAGATGAAAATGGAATTTGAAAGGATTTCATTCATTCAAGATTGGAGATTTACAAGGTGAAGGCACAAATAGAAAAGTCCTAGCTACTGGAGTTCCTCACGAAGAATGAAGCAACTTTCTCGGTGGCTTCTTGGACGCTGGCCTTGGCAGCTTTCTCCTCTTCGGTGATGGGTCCTTCAAATACTGAAGCTAGAGACATCGAGGAGTCTTGGCTTCGGAAGCACGTCATCACATACACGGCGACATTCCTAGAAAGATATTTCCCTTTAGTCTTGATCTCGTCGACGAGCACATCTCCCAGAGCCTCCAACTTTTTGTCAGCGGAGTTAAGTGCCACCACGGCCTTGTCCATCTCTGGCTCTGGATCAGCTGGTGGGATCGGTCTAAATCCAAAAGGTACCAGAGCTTCATTCGCCCACCCGAGGAAGTCACAAACCTACTGGGACTCAATTGCTCTCGCACTTTGGAGTTCCTCCAGTGATCTCCTTGCGGAAGAGAGCTCCGCAGAACCCTCCTTCGAGAAGCGCTCGACCTCCTTGGAGTGATGCTGGATCCGTTCAACAAGCAACTTCTCTTGGTCGGTAATATTCTTCTCTCAGAGGTGAATGTGGCCTCGCCTATCTGCAAGGTCCTTCTCCTTCGCCTTCACTGTATCCTCCCTGGCAGAGACAACACTTTCTCTTTTGCTGACACCATCCTCTGCCAGCCACAATCGATGCTTCCCTTGTTCGTACCAGGACTTGAATTCTTCCACGCGGTCAGCCAAGTCCTGCTCGCCACGTGCCAACTTCTGAGAGAGTTCATCCTCCCTCTGCTGGATATTATCTTCTTTCTCCTGGAGTTTATCCTCCTTATTATGAAGTTCATCCTGGCGCTTGAGGAGCTCTTCCCTCAAAGCTTCGAGACTCTCCGAGTTGTTGTCCGCCATTTCACAGGCCCTCTGAGCGTGCTCATAGATCTCATGGGTCTTCTTGTCGAGGGCTTTTATAGTAGCATATCGTTCATCCAGCGCTTGTTCAGGCGCGACTATCAGGCCTTCTCCAACGCCACCCACTCCTTCAGGTCCGCCAGCCGGGACGGCGTCAGCTTCGTCTTGAAGTTTAGCTTTTGGCACCAATGCCCCAGCATGGAGCGCTCTTCTTCAAGAGACTTGGCTCATAGTCAAAGGCGAGCTAGACCTGTCGGAGGCTGGACCGGCATTGTCAATCGACAATGCGAGAGGGACCGGCTCTGGGCCTGCTTGGAGTCTGTACTTTGGTTCCTCCAAGTATTCTGGGATAGTCGTTGAATCCCATGGAACAAGCATGGACTCCAACAGCTCCAAATCGGTGGGGCTAATCTCCAGAAGTTCATCTATCTCTGATGTAGACAAAGAAGGCCCCGCAGCCGAATCTTCTACCTCCGACACTGACGAGGAGGGTCCCACAGTTGGATCTTTAGCCATCGGCGTAGAAGTCGAAAGTCTCGTAGCCGGATCCCCTTGTGCATGATTGGGCATGGTCACCTCTAGTGTTGCCACCTCTAGAGTTGGCGCCGGGACTTCCGTCGGAGCTTCCGTGATTTTTGGCATTGTTGCTGGAACCTTCGCAGCTGACTCCGAGACAACCGGAGCTTGCCTAGGCTTTTCTTCCTCGTGGTCCGGCACAAACACGAGCTCTTCGGTCATCGGCGCTGAGGTTTTCTCCACGACAGCCAGTGCCGGAGCTGTCGTGTCGTCCACCACAACCATAGGAGTAGGGGCCAGAGTAGTAGTCGGAGCTTCAGCTGGTGCAGTCTCTGAGGCTGCAGTAGGCACCAGAGCTGCAGTTCCTTTCCTCGATTCTCTAGAAATGGAGGACAGAGAATTCAAGAAAAAGCAAAAAACAAAAACAAGACACAAACTAAAGAGCCAGCCCTTACCTAGGGATATTGTCGCTCCAGTCAGCGCATATCTTCTTTTTGGGACGACTGGAGCTAGAACCCACTGTCATCGGTGAAGCGGAGACCACAGACTTTGTTTTGGAGCATGTAGCAGCTATCGGTGTTGCCTCAGCCGGGATCTACCTCAGTTGAGAAGGGACTACAGGACTCAGAACCCGCCGATGGCACCAGGACCGGAGTCGACTTGCCGGAGCTAGCGCCCCCTGTAGGTGTTGGATCCGAAGATGATATTGCCGTTGGAATTGGACTTGCCGATGCTGGAGGCACAACCAGCACAGATTTTAGGCTTGGTCGAGGCGAAGGCACCGTCTACGTCGGAGTCAATCTGACATAACTGCCATCAAACCGTGCCAGCTTTTTCTTTCGGCTAGAGGTTTCAACGAGCTCTTTGCCTTTACTCCGACACAAGTCGGGTTTCTTCTGGCTTGGAGCTGCAGGTGTTGTGCCCTCTGAAGCTCCGGGGAAGGAAATCCCTGTTGTTGGAGTGCTCCTACATCTATCCACAATGCCTAAGTCGTCAAGCAGCGACATCTTGTTCTGCAGCTCCCTCCTGAACTCTGGAACCATGTTCAGGGGTAGGAACTTCCCTGGAGGTGCCAGGTTGTCGAAATTGATGGCTCTGTGGTGCAACTTTTAGAGATGAAGCTTCAAAGCCTTTTCATCCAAATTTGACTTGAGACCAGCATCAATCCGCTATGGGTCCATTTCTCTTCTGAATGCCCATGCAGGTCATTCCCTCTTCTTCAGTAGAGCCCAACGGTTGGTCAGGAAGTTTGCAATCACCATCAGAGGGGTCGCTCCTCCTTCCGCGCAACTCTAGATCCTTGTCAAGATCGGGTTGCACCCTTCCGCTAGCTTCAGGAGCACCTCCTAGGTGTCGGTGTCGGTGGTGGGAAGACCGTCAGGCAGCTCCAGCCTGTCATGGCGATCCACCCTGATGACCACCCAATCCTTCTTTCAGCCATCCCACTTCCTGGAAAGAAGCGTCTTCAAGTACTTGAAGGGTGAATTCTTGTGCCCTTTCTTGGTTGTGTGAATCGTGAAGAAGATCCGGAAGACCTCGATGCAGGGCGGCACACCCACCCACATCTCGCAAAAATGGACGAACGTCGCCACCAGCAAGAAGGAGTGGGGGTCGAGGTGGTGGAGCTCCAACACGTAGAAGTCCAGCAACATCATCAAGAAGCTGGAGAATGGCGAGATGAGCCCCACCATTGCGAACACCGAGAAGTACACGATCTCACCGACCCTTTGTTCTTGAAGGGGAGCTTGCCGAAGCAAATCAAGTTCTTGAAGGAGTCACTCGACCACCCCATGTAGGTGCGGACTCTCGACAACTCGTTGTTGTTCTTGATCCTAACTCCATCACCGCAAAGTGGAGCGGAAGTGGAAAAGTGTTGCAAGGGCGGAGAGCTCTAAGCGCAAGATCAAATGAAAGTGTAAGGAGTTCTCTTTCTGTGCAGACTTTCTCCCTTTTATAAGCCTCTGCAACGCTTGGATGGAAACTACATCTGGACCTGAATCACAAATAACCTCGTCAATGACAAGGGGTCTCGGGTCCACTTTGTTACAAAGTTGCACCAGGCGAACCGTTGTCATGATGGGAAGTTGGAAGCCGGAGGGCGGAAGCCTGACAGGGCTACAAAGACTACGCTGAGAACCGATACAAACTTCATATTGGGAACCGGCGATCTTCAATTGTATGAGATCCGCACGCCGAGACCCCACTCACCATATCAAGAAGTGCCACATGGCGATGGTATAATTGCGTGTTGTCGCTTCAACCGCTCAGGAAAAGAATTTGGAGCAGCAACGAGGGAATCGACGATGGCCCCACCTCCGGTAGCATAACCTCTCCCTGAGTTGGGTCCGGATGCCACTGTCGGTACCCTGCGTACCAGGTACCCCTTGGTACCGTAAACAAAGTCACTGAGTTCCTATATCCAGGTCGCACACGTCCTAAGGAAAAATGTGTCCCGCGGTATCGGATCTGCCTCCCTGCATAGGGTGGCTCCGGTGTTACCACGTGTCCTACAGAGCCAGACCTGCCTCCCTCCTCAGGGAAGCTCCAGCACTGCCATGTGTCCACTAGCACCGGACCTATCCCCAAGTAGAGGGAAGCTCCAGAGCTTCCACCTGTCACGCACCCGGACCTAAGTTTGCAACGCGAAGACAACGTGATCTCCAATGGCGCGGACATTCAAGGGCTATCAATTGGCCATTACAAGGCATGGTTAACGCGTCATTAATGCTATATTAATAACGCACGGTCAGAGGACTATCAAGACCGGTAACGCTGTTGTTAAGGCACGTTATCACACTATTAACCACCCTTAACACTATAGATTGTATATAGGGCAGTTTATTACAGTCGGGGCCACCTTAGTAGTATCGGAGTAAGTGTCCTAGTCCACATTCGACAGCGTCCACCAATGATCGTAGGCGCTACAGGAAGCTCCGAGCTACCAAGCGTGCAAGATCTAGAAGCTCAAGTAAGTTATGATGCATGGATCTCGGAGGTTCGGAACTACTTGAATGACAACATCCTTTCTGAAGATGGTGTGTCTACTGAGTGAATTGTCAGATTGGCTAAAAGATACACGTTGCTAGAAGGGGATCTCTATCGACGTGGTGCAAACGACATTCTAATGTGGTGCATTTCTTAGGAAGAGGGTTGCAAACTGCTCGCAGAGATCCAAGGAGGCGAGTGTGGGAATCACACATCATCTCAAACGCTAGTCGGTAAGGCCTTACGACATGGTTTTTACTAGCCTACAGCACTCTAGGATGCAGTCAAGCTGGTCAAGAAATACGAGGCGTGCTAGTTCAACACGAAGCAAATTCATACTCTAGCGCAGTCACTGCAAATGATTCTTCCCTCATGGCCATTCGCTGTGTGGGGGATGGATATTTTGGGATCTTTCCCAAAAGTCGTCGGAGGCTACCGGTTCTTATACGTCGCCATCGACAACTTCACAAAGTGGTCAGAAGCAACTCCAGTTATGACAATCAACAAGCAATCTGCCATCAAATTCTTGAAGTCCATTGTCTGCAGATTTTGAGTTCTGAAAAGAGTCCTAACTGACAACGGGACCCAATTCACAAGTGCAGCGTTCCAAGAGTATTGTGAAGACCTCGACATAACTGTCAGCTACGCATCAGTAGCTCATCCGACAAGCAATGGTCAAGCCGAGAGACAAAACATAGAAATTCTCAAGGGACTCATGACGCGCACTTATGAGTGCTTGAAAAAGCATGGTGCCAACTGGATATAAGAGCTTTTGTCTGAATTGTGGGCGAGGTGGACAACACCCAGCCGGGCAATAGGAGAAACACCCCTTTTCATGGTGTACGGAGCCAAAGCTATCATTCCTCCGGAAATTGCTATGGGGTCTCTCTGAGTCCGGACCTACGACGAAGCCACGCGGGACCAGCTCCGGCGTGATGATTTAGACCTCGTCGATGAGGCAAGGTGTCGAGCAGCTGTCCGAAATGCGTGATACCGCCAGGCGCTCCAGCGCTATCATCAAAGGCATGTGCGCATTCGGTAGTTGGAAGAAGGTGATCTAGTGTCGCGGTGAATACTCACTCGGGAAAGGGATGAACAAACTTTCCCCCAGCTGTGAGGGTCCCTTCCGAGTTATCAAAGTTTTCCGCTCTGTATGCGTTCGCTTAGCAACAGACGATGGGATACCACTTTCTAATCCCTGAAATATAGAGCATCTTCGTAAGTTCTATACTTAGTAGCACGGAGGTGAGTCTGTATTTTTATAAAATGTACCTCATAGAGTCTATGAACAAAGTCGGGTTGGTTCAAGGTGTATAGCACACTTAACTTGGTGATGTACTTTAAGTGTGTCCTTGCCTTCACCTGTTATTCGGACCCTTAATGAAATACATTTATATGAAAACAGATACTACGTGCATCTACTTTGCGCATTCTGATTATTTTTTTCTTCTTTTACCTTCTTGTCAATAGTGATGTTGTGCAATCCACTTGAAATTTATTCCTAAATATTCATGTGATGTATAAATAAATTTTATTGGTAATCTTCTATTGGATCCTAGTATTGTTGGATGACCTACTCGCCTGAAAACCAATACCAATAATAAGTCTGGATTGCGCTATTGACATAGCCTGGTCCAGCACCCTAAGTACGCCACTATACCTATTCTGGTTGGTCTCAGTAAGGCAGGTCCGAAAAGCACACGGACCTATAGAAGTCTAGTTAGTATACTTATATTGTCACTGTCGGTACCCTGCGTACCGGGTACCCCATCATACCGCAAGAAAGGCCAGGGAGTTCCCCCGTTCAAGTTGAAGATCTCTAAAGGCTACACGTGTTACACAGTACTGGACCCGCCTCTCTCTCATTTGGGTAGATCTGACACTGACACGTGTATCACAAGGTCGGACCTAACACCCGTCATAGGGAAGCTCCAGCCCTGCCACGTGTCCAGTGACCCCGGACCTAACCCCCAGTAGAGGGAAGCTTTGGTGCTACCACGTGTATAGTGGCTTTGGACCTACCTCCCTACGATGGGGAGCTCTGAAGCTGCCACGTGTCAAACCTCCGGAGCTAAGACTTCAACGGAAGACAGAGAGATCTCCGACGGCTCGGATCTTCATGGGACAGTTAAGGCGACAGTTACAAGACCTGATTACGTGTTATTAATGCCAGATTAATAACACGCGAGCAATGGACTATTAATAGGGGTAATGCCATCATTAAGGCGTGTTACCACTCTAGTAACTTCGTTTAATACTCGTTGATCGTGTATTAGGTAGTTAACGACGCCATGGCCACATGTCGGCCCAGGCCAGTGGTGTAACGGCCAGTCCTTAGACCATAAAAGGGCTGCAACGCACGATACATGACAACCAAGCTCATACGCACACAAGCACCAGTGTATCCTCAATACAACAATACACACTCCGTGGAGTAGGGTATTAAGCTCAGGCCGCCCGAACCACGTAAATCATTTGTGTCATCGTCTTGTCTAAGATCTTTGTGCGCCCAAACCGATACAAGAACCTCTGCGGACTACAATTTAGTAGTACAGGGGGAAGTGTCGTTCGTACGCTTCGACATTTGGCGCACCAGGAAGTGGGTGCCTGAGATCACAAGATGGTGAACTCTGCCGCAAGATCATCCAACGGCAACAACATTGTGCAACCTATTGGAGGGAATCCTTTCAACATGCAACAGCTAGCGACCGCTGTTGTTCTTGCGGGCGTCATGCCACCACCACCACCATCTGTTCCGGCAAACAATGTTGGACAACAGGATGGAGTACTTGCGTTGATCACGGCATCGATGAACAATAATCCTGAGCGCGCACTTGTTGTTGCACGTACTCTGCTCCAACGTCCACCACCTCCAGGAGCATCTCAGGGTGCGATGGAGCAGTGGAGGGCTGATGTTGAACATTTGCTTGCAGCTGTAGCCGATGGCATCATGAAAGTCGCCTAGAGGGGGGTGAATAGGCAATAATACCTGAAATGACCTAATCAAACGAGATTAAATCCATGTGGCCGGACTAGTCTGCACAGGGCCGGACTAGTCCGCTCAGCACAGGATGGAAACCCTAAAACTTGGTTTCTACAAGTTATTTGCGGAATTAAAGTTCATCGAAGAAATAAGCAATGTGTGGTAAACTAGTAAAGCTTAGATTATGAAGTTTGAACACTTAGATTGCATGTTTACAATAATGATCAAAGTGAAGAGCAATATGAGCGATAAGAACCCTAATAGCAATACTAGTGATTAAGAAAAGTAAAAGACAAGTGAGACAAGATTTATCCTATGGTTCAGCTCCACGAAGAAGCCTACATCCACGTTGAGAAGTTCACAAAAGGATCGGGTCTCACTTGACCCTTCTCTCACCAAGCCACCACGATGGCCGGCTTGGATTCCACTATCTCAATGGGCAATCAGAAAGTTTGATGGGGTTGCTCACAACTTGAGGCTCCCACAAATCAATACAACGAGGAGCACACGAAGCTCAACTCACACAAGCCACAAAACACAACACAATGTGCAAGAGATCAAACTGAGAGCCAAAGCGCGATGATCTTCCTTTACTCTCCTCCCCAAACCCTAATATCTTCAAGATTTGCTCTTAAGGGGTTAGTAGGACGAGTGTAAGGCTTTGGAAGGCTATAGGATGCTTGTGGCGGTGCTAGGGTTCAAGACTTATTCAAATGAGCTCGGGGGTCCCCTTTTTATAGGGGTCCCGAGCCCCTTCTGCTGATCTCAGCAGAGGGGCGGACTAGTCCGGCCACTGGGCCCGAACTAGTCTGGCCCTATGGGACCACTGACCCCTGGTCATGTCCTGACAACAGCCACACTGAGCAACGATCGTCACGCTACCCGCCAAATTTCCAAATTCAAACGGTCACTAGATCACGGACTAGTCTAGTCCCAAACGGACTAGTCCGAAGTAGAACAGAACCGTTTGGTTCGCTCCAAAACGGACCCTTCTGGGTTGGCCCGGACTAGTCCGGCCACAGGGGCAGACTAGTCCGGCCCTCTAGGGTTTCTCTCGGTCTTATCTCACTAAGTCTCAAACGGACAAGTCCGCACCCAAACGGACAAGTCCGAACTATTCCAGAGAGCTTTGGTCCGTACAAAAACGGACAAGTCCATACTTCTCAGACTTAGCTTCGAATTCACTCAGATTCACTCCAGAGACATTTGGTCCGTCTCAAAACGGACTTGTCTGCCTGGCCGGACTACTCCGGCCTTGAGGCCCGGACTAGTCCGGCCTCCTAGGGTCTTTCTCATTTTTGGCTTCTCACTTTGGTGTTTCACTAAACCACCACTTTGAGCCCTCTAGAATGATCTCAATGCACATGATACATCCACCCTCTCACATGACACGGCTCGTATAAGCTCAACACCATAGAAAACCTAATTTCTATGCTTGAGTCTTTGACGCCCGTTTTATCCTTTTCCTTTTTGAGGGTTTTCATCTCATTTCAATTCTTGTACCTGTGCTTAAGATCACTTTAGCTCATTAGCCTCTTAATTGTCGTCATCATTCATCCAAAACCCACGGGGATGCCTAGATGCACTTTCAATCTCCCCCTTTTTGGTGATTGATGACAACACATTAAGACTTCAACAACAAAGATAATAATTTGTTTTCATAACATTTATTTGTATGAGTGACTCCCCTTCAATGTATGCATCATGAGTAAGAGAGATTGAGAGAGTTCTCATACATATACATGTTATGGTGGGGTGCCTAAGTGATGTGTTCATAAAGTGTGATAAGACAACAATTATGCAAGATAGACATGTAAATGAGGCAACACATCACAAATCTAGGCAAGATATGTGAATACATATATTAAGTCTTACAATACAACTTAAATGAGAGTTTAAAACATAAGTCCTTCCTAGATCAAATACACTCTCACCAATAGAGACTCTCAAACTTTCCCACTCCATCTCTCCCCTTATATCTCTCCCCTTATATCTAAGTGCCCCATCCACTAATTTCTCCCCCTTTGGCATCAAGACACCAAAAAGGAAAAGAATAGAGGGAGGGCCCTTAGATCTACTCATCATTGGAGTAGTCATCGTCATCGCCGCCTTGGCACCCGCTGTCGCTCTTCGTGGCCTCCGGGTCAACATTTGCATCATCATCATCGGTCGGGGCCGCAGTGGAAGTTCCATCTTCGCCAAACTGAGTGATCTCCTCACAGTGAACTCCAGGAAAGGAGTGAGCTCACCACCGCTCTCCTTGGCAGGAGACATAGGAATGTCCAGCTTGTCGCACATCGCCTTGAGATACTTCTCGTTGCGATGCTCCATGCGACGTTGCCAAATTTCCGTCTTCCGACAAGAGGAGAAAAGAGCCTTGAAACATTTGAAGAATCCACTTCTGCATTGTGATGAAGGCGGAGGTGGTGGAGGAGATGGCACAAAGCGAGAGGAAGAAGCGGGAGGATCTGCATTCTTCCTCCTAGGAGCAGCCGGCTCTGGAGGAGGGAGTTGAGGTCGAAGCCTCCGGTGAATGATGTATTTCTTGAACCTGAGTCTAGATCTTCTCGATCATGTACATAATGTGCGGAGCATATCCACATGATCAGTTGGGAGTGTGCAAGATGTTGAAGATGTCATCAAAGATATAGTCCACCAAATTGAAGCGGACATCTCCATCAATGAGGATCATCAAGTGCCTCAAATTTCTTTGTATTATCCCCGCATCTCCATCCTTGGGGGCAATGGTCTTTCTGAGGACCTGGTTGAGCACACTATAGAAAGGCTTGATGTTTCTGATATGCCCGGCCTCATACCGTGCATGACTTGGGTACATATACTCCAGGGTGTCCCGATCAACTTGCTTCAGATTTGAAATGATGATCTGATTATCCAGTTGGTCCTCCAAGTCAAGCAACTGAGCAAACTCCCAGTAGGTGGTGGAGTACTGCTCACCATGGGTCATCCAGGTAATCCTCCTATCCCCATCTGTGTGGAAGTACAAAGTGGAATAGAACTGAGTGATGACTTCCACATTCCAGTCATACTGGAAAGCCATGAACTTCTTCAACCCATGCCTCTCGACGGCCTCGATCACAACATTGAAGGCTTGATGATCTTTCTAAGCCATGTAATCCCAGTCTATCCACTGAGCATCTGTGACAGGGGTCTGCTTGGTCATGTAGACCGTCCGGTAGTAGTCACAGTGGAAGTCACACCAGAATTGGGGATCCACTATGATCCTATCTCGCTTATAGACATTGATCTTCCTCAGCTTGGGTGCCTTCTCAGCCCCCTTACCCTTGAAGATGTTAGCGTCGAAGGCAGTTGCACAGTTTGGGTTCTGTGCAGGTGAAGACATCCTCAAGGGGCCTATGGGTTGAGAGGCACCCTTCTTAACCTTGCTAGCAGCCTTCTTGGACACTATCACCCTCTTCTTGGGTGCAGTATCGTCTCGGGCCTTGCCTTTATCTTTGGAGGTCCTAGCCCCCTGGGTTCTAGCTTGTTCACCCAAAGTCACAAGTCGCTTCCTTTTTGGGGTTGCCTCGGCAGCTGCAGAATTATGCTCTTCTCACTGCGTCTTCTTTGCCCTTTGTGATGCAAAGTATGCAGCAGCCATTTCTTGATCCTCTCATTGCTTCTAGCGATAGAGATCTTGCTTCTCCGCGTCGGTCTCAGAGTCGGCAGGTGGAACATACTCATTGTCCGACATGGTTGCTGACAAGAGAAGCAAGGGAATGTGTATGAGTCAAAGGAAGTTAAGGGGTATAGGTAGAATTCACAAAATCAACCTAAGTTAGGGTTTTCACAGTGTAACCTGGACTTGTGCGCCCAGGAGCCGGACTAGTCCACACTAGGTCGGACTTGTTCGCCATGTGGCTGGACTAGTCCAATTCAAACAGCAAGAACCCTAATCTAGAGAAATTTTGCAAAAACTACGGATCCTACCACAAAAATAGAGCTACATGATCACATTTATGTGTACAACAACATTTGTGAAGAAGTTTCTATCAATGGACCAAAAAAAATTGAATTTCAAGGATTTTGGGTTAGGTCAAGAATACCTCTTCAAATCTTCGATTCGATGAAATGTGGTTGAGGAATCGGCCTCCGATGCTTGGGAAAAGATTCCTAAGCACCCTAGGGCTTCAATCCACGGATTGGAGTCAAGATTTTGTGGTTGGAATCCAAAATCGCCGAAGAGGGAGACGGTTTTCGAGCTTTTTTGGAGAGAGAGTGTTTGAATGGAAGTGGACGGGTCGAGGGCTCCCTGGGGAGGTTAATTCCCCAAGGGCCGGACTAGTCCGGTCAGGGACCCGTACTTGTCCGACTGTCAGACTCGGTCCGGACAGCTCTAAGCCAGCAGACTAGTCCAGTCTGAGGGCGGACTAGTCCGGTCCTAAGACTGAAAACTCCTATATATTGAGTTTTCAGTGGAGATTTGATCCTTTTGGACTAGATTTCACAAAAGATCTTTGTAAAACATGGTCAGTAAGCAATCAACAATCAAACTATGACCATGATTCACAAGGATACAATAATTTCAAAATAATTTGTAGAAAAATTGAGGAGGATGAGTCTTCGCAAGCATGTGTGAATTTTGAATACAACAATCAGATGTGCAAGATTCAAGCCACATTTCGAGAATCTAAGATATTTAGCTCACTCCTAAGTTCACAAAATCTTTTCTCATCTAGGGGCTTGGTAAAGATATCGGCCAATTGTTTATCGGTTCTCACATGGGAAATTGCAATGTCTCCTTTGATGAAGTGATCTCTCAAGAAATGGTGGTGAATATCTATGTGTTTGGTCCTTGAGTGTTCAACTGGATTGTGGTCTATTTTGATGGCACTCTCATTTTCACATAGGAGACGGATATGGCGCAAGTTTATGCATAGTCCCTAAGAGTTTGTCGCATCCAAAGAAGTTGTGCACAACAACTTCCGGCGGTGACATACTCCGCTTCGGCCGTGGAAAGAGCAATGGAGTTTTGTTTCTTTGAGGACCAAGACACTAGAGATCCACCAAGAAATTGGCAAGTTCCCCATGTACTCTTCCTATCAATTTTGCACCCCGCATAGTCCGCATCGGAATATCCAATGACGTTAAACTTAGAACCTTTGGGGTACCAAAGTCCTAGGCTTGGTGTGTGAACCAAATATCTAAGAATTCTCTTAATGGCGGTCAAATGACACACCTTAGGAGCGGCTTGAAATCTAGCACACATACACACACTAAGCATGATATTGGGCCTAGATGCACATAAGTAAAGCAATGAGCCTATCATGGAACGATATACCTTTTGGTCCACACTTGGACCATCTTCATTGAGATTGAGATGCCCATTGGTTGCCATAGGAGTCTTGATGGGTTTGGCCTTGTCCATGTCAAACTTCTTGAGTATGTCTTGTGTGTACTTGGTTTGACTAATGAACGTGCCTTCCTTGAGTTTCTTCACTTGAAAACCTAAAAAGAACTTCAACTCCCCCATCATGGACATCTCAATTCTTTCTTTCGTTATCTTGGAAAACTCATCACAAAAAGCTTTGTTAGTAGAACCAAATATAATGTCATCCACATATAATTGGCAAACGAATAAATCATCATTGAAGTGCTTAGTGAATAGAGTATAGTCCGCCTTCCCAATTTTGAAACCATTTTGAGTTAGAAAGTCTCTAAGGCACTCATACCAAGCTCTAGGAGCTTGTTTGAGTCCATAGAGAGGCTTACACAACTTGTACACATGGTTTGGGAATTATTTATCTTCAAATCCGGGGGGTTGCTCCACATACACCTCTTCCTTGATTGGACCATTGAGGAATGCGCTCTTGACGTCCATTTGATATAGCTTAAAATCATGGTGAGTAGCAAAGGCAAGTAATATACAAATTGATTCAAGCCTAGCTACGGGAGCAAAGGTTTCTTCGAAATCCAAACCTTCGACTTGTGAATACCCTTTGGCCACAAGTCGTGCCTTGTTCCTTGTAACCACCCCGTGTTCATCTTGTTTGTTGCGGAACACCCATTTGGTGCCTACAACATTCGCATTAGGTCTCTTTACAAGCTCCCATACTTGATTTTTTTTCAAAGTTGTTGAGCTCTTCTTGCATGGCCATCACCCAATCCGGATCTCGTAGTGCTTCTTCAACCTTGTGAGGCTCCAAGGAAGAAACAAAAGAGTAATGTTCACAAAAGTTTGCAACACAAGATCGAGTAGTTACCCCCTTGGAGATGTCTCCAAGTATATTGTCAATGGGATGGTCCCGTTGGACGCTTTGATGCACTCTTGGGTGTGGCGCTTGAGGTCTTGATTCATCATCTTGGTCTTCCTCATCCTCATTGTCTCCCCCTGGATTGATGCCTCCATTTTTATCTTCTTGGAGCGCATCTTGGGGAACTTGATCTTGATCATTTGAGGAGGAGCTTGCTTGATGTGTAGGATGGCCACTTGCATCTTGAGGTTGTTCTTGTGGTCGTATATCTCCAAGTGCCATCCTTCCTATCACCACTTGTGGAGCTTTTTCTTGATCTAGCACATGACGATCAACTTGCTCCACTTGGGAGCCATTAGTCTCATCAAACACTACGTCACATGCTACTTCAATAATTCCGGAGGATTTGTTAAATACACGATAGGCATAAGTGTTTGAGTCATAGCCGAGCAAGAAACCCTCATCGGACTTAGAAGCGAACTTCAAAGTCCTAGGCTTCTTGTTGAGAATGTAGCATTTGCTCCAAAAAAAACACAAAAGTAAGAGATGTTGGGTTTGTTACTGCTAAGTAGCTCATACGATGTATTCTTAAGTATTCGGTGAAGATACAATCGGTTTATGACATGGCAAGCGGTGTTAACCGCTTCCGCCCAAAACCGGTCTGACGTCTTGTACTCATCAAACATGGTTCTTGACATCTCAAATAGAGTCCTATTCTTCCTCTCGGGCACCCCATTTTGTTGAGGGGAGTAGGGGGCCGAGAACTCATGCTTGATGCCTTCTTCATCCAAAAATTCTTCAACTTGAGTATTCTTGAATTCGGTGCCATTGTCAGTCCTTATGGTATTGATACTCAAGGAGAACTGATTTTGAGCTCTCTTCAAGTATCTCTTGAGAACACCTTGAGTCTCGCTTTTGTCATGCAAAAAGAATACCCAAGTGAAACGTGAAAAGTCATCAACAATAACAAGACTATATTTGTTACCACCAATACTAATGTAGGTGATTGGACCGAAGAGATCCATGTATAGAAGCTCCAACGGTCTTGATGTTGTCATAATGTTCTTGGATGGATGTGGTGCTCCAACTTGCTTTCCGGCTTGGCATGCGCTACATGGCCTATCCTTTTCAAACACAACATTATTTAAACCACGAATGTGCTCACCCTTAAGGAGTTTTTGCAAATTCCTCATCCCAACATGGGCTAGCCTCCTATGCCACAGCCATCCCATGTTAGTTTTTGCAATTAAGCATGTATCAAGTTGGGATTTATCCGCGGAGAAATCCACAAGATAGATTTTTCCCTTGAGTACACCCTTAAAGGCAATTGAGCCATTGCTTCTCCTTGTGACGGTCACACCCTCATTAGTGAATAAATAATTATAACCTTTGTCACATAATTGTGATATGGACAAGAGGTTATGATCAAGTGAATCAACATGTAAAACATTTGAAAGAGTATGATTAGGGGATATAGCAATTTTACCGGTGCCAAGGACTTTTACTTGACTATTGTCCCCAAAATAGATTCCTTCACTTGGATCTTCATTTAGCTCATACTCCTAAAACATATTTCTCTCTCTCTCTGGTCATATGATTTGTGCATCCACTATCAAGAACCCACTTGGTTCCACCAGAGGAGTATGCATACAAGAAATATTTAAGCCTTGGCTTTAGGTACCCAAACGGTGTTGGGTCCTTTGATGTTAGTCAAGAGGCACTTGGGAACCCACACACAAGGTTTAGGACTCTTGCGGTGTGGCCCAACATACCTAGCATAGGCCTTTCCAAACTTGTTCCTCAATAAAACATATGAAGCATCAAAATCATGGAACAATGGATGAGGTTCTTTCTTAGGCATTTTAGGTGAAATAGCAATGTCCTTCCCTTTGTTGTTGTATGAGCCTCCTTTGACAAAAACAATTAAGTCTTTGCCATTATTGGGAGTTTTGGCATTTTTCCTCATCCCCCTAGAATAACCAAGACCATCCTTGACAAGTGGATGTCTTGTGTTGGTATATGCACTACGTGCATATGCCACCTTCTCCTTGTCAAAGATGCCACCCATGGGTGCTTGATTGGTTTGTTCCAACTTAAGCTCATCTTTAAGCTTTATGATCAAGTTTGAGCATTTACAAGGTTGAGATGCTTTGGATTTAATATTTGTGGAAGGTGAGCTTGTAGAGGAAGAGGGTGCACTGACCTTGAAAGACTTCACTTGCCTCTCAAGGATCTTGTTAGCTTGTGTCAAACTAACAAGTTCATCCTTGAGCACAATTGTAGTGTTCTCAACGTTTGAGCAAGTTTCCTTGCTAAAAGTGAGTTCACGCTCAAGTGCCTTGCTTCTTTCTCTTGCAAGCTCCAAGAGCTCCTCAACCTCTTGACATCTCTCCTTTTGTTGGATGATCATGTCCTCTTGACAGTTGATGAGTTCTTCCTTCTCAAATATTTCTTCCATTAACAATCTCAATCTTTTCAAAGTACTTTTACTCATGTCTTTAAGCATATGTTCATTTTCACTACTACTATCAAGGTTATCATGAGAATAAATTGAAGAAGAGGATTTAGATTTAACCTTCTTTCTTCCCTCCTTGGCCCTGAGACATGTTGGCCTTGAAGCTTCCAAATTTGGGAAGAGCTTGTTCTCCGTTGTTGTCTTCTTCATAGCATTAGTTGCTACCTTCTCATCTTCATCGGAGGAGGATTCCTCATTTGAATCCCACTCCTTTCCAAGGTGGGCATGTCCGGATTGCTTCTTCTTATTGAAGTACTTCTTGTATTTGGACTTGCCCTCCTTCTTCTTCTTGTTTTCTTCATGTGGACAATCCACAATGATGTGGCCATACTCTCTGCAATTGTAGCAAGCCCTCTTTGATATTGTCTTGGAATTATCTTTGCTCTTTTTTTCATTTTGGTAGCTCCCCCTCCTCTTTCTAAACATCCTCTTAAAGTTGTTGATGAAGAGAGCTTATTCCTCATCGGTGTCGGGGCTCTCTTCATCACTCTCTTCCTTTTCTTGTGATCTTGAGGAAGTTGCCTTGAATGCTACATCCTTTTTCTTGGAGGAGGAAAGCTTTTGTAGATCATTGTAGAACATCGCTTCTTGCTCCATCATCTCATGGTTGATGATCCTCCCTAGCACTTCTTTGGGAGTCATCTTGTGAAAGCCTGGACTTTCACAAATTAGTGAGCAAAGAGTGACGTTTCGAGGCATGAATGCTCGAATCATACTCTTTACCACCTCGTGGTTGGTCCGTCGGGTGCTTCCATTTGACCGACTCTTGTTGATGAGAGTCTTGAGGCGGTCGTACATATCTTGGGGAGACTCACCCTCCATGATGGTGAATATCCCAAGCTCTCCTTCGATCATCTCGATCTTTGCCTCCCTAATGACGCGGTTGCCTTCGTGCACCGTCTTGAGGGTATCCCATATCTCCTTGGCAACCTCCAACCCTTCAATGCGGTTGAACTCCTCTCGAGTCAATGAGTAGGTAATCACTCCAACGGCTTGAGCATTGCGATGTAGAAGAACGGCTTGCTCCGGAGTGATGTCTTCCTCATTCTTCGAAAGATGAACACTTGTCATTACAATTTTCCACAAGCTAGGGTTTAAGGAAATGAGGTGCACCTTCATATTATGCTTCCACATGGAATAGTCATTTACATCAAATTGAGGAGGTTTGCCAATGGGAATAGACAAGTAATGGTTGCTCGTGGTAAGTTGCTCAGAATTGTAAGGATACCGGGATTAGTCTTGTGAACTACTCCCGTTGTCGATGTTGACCGGAGCAATTGGCTTGATCTCCTTCTTGGGCACGTTGAGCTTCTCACGAAGCCGTGCCTTGAGCATCCGAACTTCTTCGTCGTCATTCGGGTCATCTTGAAGAACATCAACGTTCTTCGTCTTGGTGTCATCGACGACTACCGGAACCTCGTTGTCACCCCTTCCGGTCATTACTTCTCCGAGTTGTTAGACTCTTGGGGAGAAGCCTGCTCTGATACCAATTGAAAGTCGCATAGAGGGGGGTGAATAGGCAATAATACCTGAAATGACTTAATCAAACGAGATTAAATCCATGTGGTCGGACTAGTCTACACAGGGTCGGACTAGTCCGCTCAGCACAGGGTGGAAACCCTAAAACTTGGTTTCTACAAGTTATTTGCAGAATTAAAGTTCACCGAAGAAATAAGCAATGTGTGGTAAACTAGTAAAGCTTAGATTGTGAAGTTTGAACACTTAGATTGCAAGTTTACAATAATGATCAAAGTGAAGAGCAATATGAGCAATAAGAACCCTAATAGCAATACTAGTGATTTCGAAAAGTAAAAGATAAGTGAGACAAGATTTATCCTGTGGATCTCAATGGGCAATCACAAAGTTTGATGGGGATACTCACAACTTGAGGCTCCCACAAATCAATACAACGAGGACCAGACGAAGCTCAACTCACACAAGCCACAAAACACAACACAATGTGCAAGAGATCAAACCGAGAGCCAAAGCGCGATGATCTTCCTTTACTCTCCTCCCCAAACCCTAATATCTTCGAGATTTGCTCTTAAGGGGTTAGTAGGATGAGTAGAAGGCTTTGGAAGGATCTAGGGTGCTTGTGGCGGCGCTAGGGTTCAAGACTTATTCAAATAACCCTGGGGGTCCCCTTTTTATAGGGGTCCCGAGCCCCTTCTGCTAATCTCAGCAGAGGGGCGGACTAGTCCGGCCACTGGGGCCGGGCTAGTACGGCCCTATGGGACCACTGACCCCTGGTCATGTCCTGACAACTGCCACACTGATCAATGATCGTCACGCTACCCGCCAAATTTCCAAATTCAAACGGTCACTAGATAACAGACTAGTCCAGTCCCAAATGGACTATTCTGAAGTAGAACAGAACCGTTTGGTCCGTTCCAAAACGGACTCTTATGGGTTGGCCCGGACTAGTCCGGCCATAGGGGCGGACTAGTCCGGCCCTCTAGGGTTTCCCTCGGTCTTATATCATTAAGTCTCAAATGGACAAGTCTGTACCCAAACGGACAAGTCCGAACTATTCCAGAGAGCTTTGGTCCGTCCAAAAATGGACAAGTCCGGACTTCTTGTACTTAGCTCCAAATTCACTCAGATTCACTCAAGAGACGTTTGGTCCGTCTCAAAACAGACTTGTCCGCCTGGCCGGACTAGTCCGGCCTCCTAGGGTCTTTCTCATTTTTGGCTTCTCACTTAGGTGTTTCATTAAACCACCACTTTGAGCCCTCTAGAATGATCTCAATGCACATGATACATCCACCCTCTCACATGACACGGCTCATATAAGCTCAACACCATAGAAACCCTAATTTCTACGCTTGAGTCTTTGACACACATTTTATCCTTTTCCTTTTTGAGGGTTTTCATCTCATTTCAATCCTTGTACCTATGTTTAAGATCACTTTAGCTCATTAGCCTCTTAATTGTCGTCATCAATCATCCAAAACCCACGGGGATGCCTAGATGCACTTTCACATCAATAATCAAGGTCCTGCTCCTTCGGGGCAGGCACCTTCACAGTGTTGGATCTTTTCAGGAAGAATTGGTCTGCATGCTTCACAGCACAGGAGACGTGTTGTGTCCCAACAAGTGACGTAGCTGCCCTCCAAGGCACATTGCACCCACACTACGTCGAGTCTTCCGATGCATGACCTGCGGTCAGAGCTTGATCGCCGTTACCGACAACAGGACGATTGCGTCCGCATCGAGCGTGCTCGCGAGAGGCAAGAAGCTCGGGACAACCCTGCTCCTTTGGGGGTAGGAGGAGGCTGTTCTGCCCTGGCTATGCATCTATGCATGGTCAGATGGCCATAGAAGTTCCGTACTCATTTGCCGGAGAAATTTGACAGAATTGTCAACCCCGTCGAATTCCTCCAAATCTACTCCACTGTTATACTTGCGGTGGGGGCAATGAGGCCGTGATGGCCAATTATTTCCTTGTGGCTTTGATTGGGACCGCCAGGTCCTGGTTCACGAGCCTCCCACCTAACTCCATCAATAGTTGGGCGGAGCTCTGCCAATAATTTCACTGCCAATTTCAAGAGCTCCTACACCCGACCTAGCACTGAACTAGACCTTTTTGCTATTCAGCAAAAATCGAGAGAGTCGTTGTGATCCTTTATCCAACGATTCTCTCAGGTACACAATACCATCCCTTCTATCTTGAACGCTTATGTTATTGTCGCATTCAGACAGGGCGTCCGGGACAAGAAAATGCTGAAGAAGCTAGCGACAAAAGAAGTCACAAGTGTCACGGAGCTCTTCAGCCTGGCTGACAAATGTGCCAAAGCTGCGGAGGGTCGTGATATGCACTCCAAACCAGCTCCGGAGGTCAATAAGAAGTCCTCCAAGGCTGAAGCCACTACCTCCGGTAGTGGAAAGAGGAAGAAGAAGACCAACAGCAAGAAAAAGCCGTCGGCCGGTGCTCCCACTGTTGCGGCTGCTGCAGCTTCAGGTGGCTGGGGACCACGCCCAGAAAAATGACCTCGATCTTCGCCGGAAGATGGCGGCAACTTAAAAATGTGGTGTCCAATCCACAAGATGGACAAGCACAGTCTGAAGGACTTCTGAGAGGTCCAGAACCTTGTCGAGCGCTACAACAAGCTTCGAGAGGAAGGTCCTTTCCACCAACAGGAAGGAAAATAAAAAGTCGACGAAGCTCCGGCTGATATGGAGCTAGGCTTTCAGAATCCCAAGAAGGTCCTGAAGGCTATGTACAACACGGTTGATGATGATTCCGACGTCTCTGACAACGAGCATTGGAAGACCCTGAACACCATATATGGTGGTTCCTGGGACATCACTTCTCGCCGCATCCTCAAGACAATGCGGCGGGACATGGCCGTTGCAGCTCCTACCGCAAGGGTGGAACCTCATCGAAAAATGTATGGACACTCCCATCACCTCGATGCTACGGGCTGCCCCCAGAACATGATCGGAGCTGGCCAATTGCCACTGATGGTGTCTCCTACCATCAACAACGTCCAGCTCTACCATGTTTTGGTGGATGGAGGTGCGGGGCTAAACCTCCTGAGCTATGAAGCCTTCATCAAGCTCCAGCTCCTACCCTCAGACCTACATCCCTCACGACCTTTCTCTAGGGTAGGTCCAAAGGCCATTAGCCCGCTCGGATCCATCACACTCTCGGTGACCTTCGGAACTCGGGAGAAATATAGGACCGAGAAGCTGGTCTTCGACGTCGCGCAGATCAGCTTACCCTTCAACGACATCCTAGGCAGGCCTGCCCTATATAGGTTCATGGCCACAGCCCACTACGGCTATTTGGTGTTGAATATGTTGACACCTTCTAGCGTTCTCCGCATCCGTGGAGACTGTACTGCAGGAATCACCGCGCTGGAAGAACTCCATGCGCTTGCAACAGTGCAAGTGGAGTCATCCGATAAAGAACAAGCTGCTCAACCTCCAAGCACTCATCACCGAGGCTAAACCTCTGCACCACGTGTGCAGCCAAGCGGCGACAACGACATACCCGTCAAAGTCATCCAAATTGGTTCTGATGCTGCTCAGACCACCCGTATATCAGGAGGTCTGAATAACAAATAGGAACTCGCACTCATCACTTTCCTCCGGTCAAATGTTGATGTGTTTGTCTGGCAATCGTCACAAATTCCTGGGATCCCTAGGGAGGTGATTGAGCACAATCTGAAGATTTATCCTGACGAACAGCCTGCACACCAGAAGCCCCGGAAGCAATCAGTCGAGCGGCAAAACTTCATCTGACAGGAGATCAAGAAGCGCTCGAAGCTGGTTTCATCTGGGAAGTTTATCATCCAAAATGGTTGGCAAACCTAGTTGTTGTACCCAAGGCCGATGGGAAGCTTCGGATGTGTATCGACTACACCACCTTAAATAAGGCATGTACAAAAGATTCATTTCCACTACCTAGGATAGATCAGACAGTGGACTCCACCTCCGGGTGTGAGTTATTGTGCTTCCTAGATGCATACTTCGGATATCATCAAATCCAAATGTCTAGTGAAGATGAAGATCATACTGCTTTCATAACAGTAGATGGATTGTATTGTTATACTGCCATGCCCTTTGGTCTCAAAAATGCTGCTTCAACCTTTGTGCGAGCTATGCACAAAACTTTTGGAGAACTCATTAGGGACTTGGTGGAGGTGTATGTCGATGACATCATTGTGAAGATCAAGAACAAGGAGTCACTCCTTGACAATTTGCAAGCCGTCTTTGACAAGATGCGCATTACGCGCACCAAGCTGAACCCAGACAAGTGTGTCTTCGGGGTTAGCTCCGGGAAGCTCCTTGGTTTCTTGGTGACTCACCAAGGAATTGAGGCGAACCCGGCGAAGATCAAGGCTATAAAAGATATGCAGCCCCCAGCCTGCATCAAGGACGTCCAGAAGTTAACTGGATGTCTAGCTGCGCTCAACCGGTTCATCTCGAGATTGGCAAAGCGGGCGCTTCCCTTCTTCAAGCTGTTGAGGAAGTCCGGGCCATTCCATTTGTCCGAAGAACCAGAAAAGGCGTTTCAAGAGCTCAAGCAGCTCCCCACCACACTACCAATCTTGGTAGCTCCAAACTCTGGTGAGCCTCTACTGCTTTATATTTTTGCAACTACTGAAGTTGTCAGCATGGTCCGGGTCACGGAAAGACCAGAGCCACATCCAATTCAGGAGCCCAGACCCCTCCAGGAGGGTCTGGGGCTACCTGAAGGCGAGTCTGAGTCCCAGCACCAAGGTACGGATCTTCAATGTGAAATGTTAGAATTTCAAGCTCTCTCAGCCAAGGAAGTTCAAACGGTTGATCAAGAAGAAGTTTCGGGCACCTCCGGGAAAGTCCGGGAAGATCAACAAGAAAATATGGACCCCTCTCGGAGGGTCCAGATAGATGAACAAGAAGGTCTGGACCCCTCCGGGAGGGTCCGGGTCGATGAAGAAGAAGCTCAGGGTCCCTCTGAGAGGGTCCAGACCGTCCAGCGCCCAGTGTACTTCATCAGCGAAGTATTAAATGATGCTAAGACTCGATACATTGAGGTCCATAAGCTGCTTTACGCAGTTCTTATTGCCTCAAGGAAGCTTTGTCATTATTTCCAAGCCCACAAGATATAAGTGGTAAATTCTTATCCACTGCGTGCAATTCTGCATAACCCTAATTCTATTGGGGACATCGCAAAGTGGGCAGCGGAGCTAGCTGAGTTTGATCTTGAATTTGTGCCACGACAAGCAAACAAGAGTCAGGCTTTGGCTGACTTCGTGGCGGAGTGGACTCCTTCTCCATCAAACCCTGGGGGTCCCATTGAGCAGAAAACGGAACCCAAGGTCCCAGTCTTCACTAAACCTCACTGGACTCTCTACTTTGACAGCTCCATGCAGAAGCAGGGGGCCCGAGCTTGAATCCTCCTCCTCGCTCTGACCGGGGAGAAGGTCAAATACATGGTCCACCTTGACTTCAAGGCGACCAACAACATGGCGGAGTATGAAGCTCTCATCTACGACCTCAAGGTGGCACTATCTTATGGTGTCAAGCAGTTGTTGGTGAAAGTGCATCTAGGCATCCCTTGTGGGTTTTGGTGAATTGATGACAAGCAAATGAGATCCTAACCAAATTCTTGAGATGAGCGCAGGTCTTTGATGAAATTATGAAGTGCAAAAAGAAAGGAGGGTGATGAATCTAGTTGAAAAGAGCTCAAGAGATGAATAGATTAATCTTTGTGTATGGAGTGTGTTAGAGAAACACACTCCAAGAGCTCAAGCAAAGGAAAACACTCTCACAACACCAATTCTCACAAGACCGGATTAGTCCAAAGTTTCCCGGACTAGTCTGATATGCTCACTGTCCAAGATCGTACAAGTCCTCCCAGTGTGGACTTGTCTGCAACGGACTAGTCCGATATAGTCCGGACTAGTTCGATATTCCTTCTGTCAAATTCAGACAAGTTTGATATTTCACAGACTAGTCTGAAATCCCCACTGACCAACATCGGACAAGTCCCTCCAGATTTCAAACTTGTCCTTAGCCCCTAAAATTTTTACGACACCAGACTAGTCCGATAATAACAAGACTAGTCTGATAACCTCTCTGACTAAAATCGGGCAAGTCCTCCAAATGTGGACTTGTCCTCAATTCACTAAGGAATTCACCACGCCGGACTAGTCCGATATGTGCCAGACTAGTCCGATCTTCTCCAGAGACAAAAAGGGACTAGTCCGCCCAAGGACGGACAATTCCGATAATTTAGGACACTTAGGGTTTCCCACACGCCGCACACCTGACTAGTTCGGAGTCCACCACGGACTAGTCCGGACATCGCGAACCCTAACGGTAACCTTTGGAAACCCTAGTATAAATAGAGGTGCACGGCCCAATTATGAACCCTCTTGACCCCTTGCGCCGTCACACCCTCCAAGAGCCTAGAAAACACGTCTCTCCACACAATCCAATGCAAGAAAGATCAAATCCTTGAGGATTAACGTTAGGTCAAAGGAGAGACACGATTCTTCGAGTTTTAAGCTCTTGGGTTTGATTCTCTCGCACACTCTTGTTCTTTATTGCATATAATCCGAGTGTGTTGGTTGTGTCTTCAGTTGTAAATCTTGGGGAGCCCTCAACTTGTGAGAAGGTCCCTTGAACACGGTTATTCTTACCTCTTTGTGATTAGTGGAAGAGAATCAGCCTCAGTGGCGATTCGACGAGGGTAGGGTTGGTGAAGACCCGGTCCTTTCGTGGGATCCTCAACGTGGATGTAGGTTGCCTTCGTGGGAACTGAACCACAGGATAAAAATCTTGTGTCTTCACTTTGTGCTTATTGTTCATTACATCTAGGGTTTAATTGATCTTAGTCAAAATACGTCAAAACATTAAACTAAGGTTACCTTGTGCTATCTTGAGTTTAATTGAAGCAATATACTCTAATTACATCTTAATTTTCGTTGTGTAGAGTACTTGGATTGAGATCATCGATCAAACTTGATCGATCTAGTCCGCAAGCACTGGACTAGTCCACAGGCTACTGGACTAGTCTGATTTATCAGTATTGGATCAAGTTGTTGAGTGTTGCAGGTTCTGACTAAAATTCAAAAAGGCCTATTCACCCCCCCCCCCTCTAGGACACATTCAATTGGTGAAGGGTAATTCGCAGCTCATCATAGAACTAGTCAGGAGTGAATGTTGCTGCAACAACCCCCAACTAGCCGCATATCTCCTTGAAGTCTAGAGGCTCCAAAAAGACTTCAGAGTCCTGGATCTCCACCATTTTTAGCGTCTCCATAATGCTGAAGCCGACGAACTCTCGATGAAGGCCTCAACCAGAGCTCCGGCTCCCGACGAAATCTTTGTCCGGAGGTTGTCAAGACCAATAGCTTAGTCTGCCGAACTGAGTGAAGGGGGTGAGACCAGCACCTCGATGCTGGCGGTCTCGGTGGCCCTGTTACCATGGCGTCCACCAAGGGTCATAGGTGCTGTCGGAAGCTCCGAGCAACCCAGCACGCAAGACTCAGGAGCTCAAGCTAGCTCCGATGCATGGATCTCGGAGATCCAGAGCTACTTGAAAGACAACATCCTTCGTGAAGACGGTGTATCCGCTGACCATATCGTCAGATTGGCTAAAAGGTACACGTTGGTAGAAGGGGATCTCTACCAGCGCGATGCCAACAGCGTCCTAATGCGGTGCATCGCAAGGGAAGAAGGTCGCGAGCTTCTCGCAGAAATCCATGGAGGCGAGTGTGGGAACCACGCGTCTTCCTGCACGTTGGTCTGTAAAGCCTTCCAGCATGGCTTTTACTGGCCTACAGCACTTCAGGATGCAGTTGAGCTAGTGAAAAAGTGTGAAGAGTGTCAGTTCCACGCAAAACAAATTCACACACCGCCTCAATTACTGCAAATGATACCTCCTAAATGGTCATTCGCTGTGTGGGGTATGGACATCTTGGGACCTTTCCCAAAAGCCGTCGGAGGTTACAGGTTCTTGTATGTCGCCATTGACAAGTTCACCAAATGGCCGGAAGCAACTCTAGTTGTGAAAATAAATAAGCAATCAGCTATCAAGTTCTTGAAGTCAATCGTATGCAGATTTGGAGTTCCAAACAAATTCATAACTGACAATGGAACTCAACTTAAAAGTGTTGCATTCCAAGAATATTGCGAAGACCTCGGCATTCAAGTCAACTACGCATCAGTAGCTCACCCAGCAAGCAATGGCCAAGCTGAGAGAGCAAATGCAGAAATCTTAAAAGGACTCAAGACATGCACTTATGAGCGCTTGAAGAAACATGGATCCAACTGGATCGAGGAGCTTCCGTCCGCATTTTGGGCAACCAAGACTACACCTAACCGGTCAACCAGAGAGACACCTTTCTTCCTAGTGTACGGAGCTGAAGCAGTTCTTCCTCCAGAGATCACCTTGGGGTCACTCCGATTCCGGACCTTGGACGAAGCCACGCAGGACTAGCTCCAGCGTGAAGACCTTGACCTCGTCGACGAGCGAAGGTGCCAAGCAGCGGTTCGGAATGCACATTATTGCCAAGCGCTCCGGCGCTATCATCAGAGGCATGTGCGCAACCTACAGCTCGAGGAAGGCGGTCTGGTGTTGCAGAGAATACTAACTTGGGAAGGGATGAACAAACTTTCCCCCAGCTAGGAAGGTCCTTTCCAAGTGATCAAAGTATCCCGTCCCGGATGCGTTCGCTTGGCAACTGAGGATGGGACCCCGCTTCCTAATCCTTGGAACATCGAGGACCTCCACAAGTTCTATGCTTAGAGTCACAGAGGTGAGTCTGTAGTTATAAGCAATGTAAATCATAGAGTCTACACACAGAGTCGGGTAGGTCCTCCTCCTCCTGAGCGCACATAGTCATGACTTTTTCTAATGTCCAGCTATCTTCCTTAGAGTTGTAATTGATTACAAAAGCCTCAAACTCCTTAGGCAAAGACATGAATATGAAATGCACAAGCATCTCATCAGGCATGGCTAAGTTAAGAGTCTTGAGGTTTGATCAAATTACTCATCTTAAGGATGTGATCTCTCACACCCCCACCAGTGTATCTCTCATTGACAAGACTCTTGAGAAGATTTATTGCCAATGTCTTAGTGGATCCTGTATACTGACTTTTGACCTTGGCAAGATACTCAGTAGCCAGCTCAGAGTCAGGAATAGCTTCTCTTAGGGACTCAAAAATGGTGGCCTTAATGACCATGAGGCATTTTCTGTTGGATTTCTCCCAAGCCTCAAGGTCCTTAAGGTACTTTTCCTTAAGCTTAATGTACTCCTCTTTTCTTAATGCAAATTTCTCATTTGTCTCACTTTGATCCATAGGGACTTCAGGATCAACAGGACGATCCTTTCTTAGTCATAAGTCAAGATTTGCAATCGCTAAGTTCATGCGAAGCCTCTCATTCCATGTCTCATAGTTATGACCCATAAGAGTCTCTATGGAGGCAATGAGACTTACCACATTGGAGGCACCTTAATAAAATAAGCATAGAGGTTAGAAAATGACTTAAAATATATAATGCAGCACATACTTAAAAATGCACTTAAACAAATACAAATGGCATAAAATGTCTTTCACGTTGGTTACTCAACAAAACCATTTCTCTTAATAACTTAAACAAAACATGGAAATACTTCACATTGGTTACTTTAAATTCCATGCAAACATACTTAAAATTCATATAGACATATTCAATATAGTGCAAATATACTAAAAATAAACTTAAGCATGGCAAAATTAAATTTTTGTAACACCCTCATTTTCATGCATCATGCCCTACATGCATTCATATATATGTTTAACATTAACCCATAACAAGAGGAACAAGTTTAAAATTGATTTGGAGCAAAACCGCACTTAAAAATGTAGGAAAGTGCAGACTAGTCTGGTTTTTGCTGCAGACTAGTCCGATTTTGGCTCTGGAAACTTTCGGACTTGTCCGATCTTGTGCGGACTAGTCCGGTGTTCCATGAATCCTTGAAAAATTTCTAAGTCCTTGGACTTTTCCGGACTAGTCCGGTGTTCCAGCGGAGTTGTCCGTTTTCCTTTCTCTTCAAATTCGGACTTGTCCGATGTTTGGCCAGACTTGTCCGATTTTCTCTCTGGATGACTTCGGACTAGTCCGGTCCTTTCCGGACTTGTCCGATATTTCGTGACTCCGAATTGAACTTTTGTTTTATGACTTGTTTCTTGGGTTTCACGTTAAGTGGGCCTAGGGACGTCGTGCCCAACTCTTTTAGAGCCCATGTGGGACTCTAAACCGGCCTCTACTCATCCCAAAACTCGAGATCCATCTAACCCTAGCCTCCACCTCTATATAAACAGCCCAACCCCTTGGTTTGACATCTATTTGCCACTTTTCCACCCACCCAAACCCTAGTTCGTGGAGAGCCACCACCAAGGAGGGAGGAGAAGATCCCAAGCAAGGAGAAGAAGAGGAGGAAACGAAAGAGGATCAAGATCTCCACCAAGTTTCGTTCTTCACCACCAATTCATCTCCAAGTCATCACCAACCCTAGATCACCAAGATCCAAGTGCTACCTCCAAGTTTCTTGATTCATTGGAGTTCTAAACATCTGGTATACCTTCTATTATCTTTTCCTTATGTGCATTCAACCCCTAATCTCCAAATTCACGTCAATCTAGAAAACCCTAATCTGCTGATCTCGCAGAGGGCGGACTTGTCCGGTCCCTAGCGGACTAGTCCGATCTTCCTGGTTAAATTGTGTTATATTGACTCTAAAATTTGATCTAATCAACTCCGAACCTGTATAAACTTGCTAAAAGCTATTAGAACTAGTTAGTGATCATTAAAAGCAATCTAGTAACAAGTTCTACCTTGCATTTGCATTAATCATGCATGTCATGTCATATTGAGTAATATTTGTGCACTCTTTGATTGTGTTTCTTGTCTTGTATGTTTATTATGTGGATTAGACGGATTTGTGCTAGAAAGTGCCGCGGAGGTTCTACATCATCAAGAGTTTGAAGGCTTTGACCCTAACCAACAGCAAGAGCAAGGCAAGTGTCCTTGAAGCATATTGATCCTATTTTATTAAATGTTTTGTTTGCGAACTTGCATGCTTGTGTTGAAAATTGATGGGAATCCCATGGTAGGAAGTTTACTAGTTTTGTTTAACCACCCTTGTCACCTGGAATTTATGGTAGAGAGTCGGGAAGGGTTTTTACCTTTTTGCTTCGCTTAATCAACTAGGATGGAAAACAACTATACCAATCAATTTATTTATGCATGGATGAGATTATGGATAACATGAACTGGTTAATATGGTATTGTAATGGGTGATCTAAGCAAGCCTGGTATGTGGATGGGTTGGATGTTGTGGCGGTTTGCTTGCTTTAGATCTAAGGACCGGTTCATGCGAGAATAAGCCAGGACTACAGTGCCACCACGAGGCCAAGTATGGGTGCGGTATAGCTAATTAATTAGGGCTTTGCTAGTGCTGTTTGGACCATTGTGGATGCTCGGGGAAGGGGTAGTCGGATTGGGTTTGTTGATGATTGGTGGGACTACCCTGGGATCCGAATGGCTCAAGAGGGGGCCCTTGGTTGAAGATGTGCTCTGCGGGAGACATCGCCACCGGTGAAACCTCAATGGGGTCTGAATAGACTAGTAATCCCTTTGTAAAGGCTATTTTGTGATCTCTTGGCCATACACCAAAGGAAGTGTAACTGGCATAAGGGAGGTTCTTTAGTCGCCGACGGGTGATGAAATCACAAACACGTGGGTAAAGAGGTACAAACTCTGCAGAGTACTAAAACTATCATGATAGTTGTGCTCCCGGTTATGAGCGCCTGGATGACCTACATGATTAGAGGGAAATTGGTAATTGGGATGGTTATGGTTTGATAATGGTTATGGATGGTCATGGATTTATTTTTTGGTATTGAATATGGTTGTTGGCAATGGTGAAATCTGGAATTATGGATGACGATGGTGAATTGTGGACTGGTATTATGGTATTACTTATGATTATGATGGGTTTACTTCACATACATATAATATATTGCTTTTCAAATGTTTTACTGTACTTTTCAGCAGTTTTCCATTATTATTATCGTCATTTGAATCAGCCACATGTCATACTTTCCACACTTGCTGAGTACGACATGTACTCACTCTTGCAATCCCCCACCCCAACAGTTGCAGGTCAGGTTTGGGAGTTTAATGGCGATAATGCGGAGTTCTAGGTCGTGTCTACCGTCAGCTTTGCATGTGGTGTTGATTGGAGTTGCGCATATATACCCTATCGCTTATGCTGCTTAGTTGCTTAGTTTGCTTAATTAGTTTATTTCCGCTGCATTAGTTGAACTTGTCATTAATATTCATTAGAGCTTGTATTCGAGGATAATCTGGTTTGTGTAATAAAATTTGGTTAATTAACCTTGTTCTGTGGTAATTTTTTGTATACTCTTTTGTGATTGCACTCGTGTATGTGTGATGAACATCCTGGGCACACATATGCGTTAGCTTGGTTCAGTTTTTCGGAACCGGGCGTCACAGATTGGTATCAGAGCCACAGGTTGACCGTAGAACGCAGCCTAGATAGAATGGACACTTTAGAGCACATAGGAGCACTCAGGAATCGATGTGTTTTTGCTTAAGTGTGTTGTTTGCTATATATATATTGTTTGCTTGTGTGCTTAATAGAGGATTTTGGGATGCCTTAGAATTGCCATGTCCACCTAGGCTAGTATAGACAGTTGTTTAGTTTCATATCCCTTGATGCATATAGTTGGGGACGTTTTCTAATTCTTACCTACTGCTTTTCTTCAGATGGTGAGGACTCGCAACCAGAGGGATGGCAATGATGAAGAGGAGAACAATGGAGTGCCTCAGAACAACAATGGGCAAGGATCTACTCAGGGAGGTATCAACATCGAGCAGCTATTGGCCATGCAAAACCAGCTCATGCAGACCATGATACAGACTATGGGACAGCTGCAGGCTGGCAATATCAACAATCAGCCCCACATGCCTCCACCGCCACCCCCGCCTCCTCATAACCGGTTGGGAGAGTTTATGAGGACTAGGCCGCCGACCTTTGCTCAAGCTGCTAACCCTATGGATGCGGCGATTGGCTCAAGTCCGTGGAGAAGAAGCTAGCTATTGTCCAATGCAGTGACCGGGAGAAGGTCTTGTTTGCTTCTCATCAACTAGTTGGAGCAGTTGCGGATTGGTGGGATTCTTATTGCAGTGCTCATGAGAATCAAGAGAGAATTACTTGGGCGGAATTCAAGGAGAGTTTCCGTTCTCATTATGTGCCGGAAGGTGTTATGATCTTGAAGAGGCAAGAATTTGAGAACTTGAGACAAGGAAAATCAAGCGTGAGTGAATATCTCAATAAGTTCACTCAACTCTCAAGGTATGCGCCTGAGGATGTTAGTCGGGACAGCCGGAAGCAATACTTGTTCATGAGGGGCTTGAACAATGAGATCCAAGTACAATTGTTCAATTGTGACTATGCAAATTTCCAGAAGCTTGTGGACAAAGCAATTGTGGTTGAGAACAAGATCCGTGAGATGGAGCAAGAAATCAAGAGGAAGGCACCGTATCAAGGACAGCAACAAGGAAGTAATGTGCGCCCTCGCCTTGCACCGCCCAATGCGCCATACTACAGCTCTTCTATTCCTGCTCAGTGCCCTGGTTATGCACCGCGCCCAACTCAGTTTGTGCAGCAGCGCCCTATTATGCAAGCACCTAGGCCTCCAATGCCTTATGCACCTCGTGCTGATTTTCCTGGTGCTAATGTTCAAAACCAAACTCGTCCCAATAATTCTGGTGGAGTTAAGAAGTGTTATACTTGTGGAGAAGCTGGACACTTTGCGCATCAATGTCCTAAGTCAGGCCTTGGTCAAGGAAGCAATGCACCGAGGCAAAACCCAAGACCTAATGGAGGACAGCCACAAGGAAGCCGTGGACAGCAGAATTTTTCTCGTGGCAACGTGAACCATGTCTCTACGGAGGATGGTCAACAAGCGGACGACGTGGTCATTGGTATGTTTCTCGCCAACTCCAACCCCGCGACTATGTTATTTGATTCCGGAGCATTGCATTCATTCATTGCATCGAAGTATGTTGCCAAGTATAGTTTGCCTATCTCTCATATGAAGTTTACTCTATTGGTTAAGTCTCCTGGAGGAGAGATGAGGACAAATATAGTATGTCCAAAAATAAGCCTTAGAATAAGGGGGGTAGACTTCTCCGCCAACCTCATTGTTTTGGATTCTCAAGGAATTGGACATTATACTTGGTATGGACTGGTTGAGGAAGCACAATGGAGTTATTGAGTGTGCCACAAAGACGGTGAAGTTGACTAATGAGGAAGGGATCACCGTAGAATTTGAAGCATCCCAAACCGCACCGAAGCAATTGGAGCTGAACCATGTGGACGGTGCCGCAATTGAGGAGATTCCGGTAGTGTGTGAATTTTTGGATGTTTTTCCGGATGAGTTGCCAGGTATGCCACCTGATCGAGACATTGAGTTTGTCATTGATTTAATACCTGGAACTGCACCTATAGCTAAGAGGCCGTATAGGATGCCTCCTATGGAATTAGCGGAGCTCAAGAAGCAGATTCAAGAGCAATTAGAGAAGGGTTTCATTCGCCCTAGCTCTTCGCCTTGGGGAGCGCCCGTTCTATTTGTGGACAAGAAGGACGGATCCCAAAGGATGTGCGTGGATTACCGAGCTCTCAACGAGGTAACAATCAAGAACAAGTACACCTTGCCCCGCATAGAGGATTTGTTTGATCAGATGAAAGGTGCCTGTGTATTTTACAAAATTGATTTGAGGTCGGGATACTTTAAAATGAAGATTAGACCATCGGACATACCCAAGACAGCTTTTAGGACACGGTATGGATCTTATGAGTACACCGTGATGTCTTTTGGATTGACAAATGCACATGCCTACTTTATGTACCTCATGAATAAGGTCTTCATGGAGTACTTAGATAAGTTCGTTGTGGTGTTTATTGATGATATTATGATCTACTCGAAGGATGAGAAGGAACATGAGGAACACTTGAGGCTTACGTTGCAGAAGCTACGAGAACACCAATTGTATGCCAAGTTCAGTAAATGTCAATTCTGGTTACGGGAAGTTTCTTTCTTAGGCCACATTATTTCCAGAGGAGGAGTACCAGTTGACCCAGGGAAGGTGAGAGATGTGCTTAAGTGGGAACCGCCGCAAAATGTCAAGGAAATAAGGAGTTTTCTTGGGATGGCTGGATATTACCGTAGATTCATCAAGGACTTTTCCAAAATAGCCAAGCCTATGACGGAATTGCTAATGAAGGGGAAGGCATTCCGATGGACTCAAGCTTGTCAGAATAGTTTTGAGGAGTTGAAGAAGAGGTTAACAACAGCCCCAGTTTTGGTATTTTCGGATGTAAGCAAGAGTTTTGATATTTATTGTGACGCATCAAGACAAGGGCTTGGATGTGTATTGATGCAAGGAGGTCAAGTGGTCGCCTATGCATCAAGACAATTGAAGAAACATGAGCAGAATTACCCCACGCATGATTTAGAACTTGCAGCCGTGGTACACGCATTGAAGATTTGGATACACTATATTCTTGGACATAGGTGTGAAATTTATACGGATCATAAGAGTTTGAAGTATATTTTCACACAAATGGATCTGAACTTGAGGCAACGAAGATGGTTGGAGCTCATCAAAGATTATGATTTGGGGATCAACTATCATCCGGGAAAGGCCAATGTAGTGGCCGATGCTTTGAGTAGAAAAGGAGTAAGTCATCAACTCACAGTTCGAGAGTTACCATCCGAGTTATGCAAGGAGTTTGAACGGTTGAACCTTGGGTTTGTAAATGAGATGGAGATGATGGATTAAACCCAACCTTAGAGCAAGAAATTCGAGAGGCACAAACCACAGATGAAGAGATCAATGAAATCAAGGAAAGGACTAAGGAAGGGAGAGAATCCAGATTTGATGAGGACGAACATGGTACCTTATGGCTTGGAAAGAGGATCGTTGTGCCTAATGTAAAGCATATTCGGGAGACAATATTAAAGGAGGCACATGACTCACCTTACTCGATTCACCCAGGTTGTACGAAGATGTACAAAGTCTTGAAGACTTGCTATTGGTGGGATAGCATGAAGAAGGACATAGCCGAATATGTTGCATTGTGTGACGTGTGCCAATGAGTCAAGGCGGAACATCAAAGGCCAGCAGGGTTATTGCAGCCATTGAAAATTCCAGAGTGGAAGTGGGAAGAGATTGGTATGGACTTTATAGTTGGATTACCGCAACCCAGTATGGCTATGATTCAATATGGGTCATTGTAGATCAGTTGACAAAATCAGCTCACTTTATTCCTGTCAAGACCACATATACCACCGCGAAGCTAGCAGAATTGTATATGGAGCATATTGTGTGCCGACATGGAGTACCGAAGAAGATAGTCTCGGATAGAGGTTCTCAATTTACTTCTAGGTTTTGGCAAAAATTGCATGAAGCCTTGGGAACGAGATTGAATTTTAGTTCAGCATATCATCCTCAAACGGATGGGCAAACCGAGAGGACCAATCAGATTTTGGAGGACATGTTGAGAGCTTGCGCTTTAAAGCATGGGAAAAGTTGGGACAAAAGGTTGCCATACGCGGAATTTTCATACAACAATAGTTACCAAGCAAGCTTGAAAATGTCACCATATGAAGCGCTTTATGGGAGGAAGTGTAGGACACCTTTATTCTGGAAGGAAGCAGGGGAAACTCAAGTATTTGGTCCGGATGTGTTGTAAGAAGCCGAAAAGCAAGTCCAAATAATTCGTGAAAACTTGAGGGCTGCCCAATCAAGACAAAAAGGCTATGCGGACAATAGGAGAAGGAAATTAGCCTTTGAGATAGGAGATTTTGTTTACCTCAAGGTGTCACCAATGAGGGGTCATAAGAGGTTTAACATAAGAGGAAAGCTAGCACCTCGTTATATTGGACCATTCAAGATTTTGGACAAAAGGGGAGAAGTAGCGTATAAGTTGGAGATGCCAGCTCACCTATCTGATGTCCATGATGTCTTTCATGTTTCTCAGCTCAAGAAGTGCTTAAGAGTACCGGAAGAGCAAGTGCCAATGGAAGAATTGGAACTAGAGGAAGATTTGACGTATGCCGAGCAACCGGTCAAAATCTTGGAAACTAAGGAGAGGGTCATAAGGAACAAGGTCATTAGATGGTGTAAAGTTCAATGGAAGCACCACACCGAAGAAGAAGCAACGTGGGAATTAGAGGATGACATCAAGAAGGACTTTCCCTATCTCTTCTCTTTCGCGTCGAATCTCGAGGGCGAGATTCATTTTAAGGGGGGTAGGTTTGTAACACCCTCATTTTCATGCATCATGCCCTACATGCATTCATATATATGTTTAACATTAACCCATAACAAGAGGAACAAGTTTAAAATTGATTTGGAGCAAAACCGCACTTAAAAATGTAGGAAAGTGCGGACTAGTCTGGTTTTTCTGCGGACTAGTCCGATTTTGGCTCTGGAAACTTTCGGACTTGTCCGGTCTTGTGCGGACTAGTCCGGTGTTCCATGAATCCTTGAAAAATTTCTAAGTCCTTGGACTTTTCCGGACTAGTCTGGTGTTCCAGCGGACTTGTCCGTTTTCCTTTCTGTTCAAATTCGGACTTGTCCGATGTTTGGCCAGACTTGTCCGATTTTCTCTCTGGACGACTTCAGACTAGTCCGGTCCTTTCCGGACTTGTCCGATATTTCGTGACTCCGAATTGAACTTTTGTTTTACGACTTGTTTCTTGGGTTTCACGTTAAGTGGGCCTAGGGACGTCATGCCCAACTCTTTTAGAGCCCATGTGGGACTCCAAACCGGCCTCTACTCATCCCAAAACTCGAGATCCATCTAACCCTAGCCTCCACCTCTATATAAACAGCCCAACCCCTTGGTTTGACATCTATTTGCCACTTTTCCACCCACCCAAACCCTAGTTCGTGGAGAGCCACCACCAAGGAGGGAGGAGAAGATCCCAAGCAAGGAGAAGAAGAGGAGGAAACGAAAGAGGATCAAGATCTCCACCAAGTTTCGTTCTTCACCACCAATTCATCTCCAAGTTCATCACCAACCCTAGATCACCAAGATCCAAGTGCTACCTCCAAGTTTCTTGATTCATTGGAGTTCTAAACATCTGGTATACCTTCTATTATCTTTTCCTTACGTGCATTCAACCCCTAATCTCCAAATTCACGTCGATCTAGAAAACCCTAATCTGTTGATCTCGCAGAGGGCGGACTTGTCCGGTCCCTAGCGGACTAGTCCGATCTTCCTGGTTAAATTGTGTTATATTGACTCTAAAATTTGATCTAATCAACTCCGAACCTGTATAAACTTGCTAAAAGCTATTAGAACTAGTTAGTGATCATTAAAAGAAATCTAGTAACAAGTTCTACCTTGCATTTGCATTAATCATGCATGTCATGTCATATTGAGTAATATTTGTGCACTCTTTGATTGTGTTTCTTGTCTTGTATGTTTATTATGTGGATTAGACGGATTTGCGCTAGAAAGTGCCACGGAGGTTCTACAGCGTCAAGAGTTTGAAGGCTTTGACCCTAACCAATAGCAAGAGCAAGGCAAGTGTCCTTGAAGCATATTGATCCTGTTTTATTAAATGTTTTGTTTGCGAACTTGCATACTTGTGTCAAAATTGACGGGAATCCCATGGTAGGAAGTTTACTAGTTTTGTTTAACCACCCTTGTCACCTGGAATTTATGGTAGAGAGTCGGGAAGGGTTTTTACCTTTTTGCTTCGCTTAATCAACTGGGATGGAAAACAACTATACCAATCAATTTATTTATGCATGGATGAGATTATGGATAACATGAATTGGTTAATATGGTATTGTAATGGGTGATCTAAGCAAGCCTGGTATGTGGATGGGTTGGATGTTGTGGCGGTTTGCTTGCTTTAGATCTAAGGACCGGTTCATGCGAGAATAAGCCAGGACTACAGTGCCACCACGAGGCCAAGTATGGGTGCGGCGTAGCTGATTAATTAGGGTTTTGCTAGTGCTGTTTGGACCATTGTGGATGCTCGGAGAAGGGGTAGTCGGATTGGGTTTGTTGATGATTGGTGGGACTACCCTGGGATCCGAATGGCTCAAGAGGGGGCCCTTGGTTGAAGATGTGCTCTGCGGGAGACATCGCCACTGGTGAAACCTCAGTGGGGTCTGAATAGACTAGTAATCCCTTTGTAAAGGCTATTTTGTGATCTCTTGGCCATACACCAAAGGAAGTGTAACTGGCATAAGGGAGGTTCTTTAGTCGCCGACGGGTGATGAAATCACAAACACGTGGGTAAAGAGGTACAAACTCTGCAGAGTACTAAAACTATCATGATAGCCGTGCTCCCGGTTATGAGCGACTGGATGACCTACATGATTAGAGGGAAATTGGTAATTGGGATGGTTATGGTTTGATAATGGTTATGGATGGTCATGGATTTATTTTTTGGTATTGAATATGGTTATTGGCAATGGTGAAATCTGGAATTATGGATGACGATGGTGAATTGTGGACTGGTATTATGGTATTACTTATGATTATGATGGGTTTACTTCACATACATGTAATATATTGCTTTTCAAATGTTTTACTGTACTTTTCAGCACTTTGCCATTATTATTGTCGTCATTTGAATCAGCCACATGTCATACTTTCCACACTTGCTGAGTACGACATGTACTCACTCTTGCAATCCCCCACCCCAACAGTTGCAGGTCAGGTTTGGGAGTTTAATGGCGATAATGCGGAGTTCTAGGCCGTGTCTACCGTCAGCTTTGCCTGTGGTGTTGATTGGAGCTGTGCATATATACCCTATCGCTTATGCTGCTTAGTTGCTTAGTTTGCTTAATTAGTTTATTTCCGCTGCATTAGTTGAACTTGTCATTAATATTCATTAGAGCTTGTATTCGAGGATAATCTGGTTTGTGTAATAAAATTTGGTTAATTAACCTTGTTCTGTGGTAATTTTCTGTATACTATTTTGTGATTGCACTCGTGTATGTGTGATGAACATCCTGGGCACACATATGCGTTAGCTTGGTTCAGTTTTTCGGAACCGGGCGTCACAATTTTCACGTTGGTTACCTATTTAATTCCATGCAAAATATACACAATCTTAAAACTCTAGCAAATTTAAACTTTCACGTTGGTTACTTATTTAAATTTACTACTAAATAACAGCGGAAGCTAAATAAACTTAATTCCTTAAATTAATTGCAAAAACACTTAATAGCAATTAATTGAATTTAAATAACTGAGAAAAAACACTTCATGACTAAGATTACCAAAATTACAGAAATAATACAATAAAAATCACACAAAATTTCTTAAATTTTCTCAACTAATTAACTTATTTTCTAATCATTTTCTTAATTTCTGGAATTAATTTTCCATTCTAAATGAATTTTGAAAATTAGATATACTGAAAAAGAGTTAACAGGCCAGAACCTTAAATTTGTACCATTAGTGAAATTGGCCCAGCCCACTACCTGGAAAAAAACTTAAAATAAAAAGGAAAAACCCAGCACGCGGCCCACGAACTAAAGCGGCCCACGGCTTAATTCAACCCATCTGAAAATCGGAAAAGGTCGGGAAAATAGAAAGGGCAACCCAACCGGCCCACTTCGCACTCCCGCATGGGCTCGGGGCCCATTTCCTTAAGCGGTGTGTGGCGCGCACTGAGGACCATTGGATCCAGATCCAACGGCCACGATCCGACGGAGACTCAAAACTTGCGCTGATCTGAGCCGTCCAATGCTAATCTGACGGCCACGCGTTGTTATCGGACCATACTTAAGGCCGTCGGCCGCGGATTTTGGTGAACCCTAATTCACTTTTGCCTACACACTCTCTCTCCTCACTCCGAGCTGCGGCGAGGTGAGCGAGAGTGTCGGCGGTCGAGCGCCACGCCAGGACCTCTGGCGCCGCCGCGCCATTGACGCCGACGAGGGAGCACCCACTGAAGGTGGTCTCTCCGTCGGTCTTAATGGTACCGGTTGGATGCCGTTGAGGGAAATCAGCGCGGTCAGATCTGAGTGGAGGGGCTCACCAAGGGGACTTCCATCACGGTCGCGCCTTCGCCGCCGGCGAGTGACCGAAAGGTTGCTCTTCGTCTGTAGGATCGAAGAGCACGTGAGGGTGAATGGTAGATTAAAAAAATCTTTCGCAGCGGAAACAATTAAATACCAACCTCTTCGCCAGAAAAACAATCTGTTAAATAAATCATGTGTGAAACTAATCTAAACGTGTTTCACCATGACGAAAGTGATATATATCAGAGAGAATAAAGTCACAAAGTAAACACAAGAAGAATCACTCAAATCCGTCAAGAGAAACTCAAGTTATGATCGAAAGATCGAACAAAGGTCAATCTGTCCTACCCGAGAAAAATAGTTCTGGAACGCTGCAAAGAAACTCGTGTAGATCAGAAACCACAAATCCAATGACCGTGAAATTATGACAGATGATAGATAATCAAGTTCTGAAGACAACCCAAAAAAATCATGTCAATTGGATCTGTAAAACTCGAGTTATGATAAAACTACCGACAAAATATAGTACAGTCCAGTAACTCAACGAGTAAAACTTGCCTGAAACAAGTCGGACGAATAAGGCACAAAAGTTCCTTCAAACTACGAATTTTATTCAACAGAACACAAGAAGAACAGCCTCAAAGTAGTGCACCACGAGCTCTGGCCTTCCTTGCTTATATAACCAGCCCTTAGGTCAACCCAATCTCAACTAGGACTCTAATCCTACTCAGTTCACGAATCGTAACTTTCCATAACTGCTTAGGACTCTTCTATACGCAGATAGCAGCAATCTTAAGACTTCCAAACACCTTAGAAACATATCCCACATTCCTAAAACAACCCAAATTCGTGACCCACACGAAATCCTATCATAACCAACTCAAAACTTTTCATATTTGAGCCAAACCCGACTCAGTCGCAGCCTGAGTCCATAACCTAGTCGGTTGGACCTTTCCGACCAATTTTTACGTCCACATCTCTTCATCACGCCTCGGAACCATGCAGCCACGTCCATGCACTCCTTGTACACGTGCAAACATCTTCCAATGACATCCACGATACCTTCATATGCATTGTTCTTGATTCAAACATGTTGTGCAACCTCCCGATCAACTCAACCACAATTCCTCCCGAACTTGTTTGTTGAACCTCATCTTCTCCCTAAGACTAGTTCAATGGATCCCGTCACCAGCCATGTCTTGAACTCAAGCAACACCTGGACATGAATAAACAACCAATCTGTACGATCCCAAGTCTGCGACTTGACTCAAGTCAGTTCCGAACACAACACCTTACGTGAGCACCTCACATAAGCATGTTGCAAAGCATATCAAAACGATATCAGCCGTATCAACCAAAACACACCAAAAAACTTAGCAAATGAATACTAAGCAATCTTTCCAATAGAGTAAAACAAGTTCGAAACATTTCACAATAAAATAGAAACATTGCGATCAAGCTCCGAACCTTGCCAAAGCTAACCGGAGCTTGAGTCGGAGCTTACCAAAGCTAGTACAACCTAGCGCCGAAGATAACCAAAACTAGTCGGAACTAGTCATCCCAAAAGTCGGAGATAGAAAAACATGTCGGAGCTAACCAACATAAGTCGGACCTAGCAAAACATATTGGAGCCTAACAAAGACATGTCGGAGCTATCAAAGACATGCCGAAGCTAGAGACAAAGCTCACCGGAGCTACCCAAAAACATGTTGGACCTAGAAAAAGCAAGTCGGACCTTACGTCGGACCTTGCAGAAGCTCAAAGGTAGAGTCGGACCTTGCTAAAATGATGTTACCGCAGCATTCAAAACTTTTATTGTCAAAGCCAATGTATTCAGCACACATAGGTATCACAATCTCCCCCTTGATTAATGCATTGGCAACACCATTTAAAATCCGAACATTGGCATGAAAAGTTTTGAGAACAATATTCCATTTTTTAGAAATAAATTTCTCCCCCTATACATATTCTCCCCCTTGTATAATTCACCATATTATCTCTCCCCCTTTGACAATGTATTCAGCAAGGTTCAAAAGAGAAACTTTAATTGTTATGAGCATAGTATAACATATACATATAAAATAAAGCTCATCCAAGTCATACTATCAAGTAACTTACACTATCACAATAATGAGATACATAAAGTAGTGTAAGCCATGCTAGAGATCAAATGTAATTTTCAATTTAAGCAAGTCATGATCTCACAAACTTAACTATTTCAAAACCTAAAAGCATGACACTTGTTGCTGCATTTTATTATTTTTCAAAGTACAAATTTAGATCATATGATATTTATAAGAGATTATATGCGCATCTTCCTTATTCTAACTAACCAAGCCAAGCCTATGTCATTTGACAATCAAAAGCTTAAGGACATGGTTTTAGTCATACACAACTCCTTCCAAGTTCATATCTAAGTGCAATGATAAGCCATCTCAAAAGAAGAAGTGTGATGCATGCATATTCTCTTGATCTTTTCTCAATTTATATTTGTTCATAAAAACTCAATATGTGAGTTGATTACTTGATTAATTCTTTATGATTAAAAGCACTTGTGAGCATGCAACAAGTTCAAAACAGCAAGAAAGTTCGACCATGACCAGATTTAGTGTAAGTAATTATTCCAATTACTAGACATGGCAAAAACTACAAAATGTATAACACGAGTAATGTAGTAAAAACTTTCAGCATGTAAAAGGAATCACAAAGTCATATATGTATGAAATATTATGCTCATATTATTTTAATTTTAGATTCACACATAGACTTTTCAAGTTTGAAAACTCCCCCTCAACTTAAGCCATGAGGATGCATAATCCCTATTTCACTACGAATATAACAAAAACGAGTAAAATCCAAAGGTTTTGCAAAAGTGTCAGCCAATTGTTGTTCGGTATCTACATGGTGAAGCACAATGTTTCCTTTTTCAACATTATCATGGAGAAAGTGATACCTAATATCAATGTGCATAGTTCTAGAATGTGGCACAGGGTTTTTAGCAATGCAAATGGCACTAGTGTTATCACAAAACAGTGGAACACTGTCTAGATCAATCCCATAGTCCTTAAGTGTTTGAACAATCCAAAGAATTTGTGAGCAAGCACTAGCAGCAGCTATATATTCAGATTCAGTTGTGGATTGTGCAACTGAATTTTATTTTCTAGAGGACCAAGCAACAAGTGAATTATCAAGAAAATGACAAGCACCGGAAGTACTTTTCCTATCAATCCTACAACCTCCAAAATCAGCATCGGAAAAAGCTTTCAAAGTAACGGTTGAGGAAGAAGGAAGAAAAATGACAAATTCTTGAGTTCCATGTAAGTACCTGGGAATCATTTTGACGGCTTGACGATGTGAAGCACGTGGGGAGGCTTGAAACCGTGCACAAAAACATACGCTGAATTGTATGTCCGGTCTTGATGTCGTGAGGTACAAAAGTGATCCGATCATGCTTCTATATTCTTTTTGATCCACGGGTTCACCATCTTCATCAAGTTCAAGTATTGTTGTTGTTCCCATTGGTGTCCGAAGAGGCTTTCTTTGTCCATGTTGAAGCACCTTAGGAGGTCTTTTGTATACTTCGTTTGATGCACAAAGGTACCCTCATTGGTTTGCTTGATTTGCAGCCCCAAAAAGTACGTGAGTTCTCCCATCATACTCATCTCAAATTCTGAACTCATCATAGCTGAAAACTTGGACACAAGATCATGAGAAGCACAACCAAAGATAATATCATCCACATACACTTGAACGAATAATGAGTCATTGCCATTCTTAAGCACAAAAAGATTTTTATCAACCTTGCCCATGGTACACCCCTTTTCAAGTAAGAATGTTTTTAACCTATCATACCGTGCTCTAGGGCTTGTTTGAGACCGTACAAGGCTTTGCACAGTTTGTAAACATGATTAAGAAAATCTGAATTTTCAAAACCCAGTGGTTGTTTGACATAAACCTCCTCATCTATGTAGCCATTAAGAAAAGAACTTTTAACATCCATTTGATATAGCTTAAAACCTTTAGATGCAGCAAAAGCTAACAAAATTCTTATGGATTCTAATCTAGCAACAGGAGCAAAAGTTTCATCAAAATTTAGACCTTCAACTTGAGTGAAACCTTGAGCAACCAACCTAGCCATATTCCTAACCACGACCCCATCCTCACTTTGTTTATTTTTAAACACCCATTTAGTTCCAATTAAAGTGTGACCTTGAGGAGGAGGTACAAGTTTCCAAACATTATTTCTTTCAAAATTTTCTAACCTTCTTGCATGACAATAATCCAAGATTCATTAGTGAGTGCATGTGATATATCTTTGGGTTAAAAAGAAGCAACAAAAGCAGAATGAGCATGAGAGTTTGGATCTCAAAACCTGGACCGTATAACTCGTTGGTGCAAGCTTCTAATAATTTGTTGTGGAGGATGAATTTTGAGAACCTGGAGGGGAGCGGACACTTCACAAGCTTCTTCTTCTTCATGTTCCTCACAAATCGATGATCTTGTGACTTGAGGAAGATCTGGACCAGTAATGGTGGTCATTGGTGCTGGCTGTGAATCAAAATTAGGAGCTCGAACAATGTCATTAGCTGCTGAATTTTCGGACAGCAGCTCCACCTCTTCCTCATCTTCAATGAAAATACTCTCCCCCTGCGGATATGGATTTGTACCTGTAATATTTGAGCTAGTACCTGGGCTAGCTTCATCAAAAGACACTTCAAAAGTCTCCACAATTTTGTTAGTGTCAAGTAAAAGCACACGGTAGCCTCTAGTATGAGATGGATAACCAAGAAACATGTCATCAATGGATCTAGGTTCAAATTTTTCAAGATTACCATGTTTCTTAGCAAAGCATTTGCAACCAAAGACCTGAAAGTGCGTAACACTAGGCCTATGTCCAAACCGGAGCTTATATGGTGTTTTTCCTAGCTTAGCGCGCAAGAAAACACGTTTTGAGACATAAAAGCGGTTGCAATCTCATCAGCCCAAAATTTCCTAGGAGTTTGATATTCATCAAGCATAGTCCTAGCCATATCAACTAAGGTTTTGTTCTTTCTTTCTACAACACCATTTTGTTGAGGTACATATGGTGAACAAAATTGACGATCTATTCCATTTTTAGCACAAAAGTGATCAAAAGATTGATTTTTAAATTTAGTTCCATTATCACTTCTAATTGCTTTTAAAGATCCTGGGTGATCAATTGATAATCTAAGAAATAAAGTTATAAAGTGACTAAAAGCTTCATTCTTAGATGCCATAAAGTAAACCCAAGAGTATTTAGAATAATCATCAACAATCACAAGAACATACCATTTACCTCCGAAGGATTGAACACGTGAAGGTCCTACGGTATCAAGGTGCAAAAGTTGACCCGGTTCAGTTGTCATGATCATTGTGAGAGGAGTATATGAACCTGCAACCATCTTAGCATGTCTACAAGAAGAGCACACAATTTCTTTTTCTCCTTTAAGCTTAGGCAGCCCACGTATGCGATCAAGAGAACTAACACGCGTGAGATGATCAAAGCCTACGTGACCAAGTCTACGATGCCAAAAATATAAATCTTTGGAATCATTAGCAACTAGACACCTATGCTTAGAGGAATACATATCAAAATCAGCTTTAAAAACTCTTCCAAATTGTGACATGTTAAAAATAAGCTCATTGTTTGAATTTACAACTTTGCAGCAATTTTTAGTGAAACTAATTTTCATATTTTCATCTAGCAATTGTGAAACAGAAAGCAAGTTGTATTTCAAATTTTTGACAAGTTCCACATCCTTCAAAGTGTAGTGATCATTTACTCTAACCGAACCCTTAGCAATTATAGGTATTGAAGAATTATCGGCAAAAGTAACATTCTCTACTTGTGACACAAAAGAGAGGGAGGAGAACCATTCTTTGTTACCGGTCATGTGGCGTGAGCAACCTGAATCCACAATCCAAATGTTCTCCTTCCTCAAGCATGTAACCTACATAGAAGCACAATACGTCGATGACTCAATACTGGGGTTAGTCAAAAGGCATTTAGGTATCCAGTACTGAGTCACACGACGTGCAGCAGGAAAAACACACGAAAGCTAAGATAAAATAGCAGATTTATGAGTCAAAGTTTGAGGTTTTTTATTCTTAACTACTGACCTATAAGGTGTTACTTGTGCAGCACAAAAATCAGTAGCTCTGGAGGCAAAAACAGAAGGTCCGGAGGTAAACTTTGAATGTTTTTGACTCACAACAGCATGTTGCATGTTCCTGGCATTCGGTTTAATATGTGCAGCAAATTTTGCATGAAAGTTATGAGATCTAGCAAACATTCTTTCCCTTTTCTGTTGTTTAGCTAGTCTATAAAAAAAATTTATGACATGACCATCTCTATCACAGTAGGTACAATGAAATTTAACTTTGTGTTCATGACTAGATGAGCAAGCAATATTTTTATTTGAAACTGAATGAGACAACACTCCTGCAGATTTGAAAACCACTTCTTTTTGTTTAGGAGCTGTTTGAATCAAACCACTTCCTAATGAATTTAAATTTTAGGTGGATGTGCCTTAGCATGAGCATGAGAATCAAAACATAAACCAGTTTTATCATTGCAAGACTTGGAAGAATTCAGCAGCAAGTTTAGGTTCTTATTCCCATTACAAAACCGATCTAATGTCTTATGCATGTTATCAAGTTTATTGGACAGATCAAGGCAATTTTCACATGAAGTTTTTCCTTCTAATTTGCAATTAGAAAAATATTTAACTTCATGAGAACGTAAAGCATTATTCAATATTGAAATTTTATTCATAGCATCTTTTAGTTTCTTTTCAAGATCATCACAACTAGAATAATGCAAATCAATTGTAGAACAAGAAGCATCTTTTAAGTTTCCAATATCAAGTGCAGCAAGCTTTTTGTTCTTTTCAATTTTAAGTTCAAGTCTATCTAGAGTAGAGGAATGTGCAGTTCTTAATGTGGACAATTGTTCATAGATTAAATCACATGAGGGACAAGAATCATCACTAGGAATCAAGGTTTTCAAATGGTTGATTTTAGATTCTAGTGATTCAATTTTAGCAACATTATCCCTAAGCTTTTTGTCCTTTTTCTTAACAATAGTTGCACGAGAAATTGCATCACACATTTCATTACAGGTAGAACATACCTCATCGTCGTCACTGTTGTGTTCTGCATCCTCCTGACTTGATCTTGATCTTGTTTTGCCTGCCATGAAGCATAAGTTGGCCAAATCATCTTCATCTTCGTCACTTCCAATGTCCACGTCGCTTGAGCCAAGTTCTTGAAGTGCGGAGATAAAATTGTTCACCAGTTGGCGCCATGTAAATCCCATCTTCTTCTTCTTATCATTTGTTGAGGAGTGCTTCGTCCTTGATTGTTTTTCTTCTCGGGAAGTAGAACCTGAAAGGTTAGGGCATTCTGTACGAAAGTGTCCTGTCTTACCACATTCGAAGCATCGTTGAGGTCTCGAGCTTCCTCTCCTTCTAGTTCTAACATTTTGCAATGCTTTTGAGAACCTAGTAGAGAGAAGTGCTAGCTCCTCCTCTGGAAATTCCTCGATCTGCTCCAGGGTTAGTGAGGACAATAAAGCAAGAGTATTGCAAGATGATGATTGGCCGGAGCTAGGCATATCACGTTGTGAGACAAATGCAATAGACTTATTTGGGTTCTTACGTGATAAGATGTCAATTTCATGAGTTTTGAATTTAGAGTAAAGCACATCTAAAGTAAGTGTACTCATGACAGTAGATTCACGAATAGATGTAACTTTCATCTCCCAGATTGACATGTCTAATGCACTAAGAAGTTGCCTAGCATTTTCAGCATTAGAAAAATTAATGTTGACACTACGCAAGTTACTGAGAATTTTGTTAAAGCAAGCAAAGAGATCATCGATAGACTCACCGGGTTGCATCTTGAAGCGCATGTATTCTTTCTTGAACATGTCTTGCCTTACCTCCTTGATCGTGTTGGATCCTTCGTGATAGTCACAAAGTGCTCTCCATACATCGTATGCTGATCGGAGATGTGCAACGCGGTCGAAGTCGCTCTGAGTGAGTCCTTGGATGATCAAGTTTCGGGCTTTGTTGTTGTTGTCGACGTCCCGTAGGTTTGTAGTCATAACTTGATCGTTAGGTGGCACTTCGTAAGGCTTATACACCTTCTCCCATATTGTGAAGCCTTGCGCCTAGATGAAAGCCTCCATGCGTGCCTTCCAAACCTGAAAATCAATATCAGCAAACACACAAGGTTTGGCGGAGTATTTTTCCATGATGATTAGTGGTTTGGCGGAGTATTTCTCCATGATGATTAGTCAAAAATACGTGCAAATCACAATGATTGGAGCACCGTGGATCTGATACCAATTGTGGGATCGAAGATCACGTGAAAATCTACCAGAGGGGGGTGAATGGTAGATTTAAAAAATCTTTCGCAGCAAAAACAATTAAATCCTAACCCCTTTTGCAGAAAAATGATCTGTTAAAGAAATCATGTGTGAAACTAATCTAAACGTGTTTCACCGTGACAAAAGTGATATATATCAGATAGAATCAAGTCACTAAGTAAACACAAGAAGAATCACTCAAATCCGTCAACAGAAACTCAAGTTATGATCGAAAGATCGAACAAAGGTCAATCTGTCCTACCCGAGAAAAACAGTTCTGGAACGCTGCAAAGAAACTCGTGTAGATCAGAAACCACAAATCCAATGACCGTGAAATTTTGACATATGATAGATAATCAAGTTGTGAAGACAACTCAAAAAGAATCACGTCAATTGGATCTGTAAAACTCGAGTTATGATAAAATCACCGACAAAAGATAGTGTTGTCTAGTAACTCGACGAGTAAAACTTGTCTGAAACAAGTCAGACGAACAAGGCACAAAAGTTCCTTCAAACTACGAATTTTATTCAATAGAACACAAGAAGAAAAGCCTCAAAGTCGTGCACCACGAGCTCTGGTCTTCCTTTCTTATATAACTAGCCCTTAGGTCAACCCAATCTCAACTAGGACTCTAATCCTACTCAGTTCACGAATCGTAACTTTCCATAACTGCTTAGGACTCTTCTATACGCAGATAGAAGCAATCTTAAGACTTCCAAATACCTTAGGAATGTATCCCACATTCCTAAAACAACCCAAATTTGTGACCCACACGAAATCCTATCATAACCAACTAAAAACTTTCCATATTTGAGTCAAACCCGACCCAGCCGTAGTTTGAGTCCATAACCTAGTCAGTTGGACCTTTCCAACTAATTTTTACGTCCACATCTCTTCATCACGCCTCGGAACCATGCAGCCACGTCCATGCACTCCTTGCACACGTGCAAACATCTTCCAACGACGTCCAGATACCTTCATATGCATTATTCTTGATTCAAACATGATGCGCAACCTCCCGATCAACTCAGCCACAATTTCTCCCGAACATGGTTATTGAACCTCATCTTTTCCCTAAGACTAGTTCAATGGATCCCGTCACCAGCCATGTATTGAACTCAAGCAACACCTGGACATGAATAAACAACCAATCCGTACGAGCCCAAGTCCGCGACTTGACTCAAGTCAGTTCCGAACACAACATCTTACGTGAGCACCTCACATAAGCATGTTGCAAAGCATATCAAAACAATATCAGCCATATCAACCAAAACACACCAAAAAATTTAGCAAATGAATACTAAGCAATCTTTCCAACAAAGTAAAACAAGTTCGAAACATTTCACAATAAAAACAGAAACATTGCGATCAAGCTCCGAACCTTGCCAAAGCTAACCGGAGCTTGAGTTGGAGCTTACCAAAGCTAGTACAACCTAGCGCCGGAGCTAACCAAAACAAGTCGGAACTAGTCATCCCAAAAGTCAGAGCTAGAAAAGCATGTCGGAGCTAACCAACATAAGTCGGACCTAGCAAAACATATAGGAACTTAACAAAGACATGTCGGAGCTATCAAAGACATGCCGGAGCTAAAGACAAAGCTCACCGGAGCTATCCAAAAACATGTCGGACCTAGACAAAGCAAGTCGGACCTTACGTCGGACCTTGTAGAAGCTCAGATCTAGAGTCGGACCTTGCTAAAATGATGTTACTGTAGCATTCAAAACTTTTATTGTCAAAGTCAATGTATTCAGCACACATAGGTCTCACATCGTCAGTTGAAGTGGCGTCAGTCGGTCGCCGTTGAAGGAAATTCGCGGCTAGGGTTAGGGTTCTGACCCTTAACCCTAGCCTGGCGAGTACTGAGGGTTTCTGAGTGTTTGTGTTTGTAGGTGCTCGGCGGGCCAGCGTCCTCCACCATGGCGCGCACGTCGTGCCGCCAGTGGGAGGTTTCTGAGTATTGCGCCTGAGGACCACGACCCCGCCGTTGTCTCTCAGTTGGGAGATTCAATGGGTGGCCGTTGGCGAGAGAAAAAGGTCGCGAGGGTTAGGGTTTCCCCTAACCCTGCTCTGAGGAGGACGACGACGGCTGAAGCCACCCCATCCAGATAAGTCCTCTTCCCCGTCTAAGTTTTCTCAATTCGATTCGGATTGTGTTCTGAGTTCTAAGACTTAGCCGAAATCGAAAACTTAAAATCTGATTCCCCTCCTTCTAATTGCTGCGAAAAACAACTTATTTGGATCTAATACTGACAGAGAATAGGCCTTAATAAAAACATGATTAGAAACAAAATAATCTGAGTTAAAACTTAATCACCTAATTAGGAATTGACTAGCACGGCTCTGATGTCATTGTTATAACTTAAAGTGCTTAGGATCAATACTAGTAACGCCTAATTAGGGGTTCTTAGGTCTAATCTAATCTAACAGACATACTTGATCACAATTTAGACAATGTGCTAATGACTTAGGCTAATGATCAATTAATCAAACATAAGAACAGATCATACATGGCGTAGAAGACACTTAGGGGATTAGGGGTAGATGTGAAGTTACCGTTAGTGGATCCATTAGATGTCATTGGGCTCTAATGGATGGTCGCTGGAGAATTAGCCTGACGCGGGATGATCGGTGATGCAAGACGACAGTGATGCAATGGCGGCTTGGCGCAAGCGACGGCAACGGCGGTACAGCTCTTCCCCTCGTTCCGCACTATCTTAGGATCAGATTAGGGTTAGAGAACTGTTGGGGACCTTTGGAACGTGAGCACTCAACTGGTGACACCACGCCCTGGCAATCCCTTGTTTTTATAGCGCGTACAGAAGGGGGTCGCACGAAACTGGAGTCTATTGCACCCCCGATCAGGGCACAAGGGAGAGTACGACCCGGACGTGATTGTTGCCCACGTGGAACCGGGATCATAACAACAGTTGGCAGAGTTTTGACTAGCTACAAACGTATATGGATCTTGGTGTGAAATAAATCCATACGAACACTTAAGACTAACATATGCATTTGCATGCCACCATTGAAAAAAATTCATTGGAACTCACCTTCAGAAATAAGCTTATATTTTCAAATAAGCCAAGTTTTCCTGCTACGAGGCAATATTTGGATTTGCAGATGCATCCATTTCTCAACTGGGAATGGAAGCCAACAAAAAAGAAAATTGAACAGAATTACAACCTCATGAAAAATTTCAATATGCCACTCTTTCCATTTACATTTGTTTTGCTCTCATTAGTTAGCCTCTTCGTGTATTTTTGACTCGCGGATGATATCTTATTTGTCAAAGATTTGGCACTTTGCTCTGCGGATGATGAGCAAAATGAAACCGGGGATTCATTCATCAAAGAATTTTGCTCCTCATATTCCCCGTGGCCAACGCTCGATACCTTCACGATCTTGTTTGGATGGCTACTCTCCATTGGCGATGAACAAGATAAAACTGACTCTTCATCATTCAAATCGATTAACTTATTTTGAACTGTTTCCTGTCCTTGCTTTGTGGTTAATTTCCTCTTCTTGAATGGATTATTCTCAGGGGTACTTTTTGGCCCCACTTCATTACCTTCAACTGGAGGAGAGTGTTTATGCAGAAAAAAATTGCCAAGGGCGAGAAAACCCTTCTGGGAGTTTTTTCCAACGGTAGAAATATCACTAACTGCAACCATTGTTTAGCAAAAAGAGAAGGGGTATAAGAGCCCTGAAATGGACTTATTTCATTATGGTAGAACAATGAGGCGTCCTCATCAACTTTATTTCTAAAAAGAAATTCAATGAAATTAAAAAGTAGCAAAACAATATTTAAAATTAGAGGTGTCGTTTGAGTCCTTGGGCACCTCACCTGTTGTATTTTCTTTGCTGACCCAAGATGTTAGGGTTGTAACACAACTCTTTTGGGTCATAATTTCCAGGGGACCAAGCTGATTAGTAACTTTGAGAGCTGGGGTATCAATAAACTCTCTGGGGCTAATTGTTCCAGAATACAGATCAAATGCTTCCAAAGTAACAGGATTCAGTTTCCCTTCTGCAATCCCTCTTGCAATTGATGGTGACAGTGCTCTTTAGGTGATGAAGGAATTTTCAATGACAATAGAATAAGTTAATGTAAACACCTTACTACGATGATAACGTATATGACCACAATGATGCATATATAAAGCACAATTAGGACATAAGTTGACTTAGATATTAAATCCGTATAGCACTGTCCAGTCACTGGCAGATGGCAACTTGTGTTCAAGCTATGTCATTTCCCCGAGATTTTACAATGGCTACAGAGACACAATAAACCATAGCTTTTGATTATTTTACCAGTTTGTGTCTTCTTTTTATTGGGTTTTTTCAGTACCTGTGGCTTGCATATGTTTTAGTGTAATTACAGTAAAGGAGGCCCCTATTGTTCTTCTATTAAGAAGAAAGTGAAAAGGTGATACCTACAGAGATAGAGGGAAAAGGTAGCAAAAAGTAGAAGCAGAAACAAAAATAAAAGCGAAGAGAGGTAAACTAGTTGAATGCCCAGATGAAACTAAGCCATTATAAACACATTGTTTTGTGGTGGGGTTGACCATGTGTAGCGATCAACTTCATCTATGAAAGATTTTCTCTATTTTTGACTTGCAGGGTTTATATCCTGAAAGATCAAGCCATTCCTCTGATTCCAGATATGCCAACCTGGAATTGTGAAGATATCCATGAAGAAAGGCCGTTGATACTATACTATAGTTTTGCAGTGGTGATCATTTCAAAGAAACTCAGGCTGTGACTTGTATTTATAGAAATATGTAACAAGTAGCTTGGCTCACTGACTATTCTAAGACCATCTGTTTCTAACAAAACTACAAGGTCAGCAACCAACATTTTGACATAGATATCTCATGCTTAAGCTCATAAATAAAATGTCAGTTTGAGGATACGGTCCGAGGATATCAAGATCTCCATCCAAGTAATTAAAATATTGTCCAACCAAAGGCTTCAAATGTTTAAGTAATTTTTCTTTGACATCATATCTGGAATTGAACAAAAATGGCTCATTAGAGTGTACATCGCAATGTTCTTTGAAGTCACATATATGTACAATGTAAATATATACAATCTTACATTCTAGCATGATTGAACACTGCAAGAGTTCTCCAGAAGGAATCAGCATAATTATCTGGTACAGTATATCTCTTGTCAAGCTTCAAGGTTGATATAACCTGGCAATACTTGTATCAAGTGAGCACATTTTTATCATGCAACCAAAAATTTATCATTACAGGATGCAGATTGTTCATTCAATACAGAATAAAAAATGTTTGACTTAATTATAGAGAACAAAAAAAATTAATGCAACCAGGTGCCTCACCAAAAATGTCGACAGCTTTGTTTGTACGAAAGAAGTCATGATTAAGCAAATGTGATTACTGCAAAATTGATGTCAGGTTTTTATGTTTGTTCAAAAAGTTTTATGCCAGCACGAGAAATTTAAAATACTGCAGTGGCTGTAAAATAAAGTACTAAATCAAATGGCAAGTTACTTTATGCGGTGACATTTTGATTGAACCAGAAACATTACATTAGTGTCCATAGATATTGAAATATTAATGCAAGAGTTTACCAAATGTGCAACATAGAGTTAGAGAACAAAATGCATCTCAAATTCACTGATAGTGTACTGCACTGGTTCTACATACTGCATGTGTATTACAAAATGGTACTACCTCCGTTGAGTTTAACAACTCACAAAAGTGTCCTTAAATGAATTACTAATGAAGCTTATGCTGATATCACAGGGTATGTCTTACACGATCTATATCTTTATACTTTGAGATGAAGGAATATGCCCTTTTAGTACCAATGCCAGAAACTGAGGGGAGAAAGTCGCATCCTGCCAAAATACACATGCCTGTCCAAATAAAATAATGAACATCAATACTATTGAATATATATGTGTAAGGCAGGCTTTTCCTAGAGCGTTTCTACTGCAGTTTTCCTTTTCTGTACAAACATCTGTATACCGCTAAGTTTTACTTGCGAATGTAGATTAATATTAGCATATTTAATTGATCAAAAGCAAATATTTAGGGCCATATGTCCCACGGGGCAAGAACTGAGGAAACATTGAAAATGCTGGCGAAGTGCGCAAACAATTTTCAATAGAGCTAACGGTAGGGCATGTATCAAGCAAAGTATTTTGGTGCCATTTGCCAAAAGAAATGCAAATTGTATTAGAAAGTTGATAAATCTATGGTACCTCTAAAGAGGAAGAGTGCCAGACTGGAAATCGATGATCACATAATTTACTTTGTGTTATTAATGGTTGCAAGCAATGTTCTCAATCAAGCTTAAAGATGAAGACAAATAAATACCTGTAAAAAGATTATTATCAAAATTCCGGAAGGAGAGACCATCTTTATCTGTCTCTAGAGTTCTCTTCATTATGAATTCTTCACCATTTCCAAACCGATCCATCTTGAATATAATCTACAGTTTGCATGCTGGTTAGATAAAATAGATGAACAAAAAGCAGATTGTGAAAAAAAAGTGACGAGTCTCACAGCAGGGCAACAATATGCTATTAGGTCACTATCTTCTGTAACTACAGCAGCTATTCCCCCTTGACCAGCATCAAGAGTAGCTAGATATGCCAATTGTGCATCAGCTTCATATGGAGCAACAACGAATTCAACATCTTCTGACCTTAAAATCTAGAAAATAGGAAAGCTTAGATTTTGTGACATGCAGAATTTCAATAGAATGTATTTTAACATACAGTACCTGAATTAGTTGATAGGCCATTGATGGAGTAATATGCACTGCTTTCTGCAGATGAACATGGATAAGTATGCCTTTAGAACGCAGAATTAATGATAAGTATGTTGTTCCCCTCTCAAAGGAAGGAATTTACATGGAACAACATGCGATTGGACCCACTCTTGGAGCAAATTGACTGGTGTTTTACCAAGCCCAACTAGACTTCCCTATACCCTAATATACTCATGCTTCCTGTCGCAAAACCAGTTTTGTTCCATATTCCTTGTTAGATACAAATTGGCACAACTATCCCCAAGGATCAAGTTTTCAGATTCGAAAACTACTGGATAGATATGCCTGGTTTCTATTAGCTGGATCAGAAAACTTGGAGCGCAAATGTAAGGGCATCAACTGGTGCAGTCAGAATCTCTGTAAAACTTGAGCACTTAGGAAAAGAGCTCAGGAAATGGAGCAATCCAGCAACTAATTTATCAAGATAATCCAGGAATGTGACACTATTCTAGCCACTTTAGATACTGGAAGAGGGGCAGCCTTTATTTATGCAAGAAAGAAACTTCAGAAAAATACAGAAAAGACACGTCCTTCATTTGTTGCACTGCAAAAATGAATATTGGCAAAAATAGAATTAATCTAGCTTCCCTGTCTATTCTCTAGACCCCAGTTCCATGCTTCTAATATCCCAGTCCCGTTCTACATTGTTCAAGACAATTGGTATCAGCTTTGGTTTCAATCAACTGCTTCTGCTGCCAATATGTTAGAAAATATGTACGCGGAAGCAACGACGGATCCCTCAAGGTATATGATGCAAGATCACGGACGACATGCGAGGCACGATATTTGTTAACGGGATTCAGCCGGAGCCTACATCCCAGGAGCAATGATTATGGGTGCTTCGTCCCAATACGCGACACCACCCACTACGAGGTCCCGAAAGGAACCGCCGCCTCCTCCCTGCGAGTCTATCGCTATGTTGTCATGGTTATAATGGTGGTCCTCTCCTCATATTTATAAGGATACCAGTTAAAGAGTCAAACGCAAACTCTACACCTACCGCTGATACAACTCAAAATCCTAAGTGTAACCAACTCGTACACAATATTTGACACACATCTAACAAACTCCACCTTAGCGAATATTACACCATCTTGAAGTCGTCATGCGCGAACCTCCATGTACCCGAACTTGAATTGTCGACTCGTCGTCCGAAGAGAACACCGCTATCTCCGCAATTTCATCTTCCATAGCTCCACTTGCAATGGAACATCCTTGTAACCTGTACAAATTTGATGCATTTGTCTCTCCTATCATCACAGTCTATCTTCTTTCATGATCTTCACTATCTTCCCATCCGGCTCAGCCCGGAATAACAAACCATCACGATGTAGAGCCCTAAGAGAAATTAGATTCCTTTGCAGCTTAGGTACATGCTTAACACCTGGAAGCACGTGCTCACCTCCGTCTTGTGCCTTGATCTTGATCTCGTCTAATAACAAGGTGTCTACTATCATCTCCCAAATAAGTTATGTCAAAATCACCTGATTTGTACGAAGAGAACCACTTCCTTTTGTGCATCGCATGAAAAGATCTTGTCGAATCTAACATTCATGCTTTCAGTTGACTGTATTTTGATATCCACCAAGAGAACATCATTGTCGCTATCCGAGTCACTTTTAGGAGTTATCACATTAGCACTTGAACTCTTGACTTTTGCCGGACAATCCCTTTTAATATGTTCCCACTCTTTGCAGACATAGCACTACACCTTTTTCTTCTTCTTGCTCTTAGCCTCCACCTTCTCCTTAGCATTCTCATTCCTGACCAGCAAACCTTCAACTTGAGTTTCGTCCACTGCATTGTTCTTCCTCATTTGTTCTTGCGCTAGTAACGCAGCAGTAACATCCTCAATTTTGATGGAATCCTTGCCGAATGTCAGAGTTGTGATTGTTTGCTCATAAGATGGTGGCAACGAGCACAAAAGAATTATTGTCTCGTCTTCATCATCAATTTTCACATCTAGCTGACCTAGATCTGTGATCCTTTGATTGAAAACATTTATATGCTTTGCAAGATCAGATTCTTCCTACATCTTTAACCCATATAATTTTGCTTCAAATACAGCTTGGTCGTCAAAAGTCTTCGACATAAACTGATTTTCCAATTTATCCCTGATTTCCTTTGGTGTAGTCAACTCGATGACATGGTACATGATATTGTCAGACAGACAGCCGTATGGTTGCAGCTGATTGCATCTGTTTCTCCTCCCACTCTTTATCCTCCATCTTGATCGGCTTTTTCGCTTTCAGAACGAACAAAAGACTTTGTTGCACCGACAAATCTTTTACCCTTATCTGCCACAAGCCGAAGTTGCCACTGCCATCAAACTTCACCATATCAAATCTGGTACCCATTGGCGCAATCCGGCCAAAACACGATTTCACCGGCCCTTTGTCATCGGTCTTGCCGCGCACGACCCACCGCTCTCAAGCCTTCTCGACTATCATGTTGCTCGCACACGACGAAGTCGATCCACTTGATTGCCTCCCGTTGTTCGCCTTCAACTGCTACAAGCTTCCGTTGAATATGAACTGTCGATTGCCTTCTACGTTATGTTATTGTCGTTCGTGGACCGGTACCCTAGTTTTATGGAGGGAACTTCACGTACATCGAGTTTGTATCGGAACAGACTCCAACTAGTGTTTCCCTTTTTTCATGCATGGAACCAAAACCAAAAGAAGATTTACGAAGAGAAAAAAATATCCATCTAGCCAACTTGTATCCGGATTGAACTCCAAATATTGGTGGGCCACACCTTGTCACCACATTTTCTGACATCCATGCATGCATGCAAATTGATCTCCCATAAATATCGTCCGCACACGACACAAGTAGACCGCAATTTCCTCTGACTCCTGGACGTAGGATCCTGTGTTCTAGTCACAAGCGCGCCACCAACAGCCAATCGAAACCACGTTTCCATCGTACAAACACAAGTCACAAAAAAATAACCGAGTCCACCATGGCTTTTGCCATCGCTGTAACTGCTCCTTGAGCATGTCACAGCCACCCTGATCAAACTGACCGTGCCTATGTTAGATCGCGAGTCGAAGCCATCGTCCTTATCTGTGACGTCTTCCAGCCGCACCGTCGAACTTGGCCACCACGTCTAACCGGCCTTATCGAACAGCAGCCACCAGCCACCATCTGTCTTTTCTCCACGTTTGGACAAAAATTCGTTGATGCAGCTCATTGGATAGTCCGAGCCGCCACGCTCGAAGTGTCCAACTCCATCGATCAGAGTTGTCCATGGCCGCCATGCTCCACCTTGCGCCATGTCCCTTCTGGACACGTCGTGCGAGCTTTGCGCGGTTTGCAAAGTTCCATCATGCCTACTCGCGATCTTCGGCATCATCTCTAGATCCAATTAACCATAGCTCTGGTACCACTTGTTAAAGTATGCACGTGGAATCAACGACGGATCCCTCAAGGTATACGATGCAAGATCACGAACGGCACGCGAGGCACGATATTTGTTAACGGGGTTCAGCAGAAGCCTACATCCTTGAGACAATGATTACAAGAGCTCCTCCCCAATATGCGACACCACCCGCTACGAGGTCCCGACGGGAACCGCCGGCTCCTCCCTGCGAGTCTATCCCAATGTTGTCGTGGTTACAATGGCAGCCCTCCTCTCATATTTATAAGGAGGTCGGTTAAAGAGTCAAACACAAACTCTACACATACCGCTAATACAACTCAAAATCTTAAGAGTAACCAACTCGTAGACAATATTTGACACATATCCAACACAATATTCCCCCAAAAAAACATACTTTGACATGAGCCTCAAAAAGTTAGCAGATTTCCTGAGGGCCAAACTCGCACAGACAGAAGAGCGAAGAAGAGAGTTTGGAGACAGCATTGACGTTGCTCAAAGATCATCAGGGTTGAGAGCACGTTATGGCCATCCATACTTCTTCCAGCGACCACCATATCGACAAAAGTCATCTCATACGCGTCCTTAAGACTATTGAGCTGGTCGAGGAGAAGCCCCTAACATCGGTGCAGGAACTGGATGAATTCCCTGTTGTGGTGCTGCCAGAGGAGATCAAAGTGCGTGCGACATCTTTGTGCATTGCCTAGGCCACCAATGCACACAAGTCCTCTGTTGGTTGATGCACCAATTGTACTAGATGTATGTGCATCAGAGGGGATACTTCAACAAGTCATGGCCTCAGTTTCCATACGGCAGCCACTTCATAGTAGGTATCATGTGGAGAAAGTTGGAGAAGATGGGATCTGCAACACCTGTTGGCTCCTGGGATCTCCATGGAAGCCCGGTGGAACAGGGACTGATGAATGTGGATGGCTCCAATGAATTTAGGATTTTTCGTTATACACGTGAGGAGACAGGAAGTGCGATAATACATGCTATTTTCAAGCATATGTCAAGTTTGTTTTGGAAATAACAAGACATTAAGCAAATATATAAAAAGCTTAGTATCACGTATTGTGTCGAGTTGTAGGGCTAACCTGCAAGTCGAGGACAAGCTGCTCAAAAGAACTAAAGAAGGGGTAAAATACCTAGGTACTGTAGTCCCATGCTATGGTAGAGCGGCTATGCTAATATTGTTTTTTGAATATTAGTCAATTTAGAGTCGAAGTCCTAGTTGGTTTGGAGAAGGAGTCTGAAGTGGCTACGAGTCCTACTAGAGTAGGAAATAGGAATTAAGAAGTTGTCCTAGTAGAGCAGAAATAAAGAGTGCTAGTTGAACTGTGGGTCAAATACTAGTACAACTACATAATGTATCCCTGTATAAGCAAAGGAATAGAGGTGTTGTTGGACCATGAGAACCAACACCGTATTTCCAACATTTGGTACCAGAGTTTAGGTTGTTCCCGAGCCAAGACCGCTGCCCAGGAGGATGTGCTCCTGGGGCGGCCAATCTAGCAAGAGCCACATAAAGTGATTGCCATGATGATGGCCTGATTCGGGTGAGTTGGCCATGGCAACTGTTGCAGCTAGCGCCATGTGAGGAGCTCAACATGAGGCCTGCAACATACGTGGGTGGGTGTCCACTAGCTCACCAACTGGGGCAGTGTCGTCTGGCATGATATTGTCGGTGATATGAGTAGCTCAGTGGCTCCGCTAGGGATGAGAGGGAAGTTGGAGGGCAACTGGACTTCGGCTCATGGTGAGGGCGGATTCGTCTGTGTCACGTGGGGGTCTACAATGGTGGGTCAACCATTGGCAAAAAAAAAGGCAGGACAGATTATTAGTTAGAGATGGAGTTTATTAGGTTCCATAGATTAAATTAGAGATAAAGAATAAATAGATCAGTTTCTATATTAGATAAGAGTTCGGATTGTTCCTTAGAGATAGAGTTCTAGTTTCCTTAATATAATATGTGAACCGGCTATATATTGTGGCCGACGCGCTGCAAATTAAACAAGCAAGAACTATATTCCAAGAGAACTCGTCCTTTACCCCTGCCCCTGTTCATCCGCGATGCAGCGGTGGCGTCGGCGGTCAAGCGACAAGTTGAGTGGCATTTACAAGAATGTTTGCGACAATTTGGTATCAGATTCCATTAAGATCCGATGGGCGACGACAGATCTACAATCGAGGTTCTCTCCGATCAACTCACAGAGATTCATGCAGCCATAAACGAGATCTTCAATCAACTGAAGCTTGAATACGCACGGCAAAAGAGCACACAGGATCAACCACCTGCAAAAAACATCGAGAAGGAGACTTATACCAATGTTGCTGATTTTTCCATGATTGAAGATTCGACGAACCGTAAAATACAGATCGGGGGCGGCCCGTCCCCAGCTACTCAAGCACGTGTGGGCCGATCGACTCACCGTCGAATCAGTCTCCAACACCGACGATCGCGTCGCCCTCACACGCGCATTGGCCGAGCGACTGCAACACCTCGCGCGCGAAGGTCTCTTCCCCTTCCCCATAGCTACGACAACACAAGGAGGTCTCCACCGTTGCCAAGGCTTCCACTAACTTAGAGGAGCTCTTCGCGGCACTACAGAATCTGACACCGCGCCGCGAGTCCAAGTCGTCGTCGCCACGATGGTGACATTCGCATCTACGCTGTCGTCACCGCATCTGTGCTCCTCGTCGCATAGCTCGCCGTCTCCATCCACTTCTGCTCATCACCGCCAGAATCTCGCCCGATCTGCACCGCCATTGTCAAGATTTGTGTCGCATTCGGCCGTCCTCGTCCGCGAACGCGGACAATCTCCAGAGTCTCGCTTGAAGCTGTTGTCAATCACGCAGTCGACGGTCAGATTCGCACCGGAATTCCCTCGATCCACCTGATTTGTCGCTTGTCGATGATCCAACCCACGTTCGCGCTTTTCGTCTCCAACCACCTCTGGCGCTCAGATGCAGCGAGCTCGCAAGCCATGGATTCCTTGGAGAAGCCATGCACCATGTCGGGTCACTTCGACAAGGCTTCGCCGTCGATCGCGCCTGGTGCTTTGGCCTCACCACCCACCCTAGCAACGAACCATGGGGGAGCCAGCAGGGTCGACAACATCAAGGTATGCAGTCTGCCTTGGTCTTCAGATCTTCTGCTGCCACGTCAGTGCCTTCGACGACCACATCTACTGTCGTGTACGTGGTCTTCCCCGTGCGTAGTGGTCGTCCAGGCTTTGTCTCGCACAGAGCTCGCCTTCCAGGGACGTCCAGTTCCACTGTGGGATCGCCTCTTCGCCATGGTTGTCGAATGGGACGTCCTGCTTGTCAGATTCGTTACGATCAACGTCTCCAACAGCCTACATGCGTGCACCATGCAGCACGACGAGCTCGACAGTTTCTGCCATGCTCCGGCAGCGACCACCGCCCTTACAGCCGCTGGGGATGGACACCACCGCCACAACGTCGGCTTTCCTGCAGATGGTCAGTAGTTCAAGCTGCAATAGCTTCACCAGCATCTTGGGGTCAACACACCACTACATGAACATGTTGCCGTCGACCTCCAACATCCTCTCCAACAAGCCATCTCGTATGTGCGCTCTTTGGCCTACGACGTGATGTTGGTGTTGTACCATGCGTTGTGCTGGAGAAAATTGTTATGAAGGTGTTCAAGCTGGATTGCATGTGCAACACTAGCGCGTGGCTCGGTGCACGCCTACCCGTCATCAACATCAGGCACAGAAGTGACGTCTTTATCCAAGCTCGAGGATGAGTTTTTCGTAAGGGAGGGAGCTATGTCACGTGCGGGTCTACAATGGCGGTGGCACGACAGATTATTAGTTAGAGATAGAGTTATTAGGTTCCATAGATTAAATTAGAGATAAAGAATAAATATATTAGTTTCTATATTAGAGATAAGAGTCTGGACCGTTTCTTAGAGATAGAGTCCTAGTTTCCTTAATGTAATTTGCGGACCGGCTATATATTGTGGCTGACGCGCTGCAAATTAGTCAAGCAAGAACTATAGTTCAAGAGAACTCGTCTCTTTACCCCTGTCCCTGTTAATCGGCGACGTAGCAATGGCGCCGACGATCAGGCAACAAGTTCAGGGCTGTTTAAAAGAACGTTTGTGACAGTCTGACATGTGCCAGTTTGGTCTTGGCTACGGGTGTGCGTGCTAGACAGCTATGGAGTGTCGTCGGCGCAGTGGAAGTTGGTGCACTGGAGGAGTTGGTGTAGGATCCCTGGCAAAGTACACCTCTTCCTACGGTCAGTGGTGCCCGTTGGGATGGATCTAGTGAAAACAAGGCCATCACGTTCAAGGTGCTTGCGGCACAAACAAGTGTCTTTGAGCAAAAGGTTCTGCAGGTGTGGCATCCCGCATTCATGTGCTACGATCCGTGGACCAACGAGACAATGGTGGGCGGGCGAGACTAGCGAAGGAGGTACTGGTCCTGGATGTTGTCCAAAGTGGCACGTATAGGGTGGGGCGCATGTCGCGTTCTCTCTGTTGCGCATCCGCGTGCCTATCAGCCCAAGCTTGCCTGGTCTCAACAGCATGTGCCTCCTGGGAACCGCACCACCTCCACGTGGCCACCTCGAGCCGCAACTTGACGCATATGATTACTACTCATGTGTACCTTCAGCGAAGGAACATTAAACCCCTGGGTACACTAGGTGCACGCAGCCACACTGGCCCAGCTACCAAGATAACCGAGCCCAGTTGCGCTTCCCTCCAACCTTCTCTCTAGGCAAAGTGGAGCACCACGCAACAACTTTGTTCTTTTCTCTCCCACGCAAGGTTTCAAAAGGCGCTAGGCGGGCGGTGACCCTCCGCCTAGAGCCTAGACGTGCCTAGGCGACGCTTAGACGTTCCTAGGTTTTACGTATTGTAGTAGTAATACATTATAAAAGCTTTAAAATACAGAGATATATGTGTATTTTTGTTGTGTTGGGCTGGTTTTCCCGTCCACTTCTCTCTGTTACCCAAGCCCACTTACAACCCAACAATACGCACCAACAACGCTATGCCCCCCACCCCCTCCCTCGCCGCCACTCCCCCTACACTACGGTCGATCGGGATTTACCCGCACCAACACCTCTCTAGGCAAAGTGGAGCACCACGCAGCAACTCTGTTCTTTTCTCACTCCCACCAAGGTTTCAAAAGGTGCTAGGCAGGCAGTGACCCTCCACCTAGAACCTAGACGACGCTTAGGCGTTTCCAGGCGTTACGTAATGTAGCAATAATACATTATAAAAGGTTTAAAATGCAGAGATATAAATGTATTTTTATTGTGTTGGGCTGGTTTTCCCGTCCACTTCTCCTCTCTGTGTTACCCAAGCCCACTTACACCCCAACAATACGCATCATCACCGCTATGCCCCCCACCCCCTTCCACTCCCCTGCATCGCGGTTGATCGGGATTTACCGACAACTTTGCCGCCGATCGAACCCCCCCCCCCCCCCCCCCCCCCCGCCTCCGCCGCCCCTCCACAACGCGACTGATTGGGATTCTGCCGCAGCGTCACTGCTCCTCTGCACCGCGCGCAATCTGAATCCCTCGCCCTGGGACCCAGCGGTCAGGTATTCGCCCTAGATTCAAGCCCCGCCCTTCCACCGCAGAACGGTCACCTATACCTCGAGGCGGGGCGGAAGGCCCGCGCCTAGCGCGCGGAGGCAAGCACCTCACACCGCCTTTCTGAATGTTGCTCCCACACAACGGAGCACCACGCACCATGCAACACCTTCTGGCTCGATCTGCTTCAAATCACCCTTCAGTCTAACCACCAAGCGTGCCTTTGGCTTCCCACACCTTCCTCTTCAACTCCGGCGTCCGAACCCCTAGCTGCCACACGTTGTTTGGCACCCTTACGCCTTGAGGTTCACCGATCTCAGGCAGATTCATGGTGTCGCATCTGCCATGAGCGATTCGAGTCGCCCCTCATGTTCTCTGTTCATGCGAGCAGAGACATGCCCGCCTCGATCTTCGTTGAGTCCGTCTCTAATATGCACATATTCGCCCTACCTGTCAGGGATTTCTCCCTTGCGCGCTGCTTCCCCACGGGTCACACTTGGTCCAAACCTGGGGGCACAATCCTAGTTGATCTACATCGGATTCAACCCCCCGATCCGCGCCAGAATCACCTCGATTCGCACGGGTCCAACACTCCACCTAAGCATGTCACCAAGAACCACGTAGTTGTGTCCGTCTCCAATCGTGAATCAGCGCGCCTTCTTCCTTCTCCGTATGGCTGACGAATCTCTGCCTTGTACAACGCTCCTTGTCGTCAAGTCATCGACCATGTTGCAGCTTCCTCAGTGTTGTTCGCGAATGGTCTTCACCTGGACCTGCCTTCTTCAGTCTACATCTGCATCGCCTCTCCCTCAATCAAGAGCCATCAAGGTCGAATCCGCCTTGAGTGTGCGCGTAGCTAGATGCAGCAGCGTCGGTATGCCTCGAATCCCGACGAGGAGGTGTTGCCACCCAGATCCGCCTCGATCCGAGCCTGGGTCACTTGCTGTCGTCGTGAGCGCATCCAATCTATGGCCGTCGCGCCCGTCCTGCCGCTCGCCTTTGTCGGTATTCCTCTACATTAGCACTCCACGTGGGTCCTCGCTCGATCCCTGGAGGTAGGCCTCACCCGATCTCGCCTCCTCTAGGTCTGGCGTCCCCGGTGATCCCAACTTTGTGGCTTGGGTTGGCTGCCCAGGAACACATTCTCATGGAGGCAATTAGATTGGATCTTAAACCTAAGGCTACGCTAGAATGTTGGAATTCCGAACGCACAATGTAGAGAAAATTGATTATTCTGGGAGATATGTATAATCCTCTGAATACTTGGCTATTTATAGCCAAAAACAGATAGACTTTTATATGATTTAAACTATTAGGAGAGGAACAAATTCTATCTCTAACTGATCTGATCTTAATCAGATCCTAGCTCCAACGCTATCTATATCAATCTGTTCTGATCAGAACAGACCAACCGACTCCAGCTCTCCCTTCCACACGCCCTCCTCTTTGTGGTCCGACGTGGACTTGGGCTGGGCTGGCCTAGGCATTGGGGAGACCGGGAGAGATTGGTCAACACAGCACGCCCAGGAGGATGGGGGCGCACAGGATCAGATCAGATCATCAGAACCAGTTAGATAGATTTTGTTTGAGATAAGATTTGATTTTATCTCTAGTTTAAATCTATTAGAGTGTATCTGTAAAAGAGCTATAAATAGCTACCTCTACCTAAACTCAAGGAATAAACCATCCCCCGCAGCTCATAATTTCATGCGCCAGAAGCTCTGCCCCTTGCGCCCAGCTCTCTCTCTCTCTCTGTTTGCATCTCCGTTCACATGAGTTCAGCACAGGCTGTAACACCCATATTTTATGTACAAAAAAATTGCTCAAACCCTTGATCATGGTAGCATGCATTTTTGGGTGAATTTTGGTGTTCAAACGAGTAGCATCCGTTTAAAAATTTGAATTGAATTCAAATCAAAAGAAAAGGAAGGAAAATGAAAAAGAAAAGAATTTAACCCTCCCTGGGCCGAATTCCCTCCCTCTGGCCCAACTCCCTTTCCTCCCCCGCCAGCCCACTGCGCCCTCCCCCTCTCTCCTCTCTCTGCCAGGCGGGGCCCGCCTGTCATCACCTCCAGGGCGCAACCGTCGCCTCCTCTCTTCCCGCGTCGCGCGTGCAACCGCCACCTCGCGCCCACTTCTTCCCCCTCCCTCGGAACCACTCACCCGCTCCACCTTCGGTCGAGCGCCACAACCGCACACCCCCCTGCACGCTTAAGAGGAGCCGGCGCCCATTTTCCCTCTCTCCCCGAGCCTCTCTAACCCTAGCGCCTAACCGTCGGTGAGTGGCCGCCGTTCTCAACGTTCCCGACGTTTCCACCCTCCTCTCTCCATGATTTTTGGTCTAACATGTTCACTGCACCGCTAGAAGCACGCCGGACAGCCTAGCTGGGGTAATCTCCTTCGCTCCGTCGAGTTCACCGTTCACCGTCGAGCTCCGCCGCCATTCCTCGTCGCCGACCGTCTTCCGATCGATTTCGCGCCCCGAGAACCTCCTGGGTGAGTTCCCCTACTTCCCCTCTTTCGTTCCATGCCCTTAGCATCTTGTTTGGGCGTCTGTTTCGCCGTTTTGGCCGTCTCCGGCGAGCATCGCCGCCGCGGGTGCCGTGCGCCGCCGCGCGCGTGTGGCCGGCGTCGCCAGAGGCGACGTGGCCGCATCCCGGCCGTTGGTTTGAGGCCGGCGGGTGAGATTAGAAGGCCGTAACGGTTCGGCCGTTTTAAATCTCGCACGTCCATTTAGAATCCAACGGCCCACGTTGAATCCCTCTTTCCCGCCTGCGCATTTGCACCCAAGCCCCTGGAAACTTCGTTGCTACCCCCGGAGCTTCTCTGTAATTTGAGTCTAGCCCCCAGAATTCGCAGACTAGCCCCTGGAATCCTAAAAATTGGTTTTAAACATTTAATTAAGCATTCTAACCCCTGTAATTTTGTAGAATAATGTATTTAGACTCTGTACAGTGTAGAAAACTATTTATTTAGCCCCTGGACTTTTATTTAATTGCTGAATAGGGTTTTTAATGGTATTTTGAGGTGTAGAAATTAGATAAAAATGGTAATTAAGTGTAGGAATGTTATGAAAAATTGTTATAAACTATTTTATGCTGTGAATTAATTGTAGTGTTCAGATAAAATATATTTGGTCCCTGGAATATTTATTATAAAGTTTTTAAAATACATTTTTGCTATAGAAAATTCAATAAAAATGGTTTTAGGCTATAATAAAATCCCAAAATTGTAGGAAAAATATAAAATGCATACTTTGGCCATGATAAATGATAAATACCTCGTAGGGACGCATTAGTGTAGGATTTTGTGCTTATGTGTATGTGTGATGTATTGTTTTGCGTGCCTTTACTTATTTAGCTTTATTCTATTCTTGCCATGTTTGGGCATACGTCTAGAGTCGTATTACGACCCAAATCTTAACCTCCAAGACCAAGACTTCGACAACACCCAAGTCTTCAACGAAGGCAAGTGCCCTTGACCATCTTGTACCTATTTTAGGAATTTAGCTAGTTGCATGCTAATTAAATTGATGTCCTAATTCATGTTTACACGCCCTGTTCCTTACTATTCCTTGTTACCTGAAATGGGGTGGGAAGTAGATAGGCTTTATTTATGCTTAGCCATGCTTAGATGTCGGGATTGGGATTTCATACAAATGTTCTATGCTTAACTTTATGGTTACTTTAATTTGGTGATGAATATACATAATGTTAGTGGATAGGAATCTGGTGGTTGGTTAGTTTTGGTATGGTGCATTTTGCACGAGACCCGGGATTGGGGTTTGTTACCACCGGATTCTAAGGACCGGTTTATGGAGGAAGCCACTAAGCTTTATAGTACCACCACGAGACTGAGATGGGGCAGCTTGGTCAATTAATTAGGTTTCTCCCGATGAACTGCTAGTGGTTGGATGGTGCGGGGAATGAGGCGGGTGATCTGCTCTTGGAACCGCAAGGCTCAAGAGGGGGCTCTGGGGCGGAGGGTTACTCCGAGAATCCTCAGTGGTGGAAACCTTAGAGGGCTAGCACTAATCGGGAGTACCTTTGTAAAGACCATGTTGTGATCTCCTGGCCTCACACCAAAGGAAGTGTGTAATGTGGTTAGCTACCACGGGCATTCAGGGAGGTTCACTTAGTCCACCTGGCAACAGGGGATGAAATCACTGCTTGTGGGGAAAGGGTACACTCTCTGCAGAGATTTGGTAAAACTGTCATGACAGCCGTGCTCACGGACAAGAGCGGCTTGGGGCCAGTTCATAATTAGTCTTCGGTTGGGAAATGATGGTTCATTATGATTCAAGTACTTTCATTATCCTTAATCAGGTGTTGATTATAAATTAATTTATGATATTGATAATTGGAAGCTAAGGATAGGTTCTAAGCATAGTGCTAAGCCATATTTGGCCTTTCCCTTGCTTTAGCCATTCATGTCATCTCTTCCCGCACTTGCTGAGTACTCTATGTACTCAAGCGTTTAATTCTCCTTTAGAATATGAAGAAGAAGAAGTGGCACCGGAGGACTTCTACGTCAACCCGGAGGACTTGGTCTAGGCTGGCGACCTCACGCGCAACGGCTGCCTGTGGAGATGAAGCTACCCTCACCTACTAGTCTTCTGCTGTAGTTTGGTCTTTGTTAATCTAGTTGTTGATGTAAATATTTGTGGAGTGTATTTGTAGACCTTCGGGTCGTACTGTAAGACAATCTATGTATTCGAACATGGCATTGTAATGATATTTCACTTTCGTCGACGCATGTACGATTCAACTGATCCTGGCGTACATGTGATTAGCGTCTGTTCATCCTTGCGATGACCGGGCGTGACAAAGTGGCAGGGTTGTTAATGGGCGCCTGGACGCCTAGGCGCCCGCGAGGCGCCTGGACGCCCAGGCGCCCGCCTAGGCGCCTAGGCGTCCGGCCAGGCGGCGGATCTCCGGCGGCGGCAGCGGCAATCTCTGGTGGCGGCAGGGCAATCTCCGGCGGCGGAGGAGGCGAGCGCTGGGGGCGGAACCCATGGTGTTGGGTGCGGAGGCGACGGGATCGGGGTGGAGACTGGCGGACGCGGCGGGCGTCTGTTTGGGCTGATGTGTAGTTTCGGCCCAACTAAGCTGAACCGTTAGATGAGATCTGAGGGTCCATATTCTAGATGGGGTGTATAAAATTTCTAACCCTAACCCTATTTCCCCGTCTCTCTTACTCTCCCCAACTCATCGGGCGGCAACAACCACAGCGGCGGCGGCCTGGGTCGAGCACGGAGACATGGAGGGCGGACGGCGGCGGCAGATGGGACGACAGCGGTCGCACAGGGCGACATGGGCGGCGGACTGCAACGGCGGCGGACGGCGGTGGCGTACGGCGGCGGCGGACGGCGGCGGCGCTGTCTCCAGGCGAGGCGACCGTCCATGGCGTCCGGCCCGGAGCGACCGGACGCCTAGGCGTCGCCTAGGCGACGCCTGAACAACACTGCAAAGTGGTATCAGAGCCAGGTTGCCCGTAGGACGCAAGCCTAGTTAGAAAATGGCCGAAAATTAAGGACTATACTATTTTCTTATGAAATAGTATTTCCAAAATTTTGTGCTCTCTATCTCAAACCTTGTGCTTCTTATCTTGCTATGCTATTTGATTTATTCTAATTTAATTTATGGATTATTAATCTCACTCTCTTCTTTTCAAATGTTTGTAGATGGCGCGAACCAAGCAGACGGCTCGTAAGTCGACTGGGGGTCGTGTTCCACGCCACGCCCTAGCCAGTCGCTCCGCACCCTACGCCCCCAGGAGGGAGACGACGCTGTTCTCCAACGGGAGTGCTGCTTCGAGGATGCGTGTCCGTCTTCGCTCTCTTCTTCGAGCTGCGGGGTACCGTGAGTACCGTGTTCGTCTGGTCTACCACTCCACTAGGGTCTTTGCACCCTATACTGGTGAGCTAGAGTGGAGTTCTCAGCTGGCCGTCTAATACGACTCGGAGCTGCTACACTCTCACTTCTCTCCGGCCTGGAGGAGCTCCCAGCGTGCGGCTGAGGAGGACGCCACGTGGGAGGCGACTACCTACTGGAGCCACGCCCACAGGTTCCTTCTTGGGTGCACGGAGCACGCGTACACCCCTCAGCGCCCTAGTGGCACGGCCGCCTTCACTGGATGTGGCGTCGAGGGGCCCTTGACTCACCCCCAGTGCGAGAGGCTGGTGGACGACGTTGTGGAGTTGTCTTCCCGACTCCAGCGTTGTCAGCAGGAGCTGCAAGACAGCAGGGACCTGGTTGACCGCTACGAGCGACTTCGCCGACGCTACGCGAGGATCACTGCAGCTGATCCTAACTCTTCTCAGTACGCTTCGGACGTGGAGCCTTGGGACCTGAACTCTCCAGACCGTCGCATGAACTCCCCCGAGAACTCAATAGAAGACTCAGAAGAAGAAGACCCGGAGATGGAGGTTGAGGAGGACTCCGACGAGTAGGAGTGGACTCGTTTCCCCGCTGGACGACTCAGGACAGTTATCCTTAGTTTGTAGGAGCGTGTAGCTACGCCCTCCCTAGTCTTGAGTTGTGTCGTTTATGTTGTTATGCTAGTAGTTTGCTTTATGTTGTGTGTGTTGGGTGCGACATGAGTTGTGGAATGCTTCGGCATCCTGTCCACATCCATGTCTTTAGACTTGTTTATGTGTCGTGTGAGTGGTGGAATGCTTAGGCATCTTGTCCACCTCCACACTAGTTGATTAATGAACTTGCTTTATATCTATTACCCTTGATGCATATAGTTGGGACCGTGTTACCCTAGTATATCCTTTCTCATCTTATCTATTGTTCTAAAATTTCAATTCTTCCCTACACAGATGTCTGGAAGAGGTAGAGGTAGAGGTCGTGGAAGGGGTGCTGTGCCCCAAGATGAAGGACTTGGAGGTGTGCCTGGATGGAATGCAAGGGGTGCTCGAGGAGCCCCAGCCTCTCAACAAATGCAACAAATGATGGCTCTTCAGACTTAGTTACTTAACAACCTCACCCAAATTGTCACCAACCTGCAGCAAGCCCCACCACCACCACCCCCTCACTACAACCTTCCGCCACCACCACCTTTTCCGCCTAGGTCCTTCCTAAGGGACTTCCTCAACACTCACCCACCCACTTTTGCCACCGTTACTGAACCGATGGAAGCCGAGGATTGGCTCCGAACTGTTGAAAGCAAACTGAGGCTCATTCACTGCGAAGGAAGAGAGAAGGTATTGTTGGCCTCCCATCAACTCCAAGGGCCAGCAGCTGACTGGTGGACCGCCTTCACCGAAGCCCACCAGGACCCAGAAAATATTACATGGGAAGAATTCCGAGCCAACTTCCGTAATCACTTCGTACCTGAAGGAGAGATACAAGCCAGGCGTGAAGAGTTCCTGATGCTAAAGCAAGGCCGTATGACTGTGAGGGCCTATTTGAATGCATTCACTCAGTTGTCCCGCTATGCTCCAACCGACGTGGACACTGACTCCAAAAAGCAATTCCGCTTCAAGAATGGGTTGGACAAGGAGTTAAAGTTTGCCATGTCTTCCAGCGACTACGGCGACTTCCAGAAGCTGGTTGACAAAGCCTTTGAAGTGGAGAGGACTAAGAAGGAACTAGATGATGAAGAAAGAAAAAGGAAGTTGACTATGGCACATGCCTCTAGCAGCAATGTGCGCCCCCGTCTTAACCCTCCGCCTGCAAACCAAATGACCCGTCCCATGAACTACTCGGGACAGAGGTTTCCAAACTCCAACTACAGGCCACCCACTTCCTACAACCACCAAATGCGCCAGCAGCAGCAGCAACAGCAGCAGCCACCACGCCAGCCAATGCAACCCCCACGTCAGCAGATGCAGCCGCCCCGCCCTTCAGCTCCAGCTAACCGTTCAAGTGGCCAACCCCCAAGAAACCAATCAGGAGGCAACAAGGGCCCAAATAATGTTGCGGGAGTACAATGCTACAAGTGCGGAGAATGGGGACACTATGCCAGCAGTTGTCCAAGGAAGCAACAGAACCCATCTGGCCGTGTCAACTATGTGACTCTGGAACAAGCACAGGAAGCGCCTGATGTGGTGATCGGTATGTTTTCTGTTAACTCCACCCCGCCACCATATTATTTGATTCGGGTGCTACACATTCATTTATATCCAAGGATTTCATAAAGAAGCATGACATGGTAGTTACATTCTTGAATGGGCCATTATTGATAAACTCTCCTGGAGGAGAGATGGTGGCAAGGCATCTATGCCGAAAAGTGAGTATAAACATAAGGGGGGTAGTCTTTTGGGCCAACCTAATCGTGTTGGACTCACAAGGATTAGATATCATTCTGGGAATGGACTGGTTGACGAAGAATCAAGGAGTAATTCATTGTGCAACTAGAACAGTCTGCTTAACACACCCAGATGGCACTACAGTGGAATTCAAACCAGATCAGACACAAGAGGCAGTAGTGCAACTCAATCATCTTGAGAGTACCAAAGATATCAGGGTTGTGAAGGAATTTCTGGATGTATTCTCAGATGACTTACCAGGTATGCCCCCTGATCGAGAGATTGAATTTATCATTGAACTAGTACCTGGAACGGCCCCAATATATAAGAGGCCATATAGAATGGATGCTAAACAATTAGCTGAACTAAAGGATCATATGGAGGAACTATTGGCAAAAGGATATATTCGTCCTAGCTCATCGCCTTGGGGAGCACCAGTTATATTTGTACCTAAGAAGGATGGAACCTAAAGGTTGTGTGTGGATTATCGTGCCTTAAATGAGGTAACAATCAAGAATAAATACCCACTACCAAGGATTGAAGATTTGTTTGATCAGTTGAGAGGAGCATGTGTGTTTTCCAAGATTGATCTCCGTTCGGGCTACCATCAACTGAAGATTAGACCGTCGGACATTCCCAAGACGGCATTTGTCTCTCGGTATGGATTATATGAGTATACAGTTATGTCGTTTGGATTGACCAATGCTCCGGCATATTTTATGTATCTTATGAACAAGGTATTCATGGAGTACTTGGACAAGTTTGTAGTGGTATTCATCGATGACATACTTATCTATTCCAAGACTGAAGAAGAGCATGAGGAACACCTCAGGATGGCCCTGCAGAAGCTTCACCAACACCAACTGTATGCCAAACTTAGTAAGTGTGAGTTTTGGCTAAAGGAGGTATCATTTTTGGGACATGTCATATCCGAAGGAGGTATATCAGTGGATCCAGGCAAGGTGGCCGATGTTCTTAAGTGGGAAACACCTGAGAGTGTACATGATATAAGAAGATTCTTAGGTATGGCTGGTTACTACCGTCGATTCATCGAGGGATTCTCAAAGATCTCTCGACCACTAACCAAGCTGCTTGAGAAAGGAGTTGCTTTCAAGTGGACCCCCGAATGTGAAGTAAGCTTCGCCGAATTGAAGAAGAGGTTGACCAGTGCACCAGTATTGGTGATGCCCGATATGCAAAAGGAGTTTGTGGTCTATTGTGATGCATCTGGTCATGGTTTAGGATGTGTTTTAATGCAAGGAGGACAGGTTGTGGCCTATGCTTCAAGACAGCTTCGGAAACATGAGAGGAACTATCCAACACATGATTTGGAATTGGCAGCTGTTGTCCATGCTTTGAAGATATGGAGACACTACTTGATGGGAAAAAGGACTGAGATATACACAGATCACAAGAGCCTAAAATACATATCCACACAGCCGGATCTTAATCTCAGGCAACGTCGTTGGTTGGAGTTAATAAATGATTTTGATGTGGGAATCAACTATCATCCAGGCAAGCTAATGTGGTTGCTGATGCTCTAAGCAGGAAGGGACAAAGCAATAACTTGTCAGTACAAGCTCTTCAACCCCAGCTATGTGAAGAGTTTGCAAGGTTAAACTTATGTCTAGTGTCTAGCGCTGAAACAGTTGCTATGGAAGTGGACACAACCCTTGAACATGATATACGAGAAGGGCAAAAGAATGATGAGAAGGTCAAGGAGATCAAGCAATTGATGAAGAAAGGGAAAGCTCCAAACTTTAGAGAGGATGAACAAGGAACCTTATGGCTTGGGAAGCGGATTTGTGTTCCTGATGTCAAGGAGATTAAAGAGTTGATATTAAGAGAAGCTCATGACTCATCATACTCCATACATCCCGGAAGCACAAAGATGTATCAAGACCTTAAAGATCGATATTGGTGGCATGGAATGAAACGGGATGTAGCCGAATATGTGGCCATATGTGATACATGTCAATTGATTAAGGCGGAACATCAAAGACCAGCAGGGTTATTGCAACCAATCAAAGTGCCAGAATGGAAGTGGGAAGAAATTAGTATGGACTTCATTGTGGGACTACCAAGAACACAGTCTGGATACGATTCTATATGGGTTATTGTGGACCGTCTAACTAAAGTGGCTCACTTTATTCCTGTGAAAGAGACCTACAACGGCCCCAAGTTGGCGGAACTGTACATCTCCAGGATTGTATGCTTACATGGAGTTCCTAAGAAGATCATCTCAGACAGAGGCACTCAATTCACCTCAAGATTCTGGCAGAAGTTGCATGAATCAATGGATACCCGTCTAAATTTTAGTTCGGCATATCATCCTCAAACTAATGGTCAGACAGAACGCACCAACCAGATATTAGAAGACATGTTGAGAGCATGTGCTTTGAAGAATAGCAAGAGTTGGGACAAGAATCTGTCATATGCCGAATTTTCTTACAACAACAGTTATCAAGCCAGTTTGAAGATGTCTCCTTTTGAAGCATTATATGGGCGAAAATGTAGGACACCGTTGTTTTGGAATCAAACTGGGGAAAGTCAAGTTTTTGGGCCTGACGTGTTACAAGAGGCTGAAAGACAAGTACAAGAAATTCGGAAGAATCTAAAGGCAGCCCAGGCAAGACAGAAGAGTTATGCGGATACTCGAAGACGTGATCTCACATTTGAAGTTGGTGATTATGTATACTTGAAGGTATCACCTATGAGAGGATTAAGAAGATTTAAAGTAAGAGGCAAGTTGTCACCCCGCTACATTGGTCCATTCAAGATACTCGAAAGACGAGGTGAAGTGGCATATCAACTTGAGCTTCCGCCACACTTGTCAGATGTGCACAATGTGTTCCATGTATCACAGCTTAAGAAGTGCTTAAGAGTGCCTGAAGAGCAATTGCCTATGGAAGCCGTGGAGGTACAGGAAGACTTATCTTTTGTGGAGCAGCCTGTCAAGATACTTGAAACACTGGAAAAGGTCACAAGAAACAAAGTCATTCGCATGTGTAAAGTGCAATGGAAGCATCATTCAGAGGCAGAAGCAACGTGGGAAAGAGAAGAAACTCTCAAGGCGGATTTCCCTCATCTATTCTCTTAGAACGTCCGAATCTCGAGGGCGAGATTCCTTTTAAGGGGGGTAGAGTTGTAACACCCATATTTTATGTACAAAAAATTTGCTCAAACCCTTGATCATGGTAGCATGCATTTTTGGGTGAATTTTGGTGTTCAAACGAGTAGCATCCGTTTAAAAATTTGAATTGAATTCAAATCAAAAGAAAAGGAAGGAAAATGAAAAAGAAAAGAATTTAACCCTCCCTGGGCCGAATTCCCTCCCTCTAGCCCAACTCCCTTTCCTCCCCCGCCAGCCCACTGCGCCCTCCCCCTCTCTCCTCTCTCTGCCAGGCGGGGCCCGCCTGTCATCACCTCCAGGGCGCAACCGTCGCCTCCTCTCTTCCCGCGTCGCGCGTGCAACCGCCACCCCGCGCCCACTTCTTCCCCCTCCCTCAGAACCACTCACCCGCTCCACCTTCGGCCGAGCGCCACAACCGCACACCCCCCTGCACGCTTAAGAGGAGCCGGCGCCCATTTTCCCTCTCTCCCCGAGCCTCTCTAACCCTAGCGCCTAACCGTCGGTGAGTGGCCGCCGTTCTCAACGTTCCCGACGTTTCCACCCTCCTCTCTCCATGATTTTTGGTCTAACATGTTCACTGCACCGCTAGAAGCACGCCGGACAGCCTAGCTGGGGTAATCTCCTTCGCTCCGTCGAGTTCACCGTTCACCGTCGAGCTCCGCCGCCATTTCTCGTCGCCGACCGTCTTCCGACCGATTTCGCGCCCCGAGAACCTCCTGGGTGAGTTCCCCTACTTCCCTCTTTCGTTCCATGCCCTTAGCATCTTGTTTGGGCGTCTGTTTCGCCGTTTTGGCTGTCTCCGGCGAGCATCGCCGCCGCGGGTGCCGTGCGCCGCCGCGCGCGTGTGGCCGGCGTCGCCAGAGGCGACGTGGCCGCATCCCGGCCGTTGGTTTGAGGCCGACGGCTGAGATTAGAAGGCCGTAACGGTTCGGCCGTTTTAAATCTCGCACGTCCATTTAGAATCCAACGGCCCACGTTGAATCCCTCTTTCCCGCCTGCGCATTTGCACCCAAGCCCCTGGAAACTTCGTTGCTACCCCCGGAGCTTCTCTGTAATTTGAGTCTAGCCCCTAGAATTCGCAGACTAGCCCCTGGAACCCTAAAAATTGGTTTTAAACATTTAATTAAGCATTCTAACCCCTGTAATTTTGTAGAATAATGTATTTAGACTCTGTACAGTGTAGAAAACTATTTATTTAGCCCCTGGACTTTTATTTAATTGCTGAATAGGGTTTTTAATGGTATTTTGAGGTGTAGAAATTAGATAAAAATGGTAATTAAGTGTAGGAATGTTATGAAAAATTGTTATAAACTATTTTATGTTGTGAATTAATTGTAGTGTTCAGATAAAATATATTTGGTCCCTGGAATATTTATTATAAAGTTTTTAAAATACATTTTTGCTATAGAAAATTCAATAAAAATGGTTTTAGGCTATAATAAAATCCCAAAATTGTAGGAAAAATATAAAATGCATACTTTGGCCATGATAAATGATAAATACCTCGTAGGGACGCATTAGTGTAGGATTTTGTGCTTATGTGTATGTGTGATGTATTGTTTTGCGTGCCTTTACTTATTTAGCTTTATTCTATTCTTGCCATGTTTGGGCATACGTCTAGAGTCGTATTACGACCCAAATCTTAACCTCCAAGACCAAGACTTCGACAACACCCAAGTCTTCAACGAAGGCAAGTGCCCTTGACCATCTTGTACCTATTTTAGGAATTTAGCTAGTTGCATGCTAATTAAATTGATGTCCTAATTCATGTTTACACGCCCTGTTCCTTACTATTCCTTGTTACCTGAAATGGGGTGGGAAGTAGATAGGCTTTATTTATGCTTAGCCATGCTTAGATGTCGGGATTGGGATTTCATACAAATGTTCTATGCTTAACTTTATGGTTACTTTAATTTGGTGATGAATATACATAATGTTAGTGGATAGGAATCTGGTGGTTGGTTAGTTTTGGTATGGTGCATTTTGCACGAGACCCGGGATTGGGGTTTGTTACCACCGGATTCTAAGGACCGGTTATGGAGGAAGCCAATAAGCTTTATAGTACCACCACGAGACTGAGATGGGGCAGCTTGGTCAATTAATTAGGTTTCTCCCGATGAACTGCTAGTGGTTGGATGGTGCGGGGAATGAGGCGGGTGATCTGCTCTTGGAACCGCAAGGCTCAAGAGGGGGCTCTGGGGCGGAGGGTTACTCCGAGAATCCTCAGTGGTGGAAACCTTAGAGGGCTAGCACTAATCGGGAGTACCTTTGTAAAGACCATGTTGTGATCTCCTGGCCTCACACCAAAGGAAGTGTGTAATGTGGTTAGCTACCACGGGCATTCAGGGAGGTTCACTTAGTCCACCTGGCAACAGGGGATGAAATCACTGCTTGTGGGGAAAGGGTACACTCTCTGCAGAGATTTGGTAAAACTGTCATGACAGCCGTGCTCACGGACAAGAGCGGCTTGGGGCCAGTTCATAATTAGTCTTCGGTTGAGAAATGATGGTTCATTATGATTCAAATACTTTCATTATCCTTAATCAGGTGTTGATTATAAATTAATTTATGATATTGATAATTGGAAGCTAAGGATAGGTTCTAAGCATAGTGCTAAGCCATATTTGGCATTTCCCTTGCTTTAGCCATTCATGTCATCTCTTCCCGCACTTGCTGAGTACTCTATGTACTCAAGCGTTTAATTCTCCTTTAGAATATGAAGAAGAAGAAGTGGCACCGGAGGACTTCTACGTCAACCCGGAGGACTTGGTCTAGGCTGGCGACCTCACGCGCAACGGCTGCCTGTGGAGATGAAGCTACCCTCACCTACTAGTCTTCTGCTGTAGTTTGGTCTTTGTTAATCTAGTTGTTGATGTAAATATTTGTGGAGTGTATTTGTAGACCTTCGGGTCGTACTGTAAGACAATCTATGTATTCGAACATGGCATTGTAATGATATTTCACTTTCGTCGACGCATGTACGATTCAACTGATCCTGGCGTACATGTGATTAGCGTCTGTTCATCCTTGTGATGACCGGGCGTGACACAGGCGTGATCAGCTATACCTGTTCCACCCACGTGAGCCCTCCTGTCTTTCATGTGGTGCAGCTGCAGATTCCAGCTGTCTTGCTGTTGCAGAACAGGCGTCAGCTACCTCTGTAGTGGTTCTCTGAGGCAGCAAGTAACAGCAATAATGCAGGTTGGTCTACTGCTGCAGCTCGTGAACAGCAACCAAAAGAGTAGCTGTTTCGGTGTGCAGAATTGCAACAGCATATCTACTTCTCAAGTGTTTGAAAAACAAACTATTACCCCCATTCCATATCCCTAAAGTTCAGAAGATAAACACATGTGACGATCCACCACACCAGTCCCTACCATCTTTGTGCACTGGTCATAGAATTTGATACTCTGACTATGCATGTAGTGGGCATGCACTCAAATCCACACAAATGTGTGAAAATGCACAGTTTTTTGTTTCTTCACTGTTGAAAATTGGATACCTAAAAATAAAGGAAACTTGTATTTGTCAAGTGAAAATAATTTCACAAGATCAGTCGCTCGCTGAGTATACTTTCATATAATTGTATCTTTTAATATTTTCTGCTAATATGTAGATAGCAAAAAATAATGGAGAACGTGCTCAAGGACATGCCAATGTTCAGAAGGACAAGCAAAAAGAGAATGATAGAAGTAACTCTTGGGCATTGAATTGCATTGTCATATCAAAGTAACCACAACCATAGCGACTGAATGTTGCAGTAGTTTCTACTGCTGGAGAGATAAGTTGCTGCTTACCCTGAAAAGGTCAATGGCAGCAGCTGTATTTCCTTGATCAAGCTTCTGTTTCCCCAAAACCAAATTGAGTTCCCTCTTCCTAAATTTAAATAGCAAGGAGCTTTTCAGAACTGTGGGTGCTAACATATCCAATCTAGGAAATGTACATTAACCTTGTCATTAGCTCACTGCACAGAAATCTCAACAGCAGGTCAATCCTGATCAACAAATAAATTGCTAACGGGCTACATGAATATAACAAGAAGTTGGTAAAGCTAACAAGAATAGCCAAGTTCTCTTATGCGAAAATAAAACAGGGCCACTACGCTTTCAAGGACACAAATATAGATGCATCTCAAATCGAACTGGCATACCTACGTCGCTCTTCATCCGTGGCGGCCTTGCAAGGCATACTGCACCCGTCAAAGACGACGACGGGGACGACCTCGTGATGCCGCAGGAGGCTGATGTGGTGCATGAAGTAGCTGATGTAGCGCTTGGCAGAGGCGCTATTGGGGTCCATACACAACTCCATACTGCAAGAATATGCTGTCCCACAAAACAAGAATCAACATTTAGGAAAATGAGTTCGCCAAAGATCCGTATCACTATTATTCACTACAATGCAGCAAAGCAATCTAATCGAACCTCCTTTGTGGAGCCATGAGTATGCATCGATACCGACCTGCAGCACAGCGCAAGGTTCCGAGAAATCAAGAATGGCGAAAATGTTGAAGAAACTACGGAGCGGAAAATGAGATGGGGATCTGTTTACCCGTTTGCCGGCGTACTTCTTGATGTGCACAGGCTGAATGAACGGCTTCAGAAAGCGGAGAAGGTTGGGAATCCCCATCGATATGGGGAAATAATCTTAAGCTAACTGACTCCAATCTGTTCCTTGAAGGACTGATTGGGATCTGAGAGAGCGGCGGCGAGAGAGGGGGGACGAAAGAATTGGATTGGGACTTGGGGGTGCTCCAGGGCCGAGGGGGGAGCTATCCAGTCACTGACAGGTATGGCTGTAGCGTGGGACCCACGGTGCAGAACAGTGTGAAGGTAAGAACCTAGTTTTTGTTTGGCGCGCAACACAGTTTCCCGCGCTTCACTTGAAGAAAAATTCTGGTTGACGGGCATAATGATTTTTTTTTGCTTCTTTGGGTTAACATTTCCATAATTTTAATTTCTTAATCATGATTACATATTAAAGTTCACAAAAGTTAATGTGCAACTACAAATATTTAAAAATAGTATTATTTTAATCAAAAATAAGGTGTTCGTTTCATAAAATTGCATATCTAGGTTCCTCCGACGCGGTCAAAGGGCGAGACTCGGTTGTGAGCACCAGGCCGACAAGGAATCATATTGGATGGTGTCGTGTGATGCGACACTCAATAGCACAACACAGAAAAGAACACAGAACATAAAACATAAGTGAGCAACTTATATTATTCTCCGAGTTTTATACAAAAGTGCTTACATCAGCGGAAGTCTTCATACAACTCTCTTGACTCTAAATTACAGCAGTAGCAGTCGTATCCAACTCGTGTATACTCCACTTTAGGATCACGGAAGATAGCAGCAGCATCCAGGGCTTCCATTCCTACATACCTGCAGAGGGTACTGCCTAGAAATCCGTCATAGCTATATATTTGCAAAACTCGTATAAATACAACCATGAGCACAAGACTCAATAAGACTTAATTGTTTCACCTAAGAACATAAAACTCAACATGTTGGAAACGTAAGGCTGGAATTTAAATTGCAATAAGTAAATGTTCATTATTAGTAGATCATTGCTTCAAATATATAATAGCATGTGGAGTTCTTTAGAATCATAATTTTAGTTCTTTTCTACAGCTACTTCAACCAAGTTGTTTAACCATCCAATAGGTTCCACCCAGTTCCAGTTGTTACTACGTCACGGCGCAGTGGACAAGTATGCTCCCTTTCGCGAGCGACTGTGTCGAATCAAGATACACTCGTCTTAAACGACATACACGCCCGTCTGAAAGAGGTGATCAACCAATTTTGTTGATGACGTGTATGGCCACTTTTCACAAGACACTCAACCATTGAACCGGTCCTATCATCCCGAAAATGTAAGCTCCAATACTCGGGGTTACCAGTAGTGGGTTTTCCTCTTACTTTCCTGTTGGCTAACCGCCTAAAACGATGCGGTATGCCTCAACACCTAGGGTACCAAGTTACATCAGTTTGTTGATTTCACTAGAGCTAGTATGCATCTGGTACATATTCAAACTTGTCTAGCAAGACCGCACACGATACAGTCCTCCAATCGACTCAGGCGAGAGTTATGCTCACATAACCACGTTCTTGAGCATTACAATCTTCTTGCTCGGTCTCAGATTAACCATTCCATCTCATCCCATTCCTCATCTTTCTTCCATCCATTTTCTCAACTCAATTTCATTCATTTCCCCAACTTTGATATAGCAATTCTAATCATATAAAGTCTTATTCTATACAGACTCTAGGGATTCAGAGGTCATGCATGTGAAGTATTATACATCCCTATACTTAATGCAACAGTCCATACTAACCACGCTATAAATTATAAAAGCAAAACTTGTCAAACAACTTAAATGCAAACCGGAGCTTGCCTTAGATTGCGACTAGGTAAATGTCAATAGGTCGGTGTTTGATCTTTTGGACGCAGCTTCTCGTCGATTTCCTTCTCTCCTTGTCTTTACCATTGCTTGGTCAAATCTTGTTCTTATGTGCTACTTGGACAAATCTTGCTCTTGTGTGCTGCTTGAGCAAATCTTGCTCTTGCTGCGGGATCCACACTAGTCCTTCTCCTCTGAGTGGTGCTCCTCATCCATCTTCATCATCGCGTCATCTATCACACTATTAAACTTATCGATTTAGCAATGGAATTCATTCTTATGAACTAAAAGAGAATTCAACTACTGCTTAGGAAATCCAAGTTGCACTAATAGGAATTAAAAGAAGATGTAGCTGCTACTTCTCAAAGAGGGATAATAAGCTTCATTTCACTCAGCTAGATGATGAAGGAGAATCGTCATTATGATCTTAAAAGCATAAGGACAAGATTTGGATTGTCAATGCTTCATTTGCGAAATGGTAATGAAGAGGGACAAGAATTCTATAAGCTGAGGAAACTATACAGGACATGATGTTCTTGAGTTATTAGGTGGACTTAGCAAGAGTGGTAGTTTTCCTACTAATTAGAGAAAAATGGTTCATAGGGTCTGCAAACCCCTCTTCAATAATTCACTTTCCTAAATATCTGGTTGAGCTATGATCATGATTAATTAACTGGAGCTGTAGTACATGACAAGAAACTTTTCTACCAATTTTGAAGATTAGTAGAGGTGTTTTTAATTATCTGCAATTTAATTAATAGAGAGCACTCGATCAATTATTGTTCAAGTTGTATATGACCAATTGACCTGGAACGCTTACTGTGGATTCTAGAGATGATAAGGGAATTACCAGAAAAATTTCAGAATTTGTGAAGATCTAGAACTCGCAGAAGAAATATTCATTGGTTGAAGCTTCACAAATTTTTATAGAAATTTACAAGGGTTTTCATACCAAATAAGATCCACTACAAATTTCAGATCATATGGAGTTCATGGAAGTTAGTTTCACATTTTAAGGAAATTTTTACAGTTGTTTATGATTTGTACAATGTTTTTACTATTTTCTGGAATTTAACTGATATTTTTCTGGATTCTTAATTAACCTAGGCCAAACTCCATAAATTAAACTATCATAAGAATAATCACTGGGGATGGTATTATTACTGTAGTTTACATGTGTATAAAGGAAGATTGTGGATCAATTTGAGAAGTTTCCCTTACATGATGCTCATGTAATAAATTTCCAAAGGTTTAATGGAAAGGAAATTATTCAGGAATTCCCAGAAGTTTTCATGTCAGGAAAATTATTCCATTGCAAAGTACATATCAATAGGATATCAACAAAACAGGTTTGAGAGTTTTTGAAGATTTCTGCAATTTCTTATGATTTTCTAAAGTTTGATCGATTTTTCTGTTTTTATTTTTCGGAGGAGACACATGGGTCCCTTGATTTAAATCCACCAACCAGAGCAATGCCACACCGAGGGCCACACGATGGAACCACATGGACACACGGAATCTGAGGCCACAAAGGATCTGTATCTTCTACCTCGGGCCACCCCTCATGGGCAGCGACGCGGCAATGGCGCCAACGACCGACAGTCTGTCGGAGTAGGTCGGCACTGCCCTAATCTGGAAGGAGCTAAGGTCAATCATCGTTGTAGCCCATGAGGAAGACAATGATGAGGTCCATTGGAGCAACGACCCAGGGAATGCTGGCGACGGGCGGCGGTTGGAGTTGATCTCCGACGAGGCCATTCTCACCGCCATGGCTATAGGTGATCAGTTTTGAAATTTTTTCATTTTATGTGTTGTTTATATTAAAAACATTTAGAAATCATATATTAATAAAAAAATTCAGCACATGAGCAGAGCAGCGCAAGCTGGAGCAGAGGCGGCGACAAATAAATGGGCGGCATCGCTTATTCTGTGATAAGGCAAAGAAGCAACAGAGAGGAAGAACGATTGGATTCATTGGGTAAGGATAAGGGCAGAGGAAGAGGACAAGCAGACAGCTGCGTGGAGCTGCTCAGCTGCATGCCGCGTGGTGTCGTGCTCCCAGCCAGACAGGGAACCAGCCTAGGTTCATTTGGGGTTAGGTGACTGGCGGGTGGGTCCCGCCTTTAGGTAAAATCCCCTCCCATTCTCTCAATTTAAATAGCAACCCTGCTCAAAACTTGATGAGAGTTTTCATGGTAGCTAAGTAAATTAAGAGGAACTCAAATTTTCAATCAGTTGAAATCTTAAATTCAAATTTGAATATTCTCAGTTGCTTTGCATTTTCCTGTAATTAACAAAGTCTTTTACAATTTATTAAGTCAATGGTAAATAAAATAATAAAGGTGGAAACAAATCTTGTTTTTACCTATATTGAGGTTGCCACTTGAATTTGAATTGAAATCCAAGTTTTAACATTGATCTGAAATATTCAAACTGACTTAGTGAATGATTTAATTGGCACATCTAATTGGCTATTGATAACACTTTGCCTAATTCAAATCCTACATTTGGATATATTTGATTTAGAAGTAAGAATTTGCCTTAGCATGACTTTTGGATTTTCAATCATGATTAAATTTAAACTTGATTTTGATTTTTTAATTGCCATTTTTGGGATTTGTTTTTTTGTACTTATTGACTTACTTTTACTCATACAATAATCATCTTCCTAACTATGTCTATTGTTCTTTAAAATTCATATTTTTGGGAATCATTTATTAATCAAAATAATTCCTTCGAGTTTGACTGCATAATTTAACCTAAAAATTTCCAAGTTCGTATTTTTTGCATTCTTCCTCTTTTCTAAATGTGGGCTTTTACAACCCTTCCCTTTAAAGAAATCTCGTCTCGAGATTCTAGTGAACTAAGAATGGTAGGGAGAGTCATTGATGATGACCATAACTATCCTGGTTATTTGGATGAATAATCTCTTGCATTCTCGTGCAGGTTTCTCGATGGTGTGGTTAGTCCGTAACAATCTACTACACCACATTATCTGATTCCTTATGATACGAGTCTTCTTCTGAATGAATTCAGATACTCGAGGTAGGTCAGATTGAACTGTAGAGTTTGTGTCTTTTCCATGTGAATCTCTAACGATGTTTTGAAGTCTTCTTCTTTACTCTTAATGAGGTATTTTTCATAAGGAATATGCATTCAACTCTACAGTATTTTGTTTCGATCATATAGGTTCTCTATTGAAGACGTTACTGTCCTAATCTTGATTCCAATTATCCAATCTTTGCTTTGTAATTTTCTTGATCTCAAGGATGACTTATCATAGAAGGTGTAGCTATTCTCGCTACTTACTTTTTTTTGGTTGAGTCCTTAAGGATTCAACTGTGTATGGTTCTCCAATAGGCATCAAGGTGTGTTGTGAGATTTGAACAATGAATGATCAACTTGCAAAGAATGGTTATATCATCAAGTAGGTAATAGGAGGAATCACTTTGAACTGATGTAAGAGAATTAAGGTCTGGCTTTATCATGTCATCAAAATACAAAGACACTCAATACACGGTGACCACAAGGTGGTTGGACAAAACAATATCACCATTCATTACAAGTCAAGGAGTTCCATTAGCATGGCAATCAAGTGATAATCTCGCGAGAAGAGAGAATGCAAGGTTCTCGCGGGGTTGAGAAGTTATATTGAAGTCCTAGCAAACTAGAAATAGTTAGTTTCCAGCAATCAAGGTAACTGAGTCTCCACAAGTCAAGGATAAAGATTCAATTGGGGTTTGTTTAGAAGGGTGTCACAATACGTGGTTTCCTTTGCATCACTCAAGATAATGAAGCAGGCAACTAGTGTTGTGACGATAAAGTGGTTCACAACTCAAGAGTATTAGACACTACTTAAGTATTTGAAGGGAGATACATATTCTTGCTCAAGGTTCCATTAGTAAGCGTGTTTCATGATGCATCACAAGTGGGATAATGTTGTGCATATGCAATGCAATCCCGGTCGGGCAGAGATGGAAAAGGCATGCTGCATTCATTTTTATGACTTGAGCAAAAATAGGTTAGACAATTCAAACACGTGAAGAAGTACCCATGGATACACAAGTGTCAAGTAAACTTGGTCATGAAAGATGCTAAAGAAAGGAATGCTACTTTCATGTCTCGACCAAGTTCAATGGTCTCAAGATAAGAGTGTTAGCAAGAAGCTCCCTGAGACCTTCTAACCACCACTTAGAACAACGAAATTGTGGTTCCTTAGCAAAGTTTTAGGTTTCTCATCATGTAGTATCTTAACCCATTGTGTCTACCTCTAAGTAGGTAAGGTGGGTTTACCCTCAGAAGTGGCAAGAGAGTAACTTTTGAAGAGCAAGTATCTAACATCCACTTTGATAGTTTTGAATAGGTGGTTGACAAGGGATTGTGTTTGATCAATGACCAAGATTAACAATCTAAGTCATCACTGAAGAATCACAAAGTCATACTACCTACAGGTTGAAGTCATCACTGAAGAATCACTGAGTACCACTTGTGCTCCATGAACCAATCATACCTTTTCAGCTAAAGAGTAATCAGACACTGCAGGTTGAAGGGTCTGTAGTTCTTCATAATTGTCAAGCGTCTGAGTCATGTCCAGCTCAAAGTTCTTCATCTGCTCAAGAGTTTCATCTCGCTTTCTTCTCTTTCTTTGCTCCTATACACCGCATACTCGGTATAACTAACATCTTGGAGCAGTTGCGATAACTTCGATATGAAATCCGTATTATTCACTGCTGCCTAGTAAGCCCATTCATTCTACACAGTGAAAAGTGTGCCAAATATGAGTAAGAGAGTGAACTAAAAAGTTGCAACATTGCCCTCAACATTCCTCATGTAGATGTTTGCCTTCTGTCCAGTCTGACCACATTATACTCAAACTCGAATTTGACAATGCAAATATCATTTCATAACGTGAGCCAATTATCAAAGTTGTAGCTGGCTGTCAGGCCTTTCCATCGGTTACCCACATGCCTCCATTGCATCAAGGGTTGTTGAGTTATATTAAATTAAAGATGACAATTTTCTGGTGCCATTTTCACAGAACCTCCCCTAAAGTGGAGGTTTTGGCCACAGTTTAAACAGTCACAAATATTCAAAATACACATAAGTTTTCAATTACAACATTGTAATAAATCACATTATCTTCCCAAAAATGAATGCTTCATACCTTACAAACTTCCGTACAGGTGCATACTCGACAAGTTCCAAACAGTGCTCATAATGTCCAGATTCTGAACTACCAGGATATCTTCGATGATTCTTTGAATTACACCCTGTTACATTGAGATTCAGCTTTGGAGTTCAAGATACCATTGATAAAGCACTTTCTAAGATTTTTGGAAATGTATATATATGACTATGTTACTATTGAAGTGTTAATGCGACACTTCCCCCGAATCTGCTAAGGAGCAGCCAGCGGAGGTTCTTTGATCGATAGGGCTTAGTTCTCAATCTAGTGGTTGCACGTATGAGAGTATAAGATGGTGATTTTTATGTGGTTCAGGCCGCAAGAGCGTAACATCCTACTCCCAGTGAGGTTGTATTGCTGGTGTGTGTGTGTGTGTTGTGGATTGGATGTTTGATGTTAGATCCTTTGTAACGGTGGTGATCTGATCCTTTTATAAACAAGGCCAGATGACTTACAGGTGGGGTCCAGGTCCCGACAGGTGGCCCCGGGGTGATGTTATCCTAAAGATCTAAGGCTTCTCGCATAAGCTTCCTGTAACCGCGGCTTGAAGTCTTGCCATCTTGCTGCCTCCGTTGCCAGTGGCCCATGCTTAATTGCTGATGATGGAAGGGAATGTCCCATCCATCTGTCCCTGGTGTTGTAAGCTACCCACTTGGTGGAGTGGGGTGGCCTGTTGCGCCTTCACTGCGATACGATTGGGCACAGCTGTACCTGACAACAGGCGTGCGCCACGTCATGCGCCTGGGGAAGACACGAGCCTTCAATGCCTGATCTGGACAAGGCGCACCTCCCTCTTCACTCCCGCAACCCACCGCCCAAGACAAGGTGCAGCGGTACCCGGTATGCTGGGTACCGACAATGGCCCCTGGGTCCACCCTAAAGGGAGGCGATGAGCTCGAGGGTGGAGCCCTATTCGTGCTTTCCCGCGCTGTCTTTTGATTTTATCTTGATCAGCCAAAATGGTGTGCGCCTCTTCGATCGTGGCCACGCGTCCATCTCTGGTTGAGGGCTCGTGGTGATGGGATATTTGCTTGATCCAGCTTCTTTACTGCGACGGTTCCCAATGCGGCTGCTGCACTTCTGCTCCTTTCACTCCCGCCTTTATGGGAACCACCGGGTTGCCTTCTCGGGCCGATGCCCCTTCAGACCGATCTCTCTGATAGGGGACCTGGGCTCCGCCGTTAGGGATGCTATGGGTTGAGCATTGGGTTTCGGCCCCAAGCGGTTTGCTCGGTGCGCTCAAACGCCCGGGGTGTTTAAAAGGAAACCTTTGCGGGCAAAGGTGGTTCTTCCTTATGCACACCCCAACGTTTGAGCCTTTGTCATCCTCCTTGAGCACCCACTCTCTCCCCACCTTCGAGGTTCTCGACTCCTTCCCCAATGGACTCAGTCTTGCCTCCTTCTCGCATAGTTGACGTAGCGTCGGTGAGGCGAATGTTAGGCTAGGAGGAAGAGGCACGGCGGGATCTGATCCACCCGGGCACCCTACCTCTGAAGTTGCGAGAGAAGGAGATCGTCTTCTTCCAGGCGTATGCGTACTCCGGGTTCGTTCCTCCTGTTTCCTCCTTCCGTGTGACACTCCTGGAGGTCCTCAGGCTCCAGCTTCACCACTTGTCGCCGAACTCTCTGGTAGCAGTGGTGGTATTCTCGCACTTCTGCGAGATGTTTGTCGGGGTGCACCCGTCTGTGCCAATGTTCTGGCAGTTCTTTGTGTTGAGGCAGAACGGGAAGAAGAACAAGACAAGCTTCCTCGGCGGCTACTACTTCCAGCATCGGGCCAACAGTCCCTTCAAGTACATCACCACGCTCTCCACAACGAAGTGGGCCGACTGGAACTGGGTGATCATACAAGTCGTTTGCTGATGCCTGACTCCCCTCTAGCATCGTAGCTGTCCTACATGGCTTTACTTTGGGCCACAAGACGACACCCAGCTGGTGCGAGGTCATGACACAGAGACGACCCCACAAGAGGTGCTCGATGCAATGTCCAAGGCGTGCGAAGGCCCGCTGACTTCCGACGTCTTCAACCTTCCACGGCCCTGTCCGCCACTTTGCACGAATCGGGACCTTCGAATGAAGGTCCTGAGGAAGATGTTAAACCTGGACGCACTCGGTCTTGCACTACGACAGGTTGGCGATGCGGATCGTGGGTTGGCCATCGTCGACTCGCCACTGGAGTCTACACCTACCCCAGGCCCCGAGGCGTCAAGGGTGGAGGACGCATGCTCCGACATTGGGAGAAGCAAGGCGCCGGTCGCCGACGCCGATAAGGGGAAAGCACTAGTCCCCAACATCGGGAAGGGAATTGCCCAGTGGCCTTCGCTCCAAGTCAACGTCCTTCGACGCAACCCTCCTCAGCAACGGGTGTCGACAGTTCTTCGGGGGGAGGCTTAGTTCGTCAAGCGGTGGCTTCGTCAATGTCTGTGGTCGGTACACTGTCCAGCACCCCCGCCGCCAGCGCAGTCCAAGGTGGCACAGGGGGCTCCGGGAGCATTACGCCTATGGAGCCTCAGGCCAAGAGGCCTCGGGCAAACGCCGGCGGCAGCTCGAGAGGAGGCTCCGGGAGTGGCTTCATTGGAGTTGGTTGAGGTACGCTGACGCAGGGTGGCGGCGTTGCTGGTGGTTTCAGTGGAGGCTCGGCTAGGACGACCACGCCTGCCACACCGTCGTCAGGACCCGCAACCTTAGGGCCATCAAAGGTGGAGGCCCGCTGGAGCTTTCAGGGATGTCAGTAAGGCATTCTTACCAATGCTTGTTTCGTTATCTCGCATATTCATCTAGCTTGGGCAGATTCTGATTTTGACGTGCAGGTCTTCGTCAGCTGCTGTGATGCCCCTATCGCTAGGGGTAGTGTCCAGGAGCATTGCGCAGATAGCCCAGGAGGCTACGGCTGTACTGGCGGAGCAGATCGCCAAGCGTGCTCAGGAGAGCGCTGCTCCGGAATCCATACCTCGTGTGGGTAGTGAAGCATCTCCTGCTGCCACGCCGGAGGCACCCCCGGCCGTCGCGCTAGAGGCAATGTCGGAGTCGGCTCAGGGGGCTGAGGGTATGGCCTCTGCTGCTGCTGATCCGACGGGCGGCTCCTTGGGTGATGGTGACGTTGCTGCTTCGGGTAGCACCGCAACTCCTACTCAGTCTCTGAGGACAAGGTCCCCGGTACTGGTGGCCTCGCCTTCACCGCCATGGGTGGAAGAGGTCCCCGAGATGATCGTCGGGCGACCTTCCATAACTTCGGCGTAGTCGGAGTGCCTCTCCGACATCATGGACTCGACACAGTCCAAAATCCTCCTGGTGCAATCCAACCTCCGCCGGGCGCAGGGGGCTCTCACCGCGGAGTGGGAGAAGCTGCGTGCTGAGGGCAAGCACCTCCAAGGCTGGGAGGACCTTTTGAGGTCCAGGATCACCGAGGCGAAGGCGAAGTACCAGAAGGAGAGTAAGGAGCTGGAGCTGAGGCACCACTTGGAAAAGGCCATGGATGCAATGTCCTAGAAGATTCTGACCAAAGCCAAGGTAGCCAACGACATGGTTGATGCCCACCTGTGCGCCCTTGAAGAAGGTCGAGAGGCCCTGGGTTGCCGGGAAGCCGTTGTTGCCGAGCGAGAGGTTGTTGTTGTCGAACAAGAGGTTGTGGCCCAGGTGATGATGGCTCGAGCTGAGGCAGATCAGGACAAGCTGCAGTGCCGCCTCGAAGACCTTCAGATCCAGGAGATTGACTTGGCACGAGATCGAGCGCAACACTTAGCCGAGCATCAAGAAATCCTCCTGCATGATCTCGACGTCTAAGCCGAGGAGCACACGATAGAGTGTCGCGCCTTGGAGCTCGATCTGCAGGAGCATCAGCTGGCTCAACGTCTGGAAGCCGAGGGTAGGGCGGTGGCGGAGACGGTGGCCTCCCATGTCCTGGTGTGCTACTGGAGCTGGTACCCTGATCTGCCACTGGAGCCAGTTTTTGAAGGTCCCGTTGAAGAGCGCAAGGAGACGACAACAGTAGAGGTCAAGAATGCCGCCAAACATGTCGTCGTGCAATTTGCTAGGGACTGAGGTTGGCGACCCGTCTTTGTATCCGGGGTTCGCCCCTTTGTAAATATTCTCCAATGAATTTGACTATGTGTTTTTTTGGCTTGTCTTGTGCTTCTCAACTTGTTACCCCAAGTCCTTAGCTGCGTAAGGTCTTGAAGAGCTTTTCTTGATGTCGTTAGCTTTTGAGGAACCAACGCTTGCACAATTGACATGGTCGGTTTGTCGTTAGTTGACGTCGTGCCTATGGATCCCCCTTAGAGGCCCCTTGGTAGGTGTGGCCACGTTGTTGGGCACGCCTACCACTTGAGCGTAGGATGTCTTTGACTGGCCCCCAGTAGAGCGGGGAGCAAGAGTGTTGACCTCGGTGTGACCCTTCGAGAGGCGCTGAGCTTTGTCTGAGTGTTGACGTTGACGGCAGGCCCCCTGGGTGGTGCTGGGGCTGGTTGCTCTGACATCACCCACCATTGTCGCGGGGACGTCGATGGTAGGCCCCCTGGGAGGTATCGGAGCTGGATGCTCCAATGTCACCCGCCATCGTCGTAAACACGTCGACGGCAGGCCCCCTAGGTGGTGTCGGGGTTGGACGCTCCGGCATTGCCCACCATCATCGCGGGGACGTCGACGGTAGGCCCCTGGTGTACAGGAGACCACAAGAGAACCTATTAGCAACAAGAGCAGGGCAGGAGAGTTTACTCACTTATCAGTGCTTGTTGATGTCCTCAAAATGTTGGGACGTCGATGGCAGGCCCCTTGGATGGTGCCGGAGCTGGATGCTCCGACATCACCCACCATCATTGCAGAATCGTCGACGGCACGCCCACTGGGAGGTGCTGGAGCTAGATGCTCTGGTGTCGCCCACCATCGTCGTAGGGATGTCGACAGCAGACCCCCTGGGAGGTGCTAGAGATGGCTGCCCTAGCGTCATCCACCACCGAAAGTGTAGCACGTCGACGGCATGCCCCTGGTGTACATGATACCACAAGAAAACCCTGTTAGCAACAAGAGGCGGGCAGGAGAGTTTACTCACTTATCAGTGCTTGTTGTTGTCATCAACATGTTGGGACGCTGACGACAGGCCCCTTGGGTGCTGCCGGAGATGGATGCTCCGACATCGCCCACCATCGTCGCAGATTCATCGACAGCAGGCCCCCTGGGAGGTGCCAGAGTTGGATGCTCTGGTGTCGCCCACCATCATCATAGGTTTGTCGACGGCAGGCCCCTGGGAGGTGCCAGAGTTGGATGCTCTGGTGTCACCCACTATCATCACGGGAACGTCGACGGCAGACCCCTTGGGAGGTGTCGGAGCTGGATGCTTCAGTGTCATCCGCCATCGTCGTAGAGACGTCGACGACAGACCCCCTGGGAGGTGCCGAAGCTGGCTGCTCCAGCGTCATCCACCACCGATGTGTAGCACGTCAATGATAGGCCCCTGGTGTATAGGATACCAAAAAAAGAACCTTGTTAGCAACAAGAGCGAGGCATGAGAGTTTACTCACTTATCAGCATTTGTTGCTGTCGTCAACTGAAAGTGCATCTAGGAATCCCTTGTGGGTTTTGGATGATTTATGACAAGCAAATGAGACCCTAACCACTTTGTTGAGATGAGCACAGGTTTTAATGTGAAAATAAGCAAAGTGCCAAAAAGAAGAGAGAATGAGGAGCAATGTGGAGAAGAGCTCAAGGAACAAGAGCAGTAGATCATTGTGTGTGGAGTGTGTTAAGGAAACACACCCCAAGAGCTCAATCACAAATAAACACACACATTGCACAAAGTTATACAGGACCGGACTAGTCCGACTAACACTGGACTAGTCCCATATCCTCTCTGCACAAGATCGGACAAGTCCGATATCCATCGGACTAGTCCGATATCTCTCTGACTAGAATCGGACTAGTCCTCCCCAGTGCAGACTAGTTCTCACAACACTTCATAAGTCACACAAAATCAGACAAGTCCGATCAGAGAGCGGACTAGTTCGATATCTTTCTGATGTCAATCGGACAAGTCCGATATTAGCATGGACTAGTCCGAAAAACTCTCTGACCTAAATCGGACAAGTCCTCAAAGTGCGGACTTGTCCTCATAACCACTTAGGGTTTCACTGTCCGGACAAGTCCGATGTCTATCGTACTAGTTCGAAGATTTCTAGAAGCAAAATCGGACAAGTCCGCTCCTAGCCGGCTAGTCTGATATTTCATGAGACTTAGGATTTGCTACACACAACACACTGGACTAGTCCGGTGTCCACCACGGACTAGTCCGATCTTTCTAAGCCCTAACGGTCACTTTTAGAAACCCCATATAAATAGAGGTGCACGGCCCAACTTTAACCACACTCGAACTCTAGTGCCATCACACCTCCCAAGAGCCTCAAAAACACATCTCTCCACGAAATTAAGTGCAATAAAGATCAATCCTTTGAGGATACACTCTAGATCATTGGAGAGACACGTTCAAAACTCATTGAGCTCTTGGTTTGATTCTCTAACACACTCATGTGATTTTCATTGTAATCTTTTGAGTGTGTTCTTGGTGGTGTTTCTTGTTGTAATCTAGGGGAGCCCTCAACGTGTGAGAAGGCCCCTTGAATTCGGTTATTCACCCCTTTGTGATAAGTGGAAGAGGATTGGCCTTCGTGGCGATCCGACGAGGGTAGGGTTGGAGAAGACCCGGTCCTTTTGTGGACTCCTCAACGTGGATGTAGGTTGCCTCTGTAGGAGCCGAACCACGGGATAAATCGTTTGTGTTCTTGCTTTGTGTTCATCGTTCTTATTCATCACACAATCTAGGGTTTGAACAAATATTGTTACTTTAAATTGAATCAATAAGTATAAGATTGAATTGTGATATATCCTAGTACATCATCTTGCAACACTTCAATTAACTGTATATTTCCGCTGCATAAATCATAGAATCAAATTAATCGATCAAACTTAATCAACCTAGTCGGTACACACTAGACTAGTCCGCACTTTACCGACTAGTCCGATATCTCTGGTTTTTATCTAGTTGTTAAGTGTTGCAGGTTCCGACAAAATTTAAAAAGGCCTATTCACCCCCCTCTAGGCCACATTCATCAACATGCTGGGACATCGACGGCAGGCCCCTTGAGTGGTGCCGGAGCTAGATGTTCCGGCGTCGCCCACCATCATCGCAGATTTGTTAACGGCAGACCACCTGGGAGGTGCCGAAGCTGGATGCTCCGGCGTTGCCCACCATCATTGCGGGTATGTCGACGGTAGGCGTCACCCACCATCGTCGCGTGATCGTCGACGGCAGGCCCCCTGGGAGGTGCCAGAGCTGGATGCTCCGGCGTCACCCACCATCATCGCAGTTCGTCGACGATTGGCCCCTAGTGTACAGGCTAGTCCGATATTTCAGGAGACTTAGGGTTTGCTACACACAACACACTGGACTAGTCCGGTGTCCACCACGGACTAGTCCGATCTTTCTAAGCCCTAACGGTCACTTTTAGAAACCCCATATAAATAGAGGTGCACGGCCCAACTTTAACCACACTCGAACTCTAGTGCCATCACACCTCCCAAGAGCCTCAAAAACACATCTCTCCACGAAATTAAGTGCAATAAAGATCAATCCTTTGAGGATACACTCTAGATCATTGGAGAGACACATTCAAAATGCATTGAGCTCTTGGTTTGATTCTCTAACACACTCATGTGATTTTCATTGTAATCTTTTGAGTGTGTTCTTGGTGGTGTTTCTTGTTGTAATCTAGGGGAGCCCTCAACGTGTGAGAAGGCCCCTTGAATTCGGTTATTCACCCCTTTGTGATAAGTGGAAGAGGATTGGCCTTCGTGGCGATCCGACGAGGGTAGGGTTGGAGAAGACCCGGTCCTTTTGTGGACTCCTCAACGTGGATGTAGGTTGCCTCTGTGGGAGCCGAACCACGGGATAAATCGTTTGTGTTCTTGCTTTGTGTTCATTGTTCTTATTCATCACACAATCTAGGGTTTGAACCAATATTGTTACTTTAAATTGAATCAATAAGTATAAGATTGAATTGTGATATATCCTAGTACATCATCTTGCAACACTTCAATTAACTGTATATTTCTGCTGCATAAATCATAGAATCAAATTAATCGATCAAACTTAATCAACCTAGTCGGTACACACTGGACTAGTGCGCACTTTACCGGACTAGTCCGATATCTATGGTTTTTATCTGGTTGTTAAGTGTTGCAGGTTCTGAAAAAATTTAAAAAGGCATATTCACCCCCCTCTAGGCCACATTCATCAACATGCTGGGACATCGACGACAGGCCCCTTGAGTGGTGCCGGAGCTAGATGCTCTGGCATCGCCCATCATCGTCGCAGATTTGTTGACGGCAAACCACCTGGGAGGTGCCGAAGCTGGATGCTCCGGCGTTGCCCACCATCATTGCGGGTATGTCGACGGTAGGCTTCACCCACCATCGTCGCGTGATCATCTACGGCAGGCCCCCTGGGAGGTGCCAGAGCTGGATGCTCCGGCGTTGCCCACCATCATTGCAGTTCGTCGACGATTGGCCCCTGGTGTACAAGCTATCACTAGAGAACCTGTTAGCAACAAGAGCGGGGCTGGAGAATGTACTCACTTATCAGCACTTGTTGTTGTCGTCAACATGCTGGGACGTCGACGGCAGGCCCCTTGGGTGATGCTGGAGCTGGCTGTCCTGCACACGTTAAAGGATGAACTAGTTTGCTCGTCAGTTTTACCTATCTCTCTTCCTTAGCTTTGCCTTGTCTTACTGTCCTGAGTTGACACACAGGACTTGGGTAATTCAATACTTTAGTGCTTTGGGTCTCAACTCTCGCCGTCCTTAGGGTGCAATCCTTCCGGCCCCCAATACTCAGCCACGGTGCTGAGAGGCAGGATGTGCGTGCTTAGGGTACAGGACCAGGCTAAGCAGTTCACACGCCCTGGACCTCCGGCTTGGCCTAGGCCTTTCCTGGGAGGCCATCCGGCTTCACAGAACTCTAAGGATGAGGGCAGCCGTGAGAGCCCTTCACACATCGCAGGTACCTCAGGCAAACCCGCCTGTAGTAGGATTGCACAACCTCTAACAAGGGTGAGAGATACAGAGTGTACAACTGTGTATATGAAGGGAATATATAGTAAATGAGTCTAGCATGGTTGATCATAAAATTAGCGCGTAATTTAAATGAACATTGTTTAGGGCAACATGATGTAAGACAATGATTCTTTTATATCGGTATTCATAGGAGGAGACATACTTTTACAAAAGAGGGCAACTGCCCGCTTCCGGATGCTGAGGGAGGCAGGATACACATGCTTAGGGTTCGGAACCAAGCTAAGCTGACTGTGCACTCTGGACCTATCCATCCAGGAGCTTGGTTGTCCTAAATGCTGCTCCTAGACACTATGAACACCTTCACACTGTCCTATTTAAGCTAATATATGCAGGGTGTTCAAAGCTCCGATGGTAGCCATGATGGTTGCCGAGCAACTTGTCATCGATGGCTACCAGTGGGGTCTTGAGAAGGCGTTCCTACTATCTACCTTGGCCCCTCGTCTTGCGAAGGGTCTGAGCAGAGGTGGAACTGATCTTGACAGCTATGACAGGAGTGTCGATGCTCTTAGAAGGCTGCAGACGGGGTGCTGCAGGTGAGTCACGCTGGCGTGAGCTCGGCGGAGGCTGACTCGGTCCAGCACCATGCTTGGCTGGTGTTGGGTCTGTTGTGAGGGCTTGGAGCTTCTCCAAGGCTAACATCGCAACTGCACAGTCTCCGCTGATCCTGAGAATGCCGAAGGGGGTTGACATCTTCAAGACAAGGTAGCCGTAGTGGACTACGACCATGAATCGGTACAGGGTTGGCCTGCCGAAGATGGCGTTGAAGGGGAGGCTGATGTCTGTGATGTCGAATAGGATGCTCTATGTCCCGTAGTTGTAGGGTGTCCCAAAGGTCACTCGGAGGTTGATGTTGCCGTACAGGATGATGTTACCTGGCCACACCTCCGAGAATGGCCTCGAGGGGGTGAGTTTCGACACTGGTATCTACAGCTGGTCGAAAGCTGCACGACTGATGAGGTTGAGTCTGGCCCTGCCATCTATCAAGACGAAATGGAGCTTGACGTATGCAATGGTGGGGGCGACCAGGAGACGAAGGATCCCGGCTCCCGCCATGTTTTTGGGGCAGTCGGAGGCATTGAAGCTGATCGGCGTCTCCTTCCACTTGTGATGCAGCGTCGGAGCGGGAGCTGGGGCTATTGAAGCCATTGCTCGGTGCAGGGTCTTGGTCGTGTTTTGGGACGCATGATCCCAAGACCTCTCGAAGATGACGTGGAGAGTCTTGCGATGCTCGTGGTCGCTGCAAGCGTTAGAGTCCTCATCTTGGTGGACCACCTTGATGGCCTGCTCTTGCTTCTGGTACTCCATCTCCTCGCCATTGTCGACTTTGGGGTCGACCTTCTCTTTGCCCTCCCACTGGCGGAATGGGGCGTCGTAAGGGCGCTGCTGTTGCTACACCTGCTCTTGTTATCTTTCGGCGCATCTCTTAATCTCCTGACACTCGCTCGCAGTGTGGTCGCGAGTCTTATGTATCGGGCAGGACTCGACATTAGCTACATGTGGCTAACGTGGGTATTTGTCGGAGCGTGGGGGTCTTCCCCCTCCAACGGGCACTGCTGCAGCAACGGGTGACCCATGCATCGGCTTGTTCTGGCCGCCACCACGGTTCTTGTTCTTCTTTTTGCCGGTACCCGCGGTAGCGGCACCTTCACCAGTCTGGCCAACTCTGCCCACTCCGGGGGTGGTCTGGGTGTGTCAGTCACGGCCCTCTGCCGCCTGGGCGCACTGGTCGGCGATGGAGAAGAGCTCGGAGACATCTTGCACGTTGTGCATGGCTAGCTTCTCGAGCATCTTCCGAACATACACTCCCTGCCGGAATGCTACTGTGAAAGAAGCATTCAGGATGTTGGAGATGGAGTTGCGTACCTGGGAGAAGCGCTGGATGAATGATCGCAGCGTTTTCTTGGGTTGCTAGCACATGGCGTGGAGGTCGAGCTTGGTGCCGGGGCACGTGTAGTAGGGGTGGACATTCGGTCTACCCAATATTTCGGATCGGTTATTTTGGTCTTTTTCAAAATTTGGTTTCTTAAAATCACTACCCGAATTGTTGTAACAATATTAGGTACCCAAAAAACATGGGTACCAAAATTTCGGTTCGGTCTTCGGTCCTACCCGATATATCCGAATTATACATTATCCATGTCATGCTTGCACAAATTCAGTATGATTCAATAATTTAATCCCTTGAGATAATTTATTAGAAATTGACAAATGACAAATCACAAATAAATGTTTAAATCCAATGACTTCACACATCGCAACATGAAAATAAAATATCAAAATTTAATTGTTCATAATTTACCATGCATAATTTAACTTATTATTTGATGGACCGACTATTCGGTTATTTCGGTTACCCGAGGTTGGTACCCGAACCCGAAATTTATTTTTTGGTTATTTATATTCGCTACCCGAAAAATACCTGATACCCGATGTTTTGGTCTTTTTGGTTCCAGTCTTGGTTTTTTCAGTTTCGGTTTTTCGGTCCCAATTTTTTTGCCCACCCCTAGCGTGTAGGACCTACGGAAGTTCGTCGTGAACTGACGGCAAAGCTCATCCCAAGAGGTTATGGACCCCTCGGGCAGGTTCATCAGCCATGACCGGGTTGAGCCGATCAGGACGACGAGGAAGTAGTTCGCCAGGACGGGCTCATCCGCTCCTGCAGTAAGGAGTGTCGTGGTGTAGATCTGCATGAACTCGGCTGGTTGACGCTCCCATCAAACCTTTCTGGCAGGTGTGGCCGAAACTTGCGCGGCCATGTCTTCAGTCGAAGGTATGGCACCAAGGCCATGCACCCTCTTACGGGCTTCACCGGAGAGGTGTACAAGACAGCATACGCCAGGGGGGTTTGCTGCACCACGTGTGGCTGTTGTGGAGCCTGCTGTTCTAGCAAGTTTTGCAGCGGCACCTGGTGTACAAAGCAGTGCAGGGGTGCAGTCGACCCAACATAGTCCTGGCTTGATGACGGTGGTGGAGGGTTTACCTGAGGTGCTCCTCAGATGGAGGACTCCTCTTGCTCAGGCCCTCGAGGTCCGTACTCGGTGCCAAGGTTGTGTCGTCTCTCCTGCTGCCGCTCGATGATGGCTCGACCATCTATCTGAGCTTGACGACGGTCAAGCTTAGCCCTCAGATCCTCCGTGGGAATATTGCCAGCGCTAGTAGGCCTGGTAGATTTTAAGTCAGCGGTACGACGTCGATAGACGGCGTACGCGATAGCGACACGTGACGCCTTCCTCTGTTGGGAGAGTTGAGGGTCGCCACGACCAAGTGGTTGATTTCATGGACCCACTGTTGAGCCGCTCCCTGAGAAGTGTTCATCGATGGTGGGTGGTGAAGTAGGGCCCTGGTTGCTGCCAAAGCGCTCTTCAGACTCATAGCCGGCGGCTACGGGGCGCTGACTGGGCCGGAACATGCCCGGAAGCGCCACCCTGTCCAGTTGCGTCTGTGCGGGGCATGACGGACCAGAGTGCACCGCTCGGGCGATGGATCTGGCCACCGTGCGACGGCCTCAGAAACCGCCATCTACGGGTTTGATGAACACCATGGTGGTGAAAACGTAACCACTTTTTTGTAGGGAAAAAGCCCCTACCTGGCACGCCAAATGTCAAAGTGTTAATGCGACACTTTCCCAGGATCTGCTAAGGAGCAACACGCGGAGGTTCTTCGATCGGCAGGTCTTAGTTTTCAATCTAGCGGTTGCGCGTATGAGAGTATGAGACAGTGGTTTTTACGTGGTTTGGGCCACAATAGCGTAACACCCTACTCCACGGTGAGGTTGTATTGCTGGTGTGTGTGTGTGTTGGGAATTGGATGTTCGATGTTGGATCCTTTGTAACGGTGGCGGTCTGGTACTTTTATAGACAAGGCCAGACGCCTTACAAGTGGGGTCTGGGGCCCGACAAGTGGCCCTGGGGCGATCTTATCCTAAAGATCTAAGGATTCTCGCGTAAGCTTCCTCTGACCGCTTGAAGTCTTGTCGTCTTGCCGCCTCCGTTGCGAGTGGCCCATGTGAAGTTCCTGATGATGTCAGGGAATGTCCCATCCATCTGTCTCTGGTGCCGTAAGCTACCCATTTGGCGGAGTGTGGTAGGCCTATTGCTCCTTCACTGCAATGCGATTGGGCGCAGCGTACCTGACAGCAGGCGTGCGCCGCGTCACACGCCTAGGGAAGATGCGAGCCTTCAATGCCTGATCTGGACAAGGCGCACATCCCTCTTCACTCTTGCAAACCACCGCCTCCGGCAAGTTGCAAGGTACATGGAAGCTCAGGAGCTAGCCTCTTCTGGGTAGGTTGGGTCCCGATCTGCTAACCACGTGGTAGCTCAGGAGCCTGCTCCTGAGTAGAGCGGGGGCTCGAGGGCCGCGAGACACGTGGCTGGGCCGGAGCCCGCCTCTTCGGGGAGGTGGCCCATCTATTTTCTCGAGCCACGTGGCAGCTCCGGAGGGCACCCCCATGGGGGAGCGGGATCCCGTCCTGTTGGACACGTGACCGCTTGGGAGATCGTCCCTGATGGGGAGCTGGACTCCTCCTTGAGGTCCGTGTGGGTACTCCGGACTCCGTATCTGAGGTTGAGAGGTCCGGTTCTTCTAGACACGTGACGCCCTAGGACCCCGCCTTGGCTGAGGACATGGCACCTAGGCGGCTTTAGCTTGTGTGCGGGGGTATCCGGTATGCTGGATACCAACCGTTACCTTTGTAGATTAAGAGATGTGACTGTTTAAAGTATAAATATTTTCTGGCTGAATCTGGTAGCACCTATACATATGTACCAGTTTGAACTCGAAATTCCAAATACTACTGAGCTGAATTTGAACAAACTTTAAATTACAGCGTTGTAGCACATCTTCTTACCTTTCCATAATGGTATCATAATAATCGAAAATATGTTCCTACAGGGAGATATTGCAAAAATACAGAGACTAGTTCCATAAGTCAGGAAACTGTGGCAGTTTTGGTTCTAGGAATGTTCACCAGTTTGATATGATTTTCTGTCCTCGAGGTCAAAAGAGAAGTTATAGTGGACTTCTCAAACTTTCCAAAACTTCTTTGCATACCTACATTGGTGAATTCTATAAGGATATATGCACTTCCAAAGTTCAGCAACTTGCTGTGAGAGCTAGACAGCAAAATGTAAGTTTGCTAGATGGTGTATTTGATTCATTTCATGCTTATTGTGAGAATTTGTCCTAGGAATTAGTTGAAAACTTGTATATTAGAGTCACATTCTCGATACGGACTTGAATTGTCAATATGTCCTATGTAACCCAAATGACATGTCGGTACTACGTTCCCCACTAAATAGAAAATCCTAACCGGATTACCTCCGACATATACATCTCATAGGTGGCACTAAAGTCGAGCACTCACAAATGTGTTCTACTTGCAATACGTTCATGTAGTTAGTGTATCTGCATAAGACAATTTATAGAACACTCATTATGGCGACGTACAACATGACTCGCTCGGGCGATCATTTCATACAGTCACAATAATATATCAATTCCAATCTAACACCATGTATCATTCCATACATGCCATCCTTGAAGAGAACACGTCTCGAGAAACGTGGTCACATTTTGACATTACACAACGGGGGACCCGAGTAGAGCGCAACCGGGTCATCACAATTGGGAATTTTATCAACCCAACATATATCACCTACTGTCCCTACCTCACAGAGACATGCCGATGGAAAACGCTATGTTTGTCTCATTGAACATGAATTATTTACGAGTTGCATACTATTGAGTTTCTGGCCACACGATGGGGTATCCTCGCTTTTGCTTGAAGCACACCGGGGAGCAACATTTCATATGTTTTCCAGAACCATGAGAAGGTTTAGACACTCGTATTAACTCCCGTGCCAAGACGCGAGAAAGAATCACATACCACATCTCGTATGGTGAGCCTACCGCAATTGATATGCTTACCTTACCTCTTACCTGAAGTTGGAGCATTGTTACAGAATATAGTAACACATATGTTAGCTTGCCACCTTAAGTAATTATACTAATATCAATCCTTATGTGGGCCTAGTACCAAATCCTCACTCGTAAGTATACAATTTTCAAAATAGGTTCCTTTTCAAGTGTTCTATTACCAACGTAGCTCTGATACTATGTTATGAGGACCAGGGTCCCGACAATCCAGGAATCACATTAGATGGTGTCATGCGATGCGACACCCAATAGCACAACACAGAAAAGAACACATAACACATAACATAAGTGAGCAACTTACTTTATTCTTAGAGTTTTATACAAAAGTACTTACATTAGTGTAAGTCTTTATACAACTCTCTTGAACCTACACTACGGTAGTAGCGGTCGTATCTAGCCTGCAGATACAACACTCTAGCATCACAAAAGATAGCAACGACGTCTAGGGCTTCTCATTTGGCTACATACCCGCATAGGGTACTGCCTAGAAACCCGTCATAGTTATACACCTGCAAATCTCGTATAAATGACATTGTGAGCACAAGGCTCAACAAGACTTAACCGTCTCACTTAAGAACATGAGATTCTACATGCTAGAAATGTAAGACTGGAATTTAAACTGCAATAAGTAAATATTCACTACTAGTATCCTTGCTTCATATATATAATAGCATCTGAAGTTCTTTAGAATCATAACTTTAGTTATTTTCTACAGCTACTTCAACCAAGTTGCTTAACCATCCAACAGGTTCCACCGAGTTACAGTTGTTACTACGTCACAACATAGTGAACAAGTATGCTCCCTTCCGCGAACGACGGTGATTCGAATCAAGATACACCCGACTTGCATGACATATGCGTCCATCTCAAAGAGGTGATCAACCAATTCCATTGATGCCGTGTATGGCCACCTTTCACAAGACACCTAAGCATTGAACCGATCCTACCGCCCCCAAAATGTAAGACCCAATACCCGGGGTTGCGGGAAGTGGGGTTTTCCCTTACTTTCATGTCGTCTAACCGCCTAACACGGTGCGGTATGCCTCAACATCCATGATAACAAGTTAAATCAGTTTGATGGGTCCACTACAACCAGTATGCATCTAGTACATATTCAAACTTGTCCAACAGGGCCACACACGATACGGTCCTCAATCGACTCAGGCAGGAACTACACTCACATAACCACGTTCTTGAGCGCCTAATCTTCCTGCCCGGTCTCAAATTAACCATTCCATCTCATTACTTTCCTCATCTTTCTTTCATCCATTTCCTCAACTCAACTCTATCGAAGTGTGCCAACTACACTTCCCCTAGTACTACTAAGAAGTAGTCCGCAGAGGTTCGTATTTAGGAAGGGAGCAAAATAAAGATCCAAGAGTTAGGTGAAACGAGGAGTTTTACGTGGTTCGGGCCGCCTGAGCGTAATACCCTACTCCACGGGATGTGTGTTGTATGTATGAGAATGTGTAATCCCGAGCTTAGTAGTGAGCGAGTATGGATGTCTTGAGTGTGTCCCCCTCTACCGTGTAGCGCATCCCTTTTATATGCTAAGGACTGACTGTTACAGTATGTGCCCTGACCCGACAGGTGGCCTGGTTGTAATAACCGCCCTATACACGATCTACAGGTGTTAAGGGGGGTTAATAGTATGATAACGTGCTTTAACAACAACGTTACCGATATTGATAGTGCTCTGATCGTGCATCATTAATATGGCATTAATGACACATAAACCAGGTCTTGTAATGGCCAATTGATAGCCCTTGAATGTCTGCACCGTTGGAGATCCCGATGTCTTCCTATTGCAAACATAGATCTGGACGTGTGACATGTGGTAGCTCCAGAGGTTCCCTCTGCGCGGAGGTAGGTCCAGAGCTACTGGACACGTGGAAGCACTAGAGCTTCCCTTGCGGGGGAGGCAAATCCAATACCCAAGTACACGTGGCAGCACTGGAGCCACCCGAGTAGGGAGGCAGGTCCGACACTAGGGAGCACGTGGCAACACCAGAGCTTCCCTAAGTTGGGAGGCAGATCCGACACTGCAGGACACGTTGCCTACGGAAGTCCACAACACTAGAAGGTGGAACTCAATGAGTCTTCTTCTGGTACGAAGGGATACCTGGTATGCAGGGTCTCGACAATGGCCCCCGAGCCCACCTCTGGTGAGATTGTGAGGTTTCAATGCCGGAGGTGGGGCTATTATCCCTTCCGCACTGCTGCTTCAACTTTCCTCTTGGGACACACAACCCTTCTTGATTTGGTAGGTGAGATACATGACGCGTGAATCTCACGCAATTGAAGGACGCCAGTTCCCAATACGATTTCCATATAGGTTCCCAACGTAATCTTTGTAGCTCTGTCAGGCCGCTGCCCTCGGTCTTCTGACATCTCATCATGACAACGGTTCACCTGGTGTTACTTTTTTGGCGAAGTGAACCGAGGCCCACTTGTCATTGACAAGGTAACTTTGTTGAGCATGATCAAGGTCCAAAAGCAGTTGGCATCCAAGCGTTGCAGGAGCTTAATAAAGGGAGAGCCGTTGCCAGGGGAGAAAACTGTTACACACCAATCTGTTCTTGCTCATAGAGTTCTCCGCTTGAACCCTTGCATCGTGCTCCAACTTTTGCTCCACTTTGAGGCAATGGAACTCGGACTTCTCCCGATCGAGATCAAGAGTGATAGTGAGTTGTTAAGAGTTCGGAAGTTGATGGGTTGGACAAGCGATTCCTTCAACAACTCAATCTGTGGCGGAAAGCTCTCATTCAAGAAGGAGGGATCCGACGAGATCGTCTTCTTCTCGGCATGCACAATGGTGGGACTTGTACCGCCTGTCTCCAGCTTCCTCCTTATGCTGCTTGAGTCATATGGACTCTAGCTCTAGCACCTCGGCCCCCACTCAATCTTGATGGTGGCGATCCTTGTCCACTTCTGCGAGATGTGGGTGGGTGTGCTGCCCTGCATTCCACTATTTTGGAGCTTCTTTACGCTCTGATCAACTGGCAAAGGTAACTAGATGATCGGCTTCTACAACTTTGTGAGGAACAAGAACCCCCCTTCTAGTACATCAAGTCATTTGCTTCGGAGAAGTGTGAAACATGGAAGAAAGAGTGGGTAGTGGTCCGAGTGGACTAGCACGACAGGGTGTAACTGCCAAAGGGGTTTCCCAAAACAGATTCAAACTCTTGAGAAGAGCTCTCAGAGCTGATGGAAGAATACAACTCGGTGCTGACAAGGATCTGAAACTTTGTGGAAGGGGGAGTAACCTCTATGATGGTCATCTCCAACTTCTTGACCAACCGGTGTACTCCACTCAAGCAAGGGGAGTTCTCGGCTTGGAATTTTATTGGAGAAATGGACACCTATCAGATTGAAGTTGGCGGAGGGATCAATTTGGATGAAGAATCTCTAAAGCTCCAGCTGCAAAAGCTTTACAGTAGAACTTTTGACAGAGATGATACCATGCCTCTAGCAGAGTTCCTGCCTGTGAACATAGTTCTAGAGTTTAGGAGAGAGCTGCGGAAGGGAATGCCACTTCTTGATGACACATGCATTGCAGTGAGGCAGAGGAGCACTCGACCTGCTGGGATTGTGCTCCCCAGAGCTTCGACCCTCTGTCCACAGGTAGGGTTCGAGTTAGCGCCTGTCAGTGGCAAGGGCAAGGCTCATACATAACCAAGTCATAAGAAGTCTGACTCAAGTCGGGGCAAAGGCAAGGAGCCCGTCAACTCCTCTAGTCGGAAGCGGAGGTTAACGCGAACTGATGGCAGCTCTGTCAGAGCAGCTCCGATGTAAGCAGTGCCACTACCTCGATCGACCCTCAAGTCAATGTTGGTTGTGCCTCCAGCAATAGCAACCCCGACTATTCTTCAATTCCGGTTTTGGGGCCATCGGCGGGCTCCGGGCCCGGAGTGTCTTCTCAAACGATGGAGATACTAGCTGAGGCAGCGTAGGTGGCTGCTACGACTCCTAGGATGAAGTCTGGAGCCTCTGCTTCACCGACGACGGTGGGTTCTAACTCCGGGCGTCCAAGGATGAAGTTTCATGCCGACTGGAGCGATAGCGTCCCCAGGTAATGATCGGCACTTGAACTTGTGTTTTTTTATTTCTTGTTTTTCCTTGAATTATCTATTCTACTGTTTCCAGAGCATCAAGAGGAGGAGCTACTACACCAACACTTGTCAGCGCTGTGGCCACAGAGACCTCACCTTCCGATACCTCCGCTGTTGAAATGACTTCTCCTATGGTTGTGGTGAATGACACAGTAACTTTGGTGCCAACTGATGTCGAGATGACCTTGGCGCCAGCGGCCTAAGAAGTCGTGGTTGCACCGGACCATGAGGAAGAAGTGTTGGAGCAAGCTTCAGGTGCGTCAGAGTCAGCACCAGAGGTACCAGCATCGGTGCTAGAGATTTTGGAAGCTACAGTGGAAGTTACGGCAATAGCTCCAGAGGCAACAACACCATTCGGTGATGTCGATATGCCAGAGATGACCATGCCTACGCAGATACCTAAGGATCCAGCTGTGGGACCTTCTACATCTGCACCAGAGGTTGATGAGCTCCCGGAACTTAGCGCTGCAGTCATTGAGTTGCTGGAGTCCATGCTTGTGCTAGGTCCCCAACAACTATTTCAGAAGACTCGGGGGAACCAGATGAAACTCAGGTAGGTCCTCAGCCAATCCCCCTGGATATGTTGATTGATAACGCATGCTCGAGCCTCTACCAAGTTCAGCTCACCTTCCACTATGAGTGGAAAACCCTGAAGTATGAGCGTTACACTCTAAGGCGCTCGCACATGTTGCTCTACTTTAAAACGAAGTTGAAGCAGACTCAGCTAGCGGACCTAAGGGATTGGCTAGAGGCCGAGAAAGCTCAGCATACGCGTCTAAACAACGCGTTGGATGAACGAGATGATGCAATTAAATCCGTCGATGACAAGACCCCAGAAATCTATGAGCATGCCAAGAAAGTCAATGAATTTGCAGATGATCACTCGAAGAGTCTCAGTGCTTTGAGTGAACAACTCCTCAAGCGCCGAGATGCTTTAGACAATAAGGAGGAAGAGCTCCAGAAGAGAGAAGATGAAATCTCTCAGAAGTTAGAGCTTAGTGAGCAGGACTTGGCCGACCGCGTTGGAAAATTCAAGTCTTGGTGGGATAAGGACAAACACCAAGTATGGCTGGCGGGAGAAGGAGTCAGCAAGAGAGAAAGTGTTGTCTCTTCCAGGGAGAACAAGTTGAAGGCTAAGGAGAGGGATTTTGCGGAGAAGCAAGACTGCTTGAACCTCCGGGAGAAGCAAATCATTGACCAAGAGAGGCAGCTGGCTGAACTGATTCAACAACATTATAAAGAGGTCGAGCAGTTCTCGAAGGAGGGCTCTGCAAAGCTATCATCCGCAAGAAGCTCATTGGAGGAGCTACGGGGTACGAGGGCAGTAGAGTCCCAGCAGGTCTGGGATTTCATTGGGCGAGCGGAAGATGCTCTGATGCCACTGGGATTCAGCCCGGTCTGATCGGTGGACCCGGAGCGAGAGATTGGCAAGGCTTTGGTGGCACTCAACTCTGCTGGAGCTAAGTTGGATGCGCTGGAAGATGTGATCAGCGATCAGCTCGAGACCGAGGGAAGATCCTTGGCAAAGAATGTCGCAGCATATGTGATGACATGCTTCCGTAGTTGGGATCCCTCCATGTCTCTAGCTCCAGTAATTGACAGACCCATCATCGAGGGGGAAGAAGCTGCCAAGGCAAGCGTCCAAGAAGCCGCCCAGAAGGTTGCTTTGTACTTCTAACGGAACTCCAGTAGCTAGGATCCTTCCATTTTGTACCTTCATCTTGTAAATCTCCAAAGTTTGAATGAATGAAATCCTTTTGAATTCCATTTTTGTCTTCAATGTTTTGTTGCCTTTGTCTTGTTGCCCCCTTGGTAGATATGCTCAATTGATTGAGGACATCTATCGTAAGGAATTTGGCAATGTCTTGAATATTTGACCACTTTAAACTCGTAGCTACTGTAATAGCTCTGAGGTCCGAGTCCTGCATCCAAAATCTCCAAGGACCCTTCGCCACATTCTTGACGTCGATGATGGGCCCCCCAAGAGTTGTCAGAGCTTAATTACTTCGACAGCGCCCACTATCAACGTATGAAACGTCGACGGAAGGTCCCCTGGGTGTTGTCAGAGCTTAGTTCCTTCGACGGCGCCCACTATCAACATATGAAACGTCGATGACGGGCTCCCTGGGTGTTGCCAGAGCTAGGTGATTTGACGGCACCCACCATCGTCGATAATTTTTTTCCTGCACATGAGAGACAAAAAATGCAGTAAAATTCATCCTCTTGTCTGTAGCTTATTTGTGTCTTATTATCCGTTTTTGAATTTTAGGTCCTAATAAACTCATTGTGACAATATAAATATACTGGTTAAACTTCCATAGATCCGTGTGCTTTTCGAACCCGCCTTACTGAGACCCACCAGAATAGGTAGAGTGGTGTACTTAGGGTATTGGACCACGCTAAGTCGATAGCGCACTCCAAACCTGTCATTGGCATTGGTTTTCAGACGAGTAGGCCATCCAAAAATATTAAGATCCACTAGAAGATTACGAATAAAACTTATATATCACATGAATCTCTAGGACTAACTTTCAAGTTGTTTGCACACCATCGCTATTGACAAGAAGGTAAAAGAAATTACGCTCCGGCGCCCCGAACTGTGTAAAAACCACCGTCTCACCATCTCCCACTCGTGTAGCCTCACCTGAATACTAAGCCCCCACCGATCAATAACCTCCGTGGGCTGCTCTCAAAGCAAGTCCGGAGAAAGTGTCGCAAGGACACTTCGACACAAGCGGTTCTTAATTAAGCACCGTCTGTGAAAAGTTCTATATTTTTCCAGGCAGTTGTAAGTTGCGAACCGACGGTGATATTTGATCATCACAGGAGGTTACTAAATCATTCGACATCACAAGTGCATTTTTTTACAGACCGCCTAAGTAAAACAGTCGAGGCGCCTGCGAAAACGCTTTTTCTAGTAGTGTTTACAATGATCTTAGGGAAGTTTGAGACATGCACCACGATCCGTAGGGCGTCCTGGTTCTGGCATTCATCATGTATAGCCCACACCTAGATATAATCACGGTGGTGTGCGTCTTCTTTTGTTTTTGTGGTGCTCCACACGAACAAAGTGAAGTTTGGCTTTGGAAGAGTGCAATTGACCTCATATGCAGGGGCAAATCTACAGGGGTCAGGGGGTCCAACACCGAGCCCCCCCCCCCCCCCCCCCCCAGTGAGCCTCTTCATGAATTTTGTGGAAAAGGAAGTAGATTTGAAAGGTTAAAGGTTGAAGATGAATGCAAGCACATCACGTGTTCGATGAAATGTTTCAGTAAAAAAAAACTTTGATTCAAAGTCTAAATTCATATTTAATAACATTTGAAATTGTGTCTGTTAAAATATAGTCCAACCCTCCTAAGATTTCGGTCTGGATCTGTCACTGCTCATATGTAAGGCACATATGAATATATACACCTGTAGCGGTGTGTAAAATAAGTCACGTTCTTTGAGCTTTTTTTGGTGCCGTTCTCAGCGATCTGCTGTTGACGTTGCTTTTTTAGATGATGGGTAAAGTCCCGACCTTTCCCCTCGAGGAGGTTATGGTCAATTTATTACAAACGAGTACAAATACAGATAATCACAACCTATTATCTAGAACAAGACGACGATAACTGGATGACTAAGCACACGACCTTTCACATTTTTCGGAAATGCATTCCAGATCGAGTGTCCTTGACTTCCTGTGTAGAGTACTTGCATTTACTACTTTGAAATTCAATCTGAAATTCGCTCCCACCAAAAATGGAACTCAGAACCTGAGTAGTGTTAATCAGAGTACTAAACCACTAGACCAAGCCCCCTTTCACTGTTGCTGACGTTGCTAGCATGCATCATGTTAGCTAGTCGCAATCCCAACTAATGAAATTCTCTCGTTTCAACTCCCTGGTCGAATTGCGACGAGACAAGGGAGCTGAAACCAGTCGCACATTGACCAGGTCCGGCTCTGAGCCTAGGCGGGAGAGGCGACCGTCTAGGGCCCAGGCAGGAGGGGGCCCAAAATTTTTATATGTATATGTATGCAATTGAGTCCAGGCAAAGAATGAAGGAGAGGCAGCAGACGAACGGCCCAACCAATCTACGTAAGCCCACAGCCACAGCTAATTGATTCTAGTGACAAGCAAGGATTACGGTAGGTGTAGTCAGTTCCTAATCTGCCGCCGCGTCCGGCATCCCAAGTTCTGTCCGTTTCTATTCCGCTCCTCTACTGCGCTATCCCCCCCCCCCCCCCCCCCCCCGCTCCGATCGTAGGTGCCGAAGGAGGCTGCGTGGTCAGGCTGTCAGTACCATCAAAAATTGTGGACTTTGTGGGTCCAAGTGCGATCGTGAAGCAACGTTCAAGCAAGGCAGGAGAAGAAAAAGATCCAGTGAGTCTTATTCATCATTAATTTGTATATGTTATATGCTATCTGCAGTGATATTTATTTGTTTGTAATTATAGGTGTTACAATATTGCATAAAAATATCCATCCTGTGCTGCGAAAAGGAATAAAAGATAGGAGATAATCAATTTATTGAATCACAAAGAGGTGTTTTAAACATTATTGTTAATGAAGTTATCGTAAAATGGTTCTTATTTGAGATAATTATACGTTCATTCTAGCATACTTTTATTCTTGATGCTTTTAATATTTATCTCATAATATATTGTCACTAGAACAAATATTTTCATATTTATACACCAATATTAGTCTTATGGGCCCATGCTCTTGATTTGCCCAAGGGCCCTAAACTTAGAGCCGGCCCTGACGTTGACCGTATGTAACGAAAGTTTCTGGGAGTCAAATAATGCGTGTTTTACTGCCATTTTCTATCGGAGGAACAAATGTTACCACTGGTTGGTGCTGCTGCTTTCGTTGACAAGATTTATGCCCCAACTGACGTCCACGCAACGCCTGATGTACGGCCTCACCTTGTCCAGCTCGACGTCCTTCCCAGCTGCGCAGTCGTAGTACGACGGCGAGTGGAAGCACGGATCGACGGAGGCCACCCGCCGGCACGGCGGCTCCCGCGGATCGAGCCCCTCGCTCCAGTCCTTCCAAATGGGCGCTCTCGCCATGACCCAGGGGCGCAGCCCGGCGAGCCCCTGCGCGACGTACCCGAACGTGGAGAAGCCGCTGGTGACGAGCACGTCGCACATGCTAAGCAGGTACATCTCGCTCAGCGCTCGCATGTCGTGCACCGCGTCGTACCACCGCTGCTGCCCCTCGTGGCTCGGCTGGTGCACACTGCCGCCGTACTCATCCCTGATCCGCTCGTAGTACCACGAGCTCAGCGACGTCACCAGCACGGCGTACGACGACGACGTGTCGTTGGTTGACGGGGTCCCGGCGGGGAGGAGCTCCTGGTCGCGGACGCAGGAGAGGGCCTGGTCCAGGACGCGCTGCTGCGGCTGGTTCTCGTGGAACACCCTGATCTGGATGCCGACGCGGCGGCCGGCGCCGGCGAGGTTCGAGCGGTAGTAGCTCGTGACGGCGTGCCACACGGCGTTGGACGGGTGGAAGAGGTACCGTCCAAGGTGGTAGAACGCGGCGTCCTTCTCCGGGAACATGGCCTCGAGCTCGTCCTCGAAAGGCGGCGTGAGGAACAGCCCCGGCACGATGTAGCTGTCCGTCCGCATGAGCAGCCACGGCACGCTGCGGAGGAGCCGCTGGTGCGCGCCGCAGAAGAAGAGCTTGTCGTGATAGCCGTACCCGCCGGCGAGGTGGAGGTACACGTACGGCGGCGTCCTTGGCGACGACCACGACACGTTTCTACCGTCGGCCGACACGGCGGTGGCGCCCCTCTGCAGCATGTTACCAAGGCTCTCCTTGGATTCCTCGTTGAAGCGCTTTGGACGTCTGAACGGTGACCACCACCGCCACCAGCCAGCGCGAGGCAGCAGCCACGTCGTGCCCGGGAAGGGCTCGCAGAAAAGGTCGGCCAAGTCCTTGCCGCCGTCCACGAGGAGGACGCGCTCCGTGAGCACAGCGTACAGGAAGGCCGACGCGATGGCGAGCATCCGGTTGCCGAGGCCGCGGTAGCTGAGGTAGACGAGGTAGCGGCACTCGTCGTTGTTGTCGTCGGCGACGCCCTCGCCGGACTCCAGTCGTCGAAGTGCTTTCTTGTGCGATGCCGTGCCGGGACCGCATCGCTTTTGGAGTGCTTCTTGCTTGCGGAGCTTGGCCAAGAGGTGTGGGGATGGCTTATGAGAAGATTTCTTGTGGTAGCCGGCGAACTCGTACCGGCTCCGGCACGATCCGTAGCTGAATTCAGGTGTGAGAAGGCCGTCGAGGAGATGGTCGGCGGTGAGCATCGACGGAGACATGTCTTCCAAGCCTGATCGATCCACATGCATGTAAAAGGTTATTTCAAGGTATGGAAGCAACGTGTCCCAGAATATAAGCTGGATTTGGTTAAAATCAAATTTATTTAACTTTGATTAATAACATTCATAAAAATAAATTATTTCAAATGTAAAGAGTTATATATTATGATGGTTTGTTTCACGATAAATCTAGTAACATCATTTATACATAGTCAATTTTTATGATTCTTAGTTAAATTTAAAAATATTTAACTTTAGTCAAACATAAAACTGCTTATATTCCGAGACGGAGGGAGTGGCTGAGATGCTCATATATTACCCCAAAGAGATAATACATGTTTTATATATTGTGAAAAAATAGTTAGCTTTGTGGTTCAGTACTCTGAGTAGCACTATTCAGGTTCTGAGTACAATTCTTAGTAAGAGCGAATTCTAGACTGAATTTTACAATATTAAATTCATGTGTATCGAATCTGAGGTTCACCATGAATGTGATGTAAATGTTTGCATCTGTATTCGTGACTATAATTGGCAGAGACGTTACGCCTCCGGTGTCACGGTCATATATATGGGGATGGAGCCAGTCTATGTCTGGCAATAGTGTGTATTCGTCAACCTTCCTCGACATAAGACATCTCACTAACAACTCTGGCACTGAGTCACCTGTGCTGCATAATCTCCCTCTTTCATATAGCACATCATGACGTAGCCGATTCACTCAACTTAAGAGTCGACAATATCCTTAAATGATAGGCTGTGAAGCTGAAGAGCATGTGATCATGTGCTAACAAAAAGAATTTACTCTACAACTAATTACCTAGTGTGTGTACTTATACATAATCTGGAATATTAATATGATATTTCTATCTTTTTTCTAACAAAAACAAAAAGATAACTTGGTACGTTGTGAAAAGGTAAAGCTTATTACTTTAAAATAACCATATTTCAAATCCACGAGCCCAAATTAGACGAAAAATATAAAAGTACACCAATTTGGGTGGTGCGCATCAACACCGGGGTTGCCCGACCGACGTCCATGTGTGTGCGTGTGCTAAACGCGGCTTCGCGCCATCGACATCTGGTGGCCGCCCAGCCCGAGAGAGCTCATTATCAAGTACTCTCTCATCCCAAAATAATTTCCACTCTCTATTCATTTTAAACTAGAGAGTAACAAGTAAGTTGAGATGAAAGAGTACTTGTGGGCAACGCTCGACGACAGAGCTGTCGGAGCAACATCCGGCTAGGGTTTGTGTCACATAGCTTGTACTGCGCCCTCGAGACACTATGTACGACCACATATATATGTGATAGATTTTGAGCGGAGTACGACCACATATATTATTTCTTGTATATTGAAAGTGAAAATATGGTGTGGTACATGCACAAGGTGAAAATTTCTAGACAAGCATGTATTAGAATTTAGATGTTTCTGTTGGTTGGCAATCTTTTGTGCTTCGTTGTGGCAATTCCAAGGCATGAGCTATAGTATTGTAGGCTACGCTCTTCTTTGTAATTTAACGTACCTTGTGTGTCGTCGAAGAGGGAGGTCGGCATCCCGTTGGTGGCGCCTCCGGCGGCGGCGACGGTGAGCACGACGACGGCCAACAACGCCGCGGCCACGCAGACGACGGCCGGCAGCAGGGCCCTCCTCGTCGCGCACGCCCACGGCGTCCTGGCCACGGCCGTCTCCGGCGCCTGGTCGACAGCCTTCGATGAGAAGAACGGCGACCACCGCGAGGAGCAACGGTGATTTTTATGCTTGTTGCCAGCGGCACCGCCGTGAACGACGTCCATCATGCTGGCTCGCTAGCTCGCGCCACTTTGCTTTTCACCAATAATTGCACGCAGGTTCCTCCTCCATATGTAGCATATTCTAGTTTGGGAAGAAGAGACAGCTAGCTAGTTCGGAGACGCAGCTCGATTTATCCTAGTTTGGGAAGAGACACACAGCTTTGACTTGGCAGCATCGACCCGGCCACGAAGATGGCGAAGTTGCCAATAATGCTTCATATGGAAGAACGGATATACAGAGCACGTGGCTGTGTAGACTGTAGAGGAAGGGAAGACGATGGCCAAGTCGTCTATTCCTGTGGTCCACGAAGACCGGCATGGCGGCTTGACCTCCCGTACGTTAGAAAAACGATATAACTAATGATGCTTTTACCTGCAGTGTGCGTATGGGAACGAGATATTTGCTACTCCTTTCAGATATTTTTTTTAGTTCATTTTTTAGTCTGATTTGGTTGGTTTTTCACCCTAGCATGCACGAGGATGCTAACATGCCTACTAACCGTATATAAGGTTTAATTACGTAACAAAAATGCGATGAGCTATTTATTTTTCGAAAATGCTAATTTTTATTGGACTAAACTTTGACACCCTTTCATTCCATGTGCGACTGGTCCAATCTATTTCAAGATTCACGTGTTTGTTATTAGTTGTAATTTTTATATTTATAAGACTATATAATGACAATAGAAAAATATTGATGAATTGACTACGAGGACCTACGGAGGAGGCAGGGGCTCCAGCCCCCCATTTCCGATGTAACAGTGGACCCCCTAATTAAGCCCCCATGAGGTGAAGAATAGAAATTACGTTAGTACTTAGAGTTTTCCATTCTCCATACACAAATGACGTGTGATGTGGTTGGCTAGTGTGCTCTATAGGAGATTTCTATGGTCATGAGTTCAGTTCTTAATCTGTGCAAATTTTATTTTTTTTATTCTTTATTTTTTATATCGTTTCATTAGGTTTAACCCCTCTATAATTTTTTCTTGGTTCGCCACTGTACAAAATTATAATTTGTAGATGTTAGATTTAGATCTAAGGATCCTGAACGTTGAGTGAAAAATAACTTCATTTGCAGCTTGTGATTGAAAATTAGGCTCTCCTTTCATTTTTTTGAACCATGCGCACATATGGGTTGCAAAAGAAATAAAATGAGTGTAAATGGGTCCAGGTTCGCTGAATCGGATACCACCTCCCCAAAATTTTAAAAATGTTTGGTATGATTTTCAATTTCTTAAGATCTAAGTAGTACAAATGGCTACGGTGGCACATTTGTCATACTTGAATGGTTGCTTCGCAAAAGTCTGGATGGATTCGGAGCTACATGGTGGCACGCGTTGGCCGGCACGTGATGAGAATAATTGGATTTAGGTTCGGTATCAGTCCCTCTGTCAGCAATGGGCCTTAATGAAGCTTCGTTTCGTTTTCCACGGTAATGAAGCTAAAACAAGGCAGATTATAATATAGGATGAGACGGTCTGGTCTGGTCTAGGTGCACATGTCAGGTAAGCAAGTCCGCGTTGGATACTATCTTGCTGCACAGCCCTCGTAGTCTTAACGGCAGTTTCACAAATTCACTGATAAACTCTGATACAATATATATATATATATATATATATATATATATATATATATATATATATATATATTAGACGTGCCTTCTCATTAGAGAAGAAAATAGATGATACATTTTTCTATTTCAACGCACAAATTAATAAGGGAGTTTTCTATTGAACAGTTGCTGAAAAACGCAGCTCATCCTGTAGATACATGTCACCCATGGACACCTTCCTCTTGACTGTCCATCTCAACGTGGAAATAGCAGGCTGAGTTTATAATTTGTAGATGTTAGATTTAGATCTAAGGATCCTGAACGTTGAGTGAAAAATAACTTCATTTGCAGCTTGTGATTGAAAATTAGGCTCTCCCTTTCATTTTTTTGAACCATGCGCACATATGGGTTGCAAAAGAAATAAAATGAGTGTAAATGGGTCCAGGTTCGCTGAATCGGATACCACCTCCCCAAAATTTTAAAAATGTTTGGTATGATTTTCAATTTCTTACGATCTAAGTAGTACAAATGGCTACGGTGGCACATTTGTCATACTTGAATGGTTGCTTCGCAAAAGTCTGGATGGATTCGGAGCTACATGGTGGCACGCGTTGGCCGGCACGTGATGAGAATAATTGGATTTAGGTTCGGTATCAGTCCCTCTGTCAGCAATGGGCCTTAATGAAGCTTCGTTTCGTTTTCCACGGTAATGAAGCTAAAACAAGGCAGATTATAATATAGGATGAGACGGTCTGGTCTGGTCTAGGTGCACATGTCAGGTAAGCAAGTCCGCGTTGGATACTATCTTGCTGCACAACCCTCGTAGTCTTAACGGCAGTTTCACAAATTCACTGATAAACTCTGATACAATATATATATATATATATATATATATATATATATATATATATTAGACGTGCCTTCTCATTAGAGAAGAAAATAGATGATACATTTTTCTATTTCAACGCACAAATTAATAAGGGAGTTTTCTATTGAACAGTTGCTGAAAAACGCAGCTCATCCTGTAGATACATGTCACCCATGGACACCTTCCTCTTGACTGTCCATCTCAACGTGGAAATAGCAGGCTGAGTTTTTTTTTCGAAAAGCCTAGCCAGTGGCTAAGCATCTGTATTAATAGTAGAAGAAGCCGACATTGTAACCGCAGACCAATAATTTTCAAAAAAAAAACCCGCAGACCAATGACCACAGTTCCCGCCAGGAGGAAAGATCCTTAGCTGTCCAAGACTCTGGATGTAGTGACCCACGGCCTGGATGTAGTGACCCACAGCCTGACCGCCCAGCCACTCATTGCCAGATTGATCGAGCTACCGGACACTCCATGAATAGACGAGCAGATGAACAGAGGCCACAAAAGTAGTTGTTTTGCCAATCACAGTTCATCAGTCTTGCCGCTGTGCAAATCTTATTCTGGGTCATCAACCAGGCGAAGGTTTTGCACTTATTTCGAGCTCAAACCTTCCAAATGTTATGTGAGTGTCAGGACGCTTCACAACCATAGAATTGGAGGGTGTATGTTGATTTGGCTGTGTACTTCCAAAGGAGATGAGCCTCCATCTGATAGTGTCCGGTTCAGCAGACAACATGTCTGGTCGGAAGTCCTGGATGAGCTCCCAAAGCGCGATCAATTCAGTGATCAGTGACACGGTGAGATCATGAGCCACCATAGCAATCCAGTGATCTTGTTGTAGCCTATTTATAATTTCTTGTTGTAGCTCCGAGGAGGTTATGTTGAATCCTTGTCGATTCTGTCAGCAGACATCACCATTCCGACCAAAGGTTTATGTGGTTGTGTCCATTCTTGCGACAACCAACGAACGCGCAAAACCCGATCCCATTTCTCAAGGTGTAACATCTCAAAAGTTTGAATAATTGAAAATGATTCGGAATTAAAACTTTTCGATTTAATCTAGTTACACTTGAGGTGGAAGCCCAAGTGGCAACTATGAGGTTGTGCAAGGGGTGAGAAACTCCCCAAATGATTATGGCATTGAAAGAAATAAAAAGAAGTAGCAAGTGTATAAAGGGAACCAGCCCATTGAATAGAGGCCATAGTTGAGAATCTAATTAGAAAAGAAAGAGGAAATACAACAAAATAGGAAAAGGACCTAGAACCTGGGCGCAGCCCACTTAGCCTCCCTGTAGCCCAGCCTGCTCCGCCGTGGCCCAACTCGAGCGGCCCACTCCCCCCCCCCGCCCCCCATCTGTGCGTGGCCTGCGGCCCACCTCTCCTTTCTTTTCACTCGTGCGCGCGGCCCAGCTGGCCCAATGCTATATACCGCCTTATCCCTCCTCCGTTCCCTTCCACGCCCGACACCCCTTTTGGTTTTCCCGCAACGTGACGCACCGGGGCAACTACCCGCGCCGCCTGCTCCCTTGCTGCACCACCATCATCGCGATGGCGACGCCACCTCACCCTGCCAGCCTTGCATCATTGCCTCAATGACCCCTTCGCCCCGCCAGCCGAACACATGCATGGCCGCGCCACCGCCTTCCACCATGAACCGCCTCCCCGAGCCTATAAAACGGCACCCACCATCGCCCTTTTGTGCACAAGACACTCCACCTCCATCCACCTCACACCCCGGAGCTTGAGCACTCCTCTCGGAGTGGAATTTTGGAGCTCCCCTTTCTTCTTCCCCTTCGCTGGCCGCCGAGCTCGTCACAGTCGTAAACCCCCCATCCTTCAATTAATTTTGCAAGCGCATTCTTCAATATCTGTAGCACACATGTCATGCCTTGTCTTGCACCGAGTATTAGCCCGAGCAATGGTGGCCATCAAAACCTAGCTCCGCCTGTCGTCGAGCACATTCATGCTCTGACGAGCCTAGCCACGCCAACACCCTGTCGGTACCCTAAAAACCATACACCCCCTGAGGTTACAAAGATCTCAAGGGAAGGACATCAACTCAAATTGAAGACCCTCGGGGGCCCACTCGCCAGACATGACCGGACCCGCTTCTCCAACATGGTTAACCTCTAGGTTGCCACGTGTACTGTCAGCCCAGAGCTATTACCCGCAAAGGTGAAGCTCCGGGCCAAGTACTGGAACGGCACCTCCGGAGGTAGCCCACGACCGAGAGAAGCTCCGGACATGACACGTGCCAGGTCACCCCGGAGCTTCCCGCTTCTCCCAAGCAAGCTCCGGAGCTGCCACGTGTCCACACGACAGAGCTAGATGCTTAAAGCCCCCGGGAGACGTTGTAACGGCTCCGGATCTCCAAAGGACAGCCGCGGACTTCAAGATCCGATTAATTACCATTAATTCCACGTTAATGATGATTAATCGGACAGCCTTAACACCTGTAACGGCACTGTCGGAGCCGTTACAGGGTTATTAACAACAATTAATCTCGTGTATCAATACTAATAACCGCCAGGGCCACATGTCGGGCCAGGCCGACTTGTAACGGTTGGTCCTTGTACTATAAAAGGACAAACCGACGATACACAGAGGGGACTCTTGAACACTCGGAAGCTCACAAGTTAATACAACAAACACACACCCGTGGAGTAGGGTATTACGCTCAGGCGGCCCGAACCACGTAAACCACCGTGTCACTCGTGTCCAAATCGTATTTCACTTTCTTAGATCTCCGCGCGCCCAGACCGAACCACAAACTCCTTCAAACACTTTTCATAGTGTTAGGAGATCTGCCGACTCCAACAGTCGACAGTTGGCGCGCCAGGTAGGGGCGCCTGAGATCTTCAAGAATGGTGAATTCTGCAGCTGGATCATCCAACGGGCAACCTGCTGCTCAGACTGTCGGAGGCAATCCCTCCAACATGCAACCACCGGCAGGAGCCTCAGTTCCAGCGGGAGTCACACTCCCACCACCACCATCTTCTCCGGCAAGACGTGCCGAACGACATGATGGTGCACCGGCGTCACATTCTGCGCCGGCAAGTCGTGACAACCCAGAACACGCGCTCCATGCAGCGCGTGCTCTCCTTCAGCGACCACCACCTCCGGATGCATCTCAAGGTGCCATGGAGCAATGGAGAGCTGATATTGAGCATTTGGTCGCAGCAGCGGCCGAACGCCTCAACAATCAGGGTCCACCTCCTTCAGGGCGGGCCCCGTCGCAGCGACGAACGTTGTCTGGAAGACTTGGTCCACATGTCTCCAACAACCGGAGAAGAGCTGCGTCACAGCAAGTGACGTCGTGGCCCTCTGGGGCACGACGTGCCCATACTGCATCTCGGCTTTCGACACACGACCTCCGAGCGGAGCTTGATCGCCGATACCGCCAACAGGATGGCCGTGTCCACATCGAGCGAGCTCGAGAAAGACGAGATGCTCAAGATCTTTCTACTCTGGAAGGAGTAGGAGGAGGCTGTTCCGCCCTAGCCATGCACCTGCGTATGGTTAGATGGCCACAGAAGTTCCGGCCACACTTGCCGGAAAAATTCGACGGGACTGTCAATCCCGTAGAATTTCTACAGATATACTCCACTGCGATCCTAGCAGCTGGAGGAAATGAGGCTGTAATGGCCAATTACTTTCCAGTGGCCTTAACTGGGACTGCTAGGTCCTGGTTTATGAGCCTTCCGCCCAACTCTATCGACAGTTGGGAGGAGCTATGCCGCCAGTTCACCGCCAATTTCGGGAGTTCATACACCCGTCCGGGCACCGAACTGGACCTTTTTGCGGTCGTGCAAAAAGGAGGGGAATCTTTGCGGTCATTCATCCAAAGATTCTCTCAGGTACGTAACACAATCCCTTCTATCTCAAGCGCTTCTGTCATTGTAGCATTCAGACAGGGTGTACGAGACAAGAAGATGTTGGAGAAACTGGCGATCAAAGAGATCACCAGTGTCACGGAGCTCTTCAGCCTGGCTGACAAATGTGCCAGAGCTGCGGAGGGCCGTGAAATGCACTCCAAACCAGCCCTGGAGGATCATAAAAAATCCTCCAAAGAAGAAGCCGCTACCTCCGGGAGTGGCAAGAAGAAAAAGAAGACCAACGGCAAGAAGAAGCCGTCGGCTGGCACATCCAACGTTGCAGCCACTGCAACTCCTGGTGGCCGGGGGCCACGCCCCGAGAAGCGACCTCGACCGTCTTCCGAAGACGGTGGCAAATCCAAGATGTGGTGCCCCATTCACAAAACGGGCAGCCACAGGCTGGAGGATTGCCGGGAGGTCCAAAACCTTGCCGAGCGCTACCACAAGCGCCGGGAAGGGTCTCCCTTCCGTCAGAGGGAGGGAAAACAAAAGGTCGATGAAGCTCCGGCTGAAGAGGAGTTAGGGTTTCAAGACCCCAAAAAGGTCTTGAAAGCCGTCTACACCTCCGTCGACGATGATTCCGACGTCTCCGACAACGAACGTCGAAAAACCATGAACACCATCTTTGGTGGATCATGGGACATCACCTCTCGTCGCGTCATTAAGACCATGCGACGGGATATGGCTGCTGTAGCTCCTACAGCTAGACCGGAGCCACATCGAAAGTGGATGGACACACCCATCACTTTCGATGCTTCGGATTGTCCTCAAAGCATGGTCGGAGCTGGCCAGCTGCCCTTGATGGTATCCCCCACCATCAACAACATCCAGCTCCATCATGTCCTGGTAGATGGAGGTTCGGGGCTTAATCTCATCAGCTTCGAAGCTTTCACTAAGCTTCAGCTTCGACCTTCAGACCTCCAGCCCTCTCGACCTTTCTCCGGAGTAGGTCCGGGGGCCATAACCCCACTCGGAGCTATCACTCTCCCTGTTACCTTCGGGACCCGGGAGAAGTATCGCACCGAAAAGTTGGTCTTCGACGTCGCTCAGATCAACTTACCATTCAACGCCATTTTGGGTAGGCCTGCCTTGTACAAATTCATGGCAGCTGCTCATTATGGATACCTGGTGTTGAAGATGCCGACACCAGTAGGCGTTCTCCGGATCCGTGGAGATCGCACTGCCGGAGTAACTGCTCTGGAAGAACTCCATGCACTCACCACAGCGCAAGAGGAGGATTCCAGACAGAAGCAAGCTCCACAACCTCCGAGCATTCGTCAACGAGGCTCGACCTCTGCACCCCGTGTGCAGCCAAGCGGCGACACCGACATTCCCGTCAAAGTCGTCCAAATTGGTTCCAATGTCGCTCAAACTACCCGCATATCGGGTGGCTTGAACGACAAATAGGAACTCGCGCTCATCACTTTCCTCCGGGCTAATGTTGACGTGTTTGCCTGGCAACCGTCACAAATGCCTGGGATCCCCAGGGAAGTGATTGAGCACAATCTGAAGATTTACCCCGACGCTCGGCCAGTACACCAGAAACCTCGGAAGCAATCTGTAGAGCGACAGAACTTCATCCGACAAGAAGTGAAGAAGTTGCTCGAAGCCGGATTCATCCGAGAAGTCTACCATCCAAAATGGCTGGCAAACCCAGTCGTTGTGCCTAAGGCCGGCGGGAAACTTCGGATGTGCATCGACTACACCACACTGAATAAGGCATGTCCAAAAGATCCATTCCCACTACCTAGAATAGACCAGATAGTGGATTCCACCTCTGGGTGTGAGTTGCTGTGTTTTCTAGACGCATATTCAGGATATCATCAAATCCGGATGTCTAGGGAAGATGAAGAACATACTTCATTCATCACAGTGGATGGATTGTATTGTTACACAGCCATGCCTTTTGGTCTCAAGAATGCAGCTTCAACTTTTGTACGAGCAATGTACAAAACTTTCGAAGAACTCATCAGAGACATAGTGGAGGTGTACGTTGATGACATTGTGGTCAAAGTCAAAAACAAGGAGTCCCTCTTGGATACCTTGCAGGCTGTCTTCGACAAGCTGCGGGCCACCCGCACGAAGCTAAACCCAGACAAGTGCGTCTTCGGAGTTAGTTCCGGAAAGCTTCTTGGTTTCCTGGTAAGTCACCGGGGTATAGAGGCTAATCCGGCGAAGATAAAAGCCATCGAAGACATGCGGCCACCAACCCGCATCAAAGATGTCCAAAAATTAACTGGATGTCTAGCAGCCCTCAGTCGATTCATTTCAAGACTGGCGGAAAGGGCACTTCCCTTCTTCAAGTTACTGAGGAAGTCCGGACCATTCCAATGGTCTGAAGAGGCAGAGAAGGCATTCCAGGAGCTGAAACAGTTCCTCACCACTCTACCAGTCTTGGTAGCTCCGAACCCTGGTGAGCCTTTATTGCTTTATATTTCAGCAGCTGACGAAGTCGTCAGTATGGTTCTGGTTGCGGAGAGACCGGAACTACCCAATACTCAGGAATCCAGATCCCTTCGGGAGGATCCGGAGGTTCCCGAAAGCAGGTCTGGGTCCCAGCTCCCAGACTTGAATCCTCAAGAAGCCACTTCAGAGGACCCAGATCCTTCTGATAGGATCCAGGTCATTCCTGAAGAAGCTCCGGGTTCCTCCACCCAGAACCCGGAGGTCCTCGAATATAGTTTGGACCCCTCCGACAGGGTCCGGATCAATGGAGAGGAAGCTCCGGACCCCTCCGGGAGGGTCCGGACCGTTCAACGCCCAGTATACTTCATCAGTGAAGTGTTACATGATGCCAAGACTCGATATCTAGAGGTACATAAGATGCTCTACGCAGTTCTTATTGCCTCAAGGAAGCTTCGACACTATTTCCAAGCTCACAAAGTCTCGGTGGTAACCTCATATCCACTTCGAGCGATTCTGCATAATCCCAATTCAACTGGGAATATAGCGAAGTGGGCAGCGGAACTGGCTGAATTCGACCTCGAATTCATTCCAAGACAAGCAATCAAGAGTCAAGCATTGGCAGATTTCGTGGCAGAATGGACTCCCTCTCCATTAAACTCTGGGGGCCCCAGCGAGCAAAAGAAGGAACCACAAGTTCCGGCCTTCACTAAGCCTCACTGGACCCTTTACTTCGACGGCTCCATGCAGAAGCAGGGAGCCGGAGCTGGAGTCCTTCTCCTCACACCAACCGGGGAGAAGGTAAGATACATGGTGCACCTTGATTTCAAAGCAACCAACAACATGGCGGAGTACGAAGCACTCATATATGGATTAAAGGTGGCACTATCCTTTGGTGTCAAGCAGTTGCTGGTCAAAGGAGATTCACAACTTGTTATCAAACAGGTGAAGGGTGAATGCTCCTGCAATAATCTCCAGCTGGCTGCTTATCTCCTTGAAGTCCAGAGGCTTCAGAAGGACTTCGAAGTCCTAGACCTTCACCATGTTCAGCGTGCTCACAACGCTGAAGCTGACGAACTCTCGACCAAGGCGTCAACCGGAGCTCCGGCTCCTGACGGAACCTTTGTCCGGAGGATGTCAAAACCCACAGTTCAGCCTGCCGAGCTGAACGAAGGGGGCGAGATCAGCATCCCGAAGCTGACGGTCCCGATGGCCCTGTTACCATGGCAGCCATCAAGGGTCGTAGGTGCTGCCGGAAGCTCCGAGCAACCCAGCACGCAAGACTCAAATGCTCAAGTCAGTTCCGATGCATGGATCTCGGAGATCCGGAACTACTTGAAAGACAACATCCTTCCTGACGATGATGTATCCGCTGACCGGGTAGTCAGATTGGCTAAAAGATACACGTTGGTAGAAGGGGATCTCTACCGGCGTGGTGCCAACGGCATCCTAATGCGGTGCATCACAAGGGAAGAAGGCTGCGAGCTCCTCGCAGAAATCCATGGAGGCGAGTGTGGGAACCACGCGTCTTCCCGCACGCTGGTCGGAAAAGCCTTTCGGCACGGCTTCTACTGGCCAACAGCGCTCCTGGATGCTACTGAGCTAGTGAAGAAATGCAAAGCATGCCAATTTCATGCAAAGCAAATTCATACACCTGCTCAGCCCTTACAAATGATACCTCCTACGTGGCCTTTCGCCGTGTGGGGTATGGACATCTTGGGACCCTTCCCAAGAGCCGTCGGAGGTTATAAGTTCCTGTATGTCGCCATCGACAAGTTCACCAAGTGGCCGGAAGCTACTCCTGTTGTGACGATCAACAAACAATCTGCAATCAATTTTCTACAATCTATCGTGAGCAGATTCGGAGTCCCAAACAAGATCATCACTGATAATGGGACTCAGTTCACAAGCTCCTCATTTCAAGGATATTGCGAAGACCTCGGCATACAAGTTTGCTACGCCTCCGTAGCTCATCCTGCCAGCAACGGGCAAGCCGAGAGAGCAAACGCAGAAATCCTTAAAGGACTAAAAACGCGCACTTATGAGCGTTTGAAAAAGCACGGAGCTAATTGGATCGAGGAGCTTCCGCCCACTCTATGGGCTAACAGGACTTCTCCAAGTCGGGCAACTGGAGAAACACCCTTCTTCCTGGTGTACGGAGCAGAAGCGATCCTTCCTCCGGAGATCACCCTGGGTTCCCTCCGAGTCCGGACCTTCGACGAAGCCGCGCAGGACCAGCTCCGGCGCGAAGACCTAGACCTCCTCGAGGAGGGAAGGTGCCAAGCAGCTGTTCGGAATGCCCGATACCGCCAAGCTCTACGGCGCTATCATCAGCGGCATGTACACAACCGACAGCTCGAGGAAGGCGATCTGGTGCTACGGAGAATACTATCCAGAGAAGGGCAAAACAAACTTTCCCCCGGCTGGGAAGGACCCTTCCGAGTGATCAAAGTATCCCGTCCCGGAAGCGTTCGCTTGGCTACCGAGGATGGGACACCTCTCCCAAATCCTTGGAACATCGAGCACCTCCGTAAGTTCTACACTTAATTCCACGGAGGTGAGTCTTAAGTAACTTGAAGTGTATGTTATAGAGTCATTGTACAGAGTCGGGTAGTTCCTCCGGGAGAGCAGCCGGACCTTTCCCGAAAGGTTTGAAAAGCTCATGCAACACTTGATACAGTCTCCGGACTAGAAGTGTGGCTAACTACCCAGGGTCAAACGAGAAACCAAACACACTTAGCCTGGTTGCGTACCCTAAGAGTGTACTTGTTTCCCCTGTACCCCGGACCTATAATGAAAGACATCTTCATGTGAAATAGACTCCACGTGCATTCATTTTTGCATAAGGCTCGACATTTTTATTTTTCTCTTTCTTGTCTATAACAGAAATGTGCAATTCTTAAGAAGTTCTAGTTTAACCGGTTTATGTACGATTTGGGTTGAATTGTCAGATTTTTTAGATTTAAATGTCGTCTGTGGCCAACTCGCCTGAAAGCCGCCAAGCCATTCTAGGGCCGGAGTGCGCTATCGACTTAGCCTGGTCAAGCACCCTAAGTACGCCACTCTACCTACACCCCGGCAGGCCAAAGTAAGGTGGGTCCATGGACAATTGGATCTAAAAGAAAAGACAATTCATCCAATCATACTAAAAATCGTGTTCAACTTGAAATTCTCTTGAGAACCGTAAGACGCAACGAAGTTATAGATAAGGAACGAATTTTACTGTTTTTCTTGGCCTAAGTGTGCAGGAAGAATAAACCCAACATTGATGGAGAAAAATCGGAGTTAACCAAGCTCCGACTCCCACTGGCGTTAACTTGAAGATGGTGAGAAGACTCTATCACTAGAGTCTGTTGCCAGCAAGCCAGGCGTGGCAAGGGTCATTGCCGGAGCTACTAAGCTCCGACACCTTGAAGTATTAACTATCGACACTCAACGTGTTGGTAGAGGCTATTGCCGGAGCTACTAAGCTCCGACGATGGGCAATGCCGGAGCTTCTAAGCTCCGACGACTTCAAGGGACCTTCACTATCGAAGACTTCGGACCTAAACTACACGAGTTCGAAGCAAATCTGTCTTCAACAAAAATCAACATCCTTTTGGTACATGTCCACAATCAAATTGTGCACATCTACCAGGGGGCCAAGTGAAGACAAAGATATTGAAGACAAAAAATGAAATTCACGAAAAAATTGGGGATTTCATTTCATTGGAAGACCAGAGATTACATCTGGGGACAAAGGATTACAAAATTGAGGAAGAAGAGAAGATACAAATAAAGGCTAAGAAAGATAGTCCTAGACCCTATGGAAGAACTCGGCGACCTTCTGGGCGACCTCCGACACGCTGGCTCGGGTAGCTTCGCCTTCTCCTTCAACGGGGCCTTCAAGCACCGGGTCCAGAGGGAATCGGGGGTTCCGGCTAGTGTAGCACGTCAACACATATTCTGTGACGTTCCTAGCCAGGGATTGCCCCTCGACCTCCAACTGGTCCGCGATGACGTCGCCCACCTTGGAGAGCTTGCTGCCCGCAGCGCCCAACGCTTGCAGCGCAAGGTCCGGCTCCGGCTCCGGATCATCCGGAAGCACGGGGCTGAAACCCATTGGCGCTAGCGCGTCGTCAGCCTTGCTCAGGAACTCCCAAATTTGCAGGGAGTCCGTCTTCCTCAGGCCCTTCATTTCTTCCAGGGACCTCCGGGTCGCCGCCAGTTCTGAGTTCTCGCGGGAGAGGCGCTCAACTTCTTTGGCGTTTTGCTGAATTTTCGCAGCAACCCGCTTTTCGAGTCTCCCGAGCTCCTCCTCCCGGAGGTGGATCTTGTTCCGGCGGTCGACCAGGTCTTTCTCCCTAGCCTCTATCTTCTTCTCCCGGGCGATGAGGGCACACTCATACTCGTAGAGCTCCTGCCCTCGCACCCAGGTCTTCTCCTCCTCCTCGAGGCAGCGCTCTTCCAATTTTTTAGCGCGCTCCTCGAGGCCCTTGTCCGCCAGAGCAGTCTTCTCGGCGAGCTCTTCTTCACGTCGCAAGACGTCGTCCCGTAGTTCCAGGAGTTTTTGCTCCTCATCTTCGAGCCGTTTTTCCCTTCCCTCAAGTGCCTCTCGGCGCTTGATGAGTGCGGTACTGATGGCTTCGAGTTGATCGTACCGGGCGTTGGCCGCATCATTGGCAGCTTTAGCCTGGTCGTGGTACTCCCGGGATTGGGCGTCGAGGTTGTGAGTCATGCTCTCCCTCTCGTCCAGCATCTCACCCCAAAGCTCCAAGCGGACCTTCTCCCGCTTGATCCATTCCTTGTCCGCAGCGATCCTCGACTGCGCCAGCTTGGTTTCGAATTGGAGTCTATTACGCCACCTCCTAAGGGTTTGGCGCTCCTCTTCAAGAACCTTGCTGTCGTGGAAGAAGGCTAGTTGGACTTGGCGCAGACTGGAGCAAGCGTTGTCGATGGACATCGACAGCGAGATGGGCTCCGGACCTTCCGGGGTCTCCTCCGCTGGTTCCAGCGGGTCTTCATTTACAAAAATTGGGTCCCACTCTGCGAGAGCGGAACCCTGAGCTTCCAAGGCACTAGGGCCCTCCTCCGGGATGGCCTCAGTCGCCACTGAAGAAGGTCCCGCCACCAAATCTTCACTCGCCCCCTCAGGCTGGGGGCCGGCGACTTCGTTCAGGCACTCTGGCTCCGCCACGGGTACCATCGACGTCGTCGCCTCCAATGGCTCCGGCCGGGACGCTTCTTCTGAGGGGAGCTCAAGCTCCCCCGCCTCCACCACCACCGGCTCTGCAGCCGGCGCTCCAATAACTACCGGCCTTGCGACCGGAGCTTCAGAAGTAACCGGCTCAATTGCCGGAACCACTTCAACTTCCGGCTCACACGCCGGGGCTTCAGCTGCCTCCGGCTCGACCGCCGAAGCTCCAGCATTTTCCGGCTCTGAAGCCGGGACCGCTACTTCCTCCGGCTCGACAGCCGGAGCATCTACTTCTGCAGCACCAGGGCCCGGAGCTTCAACCTCCGAAGCGGGTGCCGCTGGCGCATCTTCGATCCCATGGTCCGGCGCTACCACGGGAACTTCTGGAGACGAGTCGAGGTCCATGACCACGACAGCCGGCGCCGGAGCTGTCGCAGCCTCCGCCTGGGGCGGCACCGGGGCTGGAGCAGAAGCCCTCGCAGCCTCAGACACTGTAGCTGAGGGCGGAGCTTCACTCCCCTTCTTGGGAACGCTGCAGATGAAGAATGAAGAAATTGAGCAAACAGATGCTATAATTAAAAGTTAATTGAGGTAAACAAGAAAAATTACCTTGGGAGGTTCACGCACCAGCTTGCGCGAAACCTCTTTCCCGGACGTTCCGGGCTGGCCACGGTCGGCGTAGGAGCTCCGGGAGGACTCCCAGGACTTGCCGTAGCCGCGGGCGTTTCCCGGGTCGGAGCTCTCCTTGACCGGGAGGAACTCCTAGACCTGGAGGCCCTCACCGCTTCTCGAACCGGAGTCGCCTGTCCGGAGCTGGCACCTCCGGAGGGACCCATCACGGGGACAGCCGTACTCCGGGAGGATCCCACCGCCGGAACAGTAGCGCTCCGAAAAGACCCCACCACGGGGACAGACGCTACAGCAGCGGAGGATCCCCCTTCCTGAGGACGGGGAACTGGCGGGGAAGTAGCAAGCCCGACGGACCTCCCGTCAGCATGACGCAACTTCCTCTTCCGGCTCTCTGGCTCCTCCGCCAGCTCCTTGCCCTTGCCGGTGACCTCAGCTCTTGGCTGAGAGACAGGGGCGGAGCCGCCTTCCGACAACCCAGGGATCGCCAACGGGGCGGTCGATCTTCTCTCGACGACGCCAAGGTCGTCAAGCGCGGGCATCTTCCGCCGGAGCACCCTGCTGAACTCAACTTCCTCGTTCAGGGGGAGGAAAGCCGGTGGCGGAGTCAAGTACGCTCCGTCTACATCGATGCCGTGCTGGAATTTCTTGAGGTGAAACTCCAAGGACTTCCCCACCATGCTGGACTTCAACCCGGTTTCAACCCGGTCTTCGTCCATCACGTTGTTGAGGGCCCAGGCGAGCTTCTCCCTCCTCTTCAGCGGCGCCCACCTGTTCGACAGGAAGTTGCAGAACACCGCCTGGGGAGTCAATCCTCCCTCTACACATTGGCGGATCCTGGACAAGACGGGGTCGAAAGCTGCCGCCAGCACCGGAACTTCGCTCCACACCGACGTGTCAATGCCGGGCAGACCGTCTGGCAGTTCCAACCGCTCGTGCTCCTCCACTCGGACGACTACCCAATCTTTCTTCCAGTCATCCCACTTCCCGGAAGGGAACGACCGGAGGTACTTGAACGGGCACTTCTTGCGCTTCACAAAGTAGTAGAAGCCAAGGTGCTCGTCACTTCGGCCGGTGGTTTGGACGGTGAAGAAAGTGCGGAAGAGCTCGATGCAGGGAGGAATGCCCACCCACATCTCGCAGAAGTGGACAAAGACGGATACAAGGAGAAGGGAGTGAGGGCCAAGGTGGTATAGCTGCAGACCATAGAAGTCCAGCAGCATCAAAAAGAAGGAAGAAAATGGTGGGATCAGCCCCACCATGGCATACGATGAAAAGTATACCATTTCGCCGGAGCGCTCCTTTTTAAAGGGAAGCTCTCCTCCGGTACGGATTGAACGGTTGAAGAAGTCCGACGACCACCCCATGAGGGCTCGGACCTTCTTCAGATCGCTCTCCGTCTTCAAACGACTCTCACGCAGACCCAACTCCATCGCAGCACTGCTAGGCGAGAGAAGAGAAGCAAAGCACGAGTTGGGAGTTTGAGCGCAAGAACAGATGGAAAGCGTAAAGAACTCCCGACGGTGCGCTTTCCTTCTTAAGTAAGCCCTCGCAACGCTTGGATGGAAACTGCAGGGGAGTTAAGCATACTACTCAAGAATTCAACCCAGCCGATGACAAGAGGGCCCGGGACCACCCTGACGATCAAGTCGAGGCTCTTACCCAGGCGAACAGTTGTCATCACGAGGCGGGAAACCCAAAGGCGGCGGACTGACAAGGCGCGCGGAACCGATACGGTTTTCGTATCGGGAACCGACGACCTTCAATTGCGAGAGATCCGCACGTCAAAGATCTTATCTGCCGCCTGAGGTGCGCCACGCGTCGGGACTCAACCATAAAGCCCCGCCAAAGGCACCTCCGAAGACTCTTGAAGACCCAGTTCAAGAGTCACAAGTATGGACCCACCTCCGGCGGAACGACTTCATCCCGTTGGCCTTCCCCGGAGGTAGGTCCAGGGGGCCACTGTCGGTACCCTAAAAACCATACACCCCCTGAGGTTACAAAGATCTCAAGGGAAGGACATCAACTCAAATTGAAGACCCTCGGGGGCCCACTCGCCAGACATGACCGGACCCGCTTCTCCAACATGGTTAACCTCTAGGTTGCCACGTGTACTGTCAGCCCAGAGCTATTACCCGCAAAGGTGAAGCTCCGGGCCAAGTACTGGAACGGCACCTCCGGAGGTAGCCCACGACCGAGAGAAGCTCCGGACATGACACGTGCCAGGTCACCCCGGAGCTTCCCGCTTCTCCCAAGCAAGCTCCGGAGCTGCCACGTGTCCACACGACAGAGCTAGATGCTTAAAGCCCCCGGGAGACGTTGTAACGGCTCCGGATCTCCAAAGGACAGCCGCGGACTTCAAGATCCGATTAATTACCATTAATTCCACGTTAATGATGATTAATCGGACAGCCTTAACACCTGTAACGGCACTGTCGGAGCCGTTACAGGGTTATTAACAACAATTAATCTCGTGTATCAATACTAATAACCGCCAGGGCCACATGTCGGGCCAGGCCGACTTGTAACGGTTGGTCCTTGTACTATAAAAGGACAAACCGACGATACACAGAGGGGACTCTTGAACACTCGGAAGCTCACAAGTTAATACAACAAACACACACCCGTGGAGTAGGGTATTACGCTCAGGCGGCCCGAACCACGTAAACCACCGTGTCACTCGTGTCCAAATCGTATTTCACTTTCTTAGATCTCCGCGCGCCCAGACCGAACCACAAACTCCTTCAAACACTTTTCATAGTGTTAGGAGATCTGCCGACTCCAACAGTCGACACACCCATTCGCCAATAGTTTCGTGAGCCTCTAGAACGGCTAGAATGTGGGTTAGTTTGGGCAGGGCCTTTTGGAAACGGGGGTTCACCAGCAACCCTAACAGGGTCGTCGCCCCTCGCTGTTGCCGGCCACGGTGGGGCCTACCCTAGTCTGGACGTGCCTCCTAGACGACTCCCCAAGCCATGTAGTACGTGTAGCGGCAAGCAAAACCCGAAGATATCCATCGGAGGACGAGGGACCGAGGAGCTCGCTGGCACCACCGTCTTCGACATGTCCGCACTGTCTTTCCAGTCGTCGTCCCAGCCCGCCGACGCCGCCGTTAGGCTCACCTCGCCTGTGGGCACCTGCCTCTACCCCGAAATGGCCAACGCATGGCCGATGGTTGGGTTCCGACGAATCGCCAACGACCCCCCCCCCCCCCCCCCCCACCGTGCAGCCTGCCGCTCCCTTGCTTCAGCCTCGTGGCGCCCACACGACGCGCATGTGGCGCCGATGTGGCGGCCACCTAGGCGCCACACAAGCTGTGCTTGCCGCACCAGCTAGGCCCTGCGCCACACAAGGGGGTGTGGGCTCAGTCCACGTGAACCACAGGTTCACGGCTTGCAAGAAGGGCCCACAGCTCACCAGCGCAGTGGACCAACGACCACTGACGTCTGGGGCCCACCAGCCAGCTCTCTAGCCCGACTAAACGCACCCACGCGTGTACACATAAGGTAGTGGACTCCCCTGTCAGCCACTGTATTCGCTTGGTAACTGCTAGGATTACCCCAGAATGTACCCAAGTAGGTGAAAAACACAAATTTGCGTACAGAAAAATTTTAGGAATTTTTTTGAAAATAGTAGAAGGTTGTCAAGACATATTAGCTAGGAATTATGGCCCTAATAAAAATTACAAAATAGTATAATCAGCTAATGGCTATTAAAAATAGGAAAGAACATGGAAAATACCCAACAACTCACATTAATCCCAAGAAAGATAAGGAAGATGACAACAAAAACTTTAATAAATATTTCCTTGAATGGTGTCTTCTGTATTTGGACTTCTCTTGCTGTGTATTTACCCGCCTAGTCGTATTATAGCGGTTGAGAACATTGAGGAAGACCTGCTCGACGAGTTTGAAGGCAAGCTCTAACTCCTTGATTATGTTTCACCTATGCTTTGCAATCTCACCTATTGCTTGTTTTCATTGCATGACTTATGTTTATTTTAAAATGTTGCTATTCTATGAACTACTTGAAATGTGGTAGCATGAGCTATGTCGATGACTGTCGGTGTTAGCTACTAGCCAACGATAAACAGTAACACGATAGTTACTCGCTATCAACGGCTTGAAACAGGACACTACATCAGTTATGATAATATTATTGACTATCACAATCCCCTTCTTGACCTTGACAACACAACCCCTTGACAACCTAATAGCTTCATCACTGCACTATAGCAGTGATGAGAGCACCTCCTTGTTAGTACTATGCTTAGGAACCTCTACGATGTTCGCACCACTGTACACTATATACATGATTGTGAAATGTGTTAAAAGGTGTTTGGTGGTGTGAGTTAGGATATGGGCGAGTGATTAATGAACTGTGTGTGTGAAGAGGGAGGGTGTTCGAGGCTGGTATGGTGATGGGATGCCAAGTGCTACCTAAGAGGTATACCAGTTGCGGCTGCATATTCGGTGTAACCCACCAATCGATGTTGAGTGCGTCAGTAATAGTATGATGACCATGTTTTCCGGACTAGCCTTATACTGAGTACTTCAGTTTAGTCTGGTGCTATGTGATCTGGGCTAGTCCTTCTGCCAAAGACGGATGGAGTTGCCTCACCAATATAAGGACCGATTCATTTGACCTCAACATAGTGATTTTGTACGACCACAAAACCTGTATGGGTGGGACTCACTCAACCTTTCTGGTGACTACGACATGAGACACCTGGAGAGCCATGGAGGACACGGCGGACCATGAATTGGCACGGGGTTCGAGGATCATCCGGTGTTTGGCTGGGTAGTGAATACCCGAATAGCCCCTGCGTCAGGCCGAAGTGTGATTGTGGGGTTACTCGGGGAGGATGAGATGAGCATCATATCGCACCGCGGTGGGCATAGTCTGTGGGTAAAGTGTACAAACTCTGCAGAGTCTTAATCTATCTGGATAGCTATTGTCACAGTCTTGATGCGCTATGCTCTGGGCTCCTATGATTAGCATTAGTGCATCTCCATGAAGTGTGTGTGTGTGTGTGACGTCTGGTTCCGAAAAATGAACCAAGCTAACGCATATGTGTGCCCAGGATGTTCAACACACATACACGAGTGCATTCACAAAAGAGTATACAGAAAAGTACCACAAGACAAGATTAATTATCCAAGTTTTATTACACAAACCATATTATCCTCGAATACAACCTCTAATGAATATTAATAACAAGTTCAACTAATGCAGCAGAAATGAACTAATCAAGCAACTAAGCAAACTAAACAGCTAGGCAGCATAAGCAACAGGGTATAGCGCAGCTCCAAAAACACCACAGGCAAAGCTGACGGTAGACACGGCCTAGAACTCCGCATTCTCACCATTAAACTCCCAATCCTAACCTGCAACTGTTGGGGGGGGGATTGCAAGAGTGAGTACATGTCGTACTCAGCAAGTGTGAAAAGTATGATATGTGATTGATTCAAATGACGAATATAATAATGGCAAAGTGCTGAAAAGTACATTAAAATGTTTGAAAAGCAATATATTATATGTATGTGTAGTAATCCCATCATAAACCATATATTCATCATAATACCAGTCCATAATTCACCATCCTCATCAATAATTCCAGATTTCACCATTTGCTAATAACCATATTCAATACCAGAAATTAATCCATAACCAGCCATAACCATAATACCAACCATAACCATCCCAATACCGAGTTCCCTCTAATCATGGAAGTTGTCTAGGTGCTCATAACCGGGAGACGGCTATCATGATAGTTTTATTAGACTCTGCAGAGTTTGTACCGCTTTACCCACGTGTTTGTGATTTCATCACCCGTCTGCGACTAAAGAACCTCCCTTTCGCCAATTACACTTCCTTTGGTGTATGGCCAATAGATCACAAAATAGCCTTTACAAAGGGATTACTAGCCTATTTAGACCCCACTGAGGTTTCACCGGTGGTGATGTCTCCCGCAGAGCACATCTTCAACCAAGGGCCCCCTCTTGAGCCATTCGGATCCCAGGGTAGTCCCACCAATCATCAACAAACCCAATCCGACTACCCCTTCCCCGAGCATGCACAATGGTCCAAACAGCACTAGCAAAGCCCTATTAATCAGCTACGCCGCACCCATACTTGGCCTCGTGGTGGCACTGTAGTCCTGGCTTATTCTCGCATGAACCGGTCCTTAGATCTAAAGCAAGCAACCACCATATCATCCAACCCATCAACATACCAGGCTTGCTTAGATCACCCATTACTATATCATATTTAACCAGTTCATTTTAACCATAATCTCATCCAGGAATAATTAAGTTGAGTGGTATAGTTGTTTTCCATCCCAGTTGATTAAGCGAAGCAAAAGGTAAAAACCCTTCCCAACTCTCTACCATATATTCCAGGTGACAAGGGTGGTTAAACAATTATAGTAAACTTCCTACCATAGGATTTCCCATCAAATTGACACAAGCATGCAATTTTGCAAACAAAACGTTTAATTTAAAACAGGATCAATATGCTTCAAGGACACTTGCCTTGCTCTTGGGATTGATTAGGGTCAAAGCCTTCAAACTCTTGGTGCTGTAGATCCTCCGCGGCACTCTCTAGCGCAAATCCGTCTAATCCCTACAATAAACATACAAGACAAGAACACAATCAAAAAGTGCACATATATTACTCAATATGACATGACATGCATGATTAATGCAAATGCAAGGTAGAACTTGTTAATGGATTACTTTTAATGATCACTAACTATTTCTAATAGCTTTTAACAAGTTTATACAAATTTGGATGTGATTAGATCAAATTTTAGAATCAATTGAACACAATTTATCCAGGTAAATCGGACTAGTCCGCTAGGGACCGGACAAGTCCACACTTTACGAGATCAGCAGATTAGGGTTTTCTAGATCGACGTAAATTTGGAGATTAGGGGTTGAATTTATGTAAGGAAAAGAGAATAGAAGGTATACCAAGTGTTTAGGACTCCAATGAATCAAGAAACTTGGAGGTAGCACTTGGATCTTGATGATCTAGGGTTGGGGATGAACTTGGAGATAAATTGGTGATGAAGAACGAAACTTGGTGGAGATCTTGATCCTCTTTCGTTCCCTCCTCTTCTTCTTCTTGCTTGGGATCTTCTCCTCCCTCCTTGGTGGTGGCTCTCCACGAACTAGGGTTTGCGTGGGGTGGAAAAGTGGCAAATAGTTGTCAAGCCAAGGGGTGGGGTTGTTTATATAGGGGTGGAGGCTAGGGTTAGATGGATTTCGAGTTTTGGGATGAGTAGAGGCCGGTTTAGAGTCCCACATGGGCTCTAAAATAGTTAGGCACGACATCCCTAGGCCCACTTAACGTGAAACCCAAGAAACAAGTCGTAAAACAAAAGATAAACTCGGAGACGCGAAATATCGGACAAGTCCGAAAAGGACCAGACTAGTCCGAAGTCGTCTAGAGAGAAAATCGGACAAGTCTGACCTAAAATCGAACAAGTCCGACTTTAAACAGAGAGGAAACCGGACAAGTCTGCTGGAACACCGGACTAGTCCGGAAAAGTCCAGGGACTTAGCAAATTTTCAAGGATTCTTGGAATATCGGACTAGTCCGCACAAAATCGGACAAGTCCGAAAGTTTCCAGAGGCAAAATCGTACTAGTCCGCAGCAAAAATGGACAGGTCTGTTTTTAGTCAGAGAGAAATCGGACTAGTCCGCACTTTCCTGCATTTTAAGTGCGGTTTTGCTCCAAATCAATTTTAAACTCGTTCCTCTTTATGTGGGTTAATGTTAAACATGTATATGAGTGCATGCAAGGCATGATGCATGAAAATGAGGGTGTTACAAACCTACCCTCCTTAAAATGAATCTCGCCCTCGAGATTCGACGCGGAAGAGAAGAGATAGGGAAATTCCTTCTTGAGATCATCCTCTAATTCCCCCGTCGCTTCTTTTTCTGTGTGGTGCTTCCATTGAACTTTATACCATCTAATAACCTTGTTCCTTGTGACCCTCTCCTTAGTTTCCAAGATTTTGATCGGTTGCTCGGCGTAAGTCAAATCTTCTTCTAGTTCCAATTCTTCCATTGACACTTGTTCTTCAGGTGCTCTCAAGCACTTCTTGAGTTGGGAAACATGAAAGACATCATGAACATATGAAAGATGAGTTGTCATCTCCAACTTATACGCTACTTCTCCTCTTTTGTCCAAAATTTTGAATGGTCCAATGTAGCGAGGTGCGAGTTTGCCTCTTATGTTAAACCTCTTATGACCTCTCATTGGTGACACCTTGAGGTAAACAAAATCTCTCACTTCAAAGTTTAATTTCCTTCTCCTATTGTCCGCATAGCCTTTTTGCCTTGATTGGACAGCCCTCAAGTTCTCACGAATTATTTGGACTTGCTTTTCGGCTTCTTGCAACACATCCGGACCAAATACTTGAGTTTCTCCTGCCTCATTCCAGAATAAAGGTGTCCAAGGTGTCCTACACTTCCTCCCATAAAGCGCTTCATACGGTGACATTTTCAAGCTTGCATGGTAACTATTGTTGTATGAAAATTCTGCGTATGGCAAGCTTTTGTCCCAACTTTTCCCATGCTTCAAAGAACAAGCTCTTAACATGTCCTCCAAAATCTGATTGGTTCTCTCGGTTTGTCCATCCGTTTGAGGGTGATATGCTGAACTAAAATTCAACCTCGTTCCCAATGCTTCATGCAATTTTTGCCAAAACCTGGAAGTGAATTGTGAACCTCTATCCGAGACTATCTTCTTCGGTACTCCGTGTCGACACACAATATGCTCCATGTATATTTCGGCCAATTGTGCAACTGTATATTTGGTCTTCACAGGGACAGAATGAGCTGACTTGGTTAAGCGATCCATAATTACCCAAATTGAGTCATACCCGGACTGAGTACGTGGTAACCCAACTATGAAGTCCATTCCAATTTCTTCCCACTTCCATTCCGGGATCTTCAATGGTTGCAATAGTCCTGCTGGCTTTTGATGTTCCGCCTTTACTCGTTGACACACATCACAGAATGCCACATATTCAGCTATGTCCTTTTTCATGCTATCCCACCAATAGCAAGTCTTCAAGTCTTTGTACATCTTCGTACAACCAGGGTGAATCGAGTACGGTGAGTCATGTGCTTCCTTTAATATTGTCTCCCGAATATGCTTCACGTTAGGCACAACGATTCTCTTACCAAGCCATAGGGTACCATGTTCATCTTCATCAAATCTGAATTCTCTCCCCTCTTGGGTCCTTTCCTTGATTTCCTGAATTTCCTCATCCTTGGTCTATGCCTCTCGAATTTCTTGCTCCAACGTTGGGTTTAACTCCATCATCTCCATCTCATTTACAATCCCGAGGTTCAACCTTACAACTCCTTGCATAACTCGGACGACAACTCACGAACTGTGAGTTGATGACTTACTCCCTTTCTACTCAAAGCATCGGCCACTACATTGGCTTTTCCCGGATGATAGTTGATCCCCAAATCATAATCTTTGATGAGCTCCAACCATCTCTGTTGCCTCAAGTTCATATTCGTTTGTGTGAAAATATACTTCAAGCTCTTATGATCCGTATAAATTTCACACCTATGTCCAAGGATATAGTGTCTCCAAATCTTCAACACATGTACCACAGCTGCAAGTTCCAAATCATGCGTGGGGTAATTCTGCTCATGTTTCTTCAATTGTCTTGATGCATAGGCGACCACTTGACCTTCTTGCATTAATACACAACCAAGTCCTTGTCTCGATGCATCGCAATAAATATCAAAACCCTTGCTCACATCCGGCAGTACCAAAACTGGGACTATTGTCAACCTCTTCTTCAACTCCTGAAAACTGTTTTGACAAGCTTGAGTCCATTGGAAAGCCTTTCCCTTCATTAGAAACTCCGTCATTGGTTTGGCTATCTTGGAAATGTCCTTGATGAATCTACGGTAATATCCAGCCATCCCAAGAAAACTCCTGATCTCCTTTACATTTTGCGGTGGCTCCCACTTCAACACGTCTCTCACTTTTCCGGGGTCAACCGATACTCCTCCTCCTGAAATTATATGACCCAAAAACGACACCCCTCTCAACCAAAACTGACACTTGTTGAGCTTGTCATACAATTGATGCTCTCTTAATTTCTGCAACGTAAGCCTCAAGTGTTCCTCATGTTCCTTCTCATCCTTCGAGTAGATCATAATATCATCAATAAACACCACAACGAACTTGTCCAAGTACTCCATGAAGACCTTATTCATGAGGTACATAAAGTAGGCAAACGCATTTGTCAATCCGAAAGACATCACGGTGTACTCATAAGATCCATACCGTGTCCTAAAAGCTGTCTTGGGTATGTCCGATGGTCTAATCTTCATTTGAAAATATCCCGACCTCAAATCAATCTTAGAGAAGACACAAGCACCCTTCATCTGATCAAACAAGTCTTCTATGCGTGGCATGGTGTACTTGTTCTTGATTGTTACCTCATTGAGAGCTCGGTAATCTACACACATCCTTTGAGTCCCATCCTTCTTGTCCACAAATAGAACGGGCGCTCCCCAAGGTGAAGAACTTGGGAAAATAAAACCTTTCTCTAGTTGCTCTTGAATTTGTTTCTTGAGCTCTGCTAATTCCATAGGAGGCATCCTATACGGCCTCTTAGCTATAGGTGTAGTTCTAGGTATTAAATCAATAACAAACTCAATGTCTCAATCAGGTGGCATACCTGGCAACTCGTCCTGAAAAACATCCAAAAATTCACACACCACCGAAATCTCCTCAATTGCGGCACCGCCCATATGATTCAGCTCCAATTGCTTTGGTGCAGTTTGAGATGCTTCAAATTCTACGGTGATCCCTTCCTCATTGGTCAACTTCACCGTCTTCGTGGCACACTCAATAACTCCATTGTGCTTCCTCAACCAGTCCATACCAAGTATAATGTCCAATCCTTGAGAATCCAAAACAATGAGGTTGGCGGAGAAGTCTACCCCCTTATTCTATGGCTTACTTTTGGACATACTATATTTGTCCTCATCTCTCCTCCAGGAGACTTAACCAATAGAGTAAACTTCATATGAGAGATAGGCAAACTATACTTGGCAACATACTTCGATGCAATGAATGAATGCGATGCTCCAGAATCAAATAACATAGTCGCGGGGTTGGAGTTGGCGAGAAACATACCAATGACCACGTCATCCGCTTGTTGAGCATCCTCCGTAGAGACATGGTTCACGTTGCCACAAGCAAAATTCTGCTGTCCACGGATCCCTTGTGGCGCTCCTCCATTGGGTCTTGGGTTTTGCCTCGGCGCATTGCTTCCTTGACCAAGGCCTGACTTAGGACATTGGTGCGCAAAGTGTCCAACTTCTCCACAAGTATAGCACTTCTTAACTCCACCAGAATTATTGGGATGAGCTTGGTTTTGAACACTTGCAGCAGGAAAATTAGCACGAGGTGCAAAAGGCATTGGAGGCCTAGGTGCTTGCATGACAGGGCGCTGCTGCACAAACTGAGTGGGGCGTGGTGCAAATCCAGAGCGTTGAGCAGGAATAGAAGAGTTGTAATATGGCGCATTAGGTGGTGCAAGGCGAGGGCACACATTACTCCCTTGTTGCTGTCCTTTATATGGCGCCTTTCTCTTATTGTCTTGTTCCATCTCACAAATCTTGTTCTCAACCACAATTTCTTTGTCCACAAGCTTCTGAAAATTTGCATAGTCACAATTGAGCAGTTGCACTTAAATTTCATTATTGAGGCCTTTCATGAACAAATATTGCTTCCGGCTGTCCCAGCTCACATCCTAGGGCGCATACCTTGAGAGTTGAGTGAACTTATTGAGATATTCACTCACGCTTGATCTTTCTTGCCTTAAATTCTCAAATTCTTGGCTCTTCAAAATCATAACACCTTCTGGCACATAATGGGAACGGAAAATCTCCTTGAATTCTGACCAGGTAATTCTCTCTTGGTTCTCATGAGCATTGCATAGTGAATCCCACCAATCCGCAGCTGCTCCAACTAGTTGATGAGAAGCAAACAAGTCCTTCTCCCGATCACTGCATTGGATAATAGCAAGTTTCTTCTCCACAGACCTGAGCCAATCATCTGCATCCATAGGGTCAGCAGCTTGAGCAAAGGTCGGTGGCCTAGTCCTCATAAACTCTCCCAATCGGTTATGAGGAGGCGGGGGTGGCGGTGGAGGCATGTGGGGCTGATTGTTGATATTACCAGCCTGCAGCTGTCCCATAGTTTGTATCATGGTCTGCATGAGCTGGTTTTGCATAGCCAATAGCTGCTCAATGTTTATAGCTCCCTGAGTAGATCCTTGTCCAATGTTGTTCTGAGGCAATCCATTGTTATCCTCCTCATCATTGCCATCCCTCTGGTTGCGAGTCCTCACCATCTGAAGAAAAGCAATAGGTAAGAATTAGAAAATGTCCCCAACTATATGCATCAAGGGATATGAAACTAAACAACTAGCTACACAAGCCTAGGTGGACATGGCAATGCTAAAGCACCCCAAAATCCTCTAATAAGCACACAAGCAACCAATATATAGCAAACAACACACCAACCAAAAACACATCGATTCCTAAGTGCTCCTATGTGCTCTAAAATGTCCATTCTATCTAGGCTGCATCCTATGGTCAACCTGTGGCTCTGATACCAATCTGTGATGCCCGGTTCCGAAAAATGAACCAAGCTAACGCATATGTGCGCCCAGGATGTTCAACACACTTGCACGAGTGTATTCACAAAAGAGTATACAGAAAATTACCACAAGACAAGATTAATTATCCAAGTTTTATTACACGAACCATATTATCCTCGAATACAACCTCTAATGAATATTAATGAAAAGTTCAACTAATGCAGCGGAAATAAACTAATCAAGCAACTAAGCAAACTAAACAGCTAGGCAGCATAAGCAATAGAGTATAGCGCAGCTCCAAAAACACCACAGGCAAAGCTGACGGTAGACACGGCCTAGAACTCCACATTCTCACCATTAAACTCCCAATCCTGACCTGCAACTGTGGGGGGGGGGATTGCAAGAGTGAGTACATGTCGTACTCAGCAAGTGTGGAAAGTATGATATGTGACTGATTCAAATGACGAATATAATAATGGCAAAGTGCTGAAAAGTACATTAAAATGTTTGAAAAGCAATATATTATATGTATGTGTAGTAATCCCATCATAAACCATATATTCATCATAATACCAGTCCATAATTCACCATCCTCATCAATAATTCCAGATTTCACCATTTGCCAATAACCATATTCAATACCAGAAATTAATCCATAACAAGCCATAACCATAATACAAACCATAACCATCCCAATACCGAGTTCCCTCTAATCATGGAAGTTGTACAGGTGCTCATAACCGGGAGCACGACTATCATGATAGTTTTATTAGACTCTGTAGAGTTTGTACCGCTTTACCCACGTGTTTGTGATTTCATCACCCGTCGACGACTAAAGAACCTCCCTTTTGCCAATTACACTTCCTTTGGTGTATGACCAAGAGATCACAAAATAGCCTTTACAAAGGGATTACTAGCCTATTTAGACCCCACTGAGGTTTCACCGGTGGCGATGTCTCCTGCAGAGCACATCCTCAACCAAGGGCCCCCTCTTGAGCCATTCGGATCCCAGGGTAGTCCCACCAATCATCAATAAACCCAATCCGACTACCCCTTCCCCGAGCATCCACAATGGTCCAAACAGCACTAGCAAAGCCCTAATTAATTAGCTACGCCGCACCCATACTTGGCCTCGCGGTGGCACTGTAGTCCTGGCTTATTCTCGCATGAACCGGTCCTTAGATCTAAAGCAAGCAACCACCATATCATCCAACCCATCCACATACCAGGCTTGATTAGATCACCCATTACCATATCATATTTAACCAGTTCATTTTAACCATAATCTCATCTAGGAATAATTAAGTTGAGTGGTATAGTTGTTTTCCATCCCAGTTGATTAAGCAAAAGAAAAGGTAAAAACCCTTCCCGACTCTCTACCATATATTCCAGGTGACAAGGGTGGTTAAACAATTCTAGTAAACTTCCTACCATAGGATTTCCCATCAAATTGACACAAGCATGCAATTTTGCAAACAAAACATTTAATTTAAAACAGGATCAATATGCTTCAAGGACACTTGCCTTGCTCTTGGGATTGATTAGGGTCAAAGACTTCAAACTCTTGGTGCTGTAGATCCTCCGCAGCACTCTCTAGCGCAAATATGTCTAATCCACACAATAAACATAGAAGACAAGAACACAATCAAAGAGTGCACATATATTACTCAATATGACATGACATGCATGATTAATGCAAATGCAAGGTAGAACTTGTTAATGGATTACTTTTAATGATCGCTAACTAGTTCTAATAGCTTTTAACAAGTTTATACAGGTTTGGATGTGATTAGATCAAATTTTAGAATCAATTCAACATAATTTATCCAGGGAAATCGGACTAGTCCGCTAGGGACTGGACAAGTCCGCACTTTACGAGATCAGCATATTAGGGTTTTCTAGATCGACATAAATTTGGAGATTAGGGGTTGAATTCATGTAAGGAAAAGAGAATAGAAGGTATACCAAGTGTTTAGGACTCCAATGAATCAAGAAACTTGGAGGTAGCACTTGGATCTTGATGATCTAGGGTTGGGGATGAACTTGGAGATGAATTGGTGATGAAGAACAAAACTTGGTGGAGATCTTGATCCTCTTTCGTTTCCCCCTCTTCTTCTTCTTGCTTGGGATCTTCTCCTCCCTCCTTGGTGGTGGCTCTCCACGAACTAGGGTTTGGGTGGGGTGGAAAAGTGGCAAATAGGTGTCAAGCCAAGGGGTGGGGTTGTTTATATAGGGGTGGAGGCTAGGGTTAGATGGATTTCGAGTTTTGGGACGAGTAAAGGCCGGTTTAGAGTCCCACATGGGCTCTAAAAGAGTTAGGCACGACATCCCTAGGCCCACTTAACATGAAACCCAAGAAACAAGTCGTAAAACAAAAGATCAACTCGGAGTCGCGAAATATTGGACAAGTCCGAAAAGGACTGGACTAGTCCGAAGTCGTCCAGAGAGAAAATCGGACAAGTCTGGCCTAAAATCGGACAAGTCCGACTTTAAACAGAGAGGAAATCGGACAAGTCTGCTGGAACACCGGACTAGTCCAGAAAAGTCCAGGGACTTAGCATATTTTCAAGGATTCTTGGAATATCGGACTAGTCCGCACAAAATCGGACAAGTCCGAAAGTTTCCAGAGGCAAAATCGGACTAGTCCGCAGCAAAAACGGACATGTCCATTTTTAGTCAGAGAGAAATCGGACTAGTCCTCAGTAAAATTGGACTAGTCCGCACTTTCTTGCATTTTAAGTGCGGTTTTGCTCCAAATCAATTTTAAACTCGTTCCTCTTTATGTGGGTTAATGTTAAACATGTATATGAGTGCATGCAAGGCATGATGCATGAAAATGAGGGTGTTACAGTGTGTGTGTGTGGTGGGCCGAGGCCACCATGTTTTGGGAAAGTGTTGGCATGTGTGCCGGAGTCATCTGGGCCATGGGTACGAAGACTCACCTAAAAGTGAGGAATGGCGGAATGGTCCGAAACTCCCCTAGGGCTCGCCAATCATAATAATACTGATTCAACTACTTCTCTCTCTTATTGCAAAACTCTTTTCAAAGAGAACCTTGCATAAAATGCTTTTCGACAAAACTAAGCCGTATGGCCTCATCTTGCTACAAGCTCTAATATATGAAACACCTTGTCGATACCCTGCGTACCGGGTATCCCATGATACCGCAAAAAATGCTAAGGAGTTCCACCCGTTCGAGTTGAAGACCTCCAGAGGCTGCACGTGTTACACAGCATTGGACCCGCCTCCCTCGTTTGGGTAGCTCCGGCACCGCCATGTGTAACACAAGGCCGGACCTAACCCCCAATAGAGGGAAGCTCCGGTGCTGCCACGTGTATAGTGGCTCCGGATCTGCCTCCCAATGTTAGTAAGCTCTGGAGCTTCCACGTGTCGAGCCTTCGGACCTGAGACAACAACGAAGAGACTGGCGGATCTCCAACGACGCGGGCATTCAAGGGACAGTTAAAGCTACAGTTACAAGACCTGATTACATGTCATTAATGCCATATTAAAGAAACACGATTAGAGGACCCTTAACACTGGTAACACTGCCATCAAGGCACATTATCACACAATTAATTACGCTTAATATTGATAGATCATGTATTAGGCAATTAATTACCACCAGGACCACATGTCAGGTCAGGCTGATGTAACGGCCAACCCTTAGACTATAAAAGGGTTGCATCGCACGGTACAGGGACAACTAAGATGATACGCACACAAGCGCAATACACTCATACATACAACACACATCCTGTAGAGTAGGGTGTTGCGCTCAGGCGGCCCGAACCACGTAAATTCCTTGTGTCACTGTCTTGTTCGTAATCTCATGCGTGCCCCAACCAATCAAGAACCTCCGCGGGCTACGATCTAGTAGTACCGGGGGAAGTGTCGATCACACACTTCGACATTTGACGCGCCAGGAAGGGGGGCCTTGAGATTTCAAGATGGTGAATTCCACCGTAGGATCGTCCAACGACAACGCTGAGCAACCTGCTGGAGGGAATCCCTCCAGCGTGCAACAGCCAACGGGTGTTGTTGTCCCGACGGGTGTCGTACCACCACCACCACTAGCAGCTCTAGCTAACAACGCCGGACATCAGAATGGGGTCTTGGCGTCGGTCACTGCATCAACGCACAACAACCCTGAGAACACGTTAGATGCTGCACGTACTCTTCTCCAACATCCACCGCCACCAGGAGCACCTAAGGGTGCGATGGAGCAATAGCGTACTAATGTGGAACATCTGGTTGTAGCCGCAGCCGATTGCCTCAACAACCAAGGTCCTCCCCCTTCAGGGTAGACACCTTCTCAGCGTCGAATCTTGTCTAGAAGACTTGGTCTGCAAGTTTCACAGCATCGGAGATGTTTTGTGTCTCAGCAGGCGACATCGCTGCCCTCCGGGGCGCGTCGCACTCACACTGTGTCGATACTCTCAATGCATGATTTGCGGTCGGAGCTTGACCACCGCTACAGACATCAGGACGACCGCGTCCACATCGAGCGTGCTCGCGACAGGCTGGAGGCTCGGGAAAACCCTCCTCCCTTGGGAGTAGGGGGCGGCTGCTCAGCCCTGGCCATGCACGTGAGCATGGTCCGTTGGCCTCAAAAGTTTCAGCCTCATATGCCGGAAAAATTCGATGGGACTATCGACCCCATCAAGTTTTTCTAGATATACTCCACTGCCATTCTCATGGCGTGTGACAATGAGGCTGTGATGGCCAATTATTTTCCTGTGGCTCTAACTGGGACGGCCATGACCTGGTTCATGAGTCTACCGCCTGACTCCATCAATAGTTGGGTGGAGCTATGCAACCAGTTCATTGCCAACTTCGGGGGTTGCTACAACCGACCTGGCACAGAACTAGATCTTTTTGTCGTACAACAAAAGTCGCGAGAATCATTGCGATCCTTCATCCAACGATTTTCTCAGGTACAAAACACCATCTGTCGGTACCCTGCGTACCGTATACCCCTTGGGACTGCAAAAGACCAAAGGAACTTCACCTGTCTAAGTTGAGGACCTGCGAAGGCCCCACGTGTCACACGGGACCGGACCTGCTTCCTATCTATGGTAAGTCCTGGTGCTGCCACGTGTATAGAGCAACCGGACCTACATCCCACACATGGGATAGCTCCGGGCTAAACACCTGTGCAACACCCCCGGATCTAAACCTCGACAGAGGGAAGCTTCGGGCCCGACACGTGTACATCTACGCCGGACCTGCCCGTCCCAGACGGAAAGATCTGAAGCTACCACGTGTCCAACCGCCGGACCTTCAGCCTCAACAATCAGACTGGTGGACCCCCAATGGCTTGGACCTTCAAGGGTCAATCAAAGACTTCAAGACTCGATTAAGTGTCATTAATACCATATTGATGACACACAATCAGAAGGCTCTTAATACCAGTAACAACACTGTTAAGGCCCGTTACCAGGCTATTAAGGGTAATTAACCTCATTAATTGTGTATTAAGCATCAGTAACTGCCACGACCACATGTAGGGCCAGGCTAACGGTGTAACGACCAGTCCTTGTACTATAAAAGGACTGGTCGATGATACACAGAGGAGAGCTCTCTCGACTCTGGGGACACGTACTCTCAAGTACTCAGACGTTCAATACAACACTACACACCCCGTGGAGTAGGGTATTACGCTCAAACGGCCCGAACCACATAAATCCCTGTGTCTACTTGCCATCGTGTTCTGAATCTCTGCGCGCCCAATACCGAACTACAAACTCTGTGGGCTACCAACGGTAGTACCGGGAGAATTGCCAGATCAACACTCCGACAGCTGGCGCGCCAGGTAGGGGGTGCCCGAGATTCAAACATGGTGAACTCCGCTGCTGGATCGTCAAACGGCAACCCTGCTGCGCAACCTACTGGAGGCAATCCCTCCAACACGCAGCCGCCGACAAATGTTGTGGCTCCAGTAGGAGCCATGCCACCGCCGCCACCGTCTGCACTGACGAATCAAGCTGGATAGCTGGATGGAGCATCTGCGTCGATCACGACATCGGCTAACAACAACCCTGAACATGCGCTCCATGCCGCGCGTGCTCTTCTCCAATGCCCACCACCTCGAGGTGCATCCCAGGGTGCAATGGAGCAGTGGAGGGCTCATGTGGAACATTTGGTTGCAGCAGCAGCCGATCGCATCAGCAACCAAGGTCCTCCCCCTCGGGGCGGGCCCCATCGCAGCATCGGACCGTGTCGGACAGACTTGGTCTGCACGCTTCCCAGCATAGGAGGCGTGCTGCGTCTCAACAAGCGACATCGTTGCCTCCCGGGGCGCGACGCACCCATACGGTAACTAGGCTTTCAACTCACGACCTCCAGGCGGAGCCTGATCGCCGTTACCGTCAACAGGATGGCCGCGTCCATATCGAGCGCGCTCGCGAAAGGCGAGAAGCTCGGGACAGTCCTGCTCCCGAGGGAGTAGGAGGGGGCTGTTCTGCCCTGGCCATGCACCTACACATGGTCAGATGGCCACAAAAGTTCTGGCCTCACCTGCAGGAGAAATTTCATGGGACTGTCAATCCTGCTGAATTTATCCAAATCTATTCCACCGCAATCCTTGCAGCCGGAGGCAACGAGGCCGTAATGGCTAACTACTTCCCCGTGGCTTTAACTGGGACTGCCAGGTCCTGGTTCATGAGCCTTCCGTCCGATTCCATCAACAGTTGGGCGGAACTGTGCCAACAGTTCACCGCCAATTTCGGAAGTTCATACACCCGACCAGACACCGAACTGGACCTTTCTGCGGTCAAGCAAAAGGGGGGAGAGTCCCTGTGATCCTTCATCCAGAGGTTCTCCTAGGTACGAAACACTATCCTTCTATTTCTAGCGCATCTGTTATTGTGGCATTTAGACAGGGTGTATGAGACAAGAAGATGCTGGAGAAGCTAGCGACCAAGGAGATCACCAGCGTGATGGAACTCTTTAGCTTGGCAGACAAATGCACCAAAGCTACGGAGGGCCGTGAAATGCACTCCCAACCACCTCCGGAGGACAACAAAAAATCCTCCAAGGGTGAAGCCACTACCTCCGGGAGTGGTAAAAAGAAGAAAAAGTCTAACGACAAAAAAAGCCATCGGCCGACACACCAACTGCTGCAGCTGCTGCAGCTCCGGGTGGCCGGGGGCCACGCCTCAAAAAACGGCCTCGACCGTCGCCTCAAGACGGAGGCAGCTCCAAGATGTGGTGTCCTATACACAAGTCAAACAACCACAATCTGGAAGGCTGCCGGGAGGTCTATAACCTTGTCGAGCGCTACAACAAGCGCCAGGAAGAAGTTCCTTTCCGTCAAAGGGAAGGGAAACAGAAAGTCGACGAAGCTCCGACTGAAGAGGAGTTAGGCTTTCAGGACCCTAAAAAGTTCTTGAAGGTTGTTTACACCTCTGTCGACGTTGACTCCAACGTCTCTGACAATGAACGTCGGAAAACCATGAACAACATCTTTGGTGGTTCATGGGACATCACCTCCCGCTGTGTCCTCAAGACCATGCGGCAGGACATGGCCTCGGTAGCTCCTACTGCCAAGGCGGAGCCGCACCGGAAGTGGATGGACACTGCCATCACTTTCGATGCTTCGGACTGCCCTCAGAATATGATCGGAGCTGGCCAACTCCCATTGATGGTATCTCCGACCATCAACAACATCCAACTCCACCATGTAATCTTGGACGGAGGTTCGGGGCTGAACCTCATAAGCTTCGAAGCTTTTGTCAAGCTTCAGCTCCGACCTTCAGACCTTCGCCCCTCCCGACCTTTCTCCGGAGTAGGTCCAGGGGCCATAACCCCACTCGGTGCAATTACTCTTCTGGTGACCTTCGTGACTCGGGAGAATTAATGCACTGAGAAGTTGGTCTTCGACGTGGCGCAGATCAACTTACCCTTCAACGCCATTTTGGGCAGGCCAGCCTTATACAAGTTCATGGCTACTGCTCATTATGGCTACTTGGTGTTGAAGATGCCAACACCAGTCAGTGTTCTTCGGATCCGTGGAGATCGCACCGCCGGAGTGACAGCTCTGGAAGAACTCCACACGCTTGCTACAACGCAGGAGGAAGAATCCGAAAAGGAGCAAGCTCTGAAACCCCCGAGCATTCATCATCGAGGCTCAACTTCCTCACCTCGCGTGCAACGAAGCGGCGACGCCGACATTCCCGTCAAAGTCGTCCGAATTGGTTCCGACGCCGCTCAGACCACCCATATATCGAGAGGTATGAATGACAAATAGGAACTCGCGCTCATCACTTTTCTCTGGGCTAATTTTGACGTGTTTGCCTTGCAACCGTCACAAATGCCTGGGATCCCTAGGGAAGTGATCGAGCACAATCTGAAGATCTATCCCTACACTCGACCTGTAGACCAGAAGCCTCGGAAGCAATCCTTAGAGCGACAAAACTTCATACGTCAAGAAGTGAAGAAGTTGCTCGAAGCTGGATTCATTCGAGAAGTCTTCCACCCAAAATGGCTGGCAAACCCAGTCGTTGTACCCAAGGCCGGCAGGAAGCTTCGGATGTGTATCGACTACACTACACTGAATAAGGCATGTCCAAAGGATCCATTCCCACTACCTAGAATAGATCATATAGTGGATTCCACCTCCGGGTGTGAATTACTGTGCTTCCTAGACGCATATTCTGGGTACCATCAAATCAGAATGTCTAGGTACGGTGAAGAGCATACCTCTTTTGCCACAGTAGATGGATTATATTGTTACACTGCCATGCCATTTGGTCTCAAGAATGCTGCTTCAACATTTGTACGAGCTATATACAAAACTTTTGGAGAGCTCATCAGAGACGTAGTGGTAGTGTATGTCAATGATATCGTCGTCAAGATCAAGAACAAGGAGTCATTCCTTGACACCTTGCAAGCTGTCTTCGACAAGTTGTGAGTCACTCGCAAGAAGCTGAACCCAGACAAATGTGTCTTCGGGGTTAGCTCCGGAAAACTTCTTGGTTTCTTGGTAAACCACCAAGGAATAGAAGCAAACCCGGCAAAGATAAAAGCTATTGAAGACATGCGGCCACCAACCCGCATCAAGGACATCCAAAAGCTGACTGGATGTCTAGCTGCCCTCATCCGGTTCATCTCAAGACTGGCGGAACGGGCGCTACCCTTCTTCAAGCTATCGAGGAAGTCCAGACCATTCCAATGGTGTGAAGAAGCAGAGAAGGCATTCCAGGAGCTGAAGCAGCTACTCACCACCCTACCAACCTTGGTAGCTCCGAACTCTGGTGAGCCACTCCTGCTTTATATTTCGGCAACTGACGAAGTTGTCAGCATGGTCCTAGTTGCGGAAAGACCAGAACCATCTTCAGTTCAGGAATCCAGACCCCTTCGGAAGGGCCCGGAGCTACCTGAAGTCGAGTGTGGGTCCTAGCTCCCAGACCCGAATCCTCAAGGAGAGACTCTGGAGGATCCATCTCCTTCAAATGAAGGAGTCATTGCTACTGAGCAACAAGATCCGGGCCCCTTTGGGAAGGTCCGGGTCACTTCACAAGAAGCTCCGAGTTCCTCCAACCGGAACCCGGAGGTCCCCGAACAAGGTACGGACCCCTCCAGGAGGGTCCGGGTAGATGAGGAGGGAGCTCTGGGCCCCTTCGGGAGGGTTCGGATGGTCCAGCACCCAGTATACTTCATCAGCTAAGTACTCCGTGACGCCAAGACTTGGTACCTGGAGGTGCATAAGCTGCTCTATGCAGTTCTTATTGCCTCTAGGAAGCTCCGACACTACTTCCAAGCTCACAAGATTTCAGTGGTAACCTCTTATACACTACGTGCAATCTTGCATAACCCCAATTCCACTGGGAACATTGCAAAGTGGGCTGCGGAATTAGCCGAGTTTGACCTTGAATTCGTTCCAAGACAAGCGATCAAGAGTCAAGCATTAGCGGACTTCGTGGCGGAATGGACTCCCTCTCCATCAAATCCTGGGGGCCCCAGTGAGCAGAAGTCGGAACCCAAGGTTCCGATCTTCACTGAGCCTCACTGGACTCTCTACTTCGACAGCTCAGTGGAGAAGCAGGGGGCCGGAGCTGGAGTCCTTCTCCTCGCTCCGATCGGGGAGAAGGTTAAATACATGGTGCACCTTGACTTCAAAGCGACCAACAACATGGCTGAGTATGAAGCACTAATTTATGGACTCAAGGTGGCACTATCATATGGTGTCAAGCAGCTGCTGGTAAAGGGTGATTCACAACTTGTTGTAAAACAAGTCAAAGGTGAATGTTGCTGCAACAACCCTCAACTAGCTGCATACCTACTTGAAGTCTAGAAGCTTCAGAAGGACTTCGACGTCCTGGATCTTTGCCATGTCCAGCATCTCAACAACGCTGAAGCCGACGAACTCTCGACGAAAGCTTCAACCGGGGCTCCGGCTCCCGACGGAACCTTCGTTCAGAGGTTGTCTAAACCTATAGCTCAGTCTGCCGAACTGAGCGAAGGGGGCGAGACCAGCACCTCGAAGCTGACGGTCCTGATGGCCCTGTTACCATGGCGTCCATCAAGGGTCATAGGTGCTGCAGGAAGCTCTGAGCAACCCAGCACGCAAGACTCAAATCCTCAAGCTAGTTCCAATGCATGGATCTCAGAGATCCAGAGTTACTTGAAAGACAATTTCCTTCCTGAAGATAATGAATCCGCTTACCGGATAGTCAGATTGGCTAAAAGATACACACTGGTAGAAGGGGATCTCTACCGGCGTGGTGCCAACGGCGTTCTAATGCGGTGCATTACAAGGGAAGAAGGCTGCGAGCTTCTTGCGGAAATCCATGGAGGCAAGTGTGGGAACCACGCATCTTCCCGCACGCTGGTCGGTAAAACCTTCCGGCATGGCATCTACTGGCCTACAGCACTCCAGGATGCAACTGAGCTATTGAAGAAATGTGAAGCATGCCAGTTCCATGCAAATAAAATTCACACACCGGCTCAGCCTCTACAAATGATACCTCCTACATGGCCTTTCACTGTGTGGGGGATGGATATCTTGGGACCTTTCCCAAGAGTCATCGGAGGTTACAAGTTCCTGTACGTTGCCATTGACAAATTCACCAAATGGCCAGAAGCAACTCTAGTTGTGACAATAAACAAAAAATCAACTATCAACTTCTTGCAGTCCATCGTATGCAGATTTGGAGTCCCAAACAAGATCATAAATGATAATGGGACCCAGTTCATAAGCTCTTCATTCCAAGGATATTTCAAAGACATCGGCGTTCAGGTCAGCTACACCTCCGTAGCTCACCCGGCAGGCAATGGTCAAGCCGAGAGAGCAAATGCAGAAATCCTAAAAGGACTCAAGACGCGCACATATGAGCGTCTGAAAAAACATGGAGTCAAGTGGATCGAAGAGCTTCCGCCCACACTATGGGCCAACAGGACAACTCCAAACCGGTCAACTGGAGAGACACCCTTCTTCATGGTGTACGGAGGTGAAGTAGTCCTTCCTTCGGAAATCACCTTGGGGTCGCTTCGGTTCCGGACCTTTGATAATGCCACGCAGGACCAGCTCCGACGTGAAGACCTTGACCTCCTTGAAGAGGGAAGGTGCCGAGCACCTGTTCGGAATGCCCGATACCACCAAGCTCTTCGGCGCTATCACCAACGACATGTTCACAGCCGACAGCTCGAGGAAGGCGATCTGGTGCTACGGAGAATACAATCCAGAGAAGGGTTAAACAAACTTTCCCTCAGCTGGGAAGGACCCTTCCGAGTGTTCAAAGTATCCCGTACTGGATGCGTTCGCTTGGCAACCGAGGATGGGACACCTCTCTCTAATCCTTGGAACATTGAGCACCTCCATAAGTTCTACGCTTAATATCACAGAGGTGAGTCTGTAGTTACATGTGATGTATGTTATAGAGTCATTGTATAGAGTTGGGTAGCTCCTCCGGGAGAACAGCCGGACCTTCCCCGGAAGGTCCGCAAAGTTCAGGCAACACTTGTCACAGTCTCAGAACTAAAAGTGTAGCTAGCTACCTTGGGTTAAACGAGAAACAAAACACACTTAGCCTAGTTCTGTACCCTAAGAGTGTACTTGTTTCCCCTGTACTCCGGACCTATAATGAAGGACATGATTGTGTGAAAATAGACTCCACGTGCACTTATTTTGTACAGGCTCAATATTTTTTATTTTTCTCTTTCTTGTCTATAACATACTTGTGCAAATCTTAAGAAACTTTAGCACGACCAGTTCATGTGCAATTCGAGTTGCATCGTCTATTCTTCTGGGTCTAAACATTGTTAATGGTCTACTTGTCTAAATGCCGCCAAGCCAATCTAGGGCCGGAGTGTGCTATCGACTTAGCCTGGTCATGCACCCTAAGTACGCCACTCTACCTACACCCCAACAGGCCGAAGTAAGGCGTTTCCAGAAACGATCAGACCTGGAGGAAACAAACCAATGCACTTGATTGTATTTAGAATTGTGTTCGACCTAAAACTTTCTCGGGAATAGTAAGTCGCTGTTGAGTTATAGACATGAAATGGATTTTACTGTTTTCCTTGACTTTAGTGTGCAGGGAAAATAAAGATCCCATGATGATGGTGAATGACCAGAGCTACCAAAGCTCTGACATCCCCTAAGGTGGCTTGTGTCGATGTTCCAAACATTGATAACGAGCGTCTCTGGAGCTATTAAGCTCTGGTAAAGCCACGGGGCCAGCTGTCAACGTGAAGAAATGATGGTGGGAAGACTCCATAATGGGGTTTGCTGTTGACACTCCGCGTGTTGACAGAGGTCACTACCGGAGCTACTAGGCTCTGACATCCTAGAGGACTAACCGTCGATGCTCTACGCGTTGATGGAGACTGCTGTCGGAGCTAATAAGCTCCGACATCCTCAGGGGGCCTCTACTATCGAAGACTTCGGACCTACGTTCTACAAGTTCAAAGCACGCATGTCTTCAACAACTGTTACATTCTCTTGGTACATGTTCACAATCGAATTATGTACATCTACCAGGGGGCCAAGTGAGACAAAGGTGTTGAAGACAAAAAATGAAATTCATAAAAACTTGGATTTCATTCATCTGGAGACAAGATATTACAAAATTGGAGAAAAATAAGAGAGAATACAAGCGGGAGCTACAAAGAGAGAGTCCTAGACCCTATGGAAGAATGAGGCGACCTTCTGGGCAACCTCCGATACGCTGGCTTGGGCGACTTCTCCCTCTCCGTCGATGGGGCCTTCAAGCACCAGGTCCAGTGAGAACTGAGGGTCTCATCTTGTGTAGCACGTCAGCACATATTCCGCGATGTTCTTCACCAGGGATTGTCCCTCGGTTTCCAGCTGGTCCGCGATGACATCGCCCATCTTGGTAAGCTTGTTGCCTGCCGAACTCAACGCCTGCAACGCCTAGTCCAGCTCCGGCTCCGGATCATCCGGACGCACGGGGCTAAAACCCATTGGCATCAGCGCGTCGTTGGCTTTGCCCAGAAAGTCCCAAACTTGTTGGGACTCCACAGCCCTCGAACCTCGCATCTCCTCCAAAGATCTTCTGGTTGTCACAAGCTTCGAATTCTCACGGGCAAGGCGCTCAACCTCTGTGGCGTTCTGCTGAATCTTTTCAGCAACCTGCCTTTCGAGTTTATTGAGCTCTTCCTCTCGGAGGTGGATCTTGTTCCGGCGGTCGACCAGGTCCTTCTCCCGACCCCACACCTTCTTCTCCCTGGCAGCAATTTCATCCTCCCTCTTGTGGAGGTCCTGTCCTCGCTGCTAGGCCTTCCTCTCCTCTTTCTCACAACGCTCATCCAACTTCTTGGTGCGCTCCGCGAGACTCTTGTCACCCAGAGTCAACCTCTGAGTAAGCTCTTCCTCCCTCTTCACGAGGTCGTCCCGCAGCTCCAGGAGTTTTTGCTCCTCATCTTCGAGCTTTTTCTCCTGCTCCTCAAGGGCCTCCCGACCTTTGACGAGGATGTCGTGGATGGCGTTGAGCTTCTCCCCGTGATCATTCACCGCGTTATTAGAAGCTACGACCTGTTCATGGATGGACCGGGACTGGTTGTTGACGGATCGCACCATGCTTTCCCTCTCATCCAACAGCTTACCCCAGTACTCCAACCGGACCTTCTCATTCTTCACCCACTCCTTGTCGTCATCCAGCCTCGACTGCACCAGCTTGGTCTCGAATTGGAGCCGGTTGCGCCACCTCCTAAGAGTTTGACGCTCCTCCTCGAGGGCCTTGCTGTCGTGGTAAAAATCCAGTTGGACCTGACGAAGACTGGAGCAGGCGTTGTCAATAGACAACGACAGAGGGATTGGGTCCAGACCTGCTCAGGTCCTCTCTGCTGGCTCCAGCGGGTTCTCCGTGATAAAAATCGGGTCCCACTCTACAAGAGCGATCCCCTGGGCCTCCACTGACTCCGAAGGTCCCGCCGCTAGGTCATCAACAACGGGCCCCTCAGGCGGGGGGCCGGCAGCTTCATCTAGGCATCCTGGCTCAGGCGCGGGCACCTCCGGAACCACCACCTCCGGGGCACATGCTGAAGGTTCGGCCAGAGCTGAAGCCACTTCCGGCTCCAACGTTGGTGCCTCCTCCATCGCCGGCTCAGGCACTGGCGCTTCGACCATCTTGGGCTCAGGCGCCGGCACTTCTGTAGCAAATGGCTCAGGCGCCAGAACTTCTTCGACGACTGGCTCGGGCGCCAGAACTTCATCAGCCACCGGCTCTACCGTCGGGACTTCGTCAACACCCGACTCTATCACCGGGGCCTCATCAACCACCGGCTCGATCGCCGGGGCTTCAACAACATCTGGCTCTAGGGCCGGGACTGCAGCTACCTCTGGCTCCGAAGCCGGAGCGTCTGTCATCTCAACATCCAAACCCGGAGCTTCAACCTCCAGGGCTGGTGCCGCTGGTACATCTTCATTCCCGTGGCCCGGCGCTACCACGAGAGCTTATGGGGATGAGTCGAGGTCCAAGACCACGACAGTCGGCGCCGGAGCTGCCGCAGCCTCGGCCACCTCTTGGGGCGACGCTGGGATTGGAGTCGGAGCTTCCGCCTGCACAACCTCAGATGCTACTGTAGGAACTGGAGCTTCAGCCCCTTTCTTGGGCACTCTGTGGATGAAGGACAAAGAAACTCAAAACACAGATACAACAAAAAACAATCAACTGAGGAAAAAAATCAAACTTACCTTGGAAGGCTTCCGCTCTAGCTAGCGCGAAACCTCTTCCCCGGACGCTCGGGGCCGAACCTTGTCATTACTGGCGTGGTAGCTCCGGAAGGTTCCCCAGAGTTTGCTGCTGCCGTCGGCGTCATCTTGGTTGAGGCCCCCTTGACCGGGAAGGACCTCTGGACCCAGAGCCTTCAGCTAGCCCTGGTACTAGAGCCGCATGGTCGGAGCTAGCACCCCGAGGAGATGCTGATGCTGGAGTGGTTGCCGCCGTTGAATACCTTCCCCTTCGGGGAGAAGGAGCCACTACGGAAGGAGTAGGTTTGACGGACCCCCCGTCAGAGTGCTTCAGCTTCCTTTTACGGCTCGAGGGCTCGACCAACTCTTTGCCCTTGCCCACGACTTCAACTATCTGTCTCAGGATGGAAGGGGGACCACCCTAGGAAGCTCCGGGGATCGCCAACCCAGTGGTCGGACGCCTCTCAACTTCACCAAGGTCATCAAGCACTGCCATCTTCCGCCGGAGCTCCCTACTGAACTCAACCTCCATGTTCAGAGGGAGAAAAGTCGCCGACGGAGTCAAGTCGTCACCCTCGACGTTGATGCCGTGTTGGAACTTCTTGAGGTGAAACTCCAAAGTTGCACCTTCCATGTTGGACTTCAAACCGGCCTCGATCCGGTCGTCGTCCATCACACTATTGAGGACAAAGGCAAGCTTCTCCCTCTTCTTCAGCGGAGCCCACCTGTTGACCAGGAAGTTGCAGAATACCGCCTGACGAGTCACCCCTCCTTCCACGCATTGGCGGATCCTGGTCAGAGCAGGGTTGAAGGCATCCGATAACACCAGAACTTCGCTCCAAGCTTCAGTGTCGATGTTGGGGAGGCCTTCGGGCAGCTCCATCTTCTCATGCTCCTCCACTCTGATGACAATCCAATCCTTCTTCCAGTCGTCCCACTTCCCAAAAGGGAACGACTGAAAGTACTTGTACGGGCACTTCTTGCGCTTCACAAAATAGAAGCCAAGGTACTTGTCACTCTTGCCGGTGGTGTGAATGGTGAAGAAGGTGCGGAAGAGCTCGACGCAGGGGGGAATGCCCACCTACATCTCGCAGAAGTGGACAAAGATTGACACTAGAAGAATGGAATGGGGGCCAAGGTGGTACAACTGCAGACCATATAAGTCTAGCAGCATCAAGAGAAAAGTGGAGAAGGGTGGGATCAATCCCACCATGGCGTACGCGGAGAAGTACACCATGTCGCCGGTGTGTTCCTTCTCGAACGGAAGCTTGCCGGCGCGGACCTGATGGTTGAAGAAGTCACTGGACCACCCCATGAGGGCCGAACCTTCTTCAAATCACCGTTGGTCTTCAGTCGACTCTTGCGGAGACCCAACTCCGTCGCAGCACAGCGGGGCGAGAGATGAAAAGCAAGCAAAAGTTTGGAGGATTTGAGCACAAGTTCGAATGAAGGCGTAAAGAATCCCCAAACGGTGCACGCTTTCCTTCTTAAGTAAGCCCCCGCAACGCTTGGATGGAAACCGTAGAGGAGCCAACAATACAATTCAAAAACTTCATCCTGCCAATGACAAGGGGGCCCGGGGCCACCCCGACGATCAAGTTGAGGTCCTTACCCCAGGCAAACGGTTGTCATCATGAAAGGCAGTAAGCCTGAGGGCGGCAGCCTGATAGGGCGCGCGGAACCGATACAAATTTTGTATCAGGAACCGGCGACCTTCAATTGCGTGAGTTCTGCACGCTCAGATCTCACCCGCCGCATCCTGGATATGCCACGCGGCGTTGGTTTAACTGCGGACTACTGCCAATGGCACATCCGAAGACCCTTGAAGACATGGCTCAAAAACCGAAGGATGGACCCACCTCCGGTAGAACGACTTCATCCAAAAGGTCTCTCCTAGAGGTGGGCCCAGGGGGCCACTGTCGGTACCCTGCGTACTGTATACCCATTGGGACTGGAAAAAGACCAAAGGAACTTCACCTATCTGAGTTGAAGACCTACGAAGGCCCCACGTGTCACACGGGACCAGAACTTCTTCCTATTTATGGTTAGTCCTGGTGCTGCCACGTGTATAGAGCAACCGGACCTACATACCACACATGGGATAGCTTCGGGCTAAACACCTGTGCAACACCCCCCGGACCTAACCCCCGACAGAGGGAAGCTCCGGGCCCGACACGTGTACATCTACGCCGGACCTGCTCGTCCCAGACGGAAAGCTTCGAAGCTACCACGTGTCCAACCACTGGACCTTTAGCCTCAACAATCAGATTGGTGGACCCCAATGGCTCGGACCTTCAAGGGTCAATCAAAGACTTCAAGACCCGATTAAGTGTCATTAATACCATATTGATGACACACGATTGGAAGGCTCTTAATACCATTAACGGCACTGTCAAGGCCCGTTACCACGCTATTAAGGGTAATTAACCTCATTAATTGTCTATTAAACATCAGTAACCGCCAGGGACACATGTCGGGCCAGGCTAACGGTGTAACGACCAGTCCTTGTACTATAAAAGGACTGGTCGACGATACACAGAGGAGAGCTCTCTCGACTCCGGGGACACGTACTCTCAAGTACTCAGACGCTCAATACAACACTACACACCCCATGGAGTAGGGTATTACGCTCAGGCGGCCCGAACCACGTAAATCCCTGTGTCTACTTGCCATCATGTTCTGAATCTCTGCGCGCCCAATACCGAACTACAAACTCCGCGGGCTATTGTGACGCCCGGTTCCGAAAACTGAACCAAGCTAACGCATATGTGTGCCCAGGATGTTCAACACACATACACGCGTGATTCACAAATGATAAACAGACAATTACCACAGCTCAAATTATTAAATAAGTACTCCTATTACATAATTCATTAAATCCTCGAATACAAGCTCTAATGAATATTAATGATAAGTTCAACTAATGCAGCGGAAATAAACTAATTAAGCAACTAAGCAAACTAAGCAAAAGGGATAGCGCAGCTCCATGCAACACCACAGGCAAAGCTGGCGGTAGACACAGCCTAGATCTCCACATTTTCGCCATTTAACTCACAATCCTGACCTGCAACTTTTGGTGGGGATTGCAAGGGTGAGTACATGTCGTACTCAGCAAGTGTGGAAAGTATGACATGTGACTGATTCAAGTGACGACAATAATAATGGCTAAGTGCTGAAAAGTACAGTAAAACCTTTGAAAAGCATTATACTATGTCTATGTGAAACAATCCCATCATAACCATCATATTAACAAAATATAAACCATATCCAATTATTACCAACATCATCATTATCCATGTCCAGTTACCAGAACTCAAATTCATATCCATGACCATAATCCATAAACCATCCATAACCATTACCAAACCATAACCATAAACCAACCATAACCATTACCAGACCATAACCATCCCAAATCCCAATTCCAACTCTAATCATGTAGGTCATCCAGGCGCTCATAACTGGGAGCACGGCTATCATGATAGTTTTTAACACTCTGCAGAGGTGGTACCACTTTACCCACATGTTTGTGATTTCGTCACCTTTCGATGACTAAGAAACCTCCATTATGCCATCTCACACTTCCGTAGGTGTGTGGCCAAGAGATCACAAAATAGCCTTTCAAAAGGGACTACTAGTATGTACGGGCCCACTAAGGTTTCACCGACAGGCTTGAATCTCTATTCTCCCACCCACGGGCCCCCTCGTGTGCCATGCGGATCCCAGGGCAGTCCTCCTCGACTCCCATTCCCCGCGCCATCCAATGGTCCATACGATACTAGCAGCGCACCTAGTTATTCAGCTACGCCGCACCCATACTTGGCCTTGTGGTGGCACTGTTGACCTGGCATATTCTCGCATGAACCGGTCCTTAGATCTAAGGCAAGCAAACCACCATAACAACCAACCCATCCACATACTAGGCTTGCTTATATCACCCATCATATTGACCAGTTCACATTAACCAGAATATCATTGGTGCATAATTAAATGTGTAGTGTTGTTTTTCCATCCCAATTAATTAAGCGGAGCAAAAAAAAGTAAAAACCCTTCCCGACTCTCTACCATAAATTCCATGTGACAAGGGTGGTTTAGCAAATCTAGTAAACTTCCTACCATAGGATTCCCATCAAATTGACACAACATGCAGTTTTACAAACAAAACATTTATTTTAAAACAGGATCAATATGCTTCAAGGACACTTGCCTTGCTCCAACGGATAGGGTTGCTCAAGCGCTTCGAAGTCTTGGTTCTGGAAATCCTCGTACACGATCTCTTGAGCACTTCCCTCTACTCGTGATCACACATACAATAAAATACATACAATTCAACCTGATGCACACACATTAATCAACATGCGATGATATGCATGCATGCAAAGTACAATAATTAATTCACTACAGTTGTTTATTAATTAGATGCAACTAATTTATACGTGTTCATATGAGTTTACGGGGGTTTTAAAGTGGATTAATGCTGCTGAAAATAAAATTATGGTGCAACTAAAATCAATTTATGTCTATTAGATCTAATGCGTCGCTAAAATTCGCATCGGGAACATGGCCTACCGTAGATCTGACAGCTTGACGGTCGCGGAAAGAATGCGACGCGTAGAGGAAGTGGATGGCGCAGCAGTCCCTCGGCGGCACGACGACGGCGACGATCTCCGGCGGACAGTGGCACCCTCCTCTTTTTCTTCCTCTTCTTCCCCTCTTTTTTTCCTCTCTTTTCTTCCCCTGGCGGCGGCTTTCCTTCCCCTGGCAGCGGCGCTGCTCTCTGGGCGGCGGCGTTTCTGGGATCGGGGGAAACCCGTAGGAACCTACGGTCCTTTTATAGGCGGCGGCTAGGGCCGGCGCTGGGAGTTGGGATCGAGCGGGCGTCCGGCGCGGTCGGCGCGAAAATCGGCGGGGCCGGGGCGTGGGACCCAGGGGCGGGGCGGGAGCGTCGCGCGGGCGAGCCGGAAAATCGGGCGGGAGCCCGTGCGCGCTGCGCTGCGTCGGCGCGTGGGGCCGGGTGGGAGCGCGGGAGGGCGGCGCGGCACGGGGCCAAGGCGGGGCGCTGCGGGAGCGTTAGGCCGGGCGCTACGGCCTCGGGCTGGAGCGCGTGCGGAGGTGGGGCCGGGTGCAGGCGGCGGGCTCAGGCGCTCCGGGGCGCGCGCGCTGCGGTGCCGTGTCGGCCGGGGCCAGGCGGCGGTGGGGGCGACCGAGGCGGGGCGTCAGGCGGCCGGGCCCGGGTGGCGCGGAGGCCAAGGCGGCGGGGTGGGAGCGGTGCGGCAGGCGGGGCCCGCGGCACCTCGGGCGGCGGGGCGTGGGAGGGCGCGCGGCCGGGCGTGGCTGCGGCGGCTCGGCCGGCCAGGCCACGGGGCAGGCGGCAGTTTCTTTTTTTTCTTTTTCTTTTTTTCTTTTTTTCTTTATACTTTCTTTTACTATATAATTTATTATATATATATTTATATATATATATATATATTATTGTTTATATTTTATTTATCTTATTTATTTTATTCGTTTACTTTTATATATATTTCTTATTATATATATTATTTATTTATATCTTTTATACAGGTATTATATATATATGTATATTTTTTATTATATATTTTATTTATATATTTTTTATATATTATTATCTTATTATTGATTTTTATTCCCTAATACATGTTTTAGGCTATAATTATTATTTTATATTTCTTCTTTTGCTACATACATTTATATATATATGCTCCATCTTTTATGTTTTATTATTTCTCTTTTATCCTACTAATGTTTAATGCATGATCATGTATGCAAGGCTTGATGCGAAAATTTAGGGTGTTACAATTCTACCCACCTTAAAGTGAATCTCGCCCTCGAGATTCGATAGCGTGGAGAAAAGGTGAGGGAATTATGCCTTCAGGTCTTCTTCACGTTCCCACGTAGCTTCGGCTTCCGTATGGTGGTTCCATTGCACTTTGCACCAACGGATCCTCTTATTTCTCGTGAATCCAAAACAATAAGGTTGGCGGAGAAGTCTACCCCCCTTATTCTAAGGCTTACTTTTGGACATATTATATTTGTCCTCATCTCTCCTCCAGTAGACTTAACCAATGGAGTAACTTCATATGAGAGATAGGCAAACTATACTTGGCAACATACTTCGATGCAATGAATGAATGCGATGCTCCAGAATCAAATAACATAGTCGCGGGGTTAGAGTTAGCAAGAACATACCAATGACCACGTCATCCGCTTGTTGAGCATCCTCCGTAGAGACATGGTTCACGTTGCCACGAGCAAAATTCTGCTGTCCACGGCTTCCTTGTTGCTGTCCTCCATTAGGTCTTGGGTTTTGCCTCGGTGCATTGCTCCTTTGACCAAGGCCTGACTTAGGACATTGATTCGCAAAGTGTCCAGCTTCTCCACAAGTATAGCACCTCTTAACTCCACCAGAATTATTGGGACGAGCTTGGTTTTGAACATTGGCTCCAGGAAAATCAGCACGAGGTGCATAAGGCATTGCTTGCATGACAGGGCGCTGCTACACAAACTGAGTTGGGCGGGGTGCAAAATCAGGGCGCTGAGTAGGAATAGAGGAGCTGTAATGAGGCGCATTGGGTGGCGCAAAGCGAGGGCGCACATTACTTCCTTGTTGCTGTCCTTGATATGGCGCCTTCCTCTTGATTTCTTGCTCCATCTCACGGATCTTGTTCTCAACCACAATTGCTTTGTCCACAAGCTTCTGAAAATTGGCATAATCGCAGTTGAGTAGTTGCACTTGGATCCCATTGTTCAATCCTCTCATGAACAAATACTGCTTCCGGCTGTCCCGACTAACATCCTCAGGCGCATATCTTGAGAGTTGAGTGAACTTATTGAGATATTCACTCACGCTTGATCTTCCCTGGCGTAAGTTCTCGAATTCTTGTCTCTTCAAGATCATAACACCTTCCGGCACATAATGAGAACGGACGTTCTCCTTGAATTCTGCCCAAGTGATCCTCTCTTGATTCTCATGAGCATTGCAATAAGCATCCCACCAATCAGCGGCTGCTCCAACTAGCTGATGTGATGCAAAGAGAACCTTCTCCCTATCAGTGCACTGGACAATAGCAAGTTTCTTTTCAACGGACTTCAGCCAATCATCAGCTTCCATTGGGTCAGCAGCTTGAGCAAAGGTTGGCGGTCTAGTCCTCATAAACTCTCCCAAACGGTTGTGAGGAGGTGGGGGTGGCGGTGGAGGCATGCAGGGCTGATTGTTGTTATTGCCAGCCTGCAGCTGTCCCATAGTTTGTATCATGGTCTGCATGAGCTGGTTTTGCATAGCCAATAGTTGCTCAATGTTGATAGCTCCATGAGCAGGTCCTTGTCCATTGTTATTTTGAGGTACTCCATGGTTCTCCTCCTCATCATTAGCATCCCTCTGGTTGCGAGTCCTCACCATCTAGAGGAAAGCAGTAGGTAAGAATTTAGAAACGTCCCCAAATATATGCATCAAGGGATATGAAGCTAACCAACTAGCTATACTAGCCTAGGTGGACATGGTAATGCTAAAGCATCCCAAAATCCCCTATTAAGCACACAAACAAACAATATATATAGCAAACAGCACACTAAGCAAAAACACATCGATTCCTGAGTGCTCCTATGTGCTCTAAAGTGTCCATTCTATCTAGGCTGCGTCCTACGGTCAACCTGGCTCTGATACCAATCTGTGACGCCCGGTTCCGAAAATTGAACCAAGCTAACGCATATGTGTGCCCAGGATGTTCAACACACATACACGCGTGATTCACAAATGATAAACAGATAATTACCACAGCTCAAATTATTAAATAAGTACTCTTATTACATAATTCATTAAATCCTCGAATACAAGCTCTAATGAATATTAATGATAAGTTCAACTAATGCAGCGGAAATAAACTAATTAAGCAACTAAGCAAACTAAGCAAAAGGGATTGCGCAGCTCCATGCAACACCACAGGCAAAGCTGGCGGTAGACACGGCCTAGATCTCCACATTTTCGCCATTTAACTCACAATCCTGACCTACAACTGTTGGGGGGGATTGCAAGAGTGAGTACATGTCGTACTCAACAAGTGTGGAAAGTATGACATGTGGCTGATTCAAGTGACGACAATAATAATGGCTAAGTGCTGAAAAGTACAGTAAAACCTTTGAAAAGCATTATACTATGTCTATGTGAAACAATCCCATCATAACCATCTTATTAACAAAATATAAACCATATCCAATTATTGCCAACATCATCATTATCCATGTCCAGTTACGAGAACTCAAATTCATATCCATGACCATAATCCATAAACCATCCATAACCATTACCAAACCATAACCATAAACCAACCATAACCATTACCAGACCATAACCATCCCAAATCCCAATTCCAACTCTAATCATGTAGGTCATCCAGGCGCTCATAACCGGGAGCACGGCTATCATGATAGTTTTTAACACTCTGCAGAGGTTGTACCACTTTACCCACATGTTTGTGATTTCGTCACCTTTCGATGACTAAGAAACCTCCATTATGCCATCTCACACTTCCGTAGGTGTGTGGCCAAGAGATCACAAAATAGCCTTTCAAAAGGGACTACTAGTATGTACGGGCCCACTAAGGTTTCACCGGCAGGCTTGAATCTCTATTCTCCCACCCACGGGCCCCCTCGTGTGCCATGCGGATCCCAGGGCAGTCCTCCTCGACTCCCATTCCCCGCGCCATCCAATGGTCCATACGATACTAGCAGCGCACCTAGTTATTCAGCTACGCTGCACCCATACTTGGCCTTGTGGTGGCACTGTTGACCTGGCATATTCTCGCATGAACCGGTCCTTAGATCTAAGGCAAGCAAACCACCATAACAACCAACCCATCCACATACCAGGCTTGCTTAGATCACCCATCATATTGACCAGTTCACATTAACCAGAATATCATTGGTGCATAATTAAATGTGTAGTGTTGTTTTCCCATCCCAATTAATTAAGCGAAGCAAAAAAAAAGTAAAAACCCTTCCCGACTCTCTACCATAAATTCCAGGTGACAAGGGTGGTTTAGCAAATCTAGTAAACTTCCTACCATATGATTCCCATCAAATTGACACAGCATGCAGTCTTACAAACAAAACATTTATTTTAAAACAGGATCAATATGCTTCAAGGACACTTGCCTTGCTCCGGCGGATAGGGTTGCTCAAGCGCTTCGAAGTCTTGGTTCTGGAAATCCTCGTACACGATCTCTTGAGCACTTCCCTCTACTCGTGATCACACATACAAGAAAATACATACAATTCAACATGATGCACACACATTAATCAACATGCGATGATATGCATGCATGCAAAGTGCAATAATTAATTCACTACGGTTGTTTATTAATTAGATGCAACTAATTCATACGTGTTCATATGAGTTTACGGGGGTTTTAGAGTCGATTAATGCTGCTGAAAATAAAATTATGGTGCAACTAAAATCAATTTATATCTATTAGATCTAATGCGTCGCTAAAATTCGCATCGGGAACATGGCCTACCGTAGATCTGACGGCTTGACGGTCGCGGAACGAATGCGACGCGTGGACGAAGTGGATGGCGCAGCAGTCCCTCGGCGGCACGACGACGGCGACGATCTCCGGCGGACGATGGCACCCTCCTCTTTTTCTTCCTCTTCTTCCCCTCTTTTTTTCCTCTCTTTTCTTCCCCTGGCGGCGGCTTTCCTTCCCCTGGCGGCGGCACTGCTCTCTGGGCGGCGGCGTTTCTGGGATCGGGGGAAACCCCTAGGAACCTACGGTCCTTTTATAGGCGGCGGCTAGGGCCGGCGCTAGGAGTTAGGATCGAGCGGGCGTCGGGCGCGGTCGGCGCGAAAATCGGCGGGGCCGGGGCGTGGGACCCAGGGGCGGGGTGGGAGCGTCGCGCAGGCGAGCCGGAAAATCGGGCGGGAGCCCGTGCGCGCTGCGCTGCGTCGGCGCGTGGGGCCGGGTGGGAGCGCGGGAGGGCGGCGCGGCACGGGGCCAAGGCGGGGCGCTGCGGTAGCGGGAGGCCGGGCGCTACGGCCTCGGGCTGGAGCGCGTGCGGAGGTGGGGCCGGGAGCAGGCGGCGGGCTCAGGCGCCCCGGGGCGCGCGCGCTGCGGTGCCGTGTTGGCCGGGGCCAGGCGGCGGTGGGGGCGACCGAGGCGGGGCGTCAGGCGGTCGGGCCCGGGTGGCGCGGAGGCCAAGGCGGCGGGGTGGGAGCGGTGCAGCAGGCGGGGCCCGCAGCACCTCGGGCGGCAGGGCATGGGAGGGCGCGCGGCCGGGCGTGGCTGCGGCGGCTCGGCCGACCAGGCCACGGGGCAGGCGGCGATTTCTTTTTTTTTTCTTTTTCTTTTTTTTTCTTTATACTTTCTTTTACTATATAATTTATTATATATATATTTATATATGTATATATATTATTGTTTATATTTTATTTATCTTATTTATTTTATTCATTTACTTTTATATATATTTCTTATTGTATATATTATTTATTTATATCTTTTATACAGGTATTATATATATATGTATATTTTTTTATTATATATTTTATTTATATATTTATTTTTATATATTATTATCTTATTATTGATTTTTATTCCCTAATACATGTTTTAGGCTATAATTATTATTTTATATTTCTTCTTTTGCTACATACATTTATATATATATGCTCCATCTTTTATGTTTTATTATTTCTCTTTTATCCTACTAATGTTTAATGCATGATCATGTATGCAAGGCTTGATGCGAAAATTTAGGGTGTTACAGCTACCAACGGTAGTACCGGGAGAATTGCCAGATCAACACTTCGACACCATCCCTTCCATCTCCAATGCTTCTGTCATCGTGGCATTCAGACAAGGTGTCAGAGATAAGAATATGTTGGAGAAGCTGGCGATGATAGAAGTCACCAGCGTTACGGAGCTCTTCAGCCTGGTTGACAAATGTGCCAGGGCTGCAGAGGGCCAGGAAATGCATTCCAAGCCATCTCCGAAGACTATCAAAAAGTCCTCCAAGGATGAAGCCACTACCTCTGGGAGTGGAAAGAAGAAGAAAAAGTCCAACGGCAAGAAAAAGCCGTCGGTCGGCACACCTACTATTGCGGCAGCTGCAGCTCCGGGTGGCCGGGGGCCACGCCCCGAAAAGCAACCTCGAACTTCGTCAGAAAACAGCGGCGATCCAAAGATGTGGTGTCCGATCCACAAAACGGACAAACATAATCTTGAAGATTATCGGAAGGTCCAAAACCTTTTCGAGCGCTACAACAAGTGCCGGGAAGAAGCCCCTTTCTGCCAGCATGAAAGAAAACAAAAAGTTGATGAAGCTCCGGCTGATATGGAGCTAGGCTTCTAGGACCCCAAGAAGGTCCTGAAGGCTGTGTACAACACAATCGATGATGATTCTGACGTCTCTGACAACGAGCGTTGGAAGACCCTCAACACCACATATGGAGGGTCCTGGGATATCACTTCTCGTTGCGTCCTCAAGATCATGCGGCGAGAGATGGCTGCCACAGCTCCTACCGCCAAGGCAGAACCACATCGGAAGTGGATGGACACTTCCATCTATTTTGATGCTACAGACTGCTCGAGGAACATGATCGGAGTTGGCCAACTGCCATTGATGGTGTCTCCAACCATCAACAATGTCCATCTCTACCATGTATTGGTAGATGGAGGGGCAACACTCAACCTCCTAAGCAATGAAGCGTTCGTGAAGATCCAGCTCCGACTCTCGGACCTTCGCCCCTCACGTCCATTCTCCAGGGTAGGTCCAGGGGTCATCAACCCTCTCATATCCATTACACTCCCAGTGACCTTCGGGACTCGGGAGAACTACAGGACTGAGAAGCTGGTCTTCGACGTTGCACACATCAGCTTGCCCTTCAACGCCATCCTAGGAAGGTATGCCCTATATAGGTTCATGGCTGCAGCTCACTACGGCTACTTGGTGTTGAAGATGCCGACACCTTCACGCATTCTCCGGATCCGCGAAGACCGCACTGCGGGAGTCACTGTGCTGGAAGAACTCTGTGCGCTTGCTACGGCGCATGAGCAAACATCCGACAAAGAGCTAGCTGCTCAGCCTCCGAGCACTCGTCACCGAGGCTCAACCTCTGCACCACGCGTGCAGCTGAGCGGCGACACCGACGTTCCCGTCAAAGTCGTCCAAATTGGTTCCGATACTTTCCAGACTAATCATATATCAGGAGGTCTGGACAACAAATAGGAACTCGCGCTCATAACTTTCCTCCGGGCGAATGTTGACGTTTTTGTGTGGCAACCGTCACAAATTCCTGGGATCCCCATGGATGTGATTGAGCACAACCTGAAGATTTATCCCGATGCACGACCAGTACATGAGAAGCCCCGAAAGCAATTAGTCGAGCGGTAGAACTTCATACGACAAGAAATCTAGAAGCTGCTCGAAGCTGGTTTCATCCGGGAGGTTCATCATCCAAAATGGCTGGCAAACCCAGTCGTTGTACCCAAGGTCGGTGGGAAGCTTCAGATGTGTATCTACTACACCACCTTGAATAAGGCATGTCCAAAAGATCCATTTCCACTACCTAGAATAGATCAGATAGTGGACTCCACCTCCGGGTGCGAGCTATTGTGTTTCCTAGATGCATATTCTAGTTACCATCAGATCCAAATGTCTAGGAAAGATGAAGCGCATATTGCCTTCATAACAGTAGATGGATTGTATTGATATACTGCCATGCCTTTCGGTCTCAAAAACCCTGCTTCAATTTTTGTGCGAGCAATGCACAAAACATTTAGAGAGCTCATCAGGGACTTGGTGGAGGTTTACGTCGATGACATCGTCGTGAAGGTCAAGAACAAGGAATCACTCCTTGACAACCTACAAGACGTCTTCGACAAGCTGTGCATCACGTGCACCAAGCTAAAATCAGACAAATGTGTCTTCGAGGTTAGCTCCGGGAAGCTCCTCGGATTCTTGGTGACCCACCAAGGAATTGAGGAAAACCCGGTGAAGATCAAGGCCATTAAAGACATGCGCCCCCCAGCCCGCATCAATGATGTCCAGAAGCTAACTGGATGTCTAGCTGCACTCAGCCGGTTCATCTCAAGACTGGCGGAGCGGACGCTACCCTTCTTCAAGTTACTGAGGAAGACCGGGCCATTCCATTGGTCCGAAGAAGCAGAAAAGGCGTTCCAAGAGCTTAAATAGCTCCTCACCACACTACCAATCCTGGTAGCTCCGAACCCTGGTGAGTCTCTACTGCTTTACATTTCTGCAACTACAGAGGTTGTCAGCATGGTCCTTGTAACACCCTCATTTTCATGCATCATGCCTTGCATACATTCATATACATGTTTAACATTAACCCATAACAAGAGGAACAAGTTTAAAATTGATTTGGAGCAAAACCGCACTTAAAAATGTAGGAAAGTGCGGACTAGTCCGGTTTTGCTGAGGACTAGTCCGATTTCTCTCTGTCTAAAAACGGACTTGTCCGTTTTTGCTGCGGATTAGTCCGATATTTGCCTATGGACAACTTCGTACTTGTCCGATCTTGTGCGGAATAGTCCGATATTCCATAAATCCTTGAAAATTTGTTAAGTCCCTGGGCTTGTACGGACTAGTCCGGTGTTCCAGCGGACTTGTCCGTTTTCCTTTCTGACTAAGATCGGACTTGTCCTATTTTAGGCCAGACTTGTCCGATTTTCTCTCTGGACGACTTCGGACTAGTCCGGTCCTTTCCGGACTTGTCCGATATTTCGCGACTCCGAGATTGACCTTTTGTTTTATGACTTGTTTCTTGGGTTTCACGTTAAGTGGGCCTAGGTACGTCGTGCCTAACTCTTTTAGAGCCCATGTGGGACTCTAAACCGGCCTCTACTCATCCCAAAACTCGAAATCCATCTAACCCTAGCCTCCACCTCTATATAAACAGCCCCACCCTTTGGCTTGACATCTATTTGCCACTTTTCCACCCACCTAAACCCTAGTTCGTGGGGAGCCACCATCAAGGAGGGAGGAGAAGATCCCAAGCAAGAGGAAGAAGAGGAGGAAACGAAGGAGGATCAAGATCTCCACCAAGTTTCGTTCTTCACCATCAATTCATCTCCAAGTTCATCACCAACCCTAGATCACCAAGATCCAAGTGTTACCTCCAATTTTCTTGATTCATTGGAGTTCTAAACACCTGGTATACCTCCTATTCTCTTTTCCTTACGAGAATTCAACCCCTAATCTCCGAATTTACGTCGATCTAGAAAACCCTAATCTGCTGATCTCGCGGAGTGCGGACTTGTGTGGTCCCTAGCGGGCTAGTCCGATCTTCCTGGTTAAATTGTGTTGAATTGACTCTAAAATTTGATCTAATCAACTCTGAACCTGTATAAACTTGTTAAAAGCTATTAGAACTAGTTAGTTATCATTAAAAGCAATCAAGTAACAAGTTCTACCTTGCATTTGCATCAATCGTGCATGTCATGTCATATTGAGTAATATTTGTGCACTCTTTGATTGTGTTTCTTGTCTTGTATGTTTATTATATGGATTAGACGGATTTGCGCTAGAAAGTGCCGCGGAGGATCTCCAGCATCGAGAGTTCGAAGGCTTTGATCCTGATCAACAGCAAGAGCAAGGCAAGTGTCCTTGAAGCATATTGATCCTGTTTTTAAAATAAATGTTTTGTTTGCAAAATTACATGCTGTGTCAATTTGATGGGAATCCTATGGTAGGAAGTTTACTAGACTTGCTAGACCACCCTTGTCACCTGGAATTTATGGTAGAGAGTCGGGAAGGATTTTTACCTTTTGCTTCGCTTAATCGACTGGGATGGGAATAACTATACCACCCAATTTAATTATGCATGAGTGAGATTATGTTTAACATGAACTGGTTAAATATGGTATGGTAATGGATGATCTAAGCAAGCCTGGTATGTGGATGGGTTGGATGTTATGGTGGTTTGCTTGCTTTAGATCTAAGGACCGGTTCATGCGAGAATAAGCGAGGACTACAGTGCCACCACGAGGCCAAGTATGGGTGCGGTAGCTGATTAATTAGGGCTTTGCTAGTGCTGTTTGGACCATTCTGGATGCTCGGGGAAGGGGTAGTCGGATTGGGTTTGTTGATGATTGGTGGGACTACCCTGGGATCCGAATGGCTCAAGAGGGGGCCCTTGGTTGAAGATGTGCTCTGCGGGAGACATCGCCACCGGTGAAACCTCAGTGGGGTCTAAATAGGCTAGTAATCCCTTTGTAAAGGCTATTTTGTGATCTCTTGGCCACACACCAACAGAAGGGTCATGGACATAAGGGAGATTCTTAGTCGCCGAAGGGTGATGAAATCACGAACACGTGGGTAAAGAGGTACAAACTCTGCAGAGTTAATTAAAACTATCATGATAGCCGTGCTCCCAGTTATGAGCGTCTGGACAACTTCCATGATTAGAGGGAAATTGGTAATTGGGATGGTTATGGTTTGGTAATGGTTATGGATGGTTATGGATTTATTTTTGGTATTGAATATGGTTATTGGCAATGGTGAAATCTGGAATTATTGATGAAGGTAATGAATTCAGTTTGGTATTATGGTATTACTTATGATTATGATGGGTTTATTTCACATACATGTAATATATTGATCTTCAAATGTTTTTACTGTACTTTTCAGCACTTTGCCATTTTTATTGTCGTCATTTGAATCAGCCACATGTCATACTTTCCACACTTGCTGAGTACGACATGTACTCACTCTTGCAATCCCCCCCCCCCAACAGTTGCAGGTCAGGATTGGGAGTTTAATGGCGATAATGCAGAGTTCTAGGCCGTGTCTACCGTCAGCTTTGCCTGTGGTGTTATTGGAGCTGCGCATACATACCCTGTCGCTTATGTTGCATAGTTGCTTAGTTGTTTAATCCGTTTATTTCCGCTGCATTAGTTGAACTTGTCATTAATATTCATTAGAGTTTGTATTCGAGGATATAATGAATTATGTAATAAGAGTACTTATTTAATAATTTGAGCTGTGGTAATTATCTGTTTATCATTTGTGAATCACTCGTGTATGTGTGTTGAACATCCTGGGCACACATATGCGTTAGCTTGGTTCATTTTTCGGAACCGGGCGTCACAGATTGGTATCAGAGCCACAGGTTGACCGTAGGACGCATCCTAGATAGAATGGACACTTTAGAGCACATAGGAGCACTCAGGAATCGATGTGTTTTTGCTTGGAGTGCAGTTTGCTATATATATTGTTTGCTTGTGTGCTTAATAGAGGATTTTGGGATGCCTTAGCATTGCCATGTCCACCTAGGCTAGTGTAGCTAGCTGTTTAGTTTCATATCCCTTGATGCATATAGTTGGGGACGTTTTCTAATTCTTACCTACTGCTTTTCTTCAGATGGTGAGGACTCGCAACCAGAGGGATGGCAATGATGAAGAGGAGAACCATGGAGTACCTCAGAACAACGTTGGACAAGGATCTACTCAGGGGGCTATCAACATTGAGCAGCTATTGGCTATGCAAAACCAGCTCATGCAGACCATGATACAAACAATGGGACAGCTGCAGGCTGGCAATATCAACAATCAGCCCCACATGCCTCCACCGCCACCCCCGCCTCCTCATAACCGATTGGGAGAGTTTATGAGGACTAGGCCGCCAACCTTTGCTCAAGCTGCAAACCCTATGGATGCGGATGATTGGCTCAAGTCCGTTGAGAAGAAGCTAGCTATTGTCCAATGTAGTGACCGGGAGAAGGTGCTATTTGCTTCTCATCAACTAGTTGGAGCAGCTGTGGATTGGTGGGATTCTTATTGCAGTGCTCATGAGAACCAAGAAAGAATCACTTGGGCCGAATTCAAGGAGAATTTTCGTTCTCATTATGCGCTGGAAGGTGTTATGATCTTGAAGAGGCAAGAATTCGAGAACTTAAGGCAAGGAAGATCAAGCGTGAGTGAATATCTCAACAAGTTCACTCAACTCTCAAGGTATGCGCCCGAGGATGTTAGTCGAGACAGCCGGAAGCAATATTTGTTCATGAGAGGCCTCAATAATGAGATCCAAGTGCAACTACTCAACTGCGATTATGCCAATTTTCAGAAACTTGTGGACAAAGCAATGGTGGTTGAGAACAAGATCCGTGAGATGGAGCAAGAAATCAAGAGGAAGGCGCCATATCAAGGACAACAACAAGGAAGTAATGTGCGCCCTCGCTTTGCGCCGCCCAATGCACCCTATTACAGCTCCTCTATTCCTGCTCAACGCCCTGTCATGCAAGCACCTAGGCCTCCGGTGCCTTATGCACCTCGTGCTGATTTTCCTGGAGCCAATGCTCAAAACCAAGCTCGCCCCAATAATTCTGGTGGAGTTAAGAAGTGCTATACTTGTGGAGAAGCTGAACACTTTGCACATCAATGTCCTAAGTTGGGCCTTGGTCAAGGAAGCAATGCACCGAGGCAAAACCCAAGACCCAATGGAGGACAGCCACAAGGAAGCCGTGGACAGCAGAATTTTGCCCGTGGCAACGTGAACCATGTCTCTATGGAGGATGCTCAACAAGCGGATGACGTGGTCATTGGTATGTTTCTCGCCAACTCCAACCCCGCGACTATGTTATTTGATTCTGGAGCATCGCATTCATTCATTGCATCGAAGTATGTTGCCAAGTATAGTTTGCCTCTCTCTCATATGAAGTTTACTCTATTGGTTAAGTCTCCTGGAGGAGAGATGAGGACAAATATAGTATGTCCAAAAGTAAGCCTTAGAATAAGGGGGGTAGACTTCTCCGCCAACCTCATAGTTTTGGATTCTCAAGGGTTGGATATTATACTTGGTATGGACTAGTTGAGGAAGCACAATGGAGTTATTGAGTGTGCCATAAAGACAGTGAAGTTGACCAATGAAGAAGGGATCACCATAGGATTTGAAGCATCTCAAACCGCACCGAAGCAATTGGAGCTGAATCATATGGATGGTGCCGCAATTGAGGAGATTCTGGTAGTGTGTGAATTTTTGGATGTGTTTCCGGAAGAGTTGCCAGGTATGCCACCCGATCGAGACATTGAGTTCGTTATTGATTTAATACCTGGAACTGCACCTATAGCTAAGAGGCCGTATAGGATGCCTCCTATGGAATTAGCAGAGCTCAAGAAGCAAATTCAAGAGCAATTAGAGAAGGGTTTTATTCGCCCTAGCTCTTCACCTTGGGGAGCGCCCGTTCTATTTGTGGACAAGAAGGATGGAACCCAAAGGATGTGTGTGGATTACCGAGCTCTCAACGAGGTGACCATCAAGAACAAGTACACCTTGCCCCGTATAGAGGATTTATTTGATCAGATGAAAGGTTCCTGTGTATTTTCCAAGATTGATTTGAGGTCAGGATACTTTCAAATGAAGATTAGACCGTCGGACATACCCAAGACAGCTTTTAGGACACGGTATGGATCTTATGAGTACACCGTGATGTCTTTTGGATTGACAAATGCGCCTGCCTACTTTATGTACCTCATGAATAAAGTCTTCATGGAGTACTTGGACAAGTTCATTGTGGTGTTTATTGATGATATTATGATCTACTTGAAGGATGAGAAGGAACATGAGGAACACTTGAGGCTTACGCTGCAGAAATTGAGGGAGCATCAATTGTATGCCAAGTTCAACAAGTGTCAGTTTTGGTTGAAAGAGGTGCCATTTTTGGGTCATATCATCTTAGGAGGAGGAGTATCGGTTGACCCCGGAAAAGTGAGAGACGTGTTGAAGTGGGAACCGCCGAAAAATGTCAAGGAAATAAGGAGTTTTCTTAGGATGGCTGGATATTACCGTAGATTCATCAAAGACTTTTCCAAGATAGCCAAGCCTATGACGGAGTTGCTAATGAAGGGAAAGGCATTCCAATGGACTCAAGCTTGTCAAGAGAGTTTTGAGGAGTTGAAGAAGAGGTTGACAACAGCCCCAGTTTTGGTATTGCCGAATATAAGCAAGAGTTTTGATATTTATTGTGATGCATCAAGACAAGAGCTTGGATGTGTATTGATGCAAGGAGGTCAAGTGGTCGCCTATGCATCAAGACAATTGAAGAAACATGAGCAGAATTACCCCACGCATGATTTGGAACTCGCGGCCGTGGTACATGCATTGAAGATTTGGAGACACTATATTGTTGGACATGGGTGTGAAATTTATACGGATCATAAGAGTTTGAAGTATATTTTCACACAAACGGATCTGAACTTGAGGCAACGAAGATGGTTGGAGCTCATCAAAGATTATGATTTGGGGATCAACTATCATTCGGGAAAGGCCAATGTAGTGGCCGATGCTTTGAGTAGAAAAGGAGTAAGTCATCAACTCACAGTTCGAGAGTTACCATTCGAGTTATGTAAAGAGTTTGAACGGTTGAACCTCGGATTTGCAAATGAGATGGAGATGATGGAGTTAAACCCAACCTTGGAGCAAGAAATTCGAGAGGCACAAACCACATATGAGGAGATCAAGGAAATCAAGGAAAGAACCGAAGAAGGGAGAGAATTCAGATTTGACGAGGATGAACATGGTACCTTATGGCTTGGAAAGAGCATCGTTGTGCCTAATATAAAGCATATTCGGGAGACAATATTAAAGGAGGCACACGACTCACCTTACTCAATTCATCCCGGTTGTACGAAGATGTACAAAGACTTGAAGACTTGCTATTGGTGGGATAGCATGAAGAAGGACATAGCTGAATATGTAGCATTGTGTGATGTGTGCCAACGAGTCAAGGCGGAACATCAAAGGCCAGCCGGATTATTGCAACCATTGAAGATTCCGGAATGGAAGTGGGAAGAAATTGGAATGGACTTCATAGTTGGGTTACCACGTACTCAGTCCGGGTATGACTCAATTTGGGTAATTATGGATCGCTTAACCAAGTCAGCTCATTTTGTCCCTGTGAAGACCAAGTATACAGCTGCACGATTGGCCGATTTATACATGGAGCATATTGTGTGTCGACACGGAGTCCCTAAGAAGATAGTCTCGGATAGAGGTTCTCAATTTACCTCCAGATTTTGGCAAAAATTGCATGAAGCTTTGGGAACGAGGTTGAATTTTAGTTCAGCATATCATCCTCAAACGGACGGACAAACCCAGAGGACCAATCAGATTTTGGAGGACATGTTAAGAGCTTGTGCTTTAAAGCATGGGAAAAGTTGGGACAAAAGCTTGCCATATGCGGAATTTTCATACAACAATAGTTACCAAGCAAGCTTGAAGATGTCACCATATGAAGCACTTTATGGGAGGAAGTGTAGGACACCTTTATTCTGGAATGAAGCAGGGGAAACTCAAGTATTTGGTCCGGATGTGTTGCAAGAAGACGAAAATCAAGTCCAAATAATTCGTGAAAACTTGAGGGCTGCCCAATCAAGACAAAAAGGCTATGCGGACAATAGGAGAAGGAAATTAGCCTTTGAAATAGGAGATTTTGTTTACCTCAAGGTGTCACCAATGAGAGGTCATAAGAGGTTTAACATACGGGGTAAGCTCGCACCTCGCTATATTGGACCATTCAAGATTTTGGACAAAAGAGGAGAAGTAGCGTATAAGTTGGAGATGCCAGCTCATCTTTCGGATGTACATGATGTCTTTCATGTTTCCCAGCTCAATAAGTGTTTGAGAGTACCAGAAGAACAAGTGCCAATGGAAGAATTGGAACTAGAGGAAGATTTCACGTATGCCGAGCAACCGGTCAAAGTCTTGGAAACCAAGGAGAGGGTCACAAGGAACAAGGTCATTGGATGGTGTAAAGTTCAATGGAAGCACCACACCGAAAAAGAAGCGACGTGGGAATTGGAGGATGATCTCAAGAAGGAATTTCCCTATCTCTTCTCCTCCGCGTCGAATCTCGAGGGCGAGATTCATTTTAAGGGGGGTAGGTTTGTAACACCCTCATTTTCATGCATCATGCCTTGCATACATTCATATACATGTTTAACATTAACCCATAACAAGAGGAACAAGTTTAAAATTGATTTGGAGCAAAACCACACTTAAAAATGTAGGAAAGTGCGGACTAGTCCGGTTTTGCTGAGGACTAGTCCGATTTCTCTCTGTCTAAAAACGGACTTGTCCGTTTTTGCTGCGGATTAGTCCGATATTTGCCTCTGGACAACTTCGGACTTGTCCGATCTTGTACGGAATAGTCTGATATTCCATAAATCCTTGAAAATTTGTTAAGTCCCTGGGCTTGTCCGGACTAGTCCGGTGTTCCAGCGGACTTGTCCGTTTTCCTTTCTGACTAAGATTCAACTCGTCCGATTTTAGGCCAGACTTGTCCGATTTTCTCTCTAGACGACTTCGGACTAGTCCGGTCCTTTTCGGACTTGTCCGATATTTCGCGACTCCGAGATTGACCTTTTGTTTTACGACTTGTTTCTTGGGTTTCACATTAAGTGGGCCTAGGTACGTCGTGCCTAACTCTTTTAGAGCCCATGTGGGACTCTAAACCGGCCTCTACTCATCCCAAAACTCGAAATCCATCTAACCCTAGCCTCCACCTCTATATAAACAGCCCCACCCTTTGGCTTGACATCTATTTGCCACTTTTCCACCCACCCAAACCCTAGTTCGTGGGGAGCCACCATCAAGGAGGGAGGAGAAGATCCCAAGCAAGAGGAAGAAGAGGAGGAAACGAAGGAGGATCAAGATCTCCACCAAGTTTCGTTCTTCACCATCAATTCATCTCCAAGTTCACCACCAACCCTAGATCACCAAGATCCAAGTGTTACCTCCAAGTTTCTTGATTCATTGGAGTTCTAAACACCTGATATACCTCCTATTCTCTTTTCCTTACGAGAATTCAACCCTTAACCTCCGAATTTACGTCGATCTAGAAAACCCTAATCTGCTGATCTCGTGGAGTGCAGACTTGTCCGGTCCCTAGCGGACTAGTCCGATCTTCCTGGTTAAATTGTGTTGAATTGACTCTAAAATTTGATCTAATCAACTTCGAACCTGTATAAACTTGTTAAAAGCTATTAGAACTAGTTAGTTATCATTAAAAGCAATCAAGTAACAAGTTCTACCTTGCATTTGCATCAATCGTGCATGTCATGTCATATTGAGTAATATTTGTGCACTCTTTGACTAGAAAGTGCCGCGGAGGATCTCCAGCATCGAGGGTTCGAAGGCTTTGATCCTGATCAACAGTAAGAGCAAGGCAAGTGTCCTTGAAGCATATTGATCCTGTTTTTAAAATAAATGTTTTGTTTGCAAAATTGCATGCTGTGTCAATTTGATGGGAATCCTATGGTAGGAAGTTTACTAGACTTGCTAGACCACCCTTGTCACCTGGAATTTATGGTAGAGAGTCGGGAAGGATTTTTACCTTTTGCTTCGCTTAATCAACTGGGATGGGAATAACTATACCACCCAATTTAATTATGCATGGGTGAGATTATGGTTAACATGAACTGGTTAAATATGGTATGGTAATGGATGATCTAAGCAAGCCTGATATGTGGATGGGTTGGATGTTATGGTGGTTTGCTTGCTTTAGATCTAAGGATCGGTTCATGCGAGAATAAGCCAGGACTACAGTGCCACCACGAGGCCAAGTATGGGTGCGGCGTAGCTGATTAATTAGGGCTTTGCTAGTGCTGTTTGGACCATTGTGGATGCTCGGGGAAGCGGTAGTCAGATTGGGTTTGTTGATGATTGGTGGGACTACCCTGGGATCCGAATGGCTCAAGAGGGGGCCCTTGGTTGAAGATGTGCTCTGCGGGAGAGATCGCCACCGGTGAAACCTCAGTGGGGTCTAAATAGGCTAGTAATCCCTTTGTAAAGGCTATTTTGTGATCTCTTGGCCACACACCAACGGAAGTGTGTAATATGACCGACGGGTCATGGGCATAAGGGAGATTCTTAGTCGCCGAAGGGTGATGAAATCACGAACACGTGGGTAAAGAGGTACAAACTCTGCAGAGTTAATTAAAACTATCATGATAGTCGTGCTCCTGGTTATGAGCGCCTGGACAACTTCCATGATTAGAGGGAAATTGGTAATTGGGATGGTTATGGTTTGGTAATGGTTATGGATGGTTATGGATTTATTTTTGGTATTGAATATGGTTATTGGCAATGGTGAAATCTGGAATTATTGATGATGGTAATGAATTCAGTTTGGTATTATGGTATTACTTATGATTATGATGGGTTTATTTCACATACATGTAATATATTGCTCTTCAAATGTCTTTACTGTACTTTTCAGCACTTTGCCATTTTTATTGTCGTCATTTGAATCAGCCACATGTCATACTTTCCACACTTGTTGAGTACGACATGTACTCACTCTTGCAATACCCCCCAACAGTTGCAGGTCAGGATTGGGAGTTTAATGGCGATAATGCAGAGTTCTAGGCCGTGTCTACCGTCAGCTTTGCCTGTGGTGTTATTGGAGCTGCGCATACATACCATGTCGCTTATGCTGCATAGTTTCTTAGTTGTTTAATCCGTTTATTTCCGCTGCATTAGTTGAACTTGTCATTAATATTCATTAGAGTTTGTATTCGAGGATATAATGAATTATGTAATAAGAGTACTTATTTAATAATTTGAGCTGTGGTAATTATCTGTTTATCATTTGTGAATCACTTGTGTATGTGTGTTGAACATCCTGGGCACACATATGCGTTAGCTTGGTTCATTTTTTGGAACCGAGCGTCATAGTCCTGGTCACGGAAAGACCGGGGCCATCTCCAGTTCCGGAGCCCAGACCCCTCTGGGAGGGTCCGGAGCTACCTGAAGGCGAGTTTGGGTCCCAGCCCCCAGACATGGATCTTCAAGGTGAAATGCTAGAGGATAAACCTCTCTCATCTGAGGGAGTTCACATGGCTGATCAAGAAGATTCGGATCCCTCCGGGTGGGTCTGGGTTGAACAAGAAGAAGTTCCGGACCCCTCTGGGAGGGTCCGAGAAACTCAACAAGAAGGTTCATACCCCTCCAGGAGGGTTCGAGTTGATGAAGAAGAAGCTCCGAGCCCCTCCAGGAAGGTCCGGACCGTCCAACGCCCAGTGTACTTCATCAGTGAAGTACTTCATGACGTTAAGAATCGATACATTGAGGTACATAAGCTGCTTTACGCAGTTCTTATTGCCTCAAGGAAGCTTCGTGATTACTTCCAAGCCCACAAGATATCAGTGGTAACCTCCTATCCAATGCGTGCTATATTGCACAACCCAAACTCTACTGGGAACATCACCAAGTGGGCAGCGTAGCTGGCAGAATTCGATCTCGAATTCCTACCATGACAAGCTATCAAGAGTCAAGGCTTGCCTGATTTCGTGGCGAAGTGGACACCTTCTCTATCAAATCCTGGGGGGCCCAGTGAGCAGAAGTCGGAACCCAAGGTCCCGGTCTTCACCGAACCTCACTGGACTCTCTACTTCGACGGCTTCTTGCAGAAGCAGCGGGCCAGAGTTGGAATACTTCTCCTCGCTCCGACCGGGAAGAAGGTCAAATACATGGTACACCTTGATTTCAAGGCGACCTACAACATGGCGGAGTATGAAGCCCTCATCTACGGGCTCAAGGTGGCATTTTCATACAGCGTCAAGCAGATGCTAGTGAAGGGTGATTCACAACTCATTATCAAGCAAGTCAAAGGTGAATGCAGCTGCAACAACCCTCAACTCGCTGCTTATCTCCTTGAAGTCCAGAAGCTCAAAAAGGACTTCCCCTGGTCCTATGCCATATCCAGCGTCTCAACAATGCTGAAGCTGATGAACTCTCAACGAAGGCTTCAACTGGAGCTCCGGCTCCCGACGAAGTCTTTGTCCGGAGTTTGTCAAGACCAACCGCTCAACCTGCCGAACTAAGTGAAGGGGGCAAAACCGGCACCTCGAAGCTGGCGGTCCCGGTGGCACTGTTACCATGGCATCCACCAAGGGTCGTAGGTGCTGCAGGAAGCTCCGAGCAACCCAGCACACAAGACTTAGAAGCTCAAGTTAGCTCCGATGCATGGATCATGGAGATCCGGAGCTACTTGAAAGACAATACTGACTAGATCATCAGATTGGCTAAAAGATACACGCTGGTAGAAGCGGATCTCTACCAGCACGGTGCCAACAGCGTCCTAATGCAGTGCATCGCAAGGGAAGAAGGCTGTGAGATCCTCGCGGAAATCCATGGAGGAGAGTGTGGGAACCACGCGTCTTCCTGCACGTTGGTCGCTAAAGCCTTTCGGCATGGCTTCTACTGGCCGAGGATGCAGTTGAGCTGGTAAAAAAGTGTGAAGCATGCCAATTCCATGCAAAACAAATTCACATACTGGCTCAGTCGCTGCAAATGATACCTCGTACATGGCCATTCGCTGTGTGGGGGATGGACATTTTGGGACATTTCCCAAAAGCCATCGGATAACAGAAAAGCAAATACATAGATAAGCATGAAGATAGCAGCAGCATGACACTTTCTCCAATCCACATGCTGTTGCGCGAGGGTACGCCCGCCTAGAACATCTCCTCCGTATCGGCGTAGAACTCTGCGTTTACTGCTTCTTTTTCTTCATAGTCTAGAGGGGGGGGGGAGAAGATGTGATGCCCGGTTCCGAAAATGAACCAAGCTAACGCATATGTGTGCCCAGGATGTTCATCACACATACACGAGTGCAATCACAAAAGAGTATACAGAAAATTACCACAGAACAAGATTTATTATCAGATTTATTACACAAACCATATTATCCTCGAATACAAGCTCTAATGAATGTTAATGACAAGTTCAACTAATGCAGCGGAAATAAACTAATTAAGCAAACTAAAGCAACTATGCAGCATAAGCGACAGGGTATATACGCGCAGCTCCAATCAACACCACAGGCAAAGCTGACGGTAGACACGGCCTAGAACTCCGCATTATCGCCATTAAACTCCCAATCCTGACCTGCAACTGTTGGGGTGGGGATTGCAAGAGTGAGTACATGTCGTACTCAGCAAGTGTGGAAAGTATGACATGTGGCTGATTCAAATGACGACAATAATAATGGCAAAGTGCCGAAAAGTACAGTAAAACATTTGAAAAGCAATACATTACATGTATGTGAAATAAACCCATCATAATCATAAGTAATACCATAATACCAAACTGAATTCATTACCATCATCAATAATTCCAGATTTCACCATTGTCAATGACCATGTTCAGAAATTAATCCATAACCATCCATAACCATTACCAAACCATAGCCATTACGAAACCATAACCATCCCAAATCCCGATTTCTCTCTAATCATGGAAGTTGTCCAGGTGCTCATAACCGGGAGCACGGCTATCATGATAGTTTTAGTTAACACTCTGCAGAGTTTGTACCTCTTTACCCACGTGTTCGTGATTTCATCACCCTTCGGCGACTAAGAACCTCCCTTATGCCCATGACCCGTCGGTCACATTACACACTTCACAAAATAGCTTTTACAAAGGGATTACTAGCCTATTTAGACCCCACTGAGGTTTCACCGGTGGCGATGTCTCCCGCAGAGCACATCTTCAACCAAGGGCCCCCTCTTGAGCCATTCGGATCCCAGGGTAGTCCCACCAATCATCAACAAACCCAATCCGACTACCCCTTCCCCGAGCATCCACAATGGTCCAAACAGCACTAGCAAAGCCCTAATTAATCAGCTACGCCGCACCCATAACTTGGCCTCGTGGTGGCACTGTAGTCCTGGCTTATTCTCGCATGAACCGGTCCTTAGATCTAAAGCAAGCAAACCACCGTAACATCCAACCCATCCACACACCAGGCTTGCTTAGATCATCTATTACCATACCATGTTTAACCAGTTCATGTTAACCATAATCTCATCCATGCATAATTAAATTGAGTGATATAGTTGTTTCCCATCCCAGTTGATTAAGCGAAGCAAGAAGGTAAAAACCCTTCCCGACTCTCTACCATAAATTCCAGGTTACAAGGGTGGTTTAGCAAGTCTAGTAAATTTCCTACCATAGGATTCCCATCAATTTGACACAAGCATGCAGTTTTGCAAACAAAACATTTATTTTAAAAACAGGATCAATATGCTTCAAGGACACTTGCCTTGCTCTTGCTGTTGATTAGGGTCAAAGCCTTCAACCTCTTGATGCTGTAGATCCTCCGCGGCACTTTCTAGCGCAAATCCGTCTAATCCACACAATAAACATACAAGACAAGAAACACAATCAAAGAGTGCACAAATATTACTCAATATGTCATGACATGCATGATTGATGCAAATGCAAGGTAGAACTTGTTACTAGATTGCTTTTATTGATCACTAACTAGCTCTAATAGATTATAACAAGTTTATACAGGTTTGGGGTTGATTAGATCAAATTTTAGAATTAATTCAACACAATTTAACCAGAAAGATCGGACTAGTCCGCTAGGGACCGGACAAGTCCGCACTTGACGAGATCAGCAGATTAGGGTTTTCTAGATCGACGTGAATTTGGAGATTAGGGGTTGAATTCACATAAGGAAAAGAGAATAGAAGGTATACCAGGTGTTTAGAACTCCAATGAACCAAGAAACTTGGAGGTAACACTTGGATCTTGATGATCTAGGGTTGGTGATGAACTTGGAGATGAATTGGTGGTGAAGGACGAAACTTGGTGGAGATCTTGATCCTCCTTCGTTTCCTCCTCTTCTTCTTCTTGTTTGGGATCTTCTCCTCCCTCCTTGATGGTGGCTCCCCACGAACTAGGGTTTCGGTGGGTGGAAAAGTGGCAAATAGATGTCAAACCAAGGGGTGGGGTTGTTTATATAGACGTGGAGGCTAGGGTTAGATGGATTTCGAGTTTAGGATGAGTAGAGGTCGGTTTAGAGTCCCACATGGGCTCTAAAAGAGTTGGGCACGACGTCCCTAGGCCCACTTAACGTGAAACCCAAGAAACAAGTCATAAAACAAAAGGTCAATCTCGGAGTCACGAAATATCGGACAAGTCCGGACAGGACCGGACTAGTCCGAAGTCGTCCAGAGAGAAAATCGGACAAGTCTGGCCAAAAATCGGACAAGTCCGATCTTAGTCAGAAAGGAAAACGGACAAGTCCGCTGGAACACCGGACTAGTCCGGAAAAGTCCATGGACTTAGCAAATTTTCAAGGATTCATGGAATATCGGACTAGTCCGCACAAAATCGGACAAGTCCGAAAGTTTCCAGAGCCAAAATCGGACTAGTCCGCAGCAAAAACGGACAAGTCCGTTTTTAGTGAGAGAGAAATCGGACTAGTCCTCAGTAAAATCGGACTAGTCCGCACTTTCCTGCGTTTTAAGTGCGGTTTTGCTCCAAATCAATTTTAAACTTGTTCCTCTTGTTATGGGCTAATGTTAAACATGTATATGAGTGCATGTAGGGCATGATGCATGAAAATGAGGGTGTTACAAACCTACCCCCCTTAAAATGAATCTCGCCCTCGAGATTCGACGCGGAAGAGAAGAGATAGGGAAATTCCTTCTTGAGATCATCCTCTAACTCCCAAGTTGCTTCTTTTTCGGTATGGTGCTTCCATTGGACTTTACACCATCGAATCACCTTGTTCCTTGTGACTCTCTCCTTGGTTTCCAAGATTTTGACTGGTTGCTCGGCATACGTCAAATCTTCCTCTAGTTCCAATTCTTCCATTGGCACTTGTTCTTCCGGCACTCTCAAACACTTCTTGAGCTGGGAAACATGAAACACATCATGTACGTCTGAAAGATGAGCTGGCATCTCCAACTTATATGCTACTTCTCCTCTTTTGTCCAAAATCTTGAATGGTCCAATATAACGAGGTGCGAGCTTCCCTCTTATGTTAAACCTCTTATGACCTCTCATTGGTGACACCTTGAGGTAAACAAAATCTCCTATTTCAAAGGCTAATTTCCTTCTCCTATTATCCGCATAGCCTTTTTGCCTTGATTGGGCAGCCCTCAAGTTTCCACGAATTATTTGGACTTGCTTTTCGGCTTCTTGCAACACGTCCGGACCAAATACTTGAGTTTCTCCTGCCTCATTCCAGAATAAAGGTGTCCTACACTTCCTCCCATAAAGCGCTTCATATGGTGACATTTTCAAGCTTGCTTGGTAACTATTGTTGTATGAAAATTCTGCGTATGGCAAGCTTCTGTCCCAACTTTTCCCATGCTTTAAAGCACAAGCTCTTAACATGTCCTCCAAAATCTGATTGGTCCTCTCGGTTTGTCCATCCGTTTGAGGATGATATGCTGAACTAAAATTCAACCTCGTTCCCAAAGCTTCATGCAATTTTTGCCAAAATCTGGAGGTAAATTGAGAACCTCTATCCGAGACTATCTTCTTAGGGACTCCATGTCGACACACAATATGCTCCATGTATATTTCGGCCAATCGTGCAGCTGTATACTTGGTTTTCACAGGGACAAAATGAGCTGACTTGGTTAAGCGATCCACAATTACCCAAATTGAGTCATACCCGGACTGAGTACGCGGTAACCCAACTATGAAGTCCATTCCAATTTCTTCCCACTTCCATTCTGGAATCTTCAGCGGTTGCAATAATCCGGCTGGCCTTTGATGTTCCGCCTTGACTCGTTGGCACACATCACACAGTGCTACGTATTCAGCTATGTCCTTCTTCATGCTATTCCACCAATAGCAAGTCTTTATGTCTTTGTACATCTTCGTACAACCAGGGTGAATTGAGTATGGCGAGTCATGTGCCTCCTTTAATATTGTTTCTCGAATATGCTTTACATTAGGCACAACAATTCTCTTTCCAAGCCATAAGGTGCCATGTTCGTCTTCATCAAATCTGAATTCTCTCCCTTCTTCGATTCTTTCCTTGATTTCCTTGATCTCCTCATCTGTGGTATGTGCTTCTCGAATTTCTTGCTCCAAGGTCGAATTTAACTCCATCATCTCCATCTCATTTACAAACCTGAGGTTCAACCGTTCAAACTCCTTACATAACTCGAATGGTAACTCTCGAACCGTGAGTTGATGACTTACTCCTTTCCTACTCAAAGCATCGGCCACTACGTTGGCTTTTCCCGGATGATAGTTGATCCCCACATCATAATCTTTGATGAGCTCTAACCATCTTCGTTGCCTCAAGTTCAAATCCGTTTGTGTGAAAATATACTTCAAACTCTTATGATCCGTGTAAATTTCACACCTATGTCCAAGAATATAGTGTCTCCAAATCTTCAATGCATGTACCACGGCCGCGAGTTCCAAATCGTGCGTGGGGTAATTCTGCTCATGTTTCTTCAATTGTCTTGACGCATAGGCGACCACTTGACCTTCTTGCATCAATACACATCCAAGCCCTTGTCTTGATGCATCGCAATAAATGTCAAAACTCTTGCTTACATCCGGCAATACCAAAACTGGGGCTGTTGTCAACCGCTTCTTCAACTCCTCAAAACTCTCTTGACAAGCTTGAGTCCATTGGAATGCCTTTCCCTTCATTAGCAACTCCGTCATAGGCTTGGCTATCTTGGAAAAATCCTTGATGAATCTACGGTAATACCCAGCCATCCCAAGAAAACTCCTTATTTCCTTGATATTTTGCGGCGGTTCCCACTTCAACACATCTCTCACCTTCCCTGGGTCAACTGATACTCCTCTTCCGGAAATAATATGGCCTAAGAAGGAAACTTCCCGTAACCAGAATTGACATTTACTGAACTTGGCATACAATTGATGCTCCCTCAATTTCTGCAACGTAAGCCTCAAGTGTTCCTCATGTTCCTTCTCATCCTTCGAGTAGATCATGATATCATCAATAAACACCACAACAAACTTATCTAAGTACTCCATGAAGACCTTATTCATGAGGTACATCAAGTAAGCAGGCGCATTTGTCAATCCAAATGACATCACGGTGTACTCATAAGATCCATACCGTGTTCTAAAAGCTGTCTTAGGTATGTCCGATGGTCTAATCTTCATTTGAAAGTATCCCGACCTCAAGTCAATCTTAGAGAAGACACAAGCACCCTTCATCTGATCAAACAAGTCTTCTATGCGTGGCAAGGTGTACTTGTTCTTGATTGTTACCTCGTTGAGAGCTCGGTAATCCACGCACATCCTTTGGGATCCGTCCTTCTTGTCCACAAATAGAACGGGCGCTCCCCAAGGTGAAGAGCTAGGGCGAATAAAACCCTTCTCTAATTGCTCTTGAATTTGTTTCTTGAGCTCCGCTAATTCCATAGGAGGCATCCTATACGGCCTCTTAGCTATAGGTGCAGTTCCAGGTATTAAATCAATAACAAACTCAATGTCTCGATCGGGTGGCATACCTGGCAACTCATTCGGAAACACATCCAAAAATTCACATACAACCGGAATCTCCTCAATTGCGGCACCGTCCATATGATTCAATTCCAATTGCTTCGGTGCGGTTTGAGATGCTTCAAATTCTACGGTGATTCCTTCCTCATTGGTCAACTTCACCGTCTTTGTGGCACATTCAATAACTCCATTGTGCTTCCTCAACCAGTCCATACCAAGTATAATATCCAATCCTTGAGAATCTAAAACAATGAGGTTGGCGGAGAAGTCTACCCCCCTTATTCTAAGGCTTACTTTTGGACATACTATATTTGTCCTCATCTCTCCTCCAGGAGACTTAACCAACAGAGTAAACTTCATATGAGAGATAGGCAAACTATACTTGGCAACATACTTCGATGCAATGAATGAATGCGATGCTCCAGAATCAAATAACATAGTCGCGGGGTTGGAGTTGGCGAGAAACATACCAATGACCACGTCATCCGCTTGTTGAGCATCCTCCGTAGAGACATGGTTCACGTTGCCACGAGCAAAATTCTGCTGTCCACGGCTTCCTTGTGGTTGTCCTCCATTAGGTCTTGGGTTTTGCCTCGGTGCATTGCTTCCTTGACCAAGGCCCGACTTAGGACATTGATGCGCAAAGTGTACAGCCTCTCCACAGGTATAGCACTTCTTAACTCCACCAGAATTATTGGGACGAGCTTGGTTTTGAGCATTTGCAGCAGGAAAACTAGCACGAGGCTCATAAGGCATTGGAGGCCTAGGTGCTTGCATGACAGGGCGCTGCTGCACAAACTGAGTTGGGTGCGGTGCATAACCAGGGCGTTGAGCAGGAATAGAGGAGCTGTAATGAGGTGCATTGGGCGGCGCAAAGCGAGGGCGCACATTACTTCCTTGTTGCTGTCCTTGATATGGCGCCTTCCTCTTAATTTCTTGCTCCATCTCACGGATCTTGTTCTCAACCACAATTGCCTTGTCCACAAGCTTCTGAAAATTGACATAATCACAGTTGAGCAATTGCACTTGGATCGTATTGTTCAATCCCCTCATGAACAAGTATTGCTTCCGGCTGTCCCGGCTAACATCCTCAGGCGCATACCATGAGAGTTGAGTGAATTTATTGAGATATTCACTCACGCTTGATCTTCCTTGCCTTAAATTCTCAAATTCTTGCCTCTTCAAGATCATAACACCCTCGGGCACATAATGAGAACGAAAATTCTCCTTGAATTCGGCCCAAGTAATTCTCTCTTGGTTCTCATGAGCATTGCAATAAGAATCCCACCAATCTGCAGGTGCTCCAACGAGTTGATGAGAAGCAAATAGCACCTTCTCCCGGTCACTGCATTGAACAATGGCTAGCTTCTTCTCCACGGACTTGAGCCAATCATCCGCATCCATAGGGTCTGCGGCTTGAGCAAAGGTTGGTGGCCTAGTCCTCATAAACTCTCCCAATCGGTTATGAGGAGGTGGGGGTGGCGGTGGAGGCATGTAGGGCTGATTGTTGATATTGCCAGCCTGCAGCTGTCCCATAGTCTGTATCATGGTCTGCATGAGCTGGTTTTGCATGGCCAATAGCTGCTCGATGTTGATAGCTCCCTGAGTAGATCCTTGCCCATTGTTGTTCTGAGGCACTCCATTGTTCTCCTCTTCATCATTGCCATCCCTCTGGTTGCGAGTCCTCACCATCTGAAGAAAAGCAGTAGGTAAGAATTAGAAAACGCCCCAACTATATGCATCAAGGGATATGAAACTAAAACAACTAGCTACACTAGCCTAGGTGGACATGGCAATGCTAAAGCATCCCAAAATCCTCTATTAAGCACACAAGCAACCAATATATATATATAGCAAACAGCACTCCAAGCAGAAATACATCGATTCCTGAGTGCTCCTATGTGCTCTAAAGTGTCCATTCTATCTAGGCTGCATCCTACGGTCAACCTGTGGCTCTGATACCAATCTGTGATGCCCGGTTCCGAAAATGAACCAAGCTAACACATATGTGTGCCCAGGATGTTCATCACACATACACGAGTGCAATCACAAAAGAGTATACAAAAAATTACTACAGAACAAGATTTATTATCAGATTTATTACACAAACCATATTATCCTCGAATACAAGCTCTAATGAATATTAATGACAAGTTCAACTAATGCAGCGGAAATAAACTAATTAAGCAAACTAAAGCAACTATGCAGCATAAGCGACAGGGTATATACGCGCAGCTCCAATCAACACCACAGGCAAAGCTGACGGTAGACACGGCCTAGAACTCCGCATTATCGCCATTAAACTCCCAATCCTGACCTGCAACTGTTGGGGTGGGGATTGCAAGAGTGAGTACATGTCGTACTCAGCAAGTGTGGAAAGTATGACATGTGGCTGATTCAAATGACGACAATAATAATGGCAAAGTGCCGAAAAGTACAGTAAACCATTTGAAAAGCAATACATTACATGTATGTGAAATAAACCCATCATAATTATAAGTAATACCATAATACCAAACTGAATTCATTACCATCATCAATAATTCCAGATTTCACCATTGTCAATGACCATGTTCAGAAATTAATCCATAACCATCCATAACCATTACCAAACCATAGCCATTACGAAACCATAACCATCCCAAATCCCGATTTCTCTCTAATCATGGAAGTTGTCCAGGTGCTCATAACCGGGAGCACGGCTATCATGATAGTTTTAGTTAACACTCTGCAGAGTTTGTACCTCTTTACCCACGTGTTCGTGATTTCATCACCCTTCGGCGACTAAGAACCTCCCTTATGCCCATGACCCGTCGGTCACATTACACACTTCCGTTGGTGTGTGGCCAAGAGATCACAAAATAGCTTTTACAAAGGGATTACTAGCCTATTTAGACCCCACTGAGGTTTCACCGGTGGCGATGTCTCCCGCAGAGCACATCTTCAACCAAGGGCCCCCTCTTGAGCCATTCGGATCCCAGGGTAGTCCCACCAATCATCAACAAACCCAATCCGACTACCCCTTCCCCGAGCATCCACAATGGTCCAAACAGCACTAGTAAAGCCCTAATTAATCAGCTACGCCGCACCCATAACTTGGCCTCGTGGTGGCACTGTAGTCCTGGCTTATTCTCGCATGAACCGGTCCTTAGATCTAAAGCAAGCAAACCACCGTAACATCCAACCCATCCACACACCAGGCTTGCTTAGATCATCTGTTACCATACCATGTTTAACCAGTTCATGTTAACCATAATCTCATCCATGCATAATTAAATTGAGTGATATAGTTGTTTCCCATCCCAGTTGATTAAGCGAAGCAAAAAGGTAAAAACCCTTCCCGACTCTCTACCATAAATTCCAGGTGACAAGGGTGGTTTAGCAAGTCTAGTAAACTTCCTACCATAGGATTCCCATCAATTTGACACAAGCATGCAGTTTTGCAAACAAAACATTTATTTTAAAAACAGGATCAATATGCTTCAAGGACACTTGCCTTGCTCTTGCTGTTGATTAGGGTCAAAGCCTTCAACCTCTTGATGTTGTAGATCCTCCGCGGCCCTTTCTAGCGCAAATCCGTCTAATCCACACAATAAACATACAAGACAAGAAACACAATCAAAGAGTGCACAAATATTACTCAATATGTCATGACATGCATGATTGATGCAAATGCAAGGTAGAACTTGTTACTAGATTGCTTTTAATGATCACTAACTAGCTCTAATAGATTATAACAAGTTTATACAGGTTTGGGGTTGATTAGATCAAATTTTAGAATTAATTCAACACAATTTAACCAGAAAGATCGGACTAGTGCGCTAGGGACCGGACAAGTCCGCACTTGACGAGATCAGCAGATTAGGGTTTTCTAGATCGACGTGAATTTGGAGATTAGGGGTTGAATTCACATAACGAAAAGAGAATAGAAGGTATACCAGGTGTTTAGAACTCCAATGAACCAAGAAACTTGGAGGTAACACTTGGATCTTGATGATCTAGGGTTGGTGATGAACTTGGAGATGAATTGGTGGTGAAGGACGAAACTTGGTGGAGATCTTGATCCTCCTTCGTTTCCTCCTCTTCTTCTTCTTGTTTGGGATCTTCTCCTCCCTCCTTGATGGTGGCTCCCCACGAACTAGGGTTTCGGTGGGTGGAAAAGTGGCAAATAGATGTCAAACCAAGGGGTGGGGTTGTTTATATAGACGTGGAGGCTAGGGTTAGATGGATTTCGAGTTTAGGATGAGTAGAGGCCGGTTTAGAGTCCCACATGGGCTCTAAAAGAGTTGGGCACGACGTCCCTAGGCCCACTTAACGTGAAACCCAAGAAACAAGTCGTAAAACAAAAGGTCAATCTCAGAGTCACGAAATATCGGACAAGTCCGGACAGGACCGGACTAGTCCGAAGTCGTCCAGAGAGAAAATCGGACAAGTCTGGCCAAAAATCGGACAAGTCCGATCTTAGTCAGAAAGGAAAACGGACAAGTCCGCTGGAACACCGGACTAGTCCGGAAAAGTCCAGGGACTTAGCAAATTTTCAAGGATTCATGGAATATCGGACTAGTCCGCACAAAATCGGACAAGTCCAAAAGTTTCCAGAGCCAAAATCGGACTAGTCCGCAGCAAAAATGGACAAGTCCGTTTTTAGTCAGAGAGAAATCGGACTAGTCCTCAGTAAAATCGGACTAGTCCGCACTTTCCTGCGTTTTAAGTGCGGTTTTGCTCCAAATCAATTTTAAACTTGTTCCTCTTGTTATGGGCTAATGTTAAACATGTATATGAGTGCATGTAGGGCATGATGCATGAAAATGAGGGTGTTACAGAAGAGGGGGAATCGCTTTGAGTACATGGAGTACTCAACAAGTGTGGGAAGAGAGATGAAATGAAGGCTACAACAAGGAAGGCTAATAATGGCTGTTAGCACTAAGCATTACCTATACCTTAGCTTTCATTAAGCAACCTATAACTAGGTGATTCCACCCAATCAAGATTATAGTAAAAATAATGAGTAAATAAGTAATAGCACAAATGTATTTCCGATCCATAAATCCCACCATAATCCCAACCATGCACTAATTATGAAATCGACACCAAGCCGCTCTTGTCCGTGAGCACGGCTGTCATGAAAGTTTCCCAATCTCTGCAGAGAATGTATCCTTTACCCACAAGCCGTGATTTCATCCCCTGTTGCCAGGTGGACTAAGCAAACCTCCCTGATGCCCGTGACCCGTCGGTCACATTACACACTTCCGTAGGCGTGCGACCAGGAGATCACTACGAGGTCTTTACAAAGGTCCTCCCGACTAGTAACCGACCCTCTGAGGTTTCACCGCTCCGGCACCTAGAGTCCATTTTACCTCCGCCAGGAGAAGCCCCCTCTTGAGCCATGCAGATCACGAGGCAGATACGCTGAACCAATCCCCGCACTTTCCAACTACCAGCACTAAATCGGGAGATGCCTAATTAATTGACCAAGCTGCCCCATTCTCAGTCTTGTGGTGACACTGTATGGCTTAGTGGCTACCCCATAAACCGGTCCTTAGAATCTGGCAAGGTTCAATCCCCAAATCTCGGGTCTCGCGCGTACTGCACCATGCCATTCAAACCAACCCGCCAGATTCCTACTTACTACGGTCCATTTCCAACATCATATTCATCATCATAATAGTAAGTCATGAATAATAAGTGTGGTCAATGTTCTCCCACCCAACTAGTATGAATGGCTAAGCGTAAAGTAATCCCATAACCACCCTTCCATAACCCAAGCGATAAGTTAAAGGTAATACAATAGGGCATAGCATAGGATTCATATTAATTAACATGCAACTAACTAAACCCTTAAAAAGGTGCAAGATGGTCAAGGACACTTGCCTCTTTTGAAGTGGTTGTCGAACTGGAGTTCTTGGAAGTTGGTCTCCGGCTCGAGAACCGGGTCTACTCGAAGAGAAATAACATGCAATAAGTACTACATACAATGCTAGACATACACATGCACACAATCACAAAAGTCTACGCAATTACATACCTACGAGGGATTTAATGTGTATGTGCATTAGTTTACTTGATGATATTTATTAAAGGTGAATTTCATGGGTTAGAAATGTGAATTACCATTTTATAACACTTTTACAATTATTTTATGCTTAATACACATTTTTGGGGATTTTCCCTACATGTAAATATATTTATTTCTGATTATTATATTATTTCAAATTAGAATAATGCATTAAATAATTTTTAATGGGGTGTGATATTTATTTCTAGGCTTAAAAATCATTTTATACAATTAATCCTCAATTAAATATAATTTCTACACAATTTTTGGTGGCTAAAATGAATTATTTAAATTTATACAGCAATAAAATATATTTTTAAGTTGTCTAAATATTTATTCTGAATTTTTATAAATTTTTATCTATTTTCTACATCTGTTTCTATTTTTATTGTGATTTTTGGTAAATCTGAAAATATTATAATGGTTGAAAATAGTTTTTAAACTATCCAGGGGCTAGACTTTAATTTTCCCTAACTGGACAGGGGCTAGAAACAATATTAAATGAGTTTACAGGGGCTAGACTTAAAATGTGCAGTTAAATTCTAATTTAATAAAAGTCCAGAGGCTAGATTACAACTTTCCTAGGTTTCTTCACAATATTCTAATTCTCCAGGGGCTAGTCCGCAAGTTAGCAGGGGCCTCGGTGCAACAGTCTAGGCGCGCAGCTCTGTTTGAAAGCTAGCCGTTGGATCCTAGATCTACGGCTAAGATTTTATGAAACCGAAGGGGTACGCTGCGATCTAATCGCAGCCGTTGGCCGCGAATGGATGGCTCGGATTGATCCACGTCGGCCCAGTGCCAGCGCCAGCGCTCTGCGTGGCGGCGCACGACGGCGTCCTCACCAGAATCGTGATTTCATGCGCGATCTACCTTAATCCTCGAATTAAAATGAGGGAAAACGCGTGGGAAGGCATCGCGAACTCACCAGAGGTGTCGACGGGGCTCGGGGACGTGCAGGGGGCGTCGGCGACAGATGAAGGAGGCGGGGGCTTGCCGGCGATCGACGAAATCGATGGCGCGACGGCGATCTTCTGAGCGAGCGTGTCCGGTGCGTGTCTGGGAGTACGGCGAAGATGTTAGGCTAGGATCCGTGAGGAAATTGCATAGAGATAGGCGAGAATGTCAGCGACTTACCGAGAACCAAGGTGGCTAGGGTTTGGAAGCTCGGGGAAAGGGGAAATTGGGGGCGACGGTGGGTTTATAGAGGCGTCGAGGCTGGCAGTTGTGGCGCGCGCGCGGGTTTCCAAATTCGGGCGCGGATCCGAGGTGGGGAAACGTGGGTGAGGTCGTGGGCACGGGGTCGGTCGTGGCGCGGGCGTCAGTTGCACGCGGGGAAGAAGGAAGGGGGAGGGAGGAAGCACCGACCAGTGGGCCCGGGGTGGCAGCGGGAGAGAGGAGAGGGAGTGCGCGGCTGGGCTGGCGGGGGAGGAAGTGGGTTGCGGCCAGATTCGGCCCAGGCGCCAGTTTTCTTTTTATTTTTCTTTTCTTTTTCTTTTTCCGATTTGATTTGATTTGAATTTCAAATTCATTCGAAGTCTACACGTTTGAATTCAAATTTTCACACCAAAATGCACATTCAAATGCACCCTAATATATTTGAAAGGTTGATTACAAATTTTGAAAATTTTAGGGTGTTACAACTCTACCCCCCTTAAAAGGAATCTCGCCCTCGAGATTCGGACGTCCTAAGAGAAAAGATAGGGAAATTCGGCTTTCAGGTCTTCTTCTTTCTCCCAAGTTGCTTCTGCTTCCGAGTGATGTTTCCATTGCACTTTGCACATCCGGGTGACCTTGTTCCTTGTAACTCGTTCTGATGTATCAAGAATTCGCACCGGTTGTTCTGCATACGAGAGATCCTCTTGCACATCTATAGCTTCCATGGGTAACTGTTCCTCCGGCACTCTTAAGCACTTCTTCAGTTGCGACACATGAAACACGTCGTGTACATCTGAAAGTTGAGACGGTAGCTCGAGACGATAAGCTACCTCTCCTCTTCTTTCTAGTATCTTGTACGGACCAATGTAGCGAGGTGCTAGCTTTCCCTTCACTTTGAACCGTCTTAGGCCTCTTCATGGCGATACCTTGAGGTACACAAAATATCCAACCTCAAAAGCTAGATCACGACGTCGAGCATCTGCATAGCTCTTCTGCCTTGACTGTGCTGTCTTCAGGTTGTTTCGGATCTCTTGCACTTGTCTTTCGGCTTCCCTTAGTATTTTCAGACCAAACACTTGACCTTCTCCTGTCTGATTCCAGAACAAGGGTGTTCTACACTTTCGCCCATACAATGCCTTGAACGAGGACATCTTGAGACTAGCTTGGTAACTGTTGTTGTAAGAGAATTCCGCATAAGGCAAGTTCTTGTCCCAACTCTTGCTATTCTTCAAGGCACAGGCACGCAACATATCCTCCAAGATTTGATTTGCCCGTTCTGTCTGACCATCCGTCTGCGGGTGATACGCTGAGCTGAAATTAAGTCGAGTGTCCATTGACTCATGCAACTTCTGCCAGAATCTTGAAGTGAACTGGGTACCTCGATCAGACACTATCTTCTTCGGGACACCATGCAAGCATACAATCCTTGCCATGTATAGTTCTGCCAACTTTGAGCCATTGTAGTTTTCCTTGATCGGTATGAAATGAGCAACTTTAGTTAAACGATCCACAATGACCCATATGGAGTCGTATCCTGACTGGGTCCTTGGTAACCCCACAACAAAGTCCATGCTTATCTCTTCCCATTTACATTCGGGTATCTTGAGTGGCTGAAGTATTCCGGCAGGTCTTTGATGTTCCGCCTTGACCAACTGACACGTGTCACACAAAGCCACATACTCGGCCACATCACGTTTCATGCCAAGCCACCAATATCAATCCTTAAGGTCTTGATACATCTTGATACTTCCAGGATGAATAGAATAAGATGAATCATGCGCTTCTCTCAATATCAGTTCTCGGATCTCCTTGATATTCGACACACATATCCTCTTTCCCAACCATAAGGTTCCGTGTTCGTCTTCCCTGAAATCTGGGGCTTTACCAATCTTCATCAACTTCTTGAGCTTCTGGATCTTCTTATCTTCCTTTTGGCCTTCTCTTATGTCTTGTTCCAACGTGGAATCAACTTCCATAGCTACCGCATCTGTGTTAGACACTATGCATAGGTTCAATATTGCAAACTCCTCACATAACTGCGGTTGATGAGCTTGTATAGTCATACTGTTGCATTGTGTATTCCTACTCAAGGCATCTGTGACCACATTCGCCTTCCCAGGGTGATAGTTGATCCCAACATCAAAATCATTAATTAGCTCAAGCCATTTTTGTTGTCAGAGATTAAGGTCGGGTTGAGTGAAGATATACTTCAAGCTCTTGTGGTCGGTGTAGATTTCCGTTCTCTTCCCCATCAAGTAATGTCTCCATAGCTTCAATGCATGAACAACAGCTGCTAACTCCAGGTCATGGGTAGGGTAATTCTTTTCATGCTTTTTGAGCTGTCTTGAAGCATATGCCACCACATGTCCTTCTTGCATCAAAACACATCCCAGTCCTTGTCCAGAAGCATCAAAATAGACCGAGAACTCCTTTTGCATATCGGGCATAACCAACATTGGGGCAGTAGTCAACCTCTTCTTTAGTTCGGCGAAACTTGCTTCACATTCCAGAGTCCACTTGAATTTAGCTTCCTTTTCGAGTAGCTTGGTTAGCGGACATGCGATCTTTAAGAATCCCTTAATGAATCATCGATAGTAACCAGCCATTCCCAAGAAACTTCGGATTTCTCCCACATTTTCTGGTGTTTCCCACTTGAGAATACCTGCCACTTTACCTGGATCTACTGCTACTCCTCCTTCTGATATGACGTGTCCCAAGAATGATACTTGTTTCAACCAGAACTCACACTTGCTGAACTTAGCGTACAATTGGTGTTGTCGAAGCTTCTGTAATGCCAACCTCAGATGTTCTTCATGCTCTTCTTCATTCTTGGAAAATATCAAAATGTCACCAATGAATACCACCACAAACTTGTCCAAGTATTCCATAAATACCTTATTCATGAGGTACATGAAATAGGTAGGAGCATTGGTCAACCCAAATGACATAACTGTGTACTCATAAAGACCGTATCGAGAGACGAATGCAGTCTTGGGAATGTCCGAGGGTCGAATCTTCAACTGGTGGTAACCCGAACGAAGATCAATCTTGGAGAACACACATGCTCCTCGCAACTGATCGAACAAATCTTCAATCCTCGGCAGTGGGTATTTATTCTTGATGGTCACCGCATTCAATGCACGATAATCCACACACAATCTTTGTGTGCCATCCTTCTTAGGTACAAAGATAACCGGTGCTCCCCATGGCGACGAGCTAGGTCGGATGTAACCTTTCTCCAATAACTCCTCGATGTGATCCTTCAGTTCCGCAAGCTGTTTGGCATCCATTCGGTACGGCCTCTTATATATCGGAGCCGTCCCAGGTATAAGCTCGATAATGAACTCAATCTCTCGGTCAGGTGGCATACCAGGTAGCTCTTCAGGAAATACATCTGGAAACTCCCTAACCACTTTGATTTCTTCTACTCCTTCAACTTGATTAACCTGAACCCTTGTCACTGGCGTTGGATCAGGACTGAACTCAACCTTGGTGCCATCTGGATGTGTTAAACAAACCATCCTGGTTGCACAATGGATCACCCCATTGTATTTTGCCAACCAGTCCATTCCCAAGATAATGTCCAACCCTTGAGATTCAAGGATTATGAGGTTCGCTGAGAAGGCTACCCCCCTTATGTCTAACCTTACATTAGGGCATACTTGCCTTGTTATCATTTCTCCTCCAGGGGAGTTGACTATAAGTTGATGAGTCATTAAATGCACTACCATGTCATGCCTTCTTATAAATTCTCTAGATATGAATGAATGGGTGGCACCAGAATCAAACAACACCATAGCTATATGAGAATCGGCAGGGAACGTACCAACAACCACGTCTGGCGCCTCATTAGCTTCCTCAATTGCCACATGATTGACCCTTCCACGAGTAGCTGACTGTTGCGATGGCTTCTTTGGGCAACGAGTGGAGTAGTGCCCTACCTCTCCACAAATGTAGCATGTAACACCTGCATTGTTACCTTGGGTCTTATTACCCCCGTGCTAGTTCTGCTGCTGCTGGCCTGTAGGGCGAGGTGCTGGAGCTGCGGGGCGAGGTGGCTGCATTGTTTGGCATGGAGGCTGTGGTGGCTGGCGCATCTGCTGATTGTAGGGTGTGGGTGGCCTGTAAGTGGGGTTTTGGAACCTCTGGCCTGTGTAGGAGTTCATGGGGTGGGTCATAGGTGCCATAGGCTGAGGGGCGAAGCGGGGGCGCACATTACTGCCAGAAGCATGCCCTGGAGCTAGCTTTCTCTTCCTGTCATCCTCGTCCAACTCTTTCTTGGTTCTTTCCACTTCGAAGGCCTTGTCAACCAACTTCTGGAAGTTATTGTAATCACAGGAGGACATGGCGAACTTCAAATCTTTGTACAGACCCTTCTTGAAACGGAACTGTTTCTTGGAGTCCATGTCCACATCAGTGGGTGCATAACGAGACAACTGGGTGAACTTGTTCAAGTAGTCTCGCACACTCATGAGGCCCTGTTTCAGCATGAGGAACTCCTCACGTCTTGCCTGGATCTCTCCCTCAGGCACAAAGTGGTTGCAAAAGTTAGTCTTGAACTCATCCCAAGTGATAGTTTCTGGGTTCTGATGGGCCTCAGTGTAAGCAACCCACCAATCAGCTGCATGCCCTTGAAGTTGGTGAGAGGCTAGCAATACTTTCTCTCCTCCTTCACATTGCACGATCCTCAGCTTGCTCTCGACTGACCTCAGCCAGTCGTCAGCATCCATTGGCTCAGTAGGGGTGGTAAATGTGGGTGGATGGGTGTTAAGGAAGTCTCTCAGATGGGATCTGGGTCCAGGGGGTGGTGGTGGTGGTGGAGCTTGCTGCATGTTGGCTACTATTTGGGTTAGGTTGTTGAGCAGTTGGGTTTGTATAGCCATCATCTGCTGCATCTGCTACGCTGCTGGTGCTCCTCGAGCACCTCTACCGTTCCATCCTGGAAAACCCTTAAGTGCCTCGTCGTTGGGTGGAATACCCCTTCCACGGCCTCTGCCTCTACCGGCCATATGTATGGGAAATAACTGAAGCTTTTAGGGTAATAGACACGATATAGAAGAGTATACTATGGTAAACGATCCCAACTACATGCATCAAGGAGAATATCCATACAGAAAGCAAATCCATGAACAACTGACGTGTATGTGGACAGGATGCCTAAGGCATTCCACAACTCGCGTCCCACACAACACACTATGAAGCAACTAACTCAAACATAAACATAGATACACGACTGAAGACTAGAGAGGGTGTAGCTACACGCTCCTACAAACTAAGAGTAGGTGTCTTAAGTCGTCGGTGCAGCTGAGGAGTACTCTCACTCCTCGGGGTCCTCGTCCATGTACTCCTCTGGGTGCTCGTCACTGCTACCAGGAGTGCTGCCCACTGACTCACTGCTGAAGATCTCGACAACGGGTACTGCTGGAGCAGGCGGTGGATCAACAGGAGGTGACGTAGGAGCTGGGAAAGAGGCTGGGGGTGCCACGGGAACAGGTGGTGCGGCTAGCGGAGAGGCTGGTGGTGTGACGTGGGCTGGTGAACCAGGAGCTGGCAAAGCAGGCGGGGAAAGTGGAGCTGGTACAACTGGCAAAGCTGGTGGGGCCGGTGGAGAAGGTGGTGCTGTTGGAGCTGGTGGAGAGGGTGGTGCCGGTGGAGAAGGTGGAGCTACTGGAGCTGGTGGAGAGGGTGGTGCTGGTGGAGAAGGTGGAGCTGCTGGAGCTGGTGGAGAGGGTGGTGCTGGTGGTGCCGGTGGAGAAGGTGGAGCTGGTGGCGCAGGTGGTGCCGGTGGGGCTGGTGGAGCTGGTGGAGAAGGTGGTGGTGGTGACCCAGGCGTGGTCGCCCTCGGGTAGTGCTGAGGGTCACGGCGGTCAGGGGAGTCGGGGCACCAGGGCTCACCGTCGGAGGCGTAGCAAGGCAGGTCAGGGTCACGGTGGGTGATCCTCCGGTAACGCCAGATGATCTGGTCCTTCCGGTCATTAAGTCCCGGAAGTCCTGTAACTCATGCTGGCAGCGGTTGTACCGCACACACAGCTCGACTGCATCGTCCACCAAACGCTCAGACTGGTGGAGGCTAAGTGGACTCTCCACAGCACGTCCCACAAATTCAGCGGTCCCGCTCGGGCGCTGGGGAGTGTAGGCGTGCGAGGAGTGCTCGAGATGAAGACGGTGCGCGTGACTCCAGAAAGTCGTCGCCTCCCAAGTCGCGTCCTCCTTGGCGGAACGCTGGGAGCTCCTCCAAGCTGACGAGTAGTGAACCCTCAACAGCTCAATGTCATAGTAGATGGCCAGCTGGCAGGCCCAATCGGTCAAAAGGGGGCCTCTGACCCTGGTGGTGGTGTAGCGCAGGTCGAGACGAGGGTGGCGGTATCCGATGGCGTGAAGTAGCGAACGAAGTCGTCGGCGCAGGTCGCCAGCAGCCTGTTCGGTGGAGCAGATCACCGCCTCGCGGTGAGGGGCAAACGGGACAGAGCGGCTAGCCATCGTGTGTCGGAGCACGCGACCTCCAGTGGACTTACGTGCCGTCTGCTTGCAGCGCGCCATCTAAAAAATTTGAAATAGAAGAGTGTAAGAACTCCAACAAATCAAAACAGCATAACAAAAGTAGTACAAATAAGGAAGAAGCACGAAGAAGTTTTGTAAAATAGTTTTTAGAGAAAATAGTATAGTCCTTAATACGTCCATTTCTATCTAGGCTTGCATCCTACGGGCAACACGGCTCTGGTACCACTTTTGTCACACCTAGTCCCAACAAGCTAACCAAATGCATTCCACATGTATGACAGGATCAGTTCATTCATACATGTGTAGAAGAAAAGTAAATAGTATCATATTACAAGCCATGTTCGAAATACAAATAGGTCTTACAACAACGACCCGTAGGTCTCAAATAAACAACAGAAAAGCAAATACATAGATAAGCATGAATATAGCAGCAGCGTGACGCTTTCTCCAATCCACAGGCTGTTGCGCGAGGGTACGCCCGCCTAGAACATCTCCTCCAGATCGGCGTTGAACTCTTCGTTTACTGCTCCTTCTTCTTCATAGTCTGGAGGGGGAGAAGAGGGGGAATCGCTTTGAGTACATGGAGTACTCAACAAGTGTGGGAAGAGAGATGAAATGAAGGCTACAACAAGGAAGGCTCATAATGGCTGTTAGCACTAAGCATTACCTATACCTTAGCTTTCATTAAGCAACCTATAACTAGGTGATTCCACCCAATCAAGATTATAGTAAAAATAATGAGTAAATAAGTAATAGCACAAATGTATTTCCAATCCATAAATCCCACCATAATCCCAACCATGTACTAATTATGAAATCAACACCAAGCCGCTCTTGTCCGTGAGCACGGCTGTCATGACAGTTTCCCAATCTCTGCAGAGAATGTATCCTTTACCCACAAGCCGTGATTTCATCCCCTGTTGCCAGGTGGACTAAGCAAACCTCCCTGATGCCCGTGACCCGTTTGTCACATTACACACTTCCGTAGGTGTGCGTCCAGGAGATCACTATGAGGTCTTTACAAAGGTCCTCCTGACTAGTAACTGGCCCTCTGAGGTTTCACTGCTCCGGCACCTAGAGTCCATTTTACCTCCGCCAGGAGAAGCCCCCTCTTGAGCCATGCAGATCACAAGGCAGATACGCTGAACCAATTCCCCGCACTTTCCAACTACCAGCACTAAATCAGGAGAGGCCTAATTAATTGACCAAGCTGCCCCATTCTCAGTCTTGTGGCGACACTGTATGGCTTAGTGGCTAACCCATAAACTGGTCCTTAGAATCCGGCAAGGTTCAATCCCCAAATCCCGGGTCTCGTGCGTACTGCACCATGCCATTCAAACCAACCCGCCAGATTCCTACTTACTACGGTCCATTTCCAACATCATATTCATCATCATAATAGTAAGTCATGAATAATAAGTGTGGTTAATGTTCTCCCACCCAACTAGTATGCATGGCTAAGCGTAAAGTAATCCCATAACCACCCTTCCATAACCCAAGCGACAAGGTAAAGGTAATACAACAGGGCATAGCATAGGATTCATATTAATTAACATGCAACTAACTAAACCCTTAAAAAGGTGCAAGATGGTCAAGGACACTTGCCTCTTTCGAAGTGGTTGTCGAACTGGAGTTCTTGGAAGTTGGTCTCCGGCTCGGGAACTTGGTCTACTCGAAGAGAAATAACATGCAATAAGTAATGTATACAATGCTAGACATACACATGCACACAATCACAAACGTCTACGCAATTACATACCTACGAGGGATTTAATGTGTATGTGCATTAGTTTACTTGATGATATTTATTAAAGGTGAATTTCATGGGTTAGAAATGTGAATTACCATTTTATAACACTTTTACAATTATTTTATGCTTAATACACATTTTTGGGGATTTTCCCTACATGTAAATATATTTATTTATGATTATTATATTATTTAAAATAAGAATAATGCATTAAATAATTTTTAATGGGGTGTGATATTTATTTCTAGGCTTAAAAATCATTTTATACAATTAATCCTCAATTAAATATAATTTCTACACAGTTTTTGGTGGCTAAAATGAATTATTTAAATTTATACAGCAATAAAATATATTTTTAAGTTGTCTAAATATTTATTCTGAATTTTTATAAATTTTTATCTATTTTCTACATCTATTTCTATTTTTATTGTGATTTTTAGTAAATCTGAAAATATTATAATGGTTCAAAATAGTTTTTAAACTATCCAGGGGCTAGACTGTAATTTTCCCTAACTGGACAGGGGCTAGAAACAATATTAAATGTGTTTACAGGGGCTAGTCTTGAAATGTGCAGTTAAATCCTAATTTAATAAAAGTCCAGAGGCTAGATTACAACTTTCCTAGGTTTCTGCACAATATTCTAATTCTCCAGGGGCTAGTCCGCAAGTTAGCAGGGGCCTCGGTGCAAAAGTCTAGGCGCGCAGCTCTATTTGAAAGCTAGCCGTTGGATCCTAGATCTACGGCTCAGATTTTATGAAACCGAAGGGGTACGTTGCGATCTAATTGCAGCTGCCACGAATGGATGGCTCGGATTGAGCCACGTCGGCCCAGTGCCGGCGCCAGCGCTCTGCGCGGCGGCATACGGCGCGTCCTCACTGGAATCATGATTTCATGCGCGATCTACCTTAATCCTCGAATTAAAATGAGGGAAAACGCGTGGGAAGGCATCGCGAACTCACCAGAGGTGTCGACGGGGCTCGGGGACGTGCAGGGGGCGTCGGCGATGGATGAAGGCGGCAGGGGATTGCCGGCGATCTTCCCGAGCGAGCGTGTCCGGTGCGTGTCTGGGAGTACGGCGCAGATGTTAGGCTAGGATCCGTGAGGAAATTGCATAGAGATAGGCAGGAACGTCGGTGACTTACCGAGAACCGAGGTGGCTAGGGTTTGGAAGCTCGGGGAAAGGGGAAATTGGGGGCGACGGTGGGTTTATAGAGGTGGCAAGGCTGGCGGTTGTGGCGCGCGCACGGGTTTCCAAATTTGGGCGCGGATCTGAGGTGGGGAAACGTGGGCGAGGTCATGGGCGCGGGGTCGGTCGTGGCGCGAGCGTCGGTTGCGCGCGGGGAAGAAGGAAGGGGGAGGGAGGAAGCGCTGACCAGTGGGCCCGGGGTGGCAGCGGGAGAGAGGAGAGGGAGGGCGCGGCTGGGCTGGCGGGGGAGGAAGTGGGTTGCGGCCAGATTCGGCCCAAGCGCCAGTTTTCTTTTTATTTTTCTTTTCTTTTTCTTTTCTGATTTGATTTGATTTGAATTTCAAATTCATTCTAAGTCTACATGTTTGAATTCAAATTTTCACACTAAAATGCACATTCAAATGCACCCTAATATATTTGAAAGGTTGATTACAAATTTTGAAAATTTTAGGGTGTTACATCGCCATCAACAAGTTCACCAAGTGGCCAGAAGCTACTCCAGTTGTGACCATCAACAAGCAATCAGCTATCAAGTTCTTGAAGTCCATAGTCTGCAGATTTGGAGTTCCGAACAGAGTCATCACTGACAACAGAACCCAATTCACAAGTGCAGCATTCCAAGAATATTGCGAAGACCTCGGTATTCAAGTCAGCTACGCATCAGTAGCTCACCCAGCAAGTAATGGCCAAGCCGAGAGAGCAAATGCGGAAATATTGAAAGGACTCAAGACGCTCACATATGAATGCCTGAAGAAACACAGAGCCAACTAGATTGAGGAGCTTCCGTCCGCACTGTGGGCGAGCAGGACAACACCTAGTCGGTCAACTGGAGAGACCCCCTTCTTCCGGTTGTACAGAGCTGAAGTGGTCCTTCCTCTGGAGATCACCATGAGGTCACTCCGGGTCCGGACCTTCGATGAAGCCACGCAGAACCAGCTCCGATGTGAAGACCTTGACCTTGTTGACGAGGGAAGGTGCCAAGCAGCTGTTCGTAATACACGTTATCGCCAGGTGCTCCGGCGCTATCATAAAAAGCATGTGCGCAACCGACAGCTCGAAGAAGGCGATCTGGTGCTGCAGAGAATACTAACTCGTGAAGGGATGAACAAACTTTCCCCCAGCTGGGAAGGTCCTTTCTGAGTGATCAAAGTATCCCGTCCTGGATGCGTTCGCTTGGCAACTGAGGATGGGACCCCGCTTCCCACTCCTTGGAACATCGAGCACCTATGTAAGTTTTATACTTAGTTTCACGGAGGTGAGTCTGTAATTACACACAATGTGAGTTATAGAGTCGATACACAGAGTCGGGTAGGTTCTCCGGGAGAACATCCAGACCCCTCCGGGAGGGTCCGGGCAGCTCAAGCAACATTTAACTCGGTCCCTGTACTGAAAGTGTGGCTTACCTACCCTGGGTTAGAACAAGATGAATAGCACACTTGGCCTTGTTCCATACCCTAAGTGTGTCCTTGTCTCCCCTGTAATTCATACCTATAATGAAAGATATTGTTGTGTGAAAGCAGACTCCACATGCATTAATTTTGTACAGGCTTGTTTTCTTTTATTATCATTTTCCTTCTTGTCTATAACGAAGTTCTGAAATTCTTTTTGAGCTTTAGTCCAAAATTATTCATTTGTTGTACAAGTTATATTGTCATTTTTTTCGGATCTTAGCATTGCTAGACGGTCTACTCGCCCAAACGCCAAAGCCATTGTCAGGTCCGGAGTGTGCTATCGACTTAGCCTTGTCAGGTCCGGAGTGCGCTATCGACTTAGCCTGGTCAAGCACCCCAAGTATGCCACTCTACCTACATTCCGACAGACCTCAGTAGAGCGGGTCTAGAAGGCATTCGGATTTGGAGAGATTACATCAATGTACTTGTTATCATATTAAGTTCCTTTGGATCTAAAATTTAAACAAGGGGAATAAGTTGCAAAAGAGTTATAGACGAGAGGACGAATTTTACTATTTTTCTTGTCTTACATCATGCCAGATAACCATACTAATTAGAAACTCAAAGGTGCCAAGTACATCAAATAATTTTTTTGCATCACTTTTTTCCTTTGGTTCAACGTCAGAAGCATGACGCAACTCATACAACGCCGATCTTATCTCAGCTGTTTGATATCTTATTGCTGTAACACTTTTGATTCGACTTTCCCATCGAGTATTAGACAATGCTTTCACAGTCAGACTAGGAACATGTTTAAGCAAAACATTCCACCTTTTTGTAGAACCAGAAAATAACACATATATGTGCTGAACAATTCCAAAAAATGTAGTAGCCTTCTCACAAGATTTTGCCATATCACAAAGAGTCAGATTGATACTATGACAAGCACATGGCATATACAATGCCCTTGGATTGATATCAATTAACCTTTTCTGTACCCCTTGGTGTTTTCCTTTCATATTGGAACCATTATCATAGCCTTGACCTCTTATATCATCAATATTTAGTCCAAAAGACTTCATAGCATCAATCATTGTATTAAAAAGGCCCATACCAGATGTGTCATCAACATTCAAGAACCCTAGAAAATACTCCTCAATATTTATCTTTCCATTGGACAAATTAACACAACGAACCAATAAAGTCATTTGTTCTTGATGACTAACATCAGGAGTGCAATCTAAGATAATAGAGAAATATTTGGCCACTTTAACAACCTTTATGATAGAACTTATAATATCTGAAGCCAAGAGAGATATCAACTCATTCTGAATTTTATGACTGAGATAATGATAATGAATCTCTTTACTCTGGATACGCCTAAGGTAATCTTCCATTACCGGGTCAAATTTTGCGATCATCTCAGCACAAGCATAAAAATTACCATTATTATCATGGTAAAGCTGCTCAATAGTTCCTCTAAACGACAAGTTGCGTTTACCAAGAAATTTCACAATTGCTACTAATCTCAATAAAACTTGCCTCATGCGCTCTTTATCCTTCGTGTTTTGCTTCTGTAAGTCCTTATCAATAGTCTCCTCCTTTTGCAATCTAGTTCTCAATTCATTCCACTTGTTCATGTTATTAATATGCTCAACACTATTTTCATGTTCTCTGAGCTTCAAACTAATGTGCCTCCAATTGTTAAACCCATCATGTGCTAACGAACTCTGACTCTTGCTAGTGTTAGACTTAAAAATCTTGCAACAAAAGCAATATACTCTGTCATCATGCTTGGAATAAACTAGCCATTTTCTATCATGTACCTCTCCATTGCTTAATTTTCTATGATAATGAGCATATGAAAAATGTCTTGATGCATCATCTAGAGGGAATTTGAGACCTTCCTCTCTCACGGGTCCTTTCTCAACTAATATGTCTCTTCCTTTGTTATCAAGAGTATCCCAATTTCTCGGATCATAAATATCATTGGAACAAAATGATGGTTCATCAACACTAGGAGGCTGTGATTTTTTAGTAAATGAATTAGTTGGTCTATCAACACTACGAGATGTGTAGCTAGAAAATAACACATAGATGCACTTACATTGTTGTCATTGGTGTTGATGTCTTCCTCTTCTTCGGAAATCCCAATGTTTGGTTCCTCTTCCTCCACAGAAACTATCGCCAATTCCTGTTCATTATTTAGGTTTGTCGAAACAGAAGGATTAATCTTTAGGAATTTGTCCAAAGCTCCTCTCTGTGTTTCAACGAAGTCATCTATCCGTTTTTTTCTTTTCCTTTTCTCGCTACCAGATGGGTATTTTCTCGATGACATAATACCTACACTCTGTAAAGAAAAAATAAAATTTAGATATTTAATATAAGAACTACCAAACAGCACAACTGCACAGGCTGCAGCACATGAACCGGACAATTGCGTGCGCTGCTCGTTCACTGGCCGCATGAACCGGACAAGCTAATAGCTCCAGCCGTCCAGCTGACATGTATATTAGATTTAGATATAAAACTAGCTAATTACCTAGAGGTAGTCAGTAGGACAGTAGATTCGAAGCCCCGAACTCCCGATGCAAAGAACGGCGGCGGCAACGGCAAATCCTGATGTTGTGACCGTGATGCGCAGAGAACGGCGGCGGGGCACGAAACCTGGTTTCGGTGATTCGATCGGCTGCCTTCCAGGCGTTTTATATATTACATACGTACAGGTACACAACCCAGGCTAGGGGGCCCACTTGTCTTGGGGGCCCATGGCGGCCGCACACCCTGCGCCCCCCCAGGGCCGGGCCTGCATGTAGTGGTAGGCGCTCGACGAACATAACCTTGTACGACCACTGCAGCACGGAGGAGGGGTACGGGTTCCAAGGCAGGATGTTGTAGCGGTCGTCATCGAAGTAGATGACCTGGAGACGAAGAGCCCGCTCCCGCTGCTCTAACAGGTCAAACCCGAATGAGCAGGGTCTCCGGACTGAGTAGGGATACAGATGCATTGTGACGAGGGATACAAAGGTGGTGTCGAAATGCCTCACTAGCAGCTGTTGGGTTGGCTCTACGTCCATGGCCATCAAGGATGATGACAGTCATGTGAAGCCGGAGGCAATTGAGGTCGAAGGCCATCGCTCCACCCACCACGACAACAACCGCCCCATGAAGTTGCACAGGGGGCTGAATAGACAATTTGACCTGAAATGACTTAATAAAATGAGATTAAATGACTGGGGTCATAAAAACTTGATATTTCTTAGTTTTTAGTGAATTTTAGTTCAACGAAAAATGGATACACTATCTAGCAACCTAATACGACTTCGATTAACAAGTAAGAATAATTAGTTTGCAAGATTACGATGATGAACACTATGAAGAACAATATGAACCCTAGAAGCAGTTCTAGTGAAGAGCAGAAATTAAAGTGACAAGAGAGACAAGATTCATCCCGAGGTTCAACATCAAAGAGAAGCTGTCACACCCGGTTTTATTAGGAATAAAATCAGGTGCAAAATACATGTATGCCAAGATCAATTTCACTATACATGTATGACAAATAGTGATAAACATATCTATATCGAATACCAACAACATTTATACCTTCAAAAGAGTTTTGAAACAGCAGCGGAAGAGGAAAACTCTAGGGCGACCATAGGCAATTCGACTGGCAGCAACATGACCTTCTACACATCGTCTTAAATAGAAGCTCGTCTTTGTTGAATCTTATTTCCGCTGAGCAGCATTTAGGAAAAATAATGGCAAGTGCATGAGTACATAGAGTACTCAGCAAGTGTGGGAAATAAATGACATGAAGGCCGATCAAAAGGAAAGACTGATACTAGTTTAAGCACTAAGCATTAAATCTATAATTAGCTTTCATTAACAACCTATATCTAGATAAATATTCCCAACCATAATAACAATAATAGAACAATACCAATACCACTCCAACCATCATCCCAAACTATCGACTAATTATGAATTGGACACCAAGCGACTGCTGTCCGTGAGCACGACTGTCATGACAGTTTAGAGAATGCATCCCTTACTCACAAGATGTGATTTCATTCCCTGTTGTCAGGTGGACTAAGTAAACCTCCCTGATGCCAATGGCGGCCAACCACAATACACACTTTCGTAGGTGTGTGGTCAGAAGATCACTACGAGGTCTTTACAAATGTCCTCCTAACTAGCACTAGACCATTGACGTTTCACCGCTGAGGCATTTCTGGAGTACCTCTCCGTTAACAGAAGCCCCCTCTTGAGCCTTGCAGATCCAAGGGCAGTTACTCTGAACCCATTCCCCGCACTATACAAACACTAGTACTAAGCCGAGAGAAATCTAATTAATTGACCAAGTTGCCCCATTCTCAGTCTTGTGATGATATTGTAAAGCTTAGTGACTTCCTCCAAAAACCGATCCTTAGAATCCGGCAAAGTCCATACCGCAAAATCCGAGTTTTGTGCATACTGCACCATACCATTCAAACTGACCCACCAGATTCCTATCCACTACAATTCAATTTCCAATACCATAATTGTAATCATAACTCATAAATAATAAATGTCATGAATTGTCCCCCCCCCATCTACTTTGCATGCCTAAGCGCAGAATTATTCCCAAATACCATCCAATCCATACCCAAGCGACAAGGAGAATAAGATAAAATATCTGGTAATCACAAAGTAAGATTCATATTAAATTAGCATGCATCTAACTAAATCCTTAGAAAAAGGTGCAAGATGGTCAAGGGCACTTGTTTTTATATAGTTGCTCTGTTCTTCATTATTGAACTCTTGATCTCTATATTCTTCATGTTGCTTCTTGATCGTGACACGAATGCGTATAAACTACCATCAAAAGAAAAATAAAAACATTAAAAAACAATACACCATACAAGCAATACAAATATTATTATTGGAGATGTCACGATAATAATTTAAATCAGATTAAAGTGATTTGTTATATTATAATAAAGTTTATATGCTAAACTATGTATATAATATCAGTGTTATCCAAAATGGTAAATGGTAGGCAGTCGGCAGAAGTTTGTTTACTGTTTAGCCTGTGTAGATGGTGTTTAAACGGTGTCTAAATGGATTAAACGGTTTGTACTGTAGTTGCACTGTTGTAGCAAGGTAAAATATTTTTTTACTAACATTTCAACCTGATTCTCACAGAATTACAACATAAGTGATAAATGTTTTCAGTAAAAGAATTGGGTAAGGTAGTAATAAGTTTATGTTGATTTATTGGATCAATTAGCATTATAGCAATGCACTCACAGTGCCATTCATAGGCTAAACACCACATGTTGCAAAAAAAGTTAATATTTTCCCATTCCTGTTTGCTTGCTTCTACAATATTTCTGGTCCCAGATCTCTTAGCTGGTTATGATGCAAGCATACTCAGCAACAAATGGAAATACACACTTAGGACAGCACGTGGAAATATTCATGAGCTAAACACCACATATTCCAAGTAGAGAGTAAAATATAAATCACATTTAGGACAGCACAATGTGGAAAAACAACACGGATGGGGGAGGGCAAACCTTTGGCCGTGGGGGCTCAATAGCGGCGGACAGCAGCTCGGTGGACGGTGCGATAGCGACTGGCAGCAGTGCCTCCGCAGCAGAGGACGGCGGCTCCGCAGCTACGCGACAGCAGCAAAGAGGCGGCCCGATTTCGTCGGGGGGGCACGTGCTTGATGTGAGCCTTAACGAGCGGAGTATGGAAAACCTGAATTCTAACCTAAGTAGTTATATATTTCATGTAAACGGATCGAAACAGTATTTAAATCTGAATTGAAACTGTTTCGTTTAGTCTGTTTAGACCGTTTAAACGGTTTGTTGACCGTTTAAACGGGTCAACCATTTAGAGGACCGTTTAGGCCCTAAACAATGCAGTAGCCTCGTGTTTACTATTTAAACGTGTTTAAACGGCCGTTTAATACTGTTTAGGATAACACTGACACTAATTGTTCATGTGATAAAATGAATTATATTGTGCAAATTTGGTTTTATAAGAAAATTAGATAATTTCTACGTGTTTATATTATTTTTATATTTATTTTATGCTCAAAACATAATTTAGTAGATTTTTCCTACCAAAATATATTTAAATATAGACCTAATATTATTTTTATATTAAAAGAATGTGCTCAATACACATGAAAAATATCATAGGTCTACAAAATCATAAAAGTTGCATCAAAGAAAAAAATATAAATATTTACGTCTCAAATACAAAATGATCAATATAATATTATCATGCATCACTATCCTTCCACCAAACCCGCTACAATAGCATCACGTATAGGCCTCACATGCTGCCTTCATCGACAGCATCAGTGATGTTAGGTCCGATATCAATGCCAACATATGTTTTATTTGATACAAGAGTATTGAAATCCACATCACTAAAATTAATATCTCTAATAAAGTTATGTAATGCTATGCAAGAAGTTATGATTTTTTTCTGATATGTAATGCCTAGGAACTATAGGACTGTCACACCCGATCATCGTAAAGATGAACAGACGCTAACCACATGTACGCCAGGATCAGTTGAATCATACATGTGTTGATGAAAGTGACATATCATTACATAGCCATGTTCGAGTACACAAATAGTCTTACAATACGACCCGAAGGTCTACAAATACACACCACAACCTATTTACAACATCTAAACAGTTCACAAAGATTATACTACATCGGAAGGCTAAATTGAATGTGGCCTAGAGGGGGGTGAATAGGCCTTTTGAATTCCCTGCACACTTAATAGAATCGTCAAAACCTTGCTTGGCCGGACTAGTCCGGTCATGTGGGCGGACTTGTCCGGTGTGCTAAAATATGTGTGTTGATCAAGTGTTGATTGGGAATCTAAGTTTCTTTAGCAGCGGAAATGAGAACAACTGATATTTTTATTTGAGATTAATATAAGATGCAGGTAAAACTTATAGTTGCCTTGGGTTGATGTTTTAGCACTTAAGTGATCTAGTGAATAAAATTTAAATGAAATAAGGCGCAAGACACACGAATTTTTCCCGAGGTTCGATCTCACCATAAGATCTACGTCCTCATTGAGGAAGCTCACACAGAGCCAGGTCTCCAACCCTTTCCCTCTTCAAGTCACCACGAAGGCCGACTTGATTCCACTATCACGGGTAATCACCAAGTTTGTGGGGCAACCTCACACGTTGAGGGCTCCCACGAGAATTACAACGAAAAAAGTGATCAAATACACTCAAAAGTATTACAATGCAGAGTATGAGTGTAGAAAGATCAAACCCAAGAGCTCGCAATGAAAGAACGACGATCTCCCAATCCCGAATCCAAGTGTTCAATTGATTTCACTCTTTTTGCACTTTAGATGTGTGGGGAGATGTGTTTTGGGCTCTTGGGATGAAGTGGCGGCGCTAGGGTTTGTTGTTTGATCAGTATTCGATGTGTGTGTTAATAGGGAAGCTGTGGACTCTCTATTTATAGGGTTTCCAAAAGGTAGCCGTTGAAAAACCCTAACACCGGACTAGTCCGGTCCTAGTCCAGACTTGTCCGGTCTCAGTGCATTTTGAAGTCTAGAAAGTTTGCCAGACTAGTCCGGTCCAAGCTCGGACTAGTCCGGTGCTGTGTGTAGGTGACTCCAGAAAGTTCATCGGACTAGTCCGCGGACTAGTCCAATCTCCACGAACGGGAGATTCCAGAAAGTTCAACGGACTAGTCTGGTCCATGATCGGACTAGTCCGGTCCCTCAATATGAGAGACTCCAGAAACATCAACGGACTAGTCTGGTGGATGCACGGACTAGTCCGGTCTCCCTATAAGTGGGATTCCAGAAAGATGAACGGACTAGTCCGGTCCATGATCGGACTAGTCCGGTGCTTTGTGAAAGTTAGATTAATTTTAATCCCTTACCCTCGCGCAAAGTTGTGAGCTCTTGGAGTGTGTCTTTCGTACACTCCCTATACATTCAAAATCTAATTTGGTCTTCCAAGCTTCATCAAGATATCTTTCTTTGAACACCACTTCATTTTTCACCTTTTTGTGTGCACTGAGCTGTTTCACTTGTTTGTCCTGCAATCATCTCAGTGGATTCATTAGGATCTCATATGTTTGTCATCAATTAGCCAAAACCCACAAGGGATATCCTAGATGCACTTACAATCTCCCCCTTTTTGGTGATTGATGACAACCATTTGAGATATCACATTTGAGAATAAAATCTTGATTTTCATAAGATGTGCACATATGAGAATAAAGATAAGTCCACAAAAAGCTTCTCAGATATGCACACACCTTATGGTGGGGTGCCTAACAGGTGTGAGATTAATAAGGTGTGATGAAGTAAAGGTAATCAATAATGAGCATAGAGATAATCATCCAAGCAACAATAAGCATCACACGTAAGAGAAGAAATAGTGCATTACAAGGTTTTAAAAATAAGTACATGTCCTTGATCATAAAAACATAAAGACACCAACTAGAGATGGTCTCAAGCTACTAGTCTCAATCTCTCCCCCTTTGGCATCAAGGCACCAAAAAGGGAAAAATTGAGTGGAATCACTCATCGCCACTCTCTTCGTCTGTCTCGATCCCGTCCTCATCTTCACCACCATCATCATCATTCGCCGGAGCAGACTCTTCCTCGGAGTCCTCGAAGGCGGGCGGGGATCCCACCGGCTCAATCTCCAGCTCGAGACAAATAGCTTTGATGTTGGCGTTGACATACTGTTGATGCTTCTTCTGCCTGACTTCAATCTTGCAGCGGCAGGCAAAGATAGAGGTGAGCATTTTGAGCACACCACCGGAGGATTCGGGGGCAGGTGCAGAGCTAGGAGCAGCTGAAGATATAGTGACATTCACATCCCGAGTTTGTTTAGTCCTCCTCTCAGCTTCAGGGGATGGAGGTGCATCAGGTGCCGAAGGTAGAGTGTACTCAGTGGGCTTTTGCGGTTTCATCCCCGTATGGTGAACATCCTTGACGAACTCAAGTCCAGTCACCTTCTCAATCATATACATGATGTATGGGGCATACCCGCAAGATCTGTTTGGAGTGATTGAGATGTTCACAATGTCATTGTAGATGTATTCAAAGACATTGAATGGTCTCCTCCCACCAATGACCTTCATTAGGGTCCTCAAAGTTCCTTGAATAGTCCCCGCATCTCCATCCTTCGGGGCTATTGTCTTCCTCAAAATTCTGTTGAGGACCACATAGAAGGGCTTCAGATAATTGATATTTGGAGGGACATAAGGCATCCTTGTGTCATAGAGAAATTTGAGCTCATCCTTCTCCAAGGGTTGCAGATTGTGGATAACAAGATCATGATCCAAAGTGTGTTCAAGGTGGAGAATTCTTGCAAACTCATCATAAGTAACACTATACTTGGAACCATGAGTCATCCAAGTGAGACTGTCTCCATCACCACGAGCAAAGTAGAGGGTGGAGTAGAATTGGGTGATGACCTCATTGTTCCAATCATTCTCAAAGGAAAACAGTTCCTTCAGTCTGTGCCTCTCCAGGGACTCAACCACCTCACGGAAAGCAAGATACTTCTTTGACTGCATGTACCCAATGTTCACCCATTGACTCTTCACAACGGGGTTCTTCATCTTCATGTACACATGCTCGTAGTAGTCGGCATGGAAGTTGCTCCAAAATCTTGGGTCTGAGCATTGCTGAGGTTGAGCATACACATTAACCTGCCTGAAGCTATCGGCAAGCTCACCCCCTTTTCCAGTGAAATCCTTACTTGAGCGCTGCCTGTTGCGGTGACTTGGGTTCTTCATTTTCAGGGGTCCAATGGGACCATTAGCAAGCCCCTTTCCTTTGTTGAGAGTCCTCTTTGGCCCTAAGGAGCTCTCACCAGCCTTTCCTTGGGCCTTCTTCACAACTACCCTCCTTTTCTTGGGCAAGTTGTCGTCGGAGGGTGGAGAGTGCACATTTACATCATGCCTTTTCTTCATGTACCTCTCCTTGGCTCTCTTCACCTTTTCGCGCTCAACTTCTTCATCAACATGGATGGAGCTGTCATCTGAGCTTGAAGACATCGTGCCTAACAAGGAGTTCATGATTTAGATGAGAATGAACTAAGAATGAAGTAGATGTGAGGATTCAAATGTCAGAGATCGGACTTGTCCAGTTTCAGGGTGCGGACTTGTCCGGTGATCCGGACTAGTCCGTACCTGGGAGCCGGACTAGTCCGGCCTGGCACAAGAACCCTAACAAAACTAGAATCACAACTTCTATCTAAGGGTGCAAAAGAGCATGAAGGTGAAAGGAATACATCTCTGAAGCTAATGTACTTCCTTGGAATCAAGAGAAATAAGCTAGAACTAGAAAAGTTGAGATTTTGATTTTTGGGAGAAATTTACTGAGATTTGAAGATTCACGTTGAAGGAGCACGAATCTGTCCGGATGAGTTTGGAGTGTAGTATCAACTCGTCGAGGGGGGGATTTCCCACGGAGAAAGCTTGGATTTTGAGGGCTCAACTCGAAAATCACTTTTGGGGGCTAGGGTTTGAGAGGTGAGGGTTCAACTCAAAGTGGAGGGAGGTTTGAAACGGTTTTGGGCCGACCAGCTGCTTATATACGCGGCCAACCGGACTAGTCCGGTCAGAGTACGGACTAGTCCGGTGCCCCTGGAAAACCTAGAAGGAGGGGCTGTCCGGACTAGTCCGGTGGCAAACCTGACCAGTCCGATGTCCCTGGAAAAACTGAGTATATAGAGATAACTAATAGTGATCCAAGGACAAGTTTTGCAAATAATCTTGGTGATTATGACCAGAAAGCAATCAACACAAAAAAATGGTCATAAATTCCAAGATTTCCTCATTAAAAATAGTTTTCTTAGGAGAAAAAAAGAGGTGAGGGGCAATTTTAGCAATAAAATGTAACATTTGAAGTTTCAACCAGGTGTGCAACGTTTCAAGCCACATTTCGAGAGTCGAGAATATTAAGTTCATTCCTAAGTTCACAAAACCTTTTCTCATCCAATGGTTTGGTAAAAATATCCGCAAGTTGTTTTTCAGTTCTAACATGAGAAACATCAATGTCACCTTTTAATGAATGATCTCTAAGAAAATGATGACGAATATCTATGTGCTTAGTTCTTGAGTGCTCTACTGGGTTGTATGCAATTTTTATAGCACTTTCATTGTCACATAGAAGTGGGATATGATTGAGATTGTAGCTGTAGTCCCTAAGGGTTTGTCGCATCCAAAGTAATTGGGCGCAACAGCTACCGGCTGCAATATATTCTGCTTCTACTGTGGAAAGGGCAATGGAGTTTTGCTTTTTAGATGACCAAGATACCAGGGACCTACCAAGAAACTGACAAGTCCCTGACGTGCTCTTTCTATCGACTTTGCATCCTGCATAGTCAGCATCAGAATACCCTATCAAGTTAAAATTGGATCCTTTGGGATACCAAAGGCCCAAGTTGGGTGTGTGCACAAGGTACCTTAGGATTCTTTTTACAGCAACTAAATGACACTCTTTAGGTGCAGCTTGAAACCTTGCACACAAGCAAACACTAAGCATAATATCTGGCCTAGATGCGCATAAATAAAGTAAGGAGCCAATCATGGACCGATATACCTTTTGGTCCACATTTGGACCATCTTCATTGAGGTCGAGGTGTCCATTAGTGGCCATGGGTGTCTTGATGGGCTTGGCTTTGTCCATATTGAATTTCTTGAGAATGTCTTGTGTATATTTGGTTTGGCTTATAAATGTACCTTCTCTTAGTTGCTTCACTTGGAATCCCAAGAAGAACTTTAATTCACCAATCATTGACATCTCGAACCTATCTGTCATAATTTTGCTAAACTCTTCACAGAAGGATTTGTTAGTGAATCCAAAGATAATGTCATCAACGTAAATTTGACATACAAATAAATTATCATCACAATGTTTAGTGAAAAGTGTATAGTCAGCTTTACCAATTTTGAATCCATTCTGAATTAGAAAATCTCTAAGACACTCATACCAAGCTCGAGGAGCTTGTTTGAGATCATAGAGAGCCTTACACAGTTTGTAGACATGGTTGGGATATTTCTGGTCTTCGAATCCTGGTGGCTGCTCCACATAAACTTCCTCCTTGATTGGGCCATTTAAGAAAGCGCTCTTTGACCTGAGAATAACCTTTGGCCACCAGTCTTGCCTTATTTCTGGTTACTACTCCATGTTCATCTTGCTTGTTCCGAAAGACCCATTTGGTTCCAACTATGTTCGCCTTTGGTCTTTTCACCAGCTCCCATAATTCATTTCTCTTGAAGTTGTTCAACTCCTCTTGCATTGCAATCACCCAGTCTGGATCCCTTAAGGCTTCTTCTACCCTGTATGGTTCCAAAAAGACACAAAAGAATAGGATTCACAGAAATTTGCAACTCGAGATCTAGTAGTTACTCCCTTAGCAATATCTCCGATGATATTATTGATAGGGTGGTCTCTTTGCACGCTCTGGTGCACTCTTGGATGTGGAGCTTGTGTAGTTGCTTGTTCTTCATTTTCTTCAGGTGCATTGTCTCCCCCTAGATCATTGTTTCCATGATAGTCCTGATCTTCTTGATTTTCCTCCTCTTGATCTTGTGCAAGAGCCCCCCCTTGATCATTCCCTCTGTGTTGATGTTCATCTTGTGCATTTGAGTCAAATGTTTTCTCTTGTGGTAAGATATCACCAAGTCCCATTTTCTTCAGTGCTTCATATGGCGCTTCCTCTTTATCTAGCACACACTTATCAACTTGCTCCACTTGTGAGCCGTTAGATTCATCGAACACTACGTCACGTGCTACTTCAACATGGTCAGACACCTTGTTGAAGACACGATAGGCGTAGGCATTCGACTCATATCCGAGCAAGAATCCTTCATCGGACTTTGAAGCGAACTTTGAGGCCCTCGGTTTCTTGTTCAGAATAAAACATTTGCAACCAAAAACTTTAAAATAAGAAACATTGGGCTTTTTACCAGTAAGGAGCTCATATGGAGTTTTCTTCAGTAGTCGATGGAGATATAGTCGATTTTTGGCATGGCAAGCGGTGTTCACTGCTTCTGCCCAAAATCGATCTGATGTCTTGTATTCATCCAACATAGTTCTCGCCATTTCGATCAATGTTCTATTCTTCCTTTCGGCCACTCCATTTTGTTGAGGGGAGTAGGGTGTCGAGAATTCATGCTTTATCCCTTCTTCATCGAGAAACTCTTCAACTTGAAGGTTCTTGAATTCTGTCCCGTTGTCACTTTGAATGTTCTTTATGGTTGATGAGAATTCGTTCTGAGCTCTTTTCAAGAACTTCTTGAGGATCCCCTGAGTTTCTGATTTATCATACAAGAAAAATACCCAGATAAATCTTTAAAAATCATCAACAATTACTAAATCGTATTTGTTACTGCCGATGCTGATGTACGAAACTGGACCAAAGAGATCCATGTGGAGAAGTTCCAACGGTCTTGCGGTAGTCATCACATTCTTGGCGGGGTGTGGTGCTCCGACTTGTTTTCCTGCTTGACACGCGCTGCACGGCCTGTCTTTTTCAAAAACCACATCCTTAAGACCACGGATGTGACCACCTTTTAGAAGTTTCTGCAGATTTCTCATCCCAACATGGGCTAGCCGTCTATGCCACAGCCATCCCATGTTGGTCTTAGCAACCAAGCAAGTGTTGAGTTTGACTTTATCTTTGTTGAAGTCAACTAGATAAAGCTTGCCCTTCAACATTCCCTTGAATGCAATCGAGCCATCGCTTCTTCTAAAAACAGTCACACCCTCATTAGTGAACAAACAGTTGTAACCTTTGTCGCATAGTTGGAATATTGACAAAAGGTTATAATCTAGAGAATCTACATGTAAAACATTTGATAAGATATGTTGAGAGGATATTTCAATGTTACCGCTACCAAGGACCTTTCCTTGGCTGTTGTCTCCGAAGTATATGCCTTCACCTGGATCCTTGTTGTACTCGTACTCTACAAACATACCTCTCTCTCCGGTCATGTGATTTGTGCATCCGCTATCAAATACCCATTTTGTTCCACCGGAGGAGTAAGCCTGCAAAAAGAATTATTCCTTGGTTTTAGGTACCCAAGCTTGCTTGGGTCCTCTCAGGTTAGTCACAAGAGTCTTGGGCACCCACACACAAGCTTTCAAGTTCTTGTGGTGTGGCCCTGTATATTTGGCAATTACTTTTCCATATTTGGCTTTCATAAGAAAATATGAAGCATTAAATATATGAAACAATATTTGTGGTTCTGATTCATGGGATTTTTCCTTAACAAAGACAATTCTATTCTTAGCATGATTAGAAGTAGACATGTGTTTGCTCTTATCAAAACCAAGGCCATCTTTGACATTAGGAGGTCTAGTGACCATATATGCACTGCGTGCATATTTGATCTTCTCCTTATCAAAGATGCCACTTGGAGGGGCATGCATATTATGAGATGTTGAAGCATTAGATATAATATTCTTGTTACTAGAGCAAGTGCAAGTTCCGATTGTTGTCGAACTTATATCTTTGGAGGAGGAGCTCTTGGAGGATGAGGAGTCACTTTGCTTGAGCGACTCGACTTGCACCTCAAGGATCTTGTTAGCTTTTGACAAGTTAGCAAGTTCTTCCTTGATTGCAATATGCGAGTCTTCTAGCTTTGAGTACGTTTCCTTACGCAAGGCTAGCTCAACTTCAAGCGACTCGTTCTTCTCTCTTTCAAGCTCGAGAAGCGTTTCAACTTCTTGATATCTCTTCCTTTCACGGATGAGCATATCTTCTTGTCGGTCTAGAAGTTCCTCCTTTTCAAAGATTTCATTCGATAACATTTCCATTTTCTTTAGAGCAATTTTACTTAGTCCTCTAAACATTTCTTCATTATCACTAGAGCTGTCAAAGTCATCAATAGAGGAATTTAGAGTAGGAGGAGTAAGTCGTACCTTTTTCTTGCCTTCCTTAGCTATAAGGCAAGTGTGGTTGTTCATGTACCATCCTCCCATGTTTGGAAAGAGTGTGGCCTTCATAGTAGGTTTCTTGATTGCGATAGTGTCCATTTCTTCTTCTTCATCGGGGGAGGACTCGTCGTTTGAGTCCCACTCCTTGCCAATGTGAGCTTGATGGGTTTGTCTTCTTTTTTTGAAATTTTTCTTTTCTTGAGATCTTGTTTCCTTCTTCTTTTTGTTTTCTTCATAAGGGCAGTCCACCATGAAGTGACCATACTCTCCGCAGTTGTAGCAAGTGCGTCGAGCCTTGGATTTTCACTTATCCTTGCCTTTGCCTTCATTTGAGTTGTTGTCGTGTCTTCTTTTCATCATTCGCTTGAACTTCTTGATAAAGAGTACCATTTCTTCATCATCAAGATCGGTGCTCTCGTCACTTGTATGCCCATCGTCTTGATCTTTGAGTTTGGGTCGACATGTTGCTTTGAGAGCAACCTCCTTCTTTTTGGAGGAAGTGAGTTCGGCCAAGTCTTTGACGTATTGTGCCTCTTTCTCCATCATTTCATGGTTTATGATCTTTCCCAACAACTCATCGGGAGTAATTTTGTGAAACCCGGGGCTTTCTCTAATCATTGAGCAAAGTGTGACATTCCTTGGCATGAAGGCTCTAATCATTCTCTTGACTACCTCGTGATCTATCCATTTCTTACTTCCATAGGCACGTATTTTGTTGATGAGTGCCTTCATCCGGTTGTACATGTCTTGAGGTGATTCGCCTTCTTCAATAGCGAATCTCCCCAACTCTCCTTCAAGCATTTCGATTTTTGCTTCACGAGCCGATCTATTTCCTTCGTGAGCTGTCTTGAGTGTATCCCAGATTTCCTTTGCACTTTCTAAGCCATCAATCTTGGTGAATTCCTCTCTGCTTAGTGATGATGTGATCACGTCGACGGCTTGTGCATTTCTGTGAATCTCTTATTCTTGTTCTAGGGTGAGTTCTTCATCCGTGTCTGGGATGTCTATGCCAGTGCAAACAATGTGCCATAGAATAGGATTTAGAGATATTAGATGCATCTTCATGTTGTACTTCCACATTGTATAGTCACTTCCGTCAAGCTGTGGAGGTTTTCCCATAGGAATGGAAAGATAATGGTTGTTTGAATTGAGACGGTTGTAGTTGTAAGGCTGTCGAGAGTAGTCGTGATGACCACTCCCCGTCGTCTTGTCTTCTTCTTTTCCCTTTTGTCCTAGCAGTTTCTTTCTCAGAAGTGCCTTCAATTGTCGCACTTCTTCATCATCGTGTGGGCTCTCTTTCAACACATCAAAAGTTTTAGTTTCTTGCTCCTCCCCATTAATGTTCATCTTCGAGATATCGTTGTTCTTCTCAGAGGCCATTGATCTCTCCGAGATGTGAGTCTCGTTGGTGGAGAACCTTGCTTTGATACCAATTGAATGTGGCCTAGAGGGGGGTGAATAGGACTTCTGAATTCCCTGCACACTTTATAGAATCGTCAAACCTTGGTTGGCCGGACTAGTCCGGTTGTCTGGGCGGACTTGTCCGGTGTGCTAAAAATATGTGTGTTGATCAAGTGTTGATTGGGAATCTAAGTTTCTTTAGCAGCAGAAATGAGAACAACTGATATTTTTATTTGAGATTAGTATAAGAATGCAGGTAAAACTTATAATTGCCTTGGGTTGATGTTTTAGCACTTAAGTGATCTAGTGAATAAAATTTAAATGAAATAAGGCGCAAGACACACGAATTTTTCCCGAGGTTCGATCTCACCACGAGATCTACGTCCTCGTTGAGGAAGCTCACACAGAGCTGGGTCTCCAACCCTTTCCCTCTTCAAGTCACCACGAAGGCCGACTTGATTCCACTATCACGGGTAATCACCAAGTTTGTGAGGCAACCTCACACGTTGAGGGCTCCCACGAGAATTACAACGAAAGAAGTGATCAAATACACTCAAAAGTATTAGAATGCAGAGTATGAGTGTAGAAAGATCAAACCCCAAGAGCTCGCAATGAAAGAACGACGATCTCCCAATCTCGAATCCATGTGTTCAATTGATTTCACTCTTTTTGCACTTTAGGTGTGTGGGGAGATGTGTTTTGGGCTCTTGGGACAAAGTGGCAGCGCTAGGGTTTGTTGTTTGATCAGTATTCGACGTGTGTGTTAATAGGAAAGCTGTAAACTCTCTATTTATAGGGTTTCCAAAAGGTAGCCGTTGAAAAACCCTAACACCGGACTAGTCCGGTCCTAGTCCGGACTTGTCCGGTCTCAGTGCATTTTGAAGTCTAGAAAGTTTACCGGACTAGTCCGGTCCAAGCTCGGACTAGTCTGGTGTTGTGTGTAGGTGATTCCAGAAAGTTCATCGGACTAGTCCACGGACTAGTCCAATCTCCACGAATGGGAGATTCCAGAAAGTTCAATGGACTAGTCCGGTCCATGATCGGACTAGTCCGGTCCCTCAATATGAGAGACTCCAGAAACATCAACGGGCTAGTCCGGTGGATGCACGGACTAGTCCGGTCTCCCTATAAGTGGGATTCCAGAAAGATGAACGGACTAGTCCGGTCCATGATCGGACTAGTCTGGTGCTTTGTGAAAGTTAGATTAATTTTAATCTCTTACCCTCGCGCAAAGTTGTGAGCTCTTGGAGTGTGTCTTTCGTACACTCCCTATACATTCAAAATCTAATTTGGTCTTCCAAGATTCATCAAGATATCTTTCTTTGAACACCACTTCATTTTTCACCTTTTTGTGTGCACCGAGCTGTTTCACTTGTTTGTCCTACAATCATCTCAGTGGATTCATTAGGATCTCATATGTTTGTCATCAATTAGCCAAAACCCACAAGGGATATCCTAGATGCACTTACATAAATAGATAAGAACGGCTCCATCTCCACAGGCAGTCGCGCGAAGGATCGCCAGCCTAGCCCAAGTCTTCCGGGTTGACGAAGAAGTCTTCTGGTGCTTCTTCTTCTTCATATTCTAATGGAAAAGTAAACGCTTGAGTACATAGAGTACTCAGCAAGTGTGGGAAGAGAATGACATGATTGGCTAAAGCAAGGGAAGGCCAATTATGGCTTAGGCACTATGCTTAGAACCTAACCTTAGCTTTCAATTATTAGTATCATAATTCAAGAAGTATTTCAACACATAATTAAAGATGATGAATATGACTTGAATCATAAATAACCACCATTTCCCAACCATAAGCTAATTATGAACTGGCCCCAAGCTGCTCTTGTCCGTGAGCACGGCTGTCATGACAGTTTTACCAGATCTCTGCAGAGAGTGTACCATTTCCCCCCAAGCAGTGATTTCATCCCCTGTTGCCAGGTGGACTAAGTGAACCTCCCTGAATGCCCGTGGTAGCTAACCACATTACACACTTCCTTTGGTGTGAGGCCAGGAGATCACAACATGGTCTTTACAAAGGTACTCCCGACTAGTGCTAGCCCTCTAAGGTTTCCACCACTGAGGCATTCCTGGAGTAACCCTCCGCCTCAGAGCCCCCTGTTGAGCCTTGCGGTTCCCAGAGCAGTACCCCTGCATCATTCCTTGCACCATCCAACTACTAGCATTTCATCGGGAGAAACCTAATTAGTTGACCAAGCTGCCCCATCTCAGTCTCGTGGTGGTACTATAAATCTTAGTGGCTTCCTCCATAAACCAATCCTTAGAATCCGGTGGTACCAAACTCAATCCCGGGTCTCGTGCAAACTGCACCATACCAAATCTATCCAACCACCAGATTCCTATCCACTACTATTGTGTATCCACCACAATTAAAGTATTCATAAAGTTTAACATGTCACAATTGTATGAAAACCTATTCCCAATGTCTAAGCATGGCTAAGCATAATTAATACCTATCTACTTCCCAACCCACATCAGGTGACAAGGAATTATATGGAACAAGGCATGAAACATGAAATAGGACATCAATTTAATTAGCATGCATCTAACTAAAATCCTAAAATTGGTACAAGATGGTCAAGGGCACTTGCCTTCTTCGAAGACTTGATTGTTGGTGAAGTCTTGGTCTTGGATATTGAAGTTGGGGTCGTAGTACGACTCTAAATATGTTGCCCAAGCATGGCAAAGAGAAATAAAGGCTAAAATAAGTAAAGAGCACACAACACATGGCATCAAACATACACATAGGCATAAAACTCTATACTAATGCGTCCCTACGAAGTATTTATTATTTTACATAGCCAAAATATGCATTTTATATTTATCTTACATTTTTAGGATTTATTTATGGCCTAAAATCATTTTTATTGAATTTTCTATGGCCAATATGTATTTTAAACATTTTTAATAAATTTTCCATGGTCAAAATATATTTTATTTGCACTCTAAAATTTTATTACAGTATAAAAACATTTTACACAAATTTTTCCTACTGTTTCTACATTTATTTATCATTTTAATCTATTTTCTACACATTAAATACTCATATAAACAATATTCAGCAATTAAATAAAAGTCCAGGGGCTGGTTGGTAACTTTCCTACACTGTACAGGGGCTAAATAAATAATTCTACAAATTTCCAGGGGCTAGTTTGCTTATTTAAATGATTAAATCCAATTCCAGATAGTCTAGGGGCTAGATTGCTAAATCCAGGGGCTAGACTAGAATTCCAGCAAAGGTCAGGGGGTAGCTGGTGAATTTCCAGGGGCCATGGTGTAAATGCGGAGGCGGGAAAAGCCAATTCAACGTGGGCCGTTGATTTTGAATCTGGTGGCCCGGATTTAAAATAACTGAACCGGTACGGCTGATCTAATTTTGGCCGTTGATCCCCAACCGAGGGCTGGGATTGGGCCACGTCGCCTCTGGCGACGCCGGCCACACGCGCGCGGCGGCGCTCGGTGCCCGTGGCGACGGACCTCGCCGGCGTTTGGCCAAATCGGCCAAACGTCGCCTAATCCTACGCGTGCTATACCCTAAACGCAAGAGGGTAGAGAGTGGAGCATACCTCGGGGGTTTTCGGGGTGTGAAATCGGTCGGAGAAGGGTCGGTGAAGAGCAACGGCGGCGATCGATGTCGGCAACCATTGAACTTGGCGAAAACCCGGCGATCTCTTCGCACCAATGTGCCCGGCGTGCTCCTCGTGACACGGCGAAGAGGTTAGAGAAGGAGGGAGCGAGGATTAGGTACTGGATCAACGGGAACGCGCGCAACGTACCAAGAGCGACAGTGGGCTAGGGTTTGAGCGTGGGGAAGAAGAAACAGAGGGGGAGGGCTGAATTTATAGGGGTGAGGGGCGGCGACGGTTGCTGGCGCGTGCGATGGGTAGTTTCCAGGGGCGAATCGTCGAGGGGTGAGGCAGTTGGAGGGGGGGTGTGCGGCGTGGCGCGGCGCGGGAAGGAAAGGGGGCGACAGTTGCTCAGTGGAGGAGATGACATGCGGGCCCTACCTGGCAGAGTGAGAAAGAGGGGGTGAGGGCTGCTGGGCTGCGGGTGAGGGGAGGGGGATTTGGGTCGGGGTGAGGTTTTGGCCCAAAAGGGGTTTTATTTGTTTTTCTTTTTCTTTTTCATTTCTTTTCTTTTGATTTGATTTCAAATTCAAATTTCAACGAATTCTACTCGTTTGAACTTCAAAAATTCACACAAAAATGCAACACACAAATGCACCTTGTTTTATACATTTTATGCACATGAAATATGAGTGTTACAACTCTACCCCCCTTAAAAGGAATCTCGCCCTCGAGATTCGGATGTCCTAAGAGAAAAGGTGAGGGAAATCAGCCTTGAGATCTTCTTCTCTTTCCCATGTTGCTTCTGCCTCCGAGTGATGTTTCCATTGCACTTTACACATGCGAATGACTTTGTTTCTGGTGACCTTTTCTAATGTCTCCAGTATCTTGACAGGCTGTTCCACATAAGACAAATCTTCTTGTACATCAACTGCTTCCATAGGTAACTGTTCCTTAGGCACTCTCAGACACTTCTTAAGTTGTGACACATGAAATACATTATGTACATCTGACAAATGCGGTGGAAGCTCAAGCTAATAAGCCACTTCTCCTCGTCGTTCTAAGATCTTGAACGGACCAATGTAGCGGGGTGACAACTTGCCTCTTACTTTAAATCTTCTCAACCCTCTCATAGGTGACACCTTCAAGTACACATAATCACCTACCTCAAAGGTCAGATCACGTCTTCGAGTATCTGCATAACTCTTTTGTCTTGTTTGGGCTGCCTTTAGGTTCTACCGAATTTCTTGCACTTGTCTTTCAGCCTCTTTCAATACATCAGGACCAAAGACTTGGCTTTCCCCAGTTTGATTCCAAAATAACGGTGTCCTACATTTCCGCCCATACAATGCTTCAAAAGGAGACATCTTCAAACTGGCTTGATAACTATTGTTGTAAGAAAATTCGGCATATGGCAGATTCTTATCCCAACTTTGGCTATTCTTTAGAGCACACACTCTCAACATATCTTCTAATATCTGGTTGGTACATTCTGTCTGACCGTCAGTCTGAGGATGATATGCCGAACTAAAATTTAAAAGGGTATCCATTGATTCATGCAACTTCTGCCAGAATCTTGAGGTAAACTGAGTGCCTCGATCTGAGATAATCTTCTTAGGAACTCCATGTAAACACACAATCCTAGAGATATACAGTTCTGCCAACTTGGGACCATTGTAAGTTTCTTTCACGGGAATAAAGTGAGCAACTTTAGTCAAACGATCCACTATGACCCATATAGAATCATATCCAGATTGTGTTCTTGGTAGTCCCACAATGAAATCCATACTAATTTCTTCCCATTTCCATGCTGGCAATTTGATTGGTTGCAACAACCCTGCTGGTCTTTGGTGTTCCGCCTTAATCAATTGACATGTATCACATATGGCCACATATTCTGCTACATCCCGTTTCATTCCATGCCACCAATATCGATCTTTAAGGTCTTGATACATCTTTGTGCTTCCGGGATGAATGGAGTATGATGAGTTATGAGCTTCCCTTAGTATCAGCTCTCTAATCTCTTTGATATCTGGAACACAAATCCTCCTTCCAAGCCATAGGGTTCCTTGTTCATCCTCTCTAAAGTTCGGAGCTTTTCCTTTCTTCATTAATTGCTTGATCTCCTTGACCTTCTCATCATTCTTTTGTCCTTCTCGTATATCACGTTCAAGGGTTGAGTCTACTTCCATAGCAACTGCTTCAGTACTAGACACTAGACATAAGTTTAACCTTGCAAATTCTTCACATAACTAGGGTTGAAGAGCTTGCACTGACAAATTATTACACTGTCCTTTTCTGCTTAGAGCATCAGCGACCACATTAGCCTTTCCTGGATGGTAGTTGATTCCCACATCGAAGTCATTTATTAACTCCAACCAACGACGTTGTCTGAGATTAAGATTTGTTTGTGTGAATATGTACTTCAAGCTCTTGTGATCCGTGTATATCTCAGTTCTTTTTCCCATCAAGTAGTGTCTCCATATCTTCAATGCATGAACAACAGCTGCCAATTCTAAATCATGGGTTCGATAATTCCTCTCATGTTTTCGAAGTTGTCTTGAAGCATAGGCAACAACATGTCCTCCTTGTATTAAGACACATCCTAAACCATGACCAGATGCATCACAATAAACTACAAACTCCTTCTGCATATCAGGCATCACCAATACCAGTGCACTGGTTAACCTCTTCTTCAACTCGGCAAAGCTCACTTCACATTCGAGGGTCCACTTGAAAGCAACTCCTTTCTTAAGCAACTTGGTTAGTGGTCGAGAGATCTTTGAAAATCCCTCGATGAATCGACGGTAATAACCAGCCATGCCTAAGAATCTCCGTATATCATGTACACTCTCACGTGTTTCCCATTTAAGGACATCGGCCACTTTGCCTGGATCCACTGCTATACCTCGTTAAGATATGACATGACCCAAAAATGACACTTCCTTTAGCCAAAACTCACACTTACTAAGTTTGGCATATAATTGATGTTGGCGAAGCTTCTGTAGAGCCATCCTGATGTGCTCCTCATGCTCTTCTTCAGTCTTGGAGTAGATAAGTATGTCGTCGATGAACACCACTACAAACTTGTCCAAGTACTCCATGAATACCTTGTTCATTAGATACATAAAATATGCCGGAGCATTGGTCAATCCAAAGGACATAACTGTATACTTATATAGTTCATATCGAGAGACAATTGCACTCTTGGGAATATCTGAGGGCCTAATCTTCAATTGGTGATAACCTGAGCGAAGATCAATCTTAGAGAACACACATGCTCCTCTCAACTAATCAAATAAATCTTCAATTCTTGGCAGTGGGTACTTATTCTTGATTGTTACCGCATTTAAGGCACGGTAATCAACACACAACCTTTGAGTACCATCCTTCTTAGGTACAAATATGACTGGTGCTCCCCAAGGCGATGAGCTTGGACGAATATATCCTTTCCCCAATAACTCCTCAATATGATCCTTTAGTTCAGCTATTTGTTTAGCATCCATTCTATACGGCCTCTTATGTATTGGGGCCGTTCCAGGTACTAATTCAATGATAAACTCAATCTCCCGATCAGGGGGCATACCTGGTAAGTCATCTGGAAATACATCCGGAAACTTACTCACAACCCTGATGCCTTCTGTACTCTCAAGATGGTTAAGTTGTACAACTGCTTCTTGTATCTGTTCTGGCTTGAACTCCACTGTAGTGCCATTTGGGTGTGTTAAGCAAACTGTCCTAGTTGCACAATGAATTACTCCTTGATTCTTTGTCAGCCAGTCCATCTCCAGAATGATGTCTAATCCTTGTGAGTCCAACACTATTAGGTTGGCCCAAAAGACTACCCCCTTATGTTTATACTCACTTTACGGCATAGATGCCTTGCCACCATCTCTCCTCCAGGAGAGTTTATCAACAATGGCCGGTTCAAGAATGCAACTACCATGTCATGCTTCTTTACGAAATCTTTGGATATAAATGAATGTGTAGCACCCGAATCAAACAATATTGTGGCAGGGTGGGAATTAGCAGAAAACATACCGATCACCACATCAGGTGCTTCCTGTGCCTGCTCTAGTGTCACATGGTTGACACGTCCAAGTGGGTTTTGTTGCTTCTTTGGACAATTATTGGAGTAGTGTCCCAATTCTCCGCATTTGTAACACTGAACTCCCGCAGAATTATTCTGGCCCTTGTTACCTCCTGATTGATTTCTTGGGGGTTGACCATTGGGACGGTTAGCTGGAGCTGAAGGGCGAGGTGGTTGCATCTGCTGGCGAGGGGGTTGCATTGGCTGGCGTGGAGGTTGTTGTTGTTGGCGCATTTGCTGATTGTAGGGAGTGGGTGGCCTGTAGTTGGAGTTTGGAAATCTTTGTCCCGAGTAGTTCATAGGACGAGTCATCTGGGTTGCAGGCTGAGGGTTGAGACGAGGGCGTACATTGCTACTAGAGGCATGGCCCAGAGCCAACTTCCTCTTCCTTTCATCATCATCCAGTTCCTTCTTAGTCCTCTCCACTTCAAAAGCCTTATCAACCAATTTCTAAAATTCGCTGTAATCACTGGAAGACATGGCGAACTTCAACTCCTTGTCCAATCCATTCTTGAAACGGAATTGTTTCTTGGAATCAGTATCCACATCTGTCGGCGCATAGCGAGATAATTGGGTGAATGCATTCAAGTAGGCTCTCACAGTCATACGGCCTGCTTTAACATAAGGAACTCCTCACGTCTTGCTTGTATTTCTCCCTCAGGCACAAAGTGATTGCAGAAATTGGTCCTAAATTCTTCCCAAGTAATGTTCTTCGGATCCTGGTGGGCTTTAGTGAAGGCGGTCCACCAGTCAGCTGTCGGTCCTTGGAGTTGATGAGAGGCTAGAAGTACCTTCTCTATTCCTTCACAGTGTATGAGCCTCAACTTGCTTTCAACCGTTCGAAGCATATCCTCGGCATCCATTGGTTCAGTGACTGTGGCAAAGGTGGGTGGATGGGTGTTAAGGAAGTCCCTTAGAAAGGATCTGGGCAGAAAAGGTGGTGGTGGTGGAAGGTTGTATTGTGGTGGTGGTGGGGGTGAGGCTTGCTGCATATTGGTAACAATTTGGGTAAGGTTGTTGAGCAGTTAGGTTTGAATGGCCATCATCTGCTGCATCTGCTGCGCTGCTGGGGCTCCTCGAGCACCCCTACCATTCAATCCTGGCACACCTCCAAGTCCTTCCTCTTGGGGCACAACACCCCTTCCACGACCTCTACCTCTACCTCTACCAGCCATCTGTATAGGGAATAAATGAAACTTTAGGATAACAGATAAGATGTAGAAGGGTACGCTATGGTAAACGGTCCCAACTACATGCATCAAGGGAAACATATATATATAGCAAGCAAATTCATTAATCAACTAGTGCGGATGTGGACAGGATGCTAATGCATTCCACAACTCGCACGACACACTAACAAGCCTATATACAAATGACATGGATGTGGACAGGATGCCGAAGCATTCCACAACTCACGTCACACACACACACAACATGAAGCAAACTAGTACAATACCATAGATAATACAACTCAAGACTAGAGAGGGCGCAGCTACACGCTCCTACATACTAAGGGTAGGTGTATTGAGTCGTCCAACAGGGTAACAAGTCTACCCCTACTCGTCGGAGTCCTCCTCGGTCTCCTCCTCGGGGTCCTCCTCCTCCGTGTCCTCCCCCGATCTCATGGGTGAGTTCTCACGACGATCCGGAGAGTTTGGGTCCCAAGGCTCAACGTCTGAAGCGTACTGGGGAGAGTTCGGGTCAGCTGCAGTGATCCTCGCGTAGCGTCGGCGAAGTCGCTCGTAGTTGTCAACAAGGTCCCTGCTGTCCTGAAGCTCCTGCTGACAACGCTGGAGGCGTGAAGACAACTCCACAACGTCGTCCACAAGCCTCTCGCTCTGAGCGAGGTACAGAGGCCCCTCGACGTCACGTCCAGTGAAGACGGTTGTGCCACTAGGGCGCTGAGGGGTGTAGGTGTGCTCCGTGCACCCGAGGCGGAACCTGTGGGCGTGACTCCAGTAGGTAGTTGCCTCCCATGTAGCATCCTCCTCAGCTGCACGCTGGGAGCTCCTCCAAGCCGGAGAGAAGTGTGAGTGCAGCAGCTCCGAGTCATAGTAGATGGACAGCTGGGAAGCCCACTCCAGTCCACCAGTAGAGGGTACAGAGACCCTGGTGGTGTGATAGACGAAGCGAACACGATACTCACGGAACCCCGCAGCACGAAGAAGAGAGTGAAGACGGGCACGCATCCTCGGGACAACACATCCAGAAGAGATCAGCACTGTCTCCCTCCTGGGTGTGTGAGGTGCGGAGCAGCTGGCTAGGGCATGGTGAGGAACACGACCCCTAGTCGACTTACGCGTCGTCTGCTTAGTGCGCGCCATCTACAAACATTTGAAAAGAAGAGAGAGTAAGATCAATAATCAATAAATTAAGTTAGAATTAAAACAATAAGTACAACAAGATAAGAAGCACAAGGGTTGAGATGGAAAGCACAAAGTTTTGGAAATACTATTTTATAAGAAAATAGTATAGTCCTTATTTCGACCATTTCTAACTAGGCTTGCGTCCTACGGGAAACACAACTCTGATACCACTTTGTCACGCCCGGTCATCGTAAAGATGAACAGACGCTAACCACATGTACGCCAGGATCAGTTGAAGCGTACATGCGTTGACGAAAGTGAAATATCATTACATAGCCATTTTCGAGTACACAAATAGTCTTACAATACGACCCGAAGGTCTACAAATACACACCACAACCTATTTACAACATCAAAACAGTTCACAAAGATTATACTACGGCGGAAGGCTAAATAGATAAGAACGGCTCCATCTCCACAGGCAGTCGCGCGAAGGATCGCTAGCCTAGCCCAAGTCTTCCGGGTTGACGAAGAAGTCTTCTGGTGCCGCTTCTTCTTCATATTATAATGAAAAAGTAAACGCTTGAGTACATAGAGTACTCAGCAAGTGTGGGAAGAGAATGACATGATTGGCTAAAGCAAGGGAAGGCCAATTCTGGCTTAAGCACTATGCTTAGAATCTAACCTTAGCTTTCAATTATTAGTATCATAATTCAAGAAGTATTTCAACACATAATTAAAGATGATGAATGTGACTTGAATCATAAATAACCACCATTTCCCAACCATAAGCTAATTATGAACTGGCCCCAAGCCGCTCCTGTCCGTGAGCACGGCTGTCATGACAGTTTTACCAAATCTCTGCAGAGGGTGTACCCTTTCCCCACAAGCAGTGATTTCATCCCCTGTTGCCAGGTGGACTAAATGAACCTCCCTGAATGCCCGTGGTAGCTAACCACATTACACACTTCCTTTGGTGTGAGGCCAGGAGATCACAACATGGTCTTTACAAAGGTACTCCCGACTAGTGCTAGCCCTCTAAGGTTTCCACCACTGAGGCATTCCCGGAGTAACCCTCCGCCTCAGAGCCCCCTCTTGAGCCTTGCGGTTCCCAGAGCAGTACCCCTGCATCATTCCCCGCACCATCCAACTACTAGCATTTCATCAGGAGAAACCTAATTAGTTGACCAAGCTGCCCCATCTCACTCTCGTGGTGGTACTATAAAGCTTAGTGGCTTCCTCCATAAACCGGTCCTTAGAATCCGGTGGTACCAAACCCAATCTCGGGTCTCGTGCAAACTGCACCATACAAAATCTATCCAACCACCAGATTCCTATCCACTACTATTGTGTATCCACCACAATTAAAGTAATCATAAAGTTTAACATGTCACAATTGTATGAAAACCTATTACCAATGTCTAAGCATGGCTAAGCATAATTAATACTTATCTACTTCCCAACCCACATCAGGTGACAAGGAATTATATGGAACGAGGCATGAAACATGAAATAGGACATCAATTTAATTAGCATGCATCTAACTAAAATCCTAAAATTGGTACAAGATGGTCAAGGGCACTTGCCTTCTTCGAAGACTTGATTGTTGGTGAAGTCTTGGTCTTGGAGATTGAAGTTGGGGTCGTAGTACGACTCTAAATATGTTGCCCAAGCATGGCAAAGAGAAATAAAGGCTAAAATAAGTAAAGAGCACACAACAAATGGCATCAAACATACACATAGGCATAAAACTCTATACTAATGTCCCTACGAAGTATTTATTATTTTACATAGCCAAAATATGCATTTTATATTTATCTTACATTTTTAGGATTTATTTATGGCCTAAAATCATTTTTATTGAATTTTCTATGGCCAAAATGTATTTTAAACATTTTTAATAAATTTTCCATGGTCAAAATATATTTTATTTGCACTCTAAAATTTTATTATAGTATAAAAACATTTTACACAAATTTTTCCTACTGTTTCTACATTTATTTATCATTTTTATCTATTTTCTACACATTAAATACTCATATAAACAATATTCAGCAATTAAATAAAAGTCCAGGGGCTGGTTGGTAACTTTCCTACACTGTATAGGGGCTAAATAAATAACTCTACAAATTTCCAGGGGCTAGTTTGCTTATTTAAATGATTAAATCCAATTCCAGAGAGTCCATGGGCTAGATTGCTAAATCCAGGGGCTATACTAGAATTCCAGCAAAGGTCAGGGGGTAGCTGGTGAATTTCCAGGGGCCACGGTGTAAATGCGGAGGCGGGAAAAGCCAATTCAACGTGGGACATTGGATTTGAATTGGATGGCCCGGATTTAAAATAACCAAACCGGTACGGTCGATCTAATCTTTGCCGTTGATCCCCAACCGAGGGCTGGGATTGGGCCACGTCGCCTCTCGCGACGCCGACCACACGCGCGCGGCGGCGCTCGGCGCCCGCGGCGGCGGACCTCGCCGGCGTTTGGCCAAATCGGCCAAACATCGCCTAATCCTACGTGTGTTATACCCTAAACGCAAGAGGGGAGAGAGTGGAGCATACCTCGGGGGTTTTTGGGGTGTGAAATCGGTCGGAGAAGGGTCGGCGACGAGCAACGGCGGAGATCGACGTCGGCAACCGTGGAACTTGGCGAAACCCTAGCGATCTCTTCGCACCAATGTGCCCAGCGTGCTCCTGGCGACACGGCGAAGAGGTTAGAGAAGGAGGGAGCGAGGATTAGGTACTGGATCGACGGGAACGCGCGCGACGTACCAAGAGCGACGGTGGGCTAGGGTTTGAGCGCGGGGAAGAAGAAACAGAGGGGGGGGGGCTGAATTTATAGGGGTGAGGGGCGGCGGCGGTTGCTGGCGCGTGCGATGGGTAGTTTCCAGGGGCGAATCGTCGAGGGGTGAGGAAGTTGGAGGGGGGGTGTGCGGCGTGGCGCGGCGCGGGAAGGAAGAGGGGCGACGGTTGCTCAGTGGAGGAGGTGACATGCGGGCCCCGCCTGGCAAAGAGAGAAAGAGGGGGAGAGGGTTGCGGGTGAGGGGAGGGGGATTTGGGCCGGGGGTGAGGTTTTGGCCCAAAAGGGGTTTTATTTGTTTTTCTTTTTCTTTTCATTTCTTTTCTTTTGATTTGATTTCAAATTCAAATTTCAACGAATTCTACTTGTTTGAACTTCAAAAATTCACACAAAAATGCAACACACAAATGCACCTTGTTTTATACATTTTATGCACATGAAATATGGGTGTTACAAGGACTTGGGAGTTTCTCTGGTATGTCAAGAAACTTTACGCAAAATCAGCACATCAAGATTAAAATGGCAGGTCAACATATGTTACAAACTTATCTCAAAACAATTTTGTGCATATCACACCCATAATATAACATATTGTTAAACAGATACCCAACAGGGGGGCATTACCCAGCGAGACCGGCCCATGCGGCACATCGAGCGCGCGCCTCAGGCATTGACCAGGATAGCGCAATCAGCGCATTGCGTGGGCCATTGTATAGGGAGGGGCTAATCGCAGATCGAAGGGCGCTAGATGCGGTATGCAGGGGGGCAAGGTGTACCGGTGCTACCAGCGGCGGTGAAGAAAGACACCTGAACGAAAGGTTTTTGCAACGGTTTGGGAGAAGTACGGTTACCATACTATTTTTTATATAATGATAATTGCATGTAATTTAATAATTTTCATTGAACTTAAGGATAGTTTGTGCTCCTGGTTGCGCCAAAAGCTAGTGGAAGACCGTTTGTTCTTCAAGTTGCCGGCTAGTTCATTTTGGGAAGCACTTCTCTATGAAATTAAGTGAGAAGCTACTCGTTTGGAAGTTTAAGTGCTTAAATTTATAAAGGAACTAGCTAAGAAGTTGTGCCAAACATGCCCTAAGTCTAATGTGCCCTTGTAAATCATTTCATAGGTTTGTTTAAGTCGAACTCTTTTTTGATAACTGTAAAAGTTTGAACTGGAAGAATACTTCCATTTTATTTTGAAACAAAGTTTATCTAGGTGTTTGCGAGCACTATATTGATGAAACCTTACAATGGTACTACCCCCATTTTGAAATATTTAAACTAACCAACATAAATATTTTGAAACAGGAAAAATATGTGTTATCCTTTAGTGTCTAAGACCAGCTACGGTGGAACATTTGATTATAAAAGTGACCAAATAATTATTTGAGGCAGTTGTATATGCCTACCATGCTATGTTTGAGTGGTAGAAGAAGTATATGATCCAACCATTGGAGTGAATGTATATGCATATATGCAAGGTGCAATGCATCTGCATCGACATGCATGTCGCATATCATCATGCTAATTAAGGTTCGTTTGGTTCAGCTCGAGATTCTTGAAAAACAGTTTGTGGCTATTAGCCATGTAAAAATTGTTGTGAGCTGGAGAAAGAAATTAAAAGAAGATAGTTCATGTGTAACCAATGGTGATGAGTAATTTTCTTCCAATAGTTGGATGAGGAACCTGAAAATTTTGAAGTGAGAGGTGATTTCAATTTGTATTAGGAAAAGCTATAAGTTTTTAAAAAATATTTCTTAGGAAAATATATGTGATTGAGATTTCAAATTGTTGAAGTAAATCAAATCAATAAAGCTGAACAAACACACCCTTATGTAGATAGGTTTTTTTAAGAAAATATTTATTTTATGAGCTTTATTGATTTGGTTGAATAGTTATATCATTCATCAAAGACCCTAGAATGATTCGGGGTTCATCAACCCAATTAAGAGTTTGGCTAGAGTTCATCGCTCATCTAACCATCTCATGAGCCACTAAATTGGACTCCCTGTTACAACGTTAAAGTCCACAAATCCTAGTATTTATCATAGATTGTAGCAACCGAAGTTGTTGAACAACCTCCTCAACAAGCATGTGACCCAATTGCACAATAATACAATCATAGGTGATATGATGCTCCAACATCAAACCTTCTTTTGGAAGTATATGCCAATCAAAAGAAGGTGTCCACAATATATTGGAGATAATTATGTAATACAGTTATACATCCTTACCGACATCTTTAATAATAACTCATGTGCTACCACAAGAATAATAAACCTAAAAAACAACACAAATATTTACCATATAAGTTGGTGAATTTTATTTGGTTGGTTCAACGACTTAGAAATTATTTCTCCTGTGTCATGGCCATGACACATTCCCAACTTGGACCTTTTTTATTTGTATAACTACCTAAAATATTAATGTGACGGGTATTGCTAAGGGTTTTTAAGTTACATAACATTTGATCTCATAAATCTTACATTCTATTCTCATAATATATATCAGCAAACAGGATACGGGTTTTGGCACTACAATGCGAGAGATATCTCATTTTTCTCAAAAGTTTGTTGCAAGTTTCTCATTTGTTACAAGAGAATTAGCCCCTAAAACGCCACTCATACGAACTTGGGCAGCTAAAAAGTTGTTCTACTACAAACATATACCTCATGACAATACTGTCACGGTACCACTGATTGACTCTTGCTAGACCACTTCTAGCAATACACCAAAGACAATCTAGCTAGGAGAAATTTGCTATTATAAAACTCATATCTTTAGGCTTCTCTAAAATAGACCTTTCACAATGGATTACAATAAAATAGGACTTACAATGTTGACACACCTCTAAAATAGGATTTTCACATTTGTTTATATTTATTTACGTATTTTCTATTTTTTATATTCTCATAACTTCAGACCTTCAATCCTATGAGAGGGATCTTTTCCTCTGTTCTCTGTATAGTATCGATAGCTGCCGCCGTCTGGAGGTCCGCTCCTGCTGCCGCCATCGGGAGGCTTCCTCCCGCCACCGCCGTAGGAGACCAGCTCCCACCGCCGCCTAAGACCCTGAGCCGCCATAGGGAGACCAGCATCCAGCATCGTCATCCGCGAACCCGACCTCCTACCTGCTCCCGCTGCCACGGCTAGGCCCAGGGCATCCTCCCGCCGCCGGCGCCCCTGAGTCGGCCCTCGGTGCACACCCTCGCCGCTGGTTCCTGCTCCCTGATCCTTCCCCCGGCGACACCGGCAAGATCTTGAGCATCGGCCCTGTTCCCTGACCCTCCCTGATTTTGCCAGGTTTCATCTACAATTTGCCTGTACGTAATACCTTATTCATAGCATTGCAACATATATCAATGATTATGGGTACACACAATATGATATGCTCTAACACTAATTATTGAATTGTTTGTTGTGATCACTGCTCTGTTGGAATGAAAAGGGAAGTTTGAAGTAGGCTGCATGAGTCTTGTAGCAATTGATAATGTAACACTGATCGTGTTACATGTACTGTTAATGTTTGTTTCGTTCATTAGATTACAAGGCACTATTTCTGGCATGACAGTAAATAAGTTTCTAACTGTTGGGTAGAAGTTTGTAGCAAGTTGATGTGCAAGTGTTTGACAAAATTTTCATATTTTTTTTCTTTTTGTTATATCATAAGCATTCGCATTCATATGTCATCACTGTATCCATTTGCCATTTGTATCTTAGAACTTTTTTTGCATGATCTTAGTATGACAATGGTAGAGCCATCAATTCATTCGGAAGATTTATCACCATTGGTAGATTGAGATTCAATACAAATTCAAGATGTGATATAAGAGGAGGAAGGAATGATAGAACTTTGCAGTGAAAAAGAAGTTTACAAACTTTTGGATTTGAGGCATGAGGATGAGAGGGCGGAAGAAATGGCTAGGAATGTTATCTCGAGTTCCAGAGCTGATGGACAAAGTGCTTCTGGAATTCTTAACATAGACAGTGCTGAAGGTGCATAATGATTATATTCTAGAGAAGACGGTGGTGGTGTATGACAAAGATAATCCCACTATGGCTTTAGCACTATATATCCTTTTATGGCGGAATTTCGATTGACTGAGACAATATGCAATAAATAAAGAATGTGAGTTAGGTATTGAGGCAACAAGCAAGTTAAGCAAGTTAAGGTATAGAGGGTATTGCAAGGGTTGTGATTGCCTCGGATCTGTTGTTGGGTTCAAGAAGCAAGACAACATGACTGTTACACTACTAAAATTTAAACAAGTGTTAATTAATTTGAATTCTATTTCATTTTTTATAAATATGTTTCAAGTGTGACAATGAAATCTCTTCTTTTTATATCTTGGCAAACCAGCCCGACAGCCAGTTCGTTCACTAGTAAGCTACAAGGTCACATCAACCTCAGATGCACCGATAATTATTGATTATTTTGTCTCATCAAGTTCTTGCAAATCCCACCGTGCCCAGCCCCAGCTAGGAAGTAAGCTCAGAATCCTTAGACCATCTGCAGTAAAGCATACTGAATACACTGTAACGCAGTATAAGTTTAGACTGTAAAAGTAGAATGAGAATAATATAAAGTATGTTTTAGAGTACGCTAGTACAGATAGCCTTAGTGGCGAAGAACAAATAGTAGAATCTGCTACAAAAGCTGGCCTAAGCATCTGCCCATTTTTCACACAGATTGAAGGATACCCATTTGAAGAATCAAATGGTATATATGGCCAACACCATACGTATATACTTCTTCCATCTAAAACGGTAAACTTTTTAAGACAGAAGATGTATATTAGAAGCTGTACACATGCAAACATAGTAGCATCCGTCGTTGCTCTACCTGATATAGTAGCAGTATAACTAGACAGAGACGCAAATAAAAAAAAATACAAAAGGGAGAGAGAATGTGTTGAATCTGAACCCGGCGATGTCTATTTGCCGCTGAGAACGATGTGAACCAAAAAAGCCTAGCGGCGCCATTCTTCCAAGGTGGGCGTTTCCACTCCTATGTTCTTCATGTCCCTGATGTTTGCTGGGTAAAATACAGCAGATGCATTCGGTCAATGGAGCTGATACACAACAGATTGAAGGAAGCGAGTAACTGTCATATGCGTAAGCACTACAGCTGCCAGCAAAATATGTTGCTAAAATTTGCCTTGCTGCTGTGTTATAACTAATGGATGGGCCTTATGGGCTAACGGGTAACTCTTTAGAAAGACTCGCACTTTCCCTATTAGACAGTCATTTAACCCTTACAAACATTGAACTACAACTTTTCAGACTGTGTATATAATCTATGTGGTGTGATGAAGAAGTCAGGCAATAAATTCTAGCTAGTCAAGAATTTAAGTACAGAATGACTGCACGAGCTCAATTCCAGCATGCTCAAGGACTGCAAACTACGTTAACAAGAAGAAACAAAAAGTTTGATGACCATTCATATAACCACTGAGATATTAACGCTTCAATATAGCATCCAGCTTGCTGTTTGAGAAACAACTATAAACAAAATTCAACAAATTTGCATACTTTTATAAAGAAATTCTAGAAAACTGCGTACCATATGACATCTATCCCCATCGGGCAATATTCAGCAAAATCTGCGTATGAGCATCAATTTCAGTTTCAGGAGCTATTCAGTTTAGGCCTTGGGAATATTACCTATCCCCATCGGGCAATATTCTTGTCCCTTTTTTTCTTAATATAATGATGCACAGCTCTCCTAAGTGTTCAAGGGAAAAAATATTCATATCTTATTGCCAACAATGCCAAGAACAAGTAAAATGTTTAGATATGGAAAGTAATGTTTGGATGTGAAATGAATACTCACATAAATGGATTTCTGGCCGAGCAGCAGCTGTTGCATCAATAATAACTGTAACTTTTTCATAATCCAGTGCAACAGCATCAAAGACAGTCTGTCGAATGCAATTTGGAGTTTGAACCCCTGAAAACCAACAAATAATTATCATGTTACCTAGCTGTTTGGTTTACAGTGTGTCACTGAGCTCTCACAAGCACAAAAGGAAAGGCAATCTTAATTTCAAACAAATACTTTGTTGCACAAAGGTTGCTGTACTGTGGAAAAAGAGGATTTTGTTTTATCCCCTTTGATATTATATAAGGATGGTTATTGTTTCATTGATAAGCCATCACACCCGAAAACACGAGCAAAGGGTGACAAGTAAAATGAATACAACTATCAAATAATAAAGAGATAAAAACTGCAGAAACTAATTATCATGGTAGTGAAATGATTGTCACTGCTATATCAACAGATGTGTATCCGTGCTCACCAACAATAACCAAGTTCTTTATTCCTCCGGTTTTTAGAACAGAATCAAGAGGTGTAGCAAAGAAAGCACTAAATCTTGTCTTCACAAGCTTATACTCCCCTTCTTCCATATCAAGTCCACCAGCCAGCTCTGCACCTTTCAAACCTTTCACTGTTGGACCCTTCCCCCCGGAGTAGTGGTGTCTACGAAAAAGCTCAACATCTCTTCCAGAAGGGTCATGCTCTCTGACAACCTACATAGCAGTTCACATAAATCAATTTCTTAGTGGAAAACAATGACAGAACCTCGAGATTAAATCTATCACACAGTGTCCGGAATCATATCGTTTTATGTGAAACGGAGAAAACTGCAGGTTATGCCAAAAGAGGTTAGCTTGCAATGCCTCTATAAATATTCATGCCAAGCAAGGTTCGTGTACACCAATGCATCTAACGATTCAAGGCATTGTAACTGAATAAGTTTTTGAATCACGAAAAGGAAAATGATTTCATGAAGGCGTGTGATGCATAATATACCTATTTCTTATAGGGAAAGTACCAGAAATAGCAAATAAAGGTTAGAAAGAACATTTTTTCTTAGTTTTTTGTAGCTGAGTAGCAGACCTTAAGATTACACCACACTGCTTCAAATAACTCACGGGACAAATGTTGTCCAACCCTCAATAGAATAGAGGGTGTCTACCACATAATCGTGCAACATGGATAACCCTCTGATGTTCCAATTGCCAACATTGTACAGAATTGGGTGCGCTATATTCATTAAAGGTTAAATTTTATCATGTTGTAGTTGAGATTGGAAACTATTTTACAGCTTCGTATTGCATGGCTATACTGCATATAGTAGAAAATGCAAATTTTATCATTTTGAAATTTTTATTGATGCCAGAATTTGGTTAAGTTTAATATTATCATCATGTTGCAGTTGAGGTTGTAAAACTGTTTTATACTTCTATAATTAATGCAAGGCTATGCCACATATTGTCGAAGAGAAAACAACTTTTATTATTTTGATTCATGTGTAGAAGCTCATTGGGACAAATGATTGTCCCTAGTGGAAAAGGAAAGCAAAAAGGAATTGTGCCAATTTGTACTCCATCAGAGAACGCAAACTGAGAAATCCAAAGAACTATTGTGCTTCCCCGTATTGCGCTTCCCCGCCATCTGATACTGAAGTGTTGACAAATGTTGAGACCCTATGAGCACGTCAGGATGGCCAAACAAAATAAGCAGGTTTAGAAAAGAGAGACCTTGATCACTGGTCCATAAAATATTGAGGTGTGCACATGCATTTGGCAGGAATACATTTTGTCGAGACTGGCATGTACTCCCTCCATCCCTAAAAGGATGTCATTTTTAACACTAAATTTCTTTTAGGGATAGCGGGTGTAACAAGTATCTGTGTAGTTGCATTAGCCTAAAACCAAAGAAGAAATCTCTGAGGAAGAGTTGTGTATTGTGTCTCCTACTAACGTGCTAATTCCTTTTCCTTGCACGGCAAAGCCAAAAAAAAAGACAAAGCTCATCCAAAGGAACAAAGGGAAATACATAAGAGCTAATCATTACGCCAAAACTTAGAACGCACGCGACAAAAGATTCTTCTTTGGTTGGTTCGATAAATCAGCACGCCTCGTCTCATCGAACCGATAAAATAGATGTTCAATTCGCGTAACTGCGCAGGAAACTAGGCTAATAAAAGAACGGACCGTATTAGCGAACAAAAGATGCAGTAAGAACTAACCCAGACGAGGAAGACGCCGCGCTGCCTGGCGACCGCGACGGCCTCGGCGACGGCGGGGACGACCGCCTCGCCGCCGGCCACGAGCATGGGGCTGCGCATCGCCGGGTCCACGAAGTCCTTCTGCAGCAGCCAGACGCACGCCGCCACCGAAATACAACGACATCAGAACCCCGTGAGCACCTCGAAATCGAGAAACCGTGCCCATTCTCGAGGGAAACCGGGCGGGGAAAGAAAGGGAACCAAGACAAGAAGAACCGGCGAACCTGCATGTCGATGACGAGCATGGCCGTCTCGCTCCACTTGGCCGCCGCTGTCGGCGCCATGGGCCGCCGCGGCTTGGAGGTGGAGGCTCCCCTAGGGCTAGGGACGGAGCCGGTGCCGGAGAAGAACCAGCGGCGCTTGAGGTAGTGGAGGAGGAACTTGTCGAAGGAGAGGACCAGTACCAGCAGGCACGACAGCAGCGCCAGATGCGATGGCATACACAAAAAAAAAATCACAAGCAACCAAACAAAAAGAAACAAATGCAATTGAAAATTAAAACGAAAACGAAACGGAAATGGATGCCGTGAGAATTTTTTTATCCCGAGAACTGAAACAGTGTTGCAAGACAACTGTTGGAAGCGGAGAAAATCGAAACGGGTTCGGGTTTTTTTTTTGGAGGGGAAGGAGGGGTCAGATGGGAGCTGACGCTGTCATTCATCAAAGATGACAAGAAAAAAGCCACGCAATTGATGATGATGACGACGGGGTGGATGGGTGGATGGGTGGATGGGTGAATGAGATTGCTGGGGTCTGGTTGGAAAGAGCTGGTAGAAATATTGGGTTCAATTGATTGCATATTGGAACGAGTCGGTAGAAATTCATCTCTTAGAAAAAAGAATGAAATTGATGACGGAGAATGAATGAGAATAATGTTGAAGCTGTTTTGTTGATTCTCAGTATGAATGTTTTATGAGAGAAGATTGTTTTTTTTTTAAGAGTTACTCCAAGAAGCGTCTCTCTCACAGGGGAAAAAGTTCCTTATTTTCATATTTCTCATACCATATATGTACCAATTTTTCAGCAGGATAGGAACTATAGTTTCCCGGCCTATATAACCCATGTCGCATCGCATCTGTAGAGGGCAAATGGGGGAACCATCGTACTTTTTGGTACAACTTTTGATCCTATCATCCTACTCCTTCTTTTTACAAAGATTGTCATTTTTAATTTATTTTTTGAATTAAAAGTGACAATCTTTTGAAAAATAAAGGAGTACCATTTTTGAATCCGTCTTCTGTCTTCAGGTAGTCTTCCTCAAGACGACAAAGTCCAGTTTAGTTCTAGTATAAAGGAGAGGGTAATCATGAAATAAGAACGATGTTGACTTGTGAGTGACTATGCCAGATTTGTGCCGGCGAGCCACATAGATAGACTGGATAACGATAATCGGGAACTAGTAATTTTCAAGCTTCTGAAATTATCATCTCATTTCAACTTACACTCTGATCTGTCAGATCTATTTTTAGATTTAGTGCACTTGTTATTAGTTATTTTCCTGTTTTTGTAGAATTATATATAACTATAGAAAAAATGATGTCAATGCATTAACTATAGGAATAAAATAAGTTGTAGCAGTTCGATCTACATCTGACGACTCATATTGTAGGTTGACAAAAGATGTTAATTTCAGACGTCCGAAAATTAGCAACTCACAGCAATAATTTATCGCACGGAAACATAGATAAGGTGGAACGACTCGATGGAACTCCAGATGAAAGGTCGCAGTTCCATTCAACTTGTCTGAACTCTGAACAGCAGCACATCTGCGTCTTTTCTGACCAAAAAGAAAGACAACGTGAAAATTATGATTAATCTCTAAACAAGATAAAGTTTTCTGTTTGTTTCATATGTTTCAAGGATACCTCTCCTTCCTAGGGGCATTCCCGGCCTGGGGGCTAGAGAAAAGGGATTGGGATGAGACTCTCGACATCAATTGGGGTGTCTACAATGCTATTTACAAGCTGGTTCGTAACAGTCGTCCCTTTCCACCCGTTGAACCAGGGGTCTGCACCCACTTCTAGCGCCACCATGTTGCTTGTGGCATCAAGTATCATCTGTGAGAAAAATAATGTAACATGTTGTAATGTCTTGTATCTTTACTTTTGCTGAAAACTATTTGCGGCTTGATTCATGTGAGCTTTTCTAGTTTCAATCGTGCATATATGTCAGTCATGCTTGCGTGAAAGATTGAGGTTAATATAGTCAATACATTGTTGATGTTACACTGCAATGAATGTTTTCGACCTAAAGGAGACCAGACTGATAAGGTCAAAATGAAAAGCATGAAAGATCATGCATCGTTTCTCTTGTGGATATCACTAACCTACAGAGAATTCATGACTTCGCTTGTAAAATGTAAAATGTGTGCAACAACTTTCACGAAAATGCGAGCATACCTTTCCCTCCAAACCATCATATTTCTTTTCCCACAATTGTAGCCTGAGATGTCCATAGCACGTGTCTTTGCATGCTGGCACCAATCCAGCCTCCATGGTAGGAGCTCGCAAAGTGTGCCTGGTTCTGTAGTGGTTGCTTCTATTTCAACCTGTGGAAAAGATTTTAAAGGAACATAAGTCACATGAAAAGCTCAAGCAAAAAATGATTGATAGTAAGCGCTTAACTGCAATAGACTGTAAACTTGCTCGATTGAGAATTTCAGCAAACCAGTACATGGAAAATTTCATAAAATTGTATTATTATGTATTATTACCAGATAACTTTTGTAGTGTAGGGAGCTCAATCAGAGCCTGGCTGTGAAAAGGTCAAGAAAGCACCCCCCCCCCCCCCACCCCCCAGCCCCTCTGCAGTGCGAGGGAACCACCAAGTCACCTTTTTCCACCTTAGCCCAAAAATCCACTCTCATGGGGAGTTGAACCAGGACCCTGTGGATGCTACTAAGGATCTTAACCACTAGGCTAAGATTCCATTTGCATTATAAACCAAAGATATCTACTATGGCAAAGTAATAACTGTACGCATCTACGTAAGATGAAAAATGCATGTTTGCCAAACCCTCCCGTGAACAAGTAAATCACCTATTCCATGGCAAGAATGAAACAAAAAAACGAGTGATGTTGAAACAGGAATAAGTCACATCTTTTGTATGTACTATGTAGAAATTGATACTTCCAAAAACAAGGGAAGTAAAAAAAATGTTGATTTCAGTACATACAACAATATTATTACTGAAAACAAAGAAATTGTATTTCTGCTAGCAAATCAAATGATTATGGACAATACAAAGTATAAACAAAGACGAGAAGATCAAGTGCACCATAGAAGCAAAACTGAGATTTTCCCTAATGTGTTTCCCAAACCTAAAACAGGTGCAGAGCAACTGAGTGAAAGCCAGCAGATGTGCTCTATGGTATATACCACATAACAGTGTGCAGCAAAAAGTAATTGCATCGTCATAGTATTTCAGAAGAAGCTATAAAAGCATCTACCTGAGGGAGAACCTCCCCTTTAGGATTTGTTTGGATAGAAGTGGATCCACTTCAATGTAAGTGGATTGAGGTGGATTTAAGAGAAAAATAGTTCATTTTCCACTCCAATCCATTTAAATTGAGTGCATCCAAACAAAAGCTCAGAGCAGTTGAGCAGATGAATGTGTTTCCCAGCATTAATTAATGCCTGCATATTCGAAATGCAGCTTATTAATCAGGAAACCAACAAACAGTGATCAATTGCTGTAGGTCCAGGAAAGCAGGAAACCAACACTGACAATTAAAACAATGGAGGAATCGTGAAGGCGGTGCAAATCTTGTTAACCAGGTGGTCAAGGAGAGCTTGGTACACCACGTATCCCTCAGAATGTGCAGTACCATCCAGGTAATCATGCAGCTATAGTCTAAAACATAGCTTCCTAAAACGTGCTAATTCACTATAAGAAACGATGAATAAGGTATCGGGTCAGTTAGAGCCATCGGACCCTGACACATTTAAATCGGTTTAAGAAAACCGACACTCATAAACTAAAGGCGTCGGTCGTACTTAAAAACCTGATGCACTTAATAAATGTGTCGGTGCAATCGACGCTTTTAATAAATACGTCGGTTCAACTAACGCTTTTATTCCTGTCCTCGGCGAAAAAACCGTGGTAGCCAAATTTTTTTATACTCCAACCACCGTGCGCGCCTGTTCCAAAATTTTTTATTACCGCGTGCCCACCGCCCGCCTGCGCCTGTATATTTTTCCGTGGTGACACAACTCCCGTGAACCCTAACCCACGCACCTCTTCCTCTCCTTCTCTCTTCCACGCCCACTACTCCCCACCACGCGCAGCTCTGTAGATCCAGACGCGAGGGAGGCGCGCGAGCGGGCGGGGCATGCGGCGCGTAGGCATGCGGCGCAGGCTGCGCACAGGCGGGCGGCGCAGGCGGCCCGCGGGGGGCGCACAGGCGGGCGGCACACAGGCGGCGCGTGGCAGGGCAGAAGATGCGGAGACACGCGTCTAGGGCGGTTTCGTCTTCATCGCTTCCACATCGTGTTCAAGATTGATGTTCATCGTTCTCTATCATTTTTTCCCGAGACCAGAGGTCGTAGAACATTGATATTGGAGGAAAATATCGACCAGAGCGCTTCCTTACCTACCATTTCTCTCCAACATTGGCGATGGAAACCAACAGGACGTCCGTGGTCGATGGAAACGAGGCCGGAGGAAACGATTTTTTTTGTTTGTCAGAGCGTAGGTTTTGAGGGGGTACACGGAGGTTTTGGGTGTGGCGATAGAAACCAGGAGGGTAAGAATATCCTAGACTTTGCCGTAGCCTATAACCTAAACTCCGCCTATGTTGTAATGACATAGCTGGTCCCAAGCCCGGATAAAGGAGGAGGGGTTGTGATAGCCTTGGCGAGCCAACAACTATACTTAGTCATTCTCATGGAAATGAAACCCACTAGAAATTCGTTGGGGCATAACCCTCTTAGCGACGCGCCATACTGGAACCCGGGTATGGTGTTAAGTGGGCGAGGGTCGGGTCGCCACCGCCTTAGTGGCGCACCATATCAGAACCCGAATATGGTGTTAAATGGGCGAGGGCCGAATCGCCAACACCTTAGTGGTGCGCTACATCATTGCCCAGATGTAGTGTTAAGTGAGCAAGGGTCTTTGCATCTTTCTCGACGGATGCGAAGGGTAAGGAAGCTAGCCGAGGAAACTAGGTTTCGGATGGATAGTTGGAATGTAGGATCCTTGACGGGAAAGCTACAAGAGTTAGCGAACGTTACGATTAGGAGGCGTGTAAATATCCTTTGTGTACAAGAGACTAGATGGGCAGGTCAAAAGGCGAGAGAGGTTGAGAATACTGGTTTCAAGCTTTGGTATTCTGGCTCGACTGGGACTAGGGATGGAGTAGGGATCCTAATAGATAAGAGCCTCAAGGAGGGAGTAGTGGAAGTCTGTAGACGAGGGGATAGGATCATCCTAGTCAAGGTAGTTGTGGGGGACCTTATCTTGAATGTCATTAGTGCTTATACCCCACAAGTTGGTCTCGACATAAGTACTAAGAGACAATTTTGGGAGGACTTGGAGGATATGGTTAGTAGTGTACCGATAGTCAAGAAGCTCTTGATAGGAGGAGATTTCAATGGCCATGTAGGTACAACTAACGTAGATTTTGAGGGGGTACACGGAGGTTTTGGGTGCGGCGATAGAAACCAGGAGGGTAAGGATATCCTAGACTTTGCCGTAGCCTATGACCTATTGGTAGCTAACACCCTCTTTAAGAAGAGGCTATCTCACTTAGTGACCTTTACTAGTGCCTAACATTCTATTCAAATCGATTATATCTTCACTAGGAGAAGAGAGAGGGGGCATGTTTAGATTGTAAGGTGATTTCTGCTGAATGTGTTGCTCCACAACATGAACTTGTGGTAGCCGACATTCGTTTTCACGTGCGTGTGTCACGAGATAAAGGTGTTAAAACCGCTAGAACGAAGTGGTGGAAGTTGAAAAATGAAGCGCAACAATCATTTAAAAGGAGGATGATCGCGGAAGGTCCTTGGAGCGAAGAGGAAAAAATGCGAATAGTATGTGGGTGAAGATGGCGACTTACATTAGGAAGGTAGCTAGGGAGGTGCTTGGGTGGACAAAAGGTAAGAAACTTGTAGATAAAGACACTTGGTAGTGGAATAAAGATGTACAAAAAGCTATTAAGGAAGAGGAGTCTTATAAGAGCTAGCATCATGAGAGAAGCGCAAGTAACATGGTGAAGTATAAAGAAACTAAGAAAAATGCAAGGCATGTTGTGAGTAAAGCAAGGGGACAGGTCTATGATGCGCTATATGCGAGGCTAGGGACAAAAGAAGGCGAAAAGGACATATACAAGATGGCGAAACTTCGCAAGAGGAAGGTGAGGGATCTCAACCAAGTCAAATGCATTAAGGATGAGGAAGATCAAATTCTATTGAAGGATGAAGAGATTAGGAACAGATGGTGGGAGTACTGCAATGGACTATTCAATGACGGGAATGAGAGCATTATGTTCGAGTTGGATGACTCATTTGATGACACCAACAGACGATTCGTGCGAAGGATACAAGAGTCTGAGGTTAGAGAGGCCTTAAAAAGGATGAAAGGAGGAAATGCCCTTGGCCCCGATGATGTCCCCATTGAGGTGTGGAGATGTCTGGGAGATGTAGCAATAGTATGGCTCATTAAACTATTCAACCGCATTTTTCAGTCAAACAAAATGCCTGAAGAGTGGCTGAAAAGTATTTTAGTACCCATCTTCAAAAATAAAAGAGATGTTCAAAGTTGTACTAATTACCGAGGAATTAAGCTTATGAGACATATTATGAAGCTTTGGGAGAGAGTGATTGAACACCGCTTAAGGAAAGTGACCAATGTCACTAAAAACCAGTTTGGTTTTATGCCTGAGAGGTCCACTATGGAGGCGATTTTCTTACTCTGTCAGCTTATAGAGAGGTATAGGGAGCAAAAGAAGGATCTACACATGGTGTTCATTGACTTGGAGAAGACATACGATAAGGTACCAATGACGATCATGTGGTGGATGCTAGAGAAACATAAAGTCCCAACAAAGTACATTAACCTTATCAAGGATATGTACGATAATGTGGTGACAAGTGTGCGCATAAGAGATAGTGAGACCGATACTTTTCCTATCACAATAGGGCTACACCAAGGATCAACCTTAAGTCCATACATATTTTTCTTAGTGATGGATGAGGTGTCGAAGGATATACAAGGGGATATCCCTTGGTGTATGCTCTTTGCTGATGATTTAGTGTTGGTAGATGAAACTAGGGATGGTGTTGATAGAAAATTAGAGCTATAGAGGCAGACCTTAGAGTCTAAGGGATTTAGACTTAGTAGAACCAAGACCGAGTATATGAGATGCAACTTTAGTGATGTCGGGTGTGAGGATGAAAATGTTAGTTTACAAGGACAAGTAGTACTCATGAGGGACACATTTCTATATTTAGGATCAATGTTACAAAGCAATGGTGATATTGACGAAGATGTTTGCCACAGGATCAAGATCGGGTGGATGAAGTGGCGACAAGCATCTGGAATCTTCTGTGATAAGAAAGTTTCACAAAATTGAAAGGAAAATTCTGTAGGACGGTGATCAAACCTGCGATGATGTATGGAGCAGAATGCTGGCCAACTAAAAGACAACATGTCCAACAAATGAGTGTTGCGGAGATGCGCATGCTACGGTGGATGTGCGGTCACACAAGAAGAGACAAAATTAGGAACGAGGTGATACGTGATAGGGTAGGGGTGGCACCGATTGAGGAGAAGCTAGTCCAACATCGCCTACGGTGGTTTGAACATATCCAGCGAAGACCTCCAGAAGCACCGGTCAACACTGGAATTATAAAGAGTAGAGAAAATTTTAGGAGGGGCAGATGTTGACTAAGGTTAACATGGCAGGAGGCGGTGAAACGAGACTTAAAGGAGTGGGACATACCTAGAGATTTGGCTCATGATAGGACTGCATGGAAATTAGCAATTCATGTGCCAGAATCTTAGTTTATTTGAATTTTGTTACCCTTATCTTCTTTCTTATTAATCTATTTCTAAAATAAATAAAATGTAGAATCTTATTTTATTTGTATTTTTTTATTTTTTATTCATCTTATTTCTATAACTTTCTTTTTCAAAAATTGTTGGGTTTCATTTCTAGCCGACCCCAACTTGTTTGGGACAAATTCTTGGTTGTTGTTGTTGTGTCAGAGCGTAAGAACGTCGGTTTCCACCGGTACCGTCGCTTACAAAATGTTTATATGCGTCGGTTGAAATGGCTGATGCATTTACAATTAAGAGTGTCGGTTTTTTTAAACCGTTACTCATAAAAGATAAGGGTGTCGGCCCCGACGTATTTATACGTTAAATGCGTCCACTGGATTTCGTCGGTTAAGAGCGTCGGTTCACCGACACTTTTAGTGTATCATTGTCGGTTTCTATAGACAACCGACACTTATATAGCCGACGTCCTATTCGCAGATTCTTGTAGTGATTGGAATGAGCTTTTGCTTACTGTTCACAAGGTTGACAAATATATAATAAATTAAACTCTAGTTTGTAATCTGGTGATTTTACCAAAATCTAAAACATCACCTTCTGTGATTGGGATTAATAATCAATATTCTGTAGAGATTTGTCTGGAGTAGGCATACAGAAATACCTTTGCTAGAGATGGTAAATGCTATCTCTAAACTAATTAGATTCTGCAGCATGACTTATCGTTTTCTACGGTACTACTACATGAACAATGTGAAGACCACTGCAGATTTGCAGGGACTTACAAATTACCTACATGAAAGTGCAAATGGCTATAACTTTGAAAGCAGCACTTTATTTTACATACCCCGAAACCATGCATGCTCCGAATTTACTTGTAACCACAATGTCGTTTCAGGTTTGCGTAAAAAAGCAATACTCTCTCCTTCTCGTTTTAATTGTTACCGCAGTTGAAAGGAAGAAGTGTTTTTTTTTTAATTGTGGCCGAGAGTCACCACACAAACTTAATTCCATTTTTGTCTCTATCAAATCACCTTCAGCACGTGGTCCTTCCTCGCTTGTTCTTTCCTGACCCCTTCCTCGCCGATGCACGGGAGCCTCGGCTTCCGTTAGAGCAGCGAGAGGCTCCCGCCCCTGCTCAACGACCAGCTCGGCATCCGGCGTAGGAGGCTGCGTCTGGCGCTGGTCTTGCTCGACAACCACCTTCTGGGCTTCGCGCTCGTGGGTGCCGCTCGCTGTCGACGGCGCTGAACAAGAAGACCCCGCCGCCCACTCCCTCGATTTCTCTGCCGCTAGCCTACCGCACACCGGGTCAAGCTCGGCTTCCGCTCGCGCGCGCCTCAGACTCTGACGAGGAGGAGATGGCAAACTAGAATTGAATCTTGAACTTCTGCGATGAAGTCGTCAAGGCCATGCGCACCAGCCACTGGTTCTGCGAAGCCGTAGCTAGATGAAGTATGATGTGTTTTCCACTCTATGTAACGCATAGCGAGATGTACTAACAATAGTGCGTCTTAGATCGAGAGTACTGGAGCAGCCTAGATATCAGATAAACAGCTTCAGGTGGCTTCAGCTTCAACTGGAGTACATAGCCACTTAGTAACCCCAAAGAGATCAACTGCTGACAGTATTGCAGATGTGCAAAGAGTTTTACATTGTGCAGTTGCGTTCAATAATTAACCACACCATCGATTTTTGCAGCTTCGCCGGTACCATCTTGGGGAGCATATGAATTTGATAGCCAGGGTCAAGAGCTTCAGACTCCATGTCCTGTCATTGCTGATTAGTGCTTTATACTGCCAAATACAACAAACCCTAAGAATGCACTACTCCAGTTAGTCCTCATGAGTATATGCAAGCTTCTCTATAATATCTCCGGTTAGTTCCCATAACTCCAATGATCTTATTGTTGTGACTGAAGTTGTCTGTTGCAGATCTCAACTCATTCGTGCTATCACCAAGTCCTCCAATGTGTATGATGTCAACTATGAAACAAATATGGATTTGGATATAGATAGTTTTTAAAAAAATAACAATAACATACACTTATTGAATCTACATGTAGTAGTTAACCCAATATCAAATACCAAATTCTCTAATTGGCAACATGTATTCTACAAGACCAGTTGCTACTATGCAGATTTCCTTGAAATCATCTCATATTTCAAGCGTACTTTTTAAGACCAATTTCAACTGCACCTTGTCTGAACCTAGAAGACTCATTTAGTCCTCATATTTCAACTTGTCAAATTGAGAGCGGACCATAACGACCAAGATCAAGCTTTGTTATCTTGTCTGAACCTAGAAGACTCTTCAATATGCACCACTTTATGTCATCAATTGCATATCTGACAAAGTTGGACATATCTTTATAGGTGAGGGTATGTCACACCCGGTCCCAACAAGACAACTGGATGGCTTCCACATGTATGCCAGGATCGATTCTCATCATACATGTGTAGACGAAAGTGTAATATCATTTATTACAAGCCATGTTCGAATACATAAATGCCTTACAATAATGACCCGTAGGTCTAAAATAAGATTACAAAGCAAAACAGCGGAAAAGTAAACTAGTGTGGCTCCATGCACAGGCGTTGCCCGGGGGTTGCGCCAGCCTAGATTGTCTCCTCCGGATCAGCGAAGAAGTCTTCATTCTCCACCTCTTCTCCATTGTAGACTGAGGAAAGATAAGCAACAAGCAAGTTTGAGTACCAACGGTACTCAGCAAGTGGGAAAGAGATGACATGAGGGTGTTTAGAAAGGAAGGCCAAATTTGGGTTAAGCACTATAGCATTACATCCTATCCTTAGCTTTCATTAGCGCCTACTTCTAAGTGTATGAACCCAACCATAACCCATTTGTAATCCAAGTCCCAACCAACCAAACCACCATTCATTGACTAATTATGAATTGGACACCAAGCCGCTCTTGTCCGTGAGCACGGCTGTCGTGACAGTTTCTAAATCTCTGCAGAGAATGTACTCTTTACCCACAAGTCGTGATTTCATCCCCTGTTGCCAGGTGGACTAAAGAAACCTCCCTGATGCCCGTGGTCGCGAACCACATTGCACACTTTCTTTGGTGTGAGGCCAGGAGATCACTACGAGGTCTTTACAAAGGATCCTCCCGACGCGTACTAGCCCTATGAGGTTTCACCCCTGTACAAAAGTGTGAGCCGTTACACCACGACTCAACACCCCAGTTGCCCCCTCTTGACCCATGCGGATCCCAAGGCAGTACACCCTGAACCAATTCCCCGCACTATCCAATCACTAATACTATGTCGGGAGAGGCCTAATTAATTGACCAAGCTGCCCCATACTCAGTCATGTGGTGATACTATAAGGCTTAGTGGCTTTCTCCATAAACCGGTTCTTAGAATCCGGCAAGGTTCATACCCCAAAACCCAGGTCTCGTGCGTATTGCACCATCCCAAACAAACCAACCCGCCAGATTCCTATCCACTACAATTCATTTCACCATATCTCAATAAATAATCACAACAATTTATAGTAGAACATGTAAGTAGAGAATTTCCCTCCCAAGTACTAAGCATGGCTAAGCGTAAAAACAATATTAACATCTACCCAAACCAACCTAGTAACAAGGAATTATATGGAAGGGTGCAGTAAATAGGATTCAATTTATTAAGCATGCAACTAACTAAAACTTAATAAAATAGGTGCAAAATGGTCAAGGAACCTGCCCTCTTCGGAGTGTGGGTCGGTGAAGTGGTAGTCCTGAAGATTGTAGGTCGGCTCGGGAACCGACTCTAAATACGTCATCGCATGAGGAGCAGAAAAAAAACAACACGCAATAAGAACAAACAACCATATGCACATCACAAACAAGAAATCATCAAAGGAAAACCTACGCAATACATCATTAGCATTTAATTTCCTAGTTGATGTTTTATTAGTGATGTGGGTTGAAAGTTTGGGTTTTAGTGGACATTGGGGTTGATTATCAATTCATGGCCTTTATCTTTCTTCATTTTAGAGCATTGCATGAGTTTATTATAATTTTCCCTAGCTCAATATGAATAATAATGCTATGCAGCAAGCCACAACAATTTTAAATAGATTATTTTGATGTAAACAAATTAGTCAATGTTAATCAAATGATTTCCCTAATTAATTTGTGCAAAAAGAGAGTGCAAGCTTATGATTTTATGTAAATATCCATAAGTACATGGGTTTTTATGTAAAACAAACCAGATCAGAGGCTTAGAAATATTTTATAACATAGCCAGGGGTTAATCATAATTTACAGAGGCTAAAAACATAATTTATGGTGAAAACAGGGGCTAAAATGCTATGTTTATTCAATTTAACAGTGCTGATAGAATTAAATTAAAGTGCAGGGGTTATTCCATAAATTCCTGGACCTATCTGTAATTAATTTAAATTTGCACAGGGGGTCATGTGCAAAACTGGCAACGTTTAAATGTATTTGAATCTGGGTCGTTGGATCTAACGCGTGCGGCCCAGATTTTAAATATCGAAGGGGTACGCCCCTTCTAATCTCGGCCGTCGGCCCTAGATGGGCGGCCGAGATGGGGCCACGTCACCCAAGGCGACGCACACCCCAGGGCGCGGCGGCGCGCGCGCCAAACCCGACGGCGCACGGCGGCGGGGTCGCCGGAGATGGCCGGATCGGCCAAATCATTGCCCAACGCCTCGGTGCTAATGCGGAAAAGGGAGAGGGAGACGGTAGGAGCTCACCAAGGGGGTCGCGGGGCTTGAATCGGGGCGTAGGTGCGTCGGTGACGTCGACCGGCGGCGGTCCTCGGCGGAGCTCGACGAAGACGGCGTTGCGACGACGTTCCCCCGAAGAGAATATGTCCGGCGAGTCCCTGGTAGCACGACGCACGCGTCAGACCAAGAGGGAGGGAGAAATAGGGGGTCAAGCGGCGGGAACAGCGGCGCCATTACCTTGGTGCGGCGGCTAGGGTTCGGAGCTTTGGGGAAGGGGAAAATGGGGGTGCCGACCGGATTTTATAGGAGGAGAGGGGGCGACGAGGTAAGGAAGGGGATTTCCCCCGAAGGAATTCCATCCCTAGGCATTAAAAGAGGGGGATTCCATGCCGGGTTTTTGAATCGGTGGCGGAATCACCGGGCGGTGTCGGGCGCGCGCGACGGGAGGAAGGGGAAAGCCCTGACGGGCGGGGTCCACGCGCAGAGGAAGGGAGAGGAAGGGGAGGGAGGCGCGGCTGGCCTTGGGCCGCCGTGGGGTTGGGCCGGCGGGAGGGGAAAAAGAAAAGGGGGAGGGGGGAAAGGATTGGGCCGGCGACAAGGATTCGGCCCAACCGGCGTTTTTCTTTTTATTTTGTTTTTCTCTTGTCTTTTTCATTTTCTTTTTACAATTTGAATTCCCTTTCAAATTTCAAACGAATTCTAGTGCCTTTTGAAATTAAATTTTCTATCAAATGCAAACATACATGATGCATTCCTAGTACATTTTCCTGGTTTTCAAATTTTGAAAATTTTGGGTGTTACAGGGTAGATCAGTACTGTTTTAGAAAAGACAAGAATGAAACAATAATGCTCATATGCAGAATTATGCAAGATAAGCAGTCTAAAACAGACTATAAGCAGTGTAAGATTTACTCAAATGGAACCTGAGCAATAGTGAGTGAGAAGTCAGATAAATAAAATGATATTCCTGACAAGTACGAAGCAAAATGCTGATCATTCGCCTATCAAATCGCTAATGTTACTCATACTCGGTTCTATCAATAATAAAGCAAAATCGTTGGTGTTACTCATACTTGGTTATATCAAAGACGAAGCAAAATCGTTGTTGTTACTCATACTCAGCAAATTCTAGTTATGTGGAGTAGCATACATGCAATTGGGACAAGAACGAAAGAGATCAAGCTGAATGAAGGAGATGAAATATCATATCTAGATGTAACACCCATCATTTCATGTATAAAAATTTGCTCAAACCCTTGTGCTTTGTAGCCTGCTTTTTTTTTGTGTGAATTTTGAAGTTTAAATGAGTAGTAAATGTTTAAATTTGAATTGAATTCAAATCAAAAGAAAAGAAATGAAAAAGAAAAAGAAAAAGGAAATAAACCCCACTGTTGGGCCAAATCTTCCCCCGCCGGCCCAGTCGCACTTTCCCTCCCTCTTCTCTCTCTCCCGCTGCCACCCCGGGCCCGCCTGTCGGCGCACTCCCCCTCCTTCCCTCTCTCTGCCGGGCGGGGCCCGCTTGTCATCTTCCCCAGGCGCGCAATCGCCGTTTTCCTCTCTCCCGCGCCACGCCGCGCCCACGTCGAAACCCCCCTGCAACCGCCGTTCCACGCACGAAATAACCCGGGGAAACCTCCCCTCGCGTGCGCCGCAACCGCCGCGCTCCCCTCTGATATAACTTTCCCCTCTCTCCCTCATTTTCCCCTCCCGCGCGCGCAACCCTAGCCATCGCCACAATCTGAGGTTAGTCGCCGCTGTTCCCGGTTAGCCGGTGATCGCCTTCCCCTCCCGACTGCCCTAACATCTTCGCCTTGCCACCAGGAGCACGCTGCGCAAGAGATCGTGGGGAGATCGCCGAGGTTTCACCGAGCTCGACGAGCACCGACGCCAACCGCCGCTGTTCCTCGTCGCCGACCCCCCTCCGGCCAAATTCAACCCCCGCTACTCCCCTAGGTGAGTTCTCTATCTCCCCCTCTTTCGTTCTATGTCCATAGCACCTTGTTTGGGCAACAGTTTCGCCGTTTTGGTCGCCTCCGGCGAGCTCGCCGTCGCGGGCGTCTAGCGCCGCCGCGCCGGGCGCCGCCGACGTCGCCAGAGGCGACGTGGCTCCATCCGAGCCATCCATTCGCGGCCAACGGCTGCGATTAGATCGCAGCGTACCGGTTCGCATATTAAATCCGAGCCATCCATTTAAGATCCATCGGCCCAAGTTTGAATCGCCGTTCCCGCCTTCGGTTATTCACCCAGGCCCCTGGAAATTCACTAGCTACCCCCTAACCTTCGCTGGATTTCGGATCTAGCCCCTGGAAGTTGCAGACTAGCCCCTGGAACCCTAAAAATTGGATTTAATCATCTAAATAAGCAATCTAATCCCTGTAAATTTGTATAATCATGTATTTAGCCCCTGTACAGTGTAGTAAACTAATAAATTAGTCCCTAGACTTTTATTTATTTGCTGAATATTGTTTTTAGGTGTATTTAATGGGTAGAAAATAGATAAAAATGGTGATTAAGTGTAGAAATGCAAGGAAAAATTTATATAAATTATTTTATGCTGTGAATAAATTGTAGAGTTCATTTGAAATATATTTTGTCCATGGAATATTTATTATAAATGTTTAAAAATACATTTTGGCCATATAAAATTCAATAAAAATGGTTTTAGGCTATATTTAATTCTCAAAAATGTAGGGTAAATCTAAAATGCATACTTTAGCCATGTTAAATAACAAATACTTCGTAGGGACGCATTAGTATAGGATTTTATGCTTATGTGTGTGTTGTGATGCATTGTTTTGCGTGCCCTTTACTTATTTAGCTTATTTCTATTCTTGCCATGTTTGGGCATATGTCTAGAGTCGTATTACGACCCTAATCTTAACCTCCCAGACCAGGACTTCAACAACACTCAAGTCTTCAACGAAGGCAAGTGCCCTTGACCATTTTGCTCCAGTTCTAGGGATTTAGATAGATGCATGCTAATTAAATTGATGTCCTACTTCATGTTTACATGCCCTGTTCCATATAATTCCTTGTTACCTGAAATGGGTTGGGAAGTAGATAGGTTATAGTTATGCTTAGCCATGCTTAAATGTTGGGATTGGGATTTTATACAATTGTGCTACATTAAACTTTATGATCACTTGAACTTGTGGTGATTACACTATTGTAGTGGATAGGAATCTGGTGGTTGGTTAGTATTGGTATGGTGCAGTTTGTACGAGACCCGGGATTGGGGTTTGTTACCACCGGATTCTAAGGACCGGTTTATGGAGGAAGCCACTAAGCTTTATAGTACCACCACGAGACTGAGATGGGGCAGCATGGTCAATTAATTAGGTTTCTCCCGATGAAATGCTAGTGGTTGGATGGTGCGGGGAATGATGCGGGTGATCTGCTCTGGGATCCGCAAGGCTCAAGAGGGGGCTCTGGGGCGGAGGGTTACTCCGAGAATCCCCAGTGGTGGAAACCTTAGAGGGCTAGCACTAGTCGGGAGTACCTTTGTAAAGACCATGTAGTGATCTTCGTGCCACACACCTACGGAAGTGTGAAATGTGGTTGATCACCACGGGCTATATGGAGGTTTACTCAAGTCCACCTGGCAACAGGGGATGGAATCACTGCTTGTGGGGAAAGGGTACACTCTCTGCAGAGATTGGTAAAACTGTCATGACAGCCGTGCTCACAGACAAGAGCGGCTTGGGGCCAGTTCATAATTAGTCTATGGTTGGGAAATGGTGGTTAATTATGATTCAATTACATTCATTATCACTACCTATGAGTTGATTACTTCTTGAATTATGATATTGGTAATTGAAAGCTAAGGTTAGGTTTTAAGCATAGTGCTAAGCCATAATTGGCCTTTCCTTGCTTTAGCCAATCATATCATCTCTTCCTGCACTTGCTGAGTACTCTATGTACTCAAGTGTTTAATTCACCTTTAGAATATGAAGAGGAAGAAGCGGCACCGGAAGACTTCTACGTCAACCCGGAGGACTTGATCTAGGCTGGCGACCTCACGCGCAACGGCTGCCTGTGAAGTTGGAGCTGCTCTTACCTATTAGTCTTCTGCTGTAGTTGAACTTCGTTAGCTTTGTTGTGGATGTAAATATTTGTGGAGTGTATTTGTAGACCTTCGGGTCGTACTGTAAGACTATTTATGTATTCGAACATGGCAATGTAATGATATTTCACTTTCGTCGACGCATGTACGATTCAACTGATCCTGGCGTACATGTGATAAGCGTCTGTTCATCTTTATGATGACCGGGCGTGACACTAGACAAGAAGGAAGCCGACGGAAGAGGATTGAGTCGTGGATGGGGAAGGCGACGGAGTCGGGGATGGCAGCAGCGGCATCGAGACGAGGGCGACGTCGTCGCCTGAAATTACTAGTCTACCCTCCTGTGTCTTCGCACCCTCGGCACCACGTCGTGTGTGAAATTACTAGTCTACCATCCTGCATCTCCACACCTCCAACGCCACACGATGCAACCGCCGTCCGGGACGCCACACGCCATCGTCCCGATGTCGTCGCTGCCATCCCCAACGTCGCTGCCTTCCCCGTCCACGGCTCAATCCCCTTACGTTGGCTTAATTCTTGTTCAGGTATGGTACTGCATCCCCTTCCGTCAGCTCGATCCCTTTCATCCTCGTCTGAATTGCATGTATGCTACTTCACATAACTAGAATTTGTCGAGTATAAGTAACACCAGTGATTTTGCTTCGTTCTTAATATAACCAAGTATGAATAACACCAACGATTTGGCTTTGCTGTTGACAGAACCAAGTAACATTAGCAATTTGATAGGCAAATGATCAGCATTTTGCTTCGTACTTGTCAGGAATAACATTTTATTTATCTGACTCTTCACTCACTATTGCTCATGATCCATTTGGATAAATCTCATACTGCATATAGTCCACTTTTAGCCTACTTATATTGCATAATTCTGCATAGGAGCATTATTGTTTCATTCTTATCTTTTCGAAAACAATAGTGATCTATCCTTATGTATAGAGATATGTTCAGCTTTGTCAGATATGCAATTGATGATATAAAGTGATGTAGATTGCAGAGTCTTCTAAGTTCAGACAAGATAACAAAGTCTGATCTTGGTGGTTATTGTTTGCTCTCAATTTGCCAAGTTGAAATACGAGGACTAACTAAGTCTTCTAGGTTCAAAAAAGGTGCAGTTGAATTGGTCTTCAAAAGTATGCTTGAAATATAAAATGATTTCGAGAAAATCTTGCATAGTAGCAGCTGCCTTGTGGCATACATGTTGCCAACTAGAGAATTTGTTACTTGATATTGGGTGAACTACTACATGTGGATTCAATAAGTGTATGTTATCGTTACCTTTTTTTAAGTTATCTATATTCTATTCCACATTTGTTCCATAGTTGACATCGTACACATTGCAAGACTTGGTGATAGCACGCACTACAGGAATCCCGACGATTTGCGACGGTCGGGGCCGTCGCAAATAAGCCAAATGCCGTCGCAAATAAGCTATTTGCGACGGTTTACCTTATTTGCGACGACTTCTGGCCGTCGCAAGTTTGTCGTCGCAAATAAGCTTATTTGCGACGGCCACCATCGCAAATAAACTTATTTGCGACGGCTTGGAGTGGCCGTCGCAAGTTATTGCTGCGGGCTGGCGGGTCCCGCAGATGTTTATTTGCGACGGCCTAGCCGTCGCAATTAAGGGCCACTATTTGTGACGGCCTGGCCGTCGCAAATAAGTTCAGAGGGCAGAGCCCACGTGTCCTCCTCCGGGACCCACGACGCTATTTGCGACGGCCAGGCCGTCGCAATTAATGCTTATTTGCGACGGCCAGGCCGTCACAAATAATTGTGGTTTAATTGCGACGGCTTGTACTCTTATTTGCGACGATACTGTATAAAAAGCCGTCGCAAATAAGGTTTTTTATTTAAAAAAAAAACAGAAAATACTACCCGGCTCGATGGCCAGAATCACAACAAACGCAATATACACAATATATACACAGCATACACAAACATCATCACAATCACAAACTAAAATTCCGATACATCTCACATCGTCATCAACAAAGTAAATAAAAGGGATCACTCGCCCATCTAACCTCCGAAGCCACCTCCGAAGTCGAAGTCGTCGTCGTCGCGCCTCAATCCAGGCGGCGGTAGCGAAGGCGACAGCGTTTGTGCAGCCGTCGCGGATCCCTGCAATTAATAAAACTTAGAGTTAGAATATAAATGCATCAACATCTCTCTCCCTCCCTCTCTCTCTATCTTCATCTAGATCACCCTCTCTTCCTCTCTCTTTTCATTTCTCTCTTTGTCTCTCACTCTATCTTTCTTGCTCACTCTATCTCTCTATTGCTATCCTTTTCCCTCTATCTTCCTCCCTCTATCTCCATCTACATCTCCCTCCCTCTATCTTCCCCTCTCTCTATCTCCATCTACATCTTACTCTCTCTTCATTCATATCCTACTCTATCTATCTTTCGCTCTTTCTTCTGTCTCCCTTTCTTCTATCTCTTTCTTTCTTCTATCTCAATCATTTTCTTCTATCTAACTATCTCTCTCTTTCATCTATCTCAATCTTATTACGCTGGAGAAGAAGGATTACATAGAAACTTACCTGACCCGCTGAAGAAGGATCGCCTGGGAGGACCGGTGGTAGTACCGGTAGCTGGATTCCCAGACCCTGCGCCCGAGCGATGGCCTGTCATTGCAAACATTAAATGCTACCTATTAGTAAGTCATTTACGCTGAATTAATGAGAATTTTAATTTTTAGATTGTTACCTCCATTGCTTCCCGCATCTGCGCCAACGCTGCTGCCTGGGTTTGGATCGTGGCCTCCATCGCCCTTCTTTCCTCCTCATGTCGCCTTTCGTTTTCTTCTACAGTTTCTCGGAGGAACTGCATCTCAATGTCCCTCTGCGACACGCGGCGACCTCCCGTGCCCGAAGCCGGCGTGGAGCTGCCTCTCGCAGGTCTACCCGCCCTCGAGTCGACAACTCCGTCGAATATGGTGAGCGTATAAAAAAGAGAGTCAGTAATATGAAATTAAAATATCTTGAATACTTTGAATTGAAAACGATAAAATGACTTGCAAACTCACCTTCTGTGTGCTTTTCCACCACCGGTTGCATACGCGGCTTGAGGATCGATCGGTTGACGTTCCCAATCGAAATCCTCGCCGTGTATCTTCCTAGCCTCCTCCCCGTACTTAGCCTGCAAAACAATAAAATCGTGTAAGTTCAACAATCTATATAGTTATATTTAATATGAATGATTTCTAAACTTACCAAACGCTCGGTTGCAGCCCGACTGCACCCCGTCAGCTGAGAAGGGTCCCTGTGACCTCTCTTCCAAACCTCAGCAGGGGTGGGCGGCACCCCCGTCTCGCGCTCCTGTCAATACGTGTTAGTACGAACAATATATTATTAATATATAAATATAAGTTACACACACTTACCATGCGTTTAGCTAAACGCAAGTGGTTATCTTGCCCGTGCCTGCTCTTCCCCTCCACCCCTCTGCAGTCTCGAGCCTTCTCAGACTTAGCTTTAAACTCGTCGCTAGCCCAGTAGCAACAAAGGGCCCGAAATGCATCGGTCTGACCCTGCAACCAGCTCACGTGGCCCTGCACATAGTTCGAAGTCGTTAAAAGTACCATCGAGGACATTATCAGAAAAAAATACTTACTACACTCCACGTACCTGCGCGTACTCCTCCTCCGTCAGGTGCCTCTCGCTCTCTTGTCGGAAGTGTAACACGTGCTGCTGGTTCGCCTTCAAGTGCTCATTAATAATTTGAACACGGGCGTTCGACAAAGCTTGTCGAAGCGCCTTGGCAGCGTTGAAGTGAAACACTCGCCTCGCATCCTCAAACATGCGACGGTCGTTCGGGTCCTCTAAAGTATATCTTGCCTGCGATAAAGAATATATTGAAGAGATGTTCACTAAAAGAGTTTAAGAGTTGTAACTTAGAAACTTTTTTAACATACTTACCATAAAATCGGCCCATACGGCCTCCTGAAGGTTGTCGTGCTCCTAGTGATGGACGCGTGCGTAGTCCTCCCACGAAAGAGCAGGCACCCCGTCGATGACCCCGGGATAGTGCAAACGCACTATAGACCCGAGGACACCGTTCACCGGTCTTTGGTGTTTCTCACCGGTGAAAGACAAGTCGTCCCAAGCCCTGTAAGATATTTATTCATTCATTACTTAAGTAATCAAAAGAAACTAAAATTGAAAACTATAATTTTTATTACCTGTCTCCGACTGGACGAATCACGGTCCTCTGTGAAGGGACCGCAGGAGGACTGACAAAGTGAGTCCTCCTCGTCCTCCGCGTCTGCTGGGGCGCCACGTCAGGTGACCCAGACGGCTCCTCACCAGTCGAGTCAAAGGCCTCAGGAACAAACTCATCGTCAGCCGGGGGCTGGCTGGCTGAGGGTTGGCTCGCCGAGGGCTGACTCGCCGAGGGCTGCCTCGCCGAGGGCTGGCTGGCCGAGGGCTGCCTCGCCGAGGGCTGCCTCGCCGAGGGCTGGCTCACCGAAGGCGCCGCAGCCTCTTAGTCAGCCGGTGAGGACTACAACATTCAAATGATTCATAAGTAAGTTTAATGTGAATTTGAATTTAAAGAATTTGTCAAAAACGAGTGACATTTACCTGTGACGAAGCTCTAGAGCTGGTCTGAACGTGCCCCAGCAACTGAGAGCGTCTGCTGCCAGTCGACGAGGCACCAACGAAAGCGTCCTCAGGCCTAGAGGGGTAGAACCCCCTCGTCGGCGGCACCTTCTTACCCTTCTTTGACGCCATCCTATTATAATTAGATAATTAGTAAATATGCAAATAAAATATATAAAATTCATGTTACTATCTTCAAGAAAACATTACTTGTAGTCACTTTCAAAATTCATCAACATCATTGTCATGTGCCTGTGCCCTACTCCTTAAACCAGCCCAACGATCTTCCATCGTGGCCTGTTCTAATTTTCGTTTTCGCGTATTATCTGCCTCTACATCTTCAACGTCTTCAACATCTCCAACTAATTGATCGAGTCCTGCACCAAGCTCGACGATAAAAGTGTCTGGCAACTCTTCTTCTTGGTACACTTCTTCAACGTCTTTGCTATCATGGTAACCATCATCCCCAGGAGTATATAGCCGCTCACGAGGATTCACCTTATATACCACCCACCAAGCACTGAGCTTCGTGCATGGATAAGGTAGATAATACACTTGTTCAACTTGATGTGCAAGAACAAATGTATCGTAACCTCGTAGTCGGTCCTTATGTTTCACTTCCACCATTCCAAATTGGTTTTCTCGAGTTCCATGAGTACGATCAAACCAGTCACAGTCAAAGAAGACAACTCGAAGGGTCTTATTTTCAGTAAAAGTAAATTCAAGGATTTTGTTAATGATACCATAATAATCGGTTAAATTCCCTTGAGTGTCTATTGCTCTCGTCACAACACCGGAATTTGATGTTGCCGCAAGAGGACGATGAGCTTCAAAATGAGTTGTACGGAATCGGAAGCCATTTACGTCATATCGACCATAGCTTCTAACATTCACCAATCCATAAGATAGCTGCCGCAAATCTTCATGGACATTGTGAGTCCGACACCGTTATAAAAGACGAGAGAATATTACATAATACTTCTTTAATAATAGTAATTTATAATACATAGAAGACGAGAGAATATTACATATTCTCGAAACCAAGATAGAAAACTCTGCCCCCCATTTATTCCTTCCTTTCACATCGCTTCTACTTGTTTGGCCGTAGGTTGATGCCTATGTGGCCAATATTGTCTGTGGAACTCGCTGAACATGAAAAAACATCTTTTAGAGTACATGTGTAGCAAAATATGTAGATTAACATAAACATAGGAGAAACACTTACTCGAAGTATTCCTGTATGCCTTCTATATTCGCGTACATGTAGAGTAAAGCAACAGTCCTTTCCTGTTCGGATAGCTCGTAGGTCGTGTAGCTACCAACGGTGGCACCTCTCGTTTGAAAAATGGAAAGGTCGCTTAGGGGGGGTGTTTCGTCCACATTGTACCGCATCGCCGAAGTATTGATATTGTTTTCTTCAGCAAAGTAGACACTTGAAAAGTATCCAACTTCCTTAAGAGCATATGCTTCAGCGATGCACCCTTCCACCCTTGCCCTATTGCCAACCATTGGTTTCAAATATCGTAGCGCTCTTTCAATGTGATACATCCACCTATATTGCACAGGACCGCCAACTTTAGCTTCGAATGGAAGATGGATAAGCAGATGTTGCATTGGATTGAAGAAACCCGGTGGAAAATTTTTTTCCATCTTACATAAAAGTATGGGTACCTCCTTCTCTAACTTATCCATCATACCGATCTTGATTTCTTTAGCACAAAGCTGTCTATAAAAATAGCTGAGCTCGGCTAAAACCTTCCACACCGCATCATCTAGATAGCCTCGGAACATAACAGGTAGGAGTCTTTCCATTATAATGTGATAATCATGACTCTTCAACCCAGTGAGGTTTCCTGTGTTAACATTTACGGCTCGTTTCAGGCTAGCTGCGTAACCATCTGGGAATTTCAAAGTTTTCATCCATTTCATAACTTCTTTCTTTTCTTTCGATCGAAGACAGAAAGAAGCATGTGGCTTTCCACCACTTTCAGAGATTTCAAGAGTTGGACGGTGACAAATGTCTGCCAAATCTAGTCTAGCTTTATAATTGTCTTTCGTTTTGCCAGGCATATCCATGCAAGTGCTTATGATACTTTCGCTCATATTACACTCCTGATGCATGACATCAATGTTGTGCATTAGAATCAACGACTTCACATATGGTAGCTCCCAAAGTCCACATATGTGAGTCCAATTGTGTTCCTCTCCATAACCTACAAAATATCCAGAACGACCTTCATCAGGCACCAGATTGTCCAACATATCAGAAATTTCTGACCCGTTGAGACGCTTCGGTGGTCCTTTAGTGACAACAGTGTTCTTTCGAAAGACATGCCTCTGCTGCCTAAATATATGATTCGAGGGCAGCCAACGTCTGTGACAATCGAAGTAAGATATTTTGCCTCCATGAGTTAGTCGAAAGCAATCCGTGTCTGAAGCACATATCGGACACGTCAGACGACCGTGAGTGCTCCATCCGGAAAACATGCCGTATGGCGGCAAATCATGGACGGACCACAAATAAGCAGCTCGAAGGTTGAATTTCTGCTTCTTGTAACTGTCGTACGCTTCGACTCCTGTCCACAAGACTTTCAATTCTTCGATCAGCGGTTTTAACATCACGTTGAGACGTGACCCGGGATGATCAGGTCCAGGTACAATGAGGCTGAGAAAAATGAACTCGTTCCTCGTACAAAAAGCAGGTGGCAGGTTGTACGGAATGACAAAGACAGGCCAACATGAGTATGGCGTGGCATTCGTACTGAACGGTGAGAATCCGTCTGTCGCTAATCCGATGCGAACATTCCTCGCATCACGAGAAAAGTCTGGATCGAAACGGTCTAGCGCCTTCCATGCATCACCGTCGGACGGATGCGTCAAGAATTCTTTGTTCTCACGTGTACCTTCTTTGTGCCATCTCATGTGTCTTGCGGTTCTTTTTGAAAGAAACATCCGCTTCAACCGAGGTGTCACAGACAAGTAACGAAGCTGCTTATGTGCGACATCTGTCATCACATTATCGCCATCGTCATTAACAACTTCAACATACCTCGATTTACCACATTTCAAGCACATCTTCTCATTGGCGTGCTCTTTCCAGAATAGCATGCAGTTGTCTGGGCACACATCAATTTTCTCATACTTCATACCGAGACCAATATCTTGATCTTTGACTGATACATATCTGGTGGCGCTTTGTGAGGTTGTGGAAGGATATCGCAGATCAATTTCATGAGATCATTGTAGCAGTTGATGGAAAAAAAGTACTTGGACTTAATTGTCATAAATCTGGTCAAGAAAGCAAGTACGGTCACAGCCGTGTGTTCATGCAACGGCTCTTGTGATTTCTTCAGCTCCTTGAAGAACTTCTGTGCCTCATTTGTAAGAGGATCCTCCACTTCAAGAGCTTCTAACATCTCATCCATCCTATCAACCTCTGTTATATCATCATCCTCATCCACTTCGGCTATGACTCGAGCTCGCCGTGGAAGGTCCACACTTCATATTGTGGAGTGAAACCGTTTCGACATAAGTGAAACGAAAGCTCCAATCTTCTCAAAAACTTAGTGTTCCGGCATTTTGTACATGGGCACCGCACCATATCTTCCGTTGACAACGAAAATGCTCGATCCAAAAATTGATCTAACTTGATAAACCACTCATCGGAGTGACCACCATTTCTGCTCTTCCAGCCAGTATACATCCAACTGCGGTCTTCACCCATGTTTGACTCTGCAGTTTAATGCGAAAGAAATTGTCATTAATGTATTGTTGTGTTATGTCACGGCCCTACAACCTAGGCAGATAGATCCTAAACCCACCCAAGAGTGACCGAGCGGAGCGTGCTCATGACGAGACGCGTGATCCGGATTCGAACGAAATTTCGACAGCATAACCCCGTTGTTCTCCACTGCACGCCCAAAAATGGTGCAGCAGAGAACAACAGGGTTACGCCACCAAAATCTCGTCCAAATCCGGACCCGTGTCTCATCACAAGCCACGCCCCCTCGGTCACTCCGAGGCTGTCCAAAAAGGGACAATTCCGAACCTGCACGTCTCACATGCCAATGGCATGTGAGACGTGCCGATCCGAAACGGGTAATCAATTGCTATAGGTTACGTTGCTCATGTTCATTTATAAATCATTTATGAATGAGGAAAGAGAACGAGAGTGAGGAGAAAAGTGGGTCAGAGTTGAAAGTTTCATAGTCAGGGCCGTCCACGATAATTGTGTTCGGCATGGCATCGTGGCCTTCATGGTCGTGGGACTTCTTGCAGTTGCAGTCGTGGCCTTCATGGTCGTGGCCGTGTTCGGCATGGCGTCGGCGGCAACGTACAACGTCGGCGAGCCGAGCGGCTCCTGGGACCTGCAGACCAACTACGCCAACTGGGTCGCCTCCAAGAGGTTCCTCCCCGGTGATCAGATCGGTGGGTACCTGCACGGCCACCAGCCCTCGCTCCCGGAGCCTCTCCTCCGCTGCCGTCCACGCCTTCCGGAGGATCCTCTGCCGCTACCAAGACCACCGCCACCGGCTTCGGTCTCGCCGCTGTCATGCTCGCCGCAGGCGATATGGCGTAGAATATCTCCTCTCTCTTTTGATATTTCTTCTGCTACATTATCGTTTTAACCCGCTTATGTATATATATATATATATACATATTTATATTTATATATATAAAGAATATTAAACATGCTAAAAGAAACATAACAATTAATCAAAATTTGAACATTTAATAACTTAATTCAATAACGATAAGCAGCAATGAACATAAACATTAAGAATACTAAAGCAAAACATAAGCATGCTTAACATCTACATAATCAATAACATTATCGACAAATTTGCATAACCAACATCATTAACAACTAAGCATAATTAACATCAAGATCGAGCAACAATTTCTACTCATTCGATCAACAATCATTCGAAGATTGAACAATCCATATCAAATATCAAGAAATCCACAACAAATTTGCATAATCAACATCATTACTTGACGGTCGGCAACGACGAGGAGGCCGGGGTGCGCGGACGGCAGGGAGGCCGGGGCGCGCGGGCGGCGAGGTCGCCGTGGCGCGCGGACGGCGACGACGGGGAGGCCAGGGCCGCCGGGGCGCTTGGGCAGCGAGGAGGCCGGGCCTCGGGAGGTGAGGACGCTCGGGCGGCGGCGGCGGGGCGCCCTCGGCCGGCGGCGCGGGGAGGCGGAGGGCGGCGGCGCGCTCGGGCGGCGGCGCGGGGAGGCGGAGGGCGGCGGCGGGGCGCGCTCGGCGCGGCGGCACGGGGAGGCGGAGGGTGGCGGCGGCGCGGGGAGGCGGAGGGCGGCGGCGGCGCGGGGAGGCGGCTAATGAGTCGTGAGTGGACCAGAAAGAAGGGTCGGGTCGGGATGAAGGCAATTATTTGCGACGACCAGTTAAATTGCGACGGCTCGGGGGCGCGGCTAGCGGCTAGCGGCGGGGCCGGCGGGCCGGGGGCGCAGGGGCGGCGGGGGGCCGGGGGCGGTGGGCGCGCTGGGGGCGGCGGGGTCGGGGCGCGGCGGGCCGATGGCAAGGGTGCGGCGGGGCTGGGGGCGCAGGGGCGGCGGGGGGCCGGGGGCGGTGGGCGCGCTGGGGGCGGCGGTGTCGGGGCGCGGCGGCGGTGGGGAATTGTAAATGAAGAGTCGGGGCCGGAGGGTCCCGATATTAGACTTAGTTTGCGACGGCCTATTACATGGCATCGTTCCCATACATACACACACTCAATTTCTTTCGCCGTATGCATAAAACTGCACTAGCAAATGCCCTTTTTATTACATCTTCAGCCATGTCCTCTTCTATAACTCAGTTTCATAACTCTTCTATAATTAAGTGATTCAATCCTTAAATAAACTATACAAGCTATTCTAAGCTACTATAGCTAATTGCTGCTACCTCTTAACAAAATTGCTAGCTAGATCTGAAAAAATAACCTAAAACCGGGGGGAGTAGCACTGACCTCAGAGGCGTCGGGGGTCGGGGGCGCAGCGGAGGCGTCGGGGGCCGGGGGCGCGGCGGTCCGGTCGGGGGCGCAGCGGTCTGGGCCGGCGGCGGCGACGTCGGTGGCGCGGCGGGCCGGGGGCGGAGGCAGGCGGCGGTTGGGGCGCGGAGGCGGGCCGCCGGTGGGGGCCACAGGCGGGGCCGAGGGCGGCGGAGCCGGGGGCGCGGCGGCGGGGGCGCGGCAGGGTGGCGGGGGCGCGGTGGCGGTAGGGTGTTCTGAGGTGAATGAAGAGTCGGAGCCGGAGCGTCCCGATATAAGCCCTAATTTGCGACGGCAGCTTTAATTGCGACGGCCTCAACTTACGGCCGTCGCAATTAAAGCCTGTTTGCGACGGCCGTCTGACCGGCCGTCGCAAATAAGGGTTTATTTGCGATGGCTCCTTTGTTTGCGACGGTCCTAGGGTTGACCGTCGCAAATAACCACTTATTTGCGACGGCCAGTCCGAAAGCCGTCGCAAATAACCACTTATTCGCGACGGCCATCTTATTTGCGACGGCCGGAGGCGGGCCGTCGCAATTTAAGCTATTTGCGACGGCTGGCCGTCGCAAATGATCGCTTTTCTTGTAGTGACGGATGAGTTGAGATCTGTAACAGACAACTTCAACCACAACAATAAGATAATCGGCGTTATGGGGACTAACTGAAGATATTATAGGCATGCTTGTATATACTCATGGTGGCTAACTGGAGTAGTGCATTCTTGGGGTTTGTTGTATTTAGCACTATAAAGCACTCATCAAACAATGACAGAACATAAAGTGTGAAGCTCTTGGCGCTGGCTATCAAATTGGTATGCTCTTCGAGTTGGTACCGGCAAAGCAGCAGAAATCGATGACGTGGTTAATTATTGAACGCAACTGCACAAGGTAAAACTCTTTACACGTCTGCAATACTGTCAGCACTTGATCTTTTGGGGTTACTAACTGGACATGTACTCCAATTGAAGCTGAAGCCACCTAAAGTTGTTGATCTGGTATCTAGGCTGCTCCAATACTCTCCGAATCTAAGATGCACTGCTGTAAGTACATCTCGCCACGCGTTACATAAGTGGAAAACACATCATACATCATCTAGCTACGCCATCGCAGAACTAGTGGTTGATGCGCATAGCCTTGACTAGGGGTGGGCATTCGGTCTACGTGATAAATTTGGTTTGGTTATTTCGATCGTTTTGAATTTCGGTTTTTTAAAATCACTACCCGAAATGTTATACAAATATTAGGTATCCGAATTTTTTTTGTGCCTAAGTTTCGGTTTGATCTTCGGTCTAAACCAAAATACCCGAGTTGTATATTATTCTTATTTCATGCTTTGATCAATCAATATAAATTTAATATCATTCGTAAATTTAATCTCGAGAAACAATAAATTATTAGTTCACTAATGATGAATCGTAAATAAATACTTTAATCTAATGACTTAACATATCATAATTCACAAAAAAAATCAAAATTCATATTGTTTAGAGTTCATAGATCATAATTTAAATTGAGATTTTATTATTTGTTTATTCGTGTATTTTGGGTACCCTAGAGTGATACCCGAATACGAAACTGATATATTGGTTATTTAAATTTGCTATCTGAATAGGTACTCGATACCCGATATTACAGTCTTTTCTGTCTCGATTTCGATTTTTTCGGTTTCAGTTTTTCGGTTCCGGTTTTTTTTTCCCACCCCTAGCCTTGACGACTTCATCGCAGAACTTCATGATCCGATCCTAGTTTGTCGTCTCTTCTTTGCCAGAGTCCGAGGCGCGCGTGGGCAAAAGTCAAGCTCGACCCAGGGTGCGGCAGGCCAGTGGCAGAGAGATCGAGGGAGCGGGTGGCAGGGTCTTCTTCTTCATCGCCGTCGACGACGAGTGGAACCCACGAGCGCAAAGTTGAGGAGGTGATTGTGGCGGCATGTCACGCCGCTCTGCCGAAAGGAGCCAGCGAAGAATAAGCTAGGAAGGACTATGGGCTGACGGTGATTTGATATGGGCAAAAATGGAATGTTGTTTGTATGGTGACTCTCGGTGACAATTAAAAAACTGCGGCAATAATTAAAACGGGAAAGAGGGAGGATTGAGACAAAAATGGAATGATGCTTGTATGGTGACTCTCGGCGACAATTAAAAAATTGCGGCTATAATTAAAACGGGAAGGAGGGAGGATTGGAACTCACGTAGCAAGAGCTCTTCTGCTCACCTGCTGTGCGGCGTCCGCAGGGGCCGGTCACGCGGCGTGGGCGCGTTGACGGGCGCTGCCGCGGTCGCCGGACGTGACGAGGACGAAGACGCCGCTGAGGTCGAGGCCGCAGCAGCGAAGGAGGCGCGGCTGCGAAATAGTGGCGGACCTAGGATTTTATCACAGGATATGCCGCGTAAAAAATTTATATGTAATAGAGTAAAATTATAGTTCGATAAATAAATATAAATTTATAACATAATTGGATATATAAGCATTAAATAACATGACAAGTCTTAAATTCATGAAATTATAATATACATAATTCAAATTTAATTCTGATAGTTCAAATAAAAAATATATAAGAGAGACTTAAAATACTATTTGTCTAAATAATTTTGACACCATTTTTCTAAATAACCTAAATGTTTGATTATATACTCTTCACAATAAGAATGTATCTCGTTTCCTTATATAAATATAAATTACTAATATAAATGCATAGAAGGAGATGAACATAAAAAATGCATCCATTAAAAAATATGTATAACAAAAAGAACACAAACTTAGATAAATTCCTTGTTCTGCTCAATGGAATCTAACATTTCTTGTCAACTTTATATTTATCTCGAATATATTGCTTACTATGGAAAACGGGCATGATGAGTGAGGTGCTAGGCTGAGCGGCTGACCAGCGAGGAACCATGTGGCAGGCAGGAATACGGGCACATGCACAGCCCGATTATTTGCTGCTAGTAGTGACTCGTGAGAGAAGCATGCACGGAGCTAGCCGATGAGGCTACCGATAGGACAATATTTAGGCTAGCACTGTTGCACTTAACTACCAACCGCTCTGGCTGGTTACAAGCTTGCTGGATAGTTGTCAGAATCGTTTTCAAGGCGAGACCGATCATACTCGTTTACGCCGAAGAGTCCCTGGTACCGGTTTGCGCGGCTGCGGAGTGCGGAACGCGGGGGAGGGGCGCCGCGGAGGCAGCAGCGAGGGCCATGGTGGGTGAGTGGGGTGGGTGGGTCGGTGGGAGCGGTCTGCGTTGCCGGCCGCGTGCTGCGGCGGAAAGTGGCTTGGCTCGGGTGGGGTAACGGCGCTGCCCCGGGGACCCGAGCCGTCCCGTCCCGTCCGGGTGGAGTGGAGGATAGTGGCTGGTCTGTGCTTGGATTTGGAAATATTGGGCTATAATATTTGGGTTACGGCCCAACTAGACGATTGAGCTCGAGTGGGCTACGATATTTGGGTTACGGCCCAACTATGAATCAGAAGCTCGGCCGTATCAAGTTAGACAGGGACACGGCTTCCCTCCTCCCGTTTGTCCTCCCATGCGTCCTCCCGCTGATGTGTCATTATCTTATTTGTTGTGAAAATATGATAGTTAAACTGTGTATTAATGAAGAACCAATAATATTTTGCCACGTCAACGGGAAGACGCATGGGAGTACCGAATGGGAGGAGGAAAGCCGCATTCGTTAGACAGACCACAAAACGAAGCAGTACATGGCATGAGACATAATTCGTCCTTTGCGATCAGATTTAATTTTGTAAGGACGTTTTTATTAAATGATGTAATTATGGTTTCTGTTGAATAAAATCGCCACAAGGCTTCCCGTCAAAAATAAAACACAAGAACTGTACATAATTGAACGGCCGGAACGTCTGAGCTCAATAAGGCTACTAGTATGAAGGGAAGGACGACGCAATGCATATTATTGACCTTGCTTTCTATCTTTCAATCCATGTTCGGTCATAATATATATGGGCACATTATTTCAATTTTTTTTGCCTTATTATTACAACGTGTGATCCTTCCCTAGCTAGCGTCAACATTGGTGGCCTTAATTTTTATGAGAAAGTTAAGCATGCGTTTTTCATATTTCATTTATTTATTTATCAGCAAATTTCTTGACTTTTAATTTAGGTAGGCAAGTTAATCTGGCACGATAAAATGCACTTAGATTATTTTTTTTAAGCAAATTGGCAGGTGTTCTGTCTTTTCATTAAAGGAGGAATAAAAGGACCGGAAAAAGTACAAAATATAAAGTGAAGGTAAGGGACATAGAGAGGCAACTTCTGTTGCACTGGGGTACAAGAGATAAAAAGAAAAAGACAGCATGCGGTACAAAGAGTCGTGGAGGGTCATCGCTCCTGCTGGGTACTGATATTGCCATGTCACCCCGTAACTTTGTCTGGTAGGGTCATCAACTTCCAGCGATGATCCTCTTTGATCAATGAAGCCACTCCGTCCAGAGGTAGCTCCTTCCCCTGGAAAATCCTCCTGTTTCGTTCCTTCCAAATATTCCACCACAAGTAGAGTACCAGGCTGGCCATTTTCCTTCTGACATCTCTTGGTGCACTTGCAACTGCTTTGTTGAAATGTTTAGCGATACCAGAGGTCTGCATCATCGGTAAGAGCCTCTGTTGTTGTAGCTGAAACCAATACTTAATGAGGGCGACCACATGTGTAGTATGGTCGCATTCCAGAAATAGGTGTCTCACTGTCTCGACTTCTTGGAGGCAAAGAGGACAAATTATATTGCTCTCCCACCCTCGCCGCTCCAGATTGTCTGCCGTTAGCACCTTTTCATGCATAAGTGTCCATCCAAAGAAGAGGACCTTAGGTTCGGCTGTAGCCTTCCAGAGCAAGCTCGCTTGGAAAGGCTTTGTTGCCCCCATAAATTGTAGGATATATGCTGATTTTGTTGTGTACGTTGCATTTTCTGTCCATTTCCAACTCACCTTATCCTCCGTATGGTCATCTAGTACCACCCCCTGTATGATGGACCATATGAGGATTAATTGGTGGACTTGTTGCGCTTCTGTCAACTGTCTCAGTGATTTAAATGCACTTAGATTATAAATCGCAGCAATTTGTGAGTAGATACATTACACACGCCCTTCACCCACCGTTCAATTGATGTCCTAGATGTGGTACACATGCCTATATAGCTTGTCCGGCCGGAGACACCTCCAATGCAATCACGCACAATTGACCAATCTTTAGCTCTAGGCAACATCATACGCACGAGCAGTTTTATACTCTCTGCGTTCTTGCATCAATCTCCAACTACATCCACACGCGCATCATCTCAGCGTGAATACATTATAAGCATAGCATCAAGAGGGACCAGCCTTAAGCATCCCTGTTCACCGGGTTGGCTAGTCCTGATGTTATGCTGCTAATGCGTATCCACATCGACCACATAGTACTAAGTAACGCACAATCATCGCACACTAGTGTTCTTCAGTCATCATCACACTCTCAAGCTGGCCACCAGCCATGTCAAAGGTTTCCTGCAGCATTGGCCCACGATCTGATCTACCGGCCGAACCCCATGCCGAAGGCTGGCGGCGCTCCCCAGTAGTCCGCCGAGCCGGCAAAGGCGTTGTCCACGCCGACGTCCAGCGTGCAGCTCAACGGGACGAGGCATAGACCCCTGCTCCTCAGATCTTTCTTCTCTTCATCACAGCTTCCTTCCTGCTGGTTACAGTCGCGTGCATAACAAATTACTTTTACGAAATTAACCAAAATGTGTATGATGAATGCAGCATATGTCATGAGATGTCGACAAGCCATGAATATATGATTTGACTAGCAGCACCTGTTCAGGCTGCAGTTCCCTCTTTTTCATGGCAGTGTCATGCAATAGCTTCATGTGTCATGGCAGAGAGATATAGTATACGTTAGTGAGGCCCAAAGACGGTTTATTTTACAGTAATAATTAAAATGCGTAAAAAGCTAGAGACAAGTACTGGCCCATGATTAACTTTCCATGATGCCTTTGTACGTGTACCGATTAAAGCAGGGCTTTGGACAAACTAAAGTCTCCTTTCGAATAAAAGTATCTTTGTGCTTTACTTAACTGACGATCATCAGATGCATGGGTATAGATCCCATAAAAGAAGCGGTAGATTACTGCAACTAATTGAGTAGATAATGATACCTGGCCAGGGTCTTCTGGAAATGTGCTGCGCCTTTCTCCTTGTTGTACCTATACAAAATTAAGAATTGAAGGGCATCAGAGGCTCACCAGACCCACCTTTTTATCAGCATAAATACATGTATATTAAATTGACAGGCATAAAGTTTCTGTCGATACTTTTATCGAAAGATCTCACAAAGATACGATCCTCGAGTAAAATCATATATGCATATGATTTTTCTAGTGTGCTGCTGTGTTCTTCTATATAATTTATCTAGCTAATCATGGCAGTTTTATACTACCTCCATCCCATGACGACTTCAAATATATATCTGTCATCTTCTTCTATCTTTTCGTACTAATATTTGGGGGCGTAAGAAGTAGTTCCGGCCGCTTAACTGAACCGTCACCAATAATAGGCTGTCACTACCTTAAGGCTATCCGCACCAGCGCCCTTTAAAGCATACTCTATACACTATTCTTTTTCTACTTTTACAGTACGTACTCTAAATTACACTGCGAAACATTGTATCCAATATGTTTTACAGTGTCCCACTACGGACGGTCTAACTTGGATCAGAAGGATATCCAATAACCTATTGAGTCTTAATGCTAAACTGTACCTGACATTACTGCACAACAGGTTGTATTAATAAATTATATAATATTAAAGGTCATGCAAGTAAGTAAGATTGTAGCTTTGTGCGTAAATTAAAGTTATCCGCACACGACATAAACTTAAGACTAAGAACAGAAGAACAAACAACCTAGATGCCAAGAACATACAACAAGGCGCACACTGTAGCACTTGTGTGATCTGAAAAGGAAAAATTAATGCGTGCCAAATGGTACTGCCACTGTACACACACCAAGGACTTGTCAAAAGCGTATGTCTTTTATGTTGCCCCGGATCATGTTCAGGAGTGAGGGATTCTCAGTTTTTTGAAAGAGTTCTACAAGAAAATGCTGGACTAAAATGGTTTAGCTAGCTAGGCGGCATCAGCTGTACTCAACACTCTTGCACCCACAGGCCATAGTACATGCATGTTGCAGTAGAATTTTCATGCATGTGTCGAAAGAAAAACAAATCCTTAGCTAGTAAGAGACACTTGGAATCTATGATGTTTTATGGTTGTAAAATACAATTTGTTGAGTTCCTAATATAGATGAAAATGAATGGTACGGTTTAGTAAGTTCAACTTAACGTGAGAAACATATGCATGCTGAAGAATTGCAAGTTTTCAAGTTACCCATATATGCACAATTTTCATGGATCGAATAGGGTTGTGCCATTCATTCCAATTTGGGCGTAGATAATTTGTGGCATTTTACGTTATACTAATTGCATAAAATGAGTACAGTTAATTCAAAGGCCGGGAGCTACCCCACACAACATGTGGATGACAAGCTATATTACGTGCATGGCGCAAATGCAAAAGCACCGTTAGTTTTGGTTTAGCTTCACCATTAATTGGATGCTCTTTTTTTTTAAAAAAAAACTTTGGATGATTTGGAGAATGGCGCCATGTGGGTTCTCAGATGAGAGCAATGCCAGCATTTCGGATCACTTTCTCCTGTTGACCCAGTCGGCCGTTCCACAGAGAGAGGGAGAGAGAGGTGATGCGCGCATGAAGGCGCGCAGATACGATGTGCGATGATGAGCTCCTGCAGGCGGCATGCACCGATGGCAGGTAGCCTCGGGAATTGTGCATGCGAGGGGGGCATGCATGCATGGTGTTAAAGAAATTTTAGCTGGAGCGAGGAGGGAGAAGACTGTAGCCATGCGCTACAGTTGCGGTAGTACTACTCACACTGGCCTCGCGCTGCTGGTTCAAGCTGGAGCCGCCCCCACCTCCATTGCTGCCGCCAACGTACGGCGAGCTCAGAGCCTGGAGATCCAACAGATATGATGATCCATGTGAGAACACCTACTTAATTACAGTAACATTAAGCCAAACTAACTAGGGAGAGAGAGAGTGTATGTGTGTGTGAAGGCTGAGACAGTGTGCAAAGGGACAGGGGTTGCAAGCTCCTTTCCAAAAAGGCAAGCACTGTTGCATGAGCATAGAGAAGCTAGACATCGCGTGCCACATCGATCAGGTTAACAGCGGCAGCTTTGGCATGCTGCAGAGCCGAGAGAGCACGCAGGCTTGGCTGGCCCGCCTCTTTTTGTCACTTGACTTAGCTAGCTCGATCCTCGTGCATCCGTACACGGAGTCGTGTATATCGCGTTTCATGCATGGAGCTTAGCTAACCAGGGCTTTTGTGCAGCTGAAACTGCAGGTCACTGTAGCCTGCGGCAACATCAAGCAGGAGGGTTCCGAAACGGGCATGGTGTTGAGTGTGCGGGTGTGAAAACAAACAAGGGAACAATTACACACGCGGCATGCCATACAATGCTTTATGGACGATCGATGTACTGTATGAGGCTGTGGAGAGAGAGAGGGAGGGAGAGAGAGAGCTGGACCTCAATTTGACTGTGGAGGAATCTGATGTAGCCAATGGCTTCAAGGAGTACAGACGCCGTGTCAGTCTGCCAGAAAAGAGAGGTTAGTACATGTCAGGATCTCTCTTTTGTATTTTTCTCTGGAAATTTGTTGGGTCTTCTTTTACGTGAGAAGGAGAGTTTAAACGAAGATGATAGCAATTGACATGAATGAAACACTAGTAGCCTAAAACGTAGTAGCCAAAATAGGAATTGTATGGAGCAATTATTGTTTGACTCAGTAACTGGTACAAGCTAAGATACATTAATTTGAAATTACTGCATTTACTCAAAACATGGCCTAAGAAAATTTGCATGGATGCTTTGGTATACACTCCTTTCAGAAGGCATTTTAACAGTATTGTCCATTACACAAAATACCATGTAAATTTTATTTTATGTTTAACAATATCGGGTAATAGCTCCAAGTCCATATATCATAGTTACCCAGGTAACAAGACTAAACACATCATTTATATTCTCCTCGCAAAAAAATGATATATTTTACTAGAAGAGCAGCATATATATGGAAATTAAGGGTATGAACCTTGTGTACATTTTACCTTTCCAAACGGGGAGACAATCTGGTGGAGGGCAGTTATTCTATCCCCTAGTTTCTCCTTCCTCACCTGAAGTAAAAGAACAAGAAAAGGATACTAAAAATGCCATCATTCCAACCTCTGCCAATGTCACGTTCTCTTTCAACCCCACAATGATTCCATGCCTGTCCATTTCGGCAGGCAGTTTCAAAGCTCCTCGCCAGATTGATCAGAAAGAATGCCCATGCTCATTGTGTAGAGAGAGAGTAAGGGAGGGGGAGAGAGAGTGGACCTTCACAGTAGATTGAGCTGGGGAGGGTTCTTGGGTCCTAGCCTTCTTGAAAGCTGATCCAGATGCTGTGCTGATGCACTAGTGGAAACACAGAAAGACGCGAAGCAAAGTGATTAAACTTTCAAAGCAACAAGCTACCTATATACCTTCTGATTCGAAATAATTATCACCGAGTAGTTCAAAAACGAACTAGCCGGTAACAATTATTTTGAAACGGATGAAGTATCTTAATTACTTTCTAGTAGTGAAACAATATATTTTATTTACCAATTCACCCCTTTCTCTCTCTCTCGCACACGCACAAAGGCAATCCATACAACATAAAAACGAGCACACTTCTAAAAGCTACGATGCATATGCACATGGATAAATCAACTTTTTACCTCTTCATCGTCCTCTAATATCTAAAGGTAAAACCATAAATAAATCAACTTTGAATCCTACCTCACGACGACGAGGTGATGAGCTACTGTTGTTCGAGAACTCCAGCATGTTGCTTCCAAGGGAGGTCGTCGATGTTACGGAAGAAGGCCTGCAGGGAGAGGAAGCTCTTTTCTGCTGCAAGGCCTTGTGGTGCTGATGGACACTTCCCCATGGCAACTGGATCTCGTCACTCGTGCCGCTCCCATGGCTGGCTGTGGTGCTGTAGATGTAGCTGCCGCTCCCACCGGCTTCTGAACCAATGGTAGTTGGGAATAGCATCTGCCCTTCCTTGTATGGCTCCTCCCCATTGACCAATCCTCCACTGAATGAACGCAATATGATCATAAATTTGGTGGAAACCATGGAGATGAAATTTCATTTTTGAGGGAAATGGATAAAAGCTGCTAATTGACTGAATATCGTTGCAATATTTCATGCATCGTCATGGTGTCTCAACAATTATCTGAAAAGAAGGAACATAATGTATGTGTGTAGACAGAGAGAGAGATAAGAGGGAGAGAATTAAAGAGAGAGATTTTTACAGTATGAGATGGCTCCATGGATCCTGCTGACCGAGTCCTTGGCTGCTGCCAGTACTGTCATGCCAAGGCGACGTGCTGGTTGTAGGCAGCGGGTAGTGATTCGCGAGCAGAAGGGAGGAGAAGGAATGGAGAGCGGAAGAAGGAGCCGTGGTGGTGGTGGATGACGGCATGAAAAGAGCAGGATGGTGCTGCTGCTCAAAGGGGGGCCTCGAATTATTCACGCTCCACCATCCATGGCCGGCTTCGCCCATCTCGCCCACTAGAGGTGACGATGATTTGTGGACGAGTCCCCTATCCATATTCTCTTCCCCTTTGATATGCTGATGATCCCTTTTAATTTCTCCACCACACACAAGCAAGCATCAATCAAGCACTCACTCACTCTTCTCTCTCTCTGCACTTCCTCTCTCTCTAGCCTTTCCCACTCGACCTCCACGATCTCTCTGTGTCTCTTCGAGAGCTAAATCCTTTCAAGTGCTGGGGTCAACATCTAGATAGAGGGAGAGGAAGAGAGAGCAGCAGCTAGAAGAACTTAGTAGAGAGGAACGAGTTTGGAAGAAGGCATGTGTTTTATTTCGGTTGCCCTCCTTGTGCACCTTTACCTGTTTCCTTTTTCTTGGCTGCCCTTTTCTTGCGCCCTTTATTTTTTTTCTCCGGGGACCTCCTTTGGCTTTTTAGAAGAAATGGGTCAGGGAAAGGTTTTCCTTGCATCCAGGCTTCGATGAAGAGCACTTGCCCACGCATTTGCGCGGCTAGAATCGGCGAATCAAATATAACAAAGAAGTCGATTATATCTAAAATTATATTATATTATATTTGGTTGCCTCAAGTTATTTTTATCGTAATATCATATTTCTCTACCACTATTAATTTCGGTTCATATTATTATTTTTAATGGTAGTGGTAGATAATATACAAATATTTAGTTAATTTTGATTCGTTTTTTTGTTTGCAACGGTGTCTAATTTAGAAATATATTTATAGGGGGTATTTTGGTCTAAGATTTTTGAAATGGCATATATATATATATATATATATATATATATATATATATATATATATATAATAGATGGATCACTACAGAAAATGCGATCATTTGCGACGGCCTTGTGACGGCATGTCAGTGGCCGTTACAAATAACTAGGCCGTCACAAATAAGGTCTAATTTGCGACAGCCAGTCCTAGGGCAATCGCAAATAACGAAGCCGTCGCAAATAAGACGTTAATTGCGACGGCCATAAGTTAAGGCCATCGCAATTAACGCTGCCATCGCAAATTAGGGTTAATATCGGACCCTCCGACCCTGACACTTCACTCACGATTCACCTCCACCGCCGCCGCCTGCCGCACCCCCGCCGCCGGCCTGCCGCCGCGACCCCGCCACCCCCGGCCCCGCCGCCCCTGCGCCCCTGCCGCCGGCCCGCCCTTGGCTCCAGGCGCACCTCCGCGCCACAGCCGCCGCCCGGCCCCGCCGCCCCCACCGCCGGCACGCCCCAGCGGTGCCCCAGGCACCGCAGCGCCCCCGCCCCCGCGACGCCCCGCCCCTACCGCCCTGCCCCTGCGCCCTCCGCGCCTCACTTCGTCGCGCCCCCAACGCCGGACAGCAGCGTCGCTAGCCTCCTCCAACGCCTTCGCCATCCGTCCGACGCCGCCGACCCGCTGCTCCACGCTGCACAAGTATGTTAATTGTTAATTGTTATGCGATGATTAGTTGTTATACTATTTAGTTGTTAATTGTTCTTATGATTAGTTGTTATGTGAATTAATTGTTAGGTTGTTATTAATTAGTTGTTAATTGTTAATTGATGATTAGTTGTTATGCTATTTAGTTGTTAATTGTTCTTGATGATTAATTGTTATGCGAATTAATTCTTGATGATTAGTTGTTATGCTTAGGTTTTATTTAATAATGTTTAAGATTTGTATTATTGCTCTCGTTTATAGTTTTGTGTTTAAAATACAGTTGTTTATATTTTCTTTAATATTTTTGATGCTTATGTATTATATATAGAAATGGCTAAACAAAATGGCCGTCGTACATAAAGTAGGCATCGTATATGTAGCGTATATAAGGCCCATCGGGTTCAACCCTAACCTTCATTCGAGGTCGGGCAAAGAGAGAATGACGCCGCTGCAGTTTGGGTCATGATCGTGACACGTGACTGGTGACAGGAGGTGAATCGTTAGGGTTAAGTGTATATGGGATGGGCGGCCCATTACTAACCCTAAAAGTCTATAACCAGATATCTCTCCGTCGCAAGACCCCCTGTTCACATCGCGCGTGTTTGTTAGTACGTATAAGACGATGAAAACTCCAGAAAACGTATGTTGTGAGTATGTGTCCTTGACTCGCAACATCCGTAAGGCAACAGGTTTCCCAGCTAACCAATTGCCCCTATTTGTACTTTAAGAACTGCATCGGATAGGGAGGTGTAGTGTTAAATAGGCAACATTATGCTGCCAAAATTTCGTGATTTGTGAGACGGATGATAATCAAACATTGATGAATCATTAGGGTTAAGTGACCAACCCGGAAGGACACGACACACAATAAGTGTGATCGTGCCGTGTAGACCATTGTAGTGGTATCGTATGCGTCAAGGTTGTACTATATATATTAATGACAATTTCTTTCGCGTTAAACTGCAGAGTCAAACATGGATGAAGACCGCAGTTGGATGTATACTGGCTGGAAGAGCAGAACTGGTGGTCACTCGGATGAGTGATACATCAAGTTAGATAAATTTTTGGATCAGGCATTTTCGTTGTCAATGGAAGATATGGTGCGGTGCCCATGTACAAAATGCCGGAACACCAAGTTTTTGAGAAGATTGGAGCTGTAATTTCACTTATGTCGAAATGGTTTCACTCCACATTATGAAGTGTGGACCTTTCACGGCGAGACTAATTCTCAAGTCATAGCAGAAGTGGATGAGGATGATGATATAACAGAGGTTGATAGGATAGATGAGATGCTAGAAGCTCTGGAAGCGGAGGATCCTCTTACAGATGAGGCAGAGAAGTTCTTCGAGGAGCTGAAGAAATCACAAGAGCCGTTACATGAACACACGGTTGTGACCGTACTTGCTTTCTTGACCAGATTTGTGGCAATTAAGTCCACGTACTTCTTTTTTCCATCAACTGCTACAATGATCTCATGAAATTGATCTGCTATATCCTTCCACAACCTCACAAAACACCACCAGATATGTATCAGTCAAAGATCAAGATATCTGGTCTCGGTATGAAGTATGAGAAAATCGATGTGTGCCCATACAACTGCATGCTATTCTAGAAAGAGCACGCCAATGAGAAGATGTGCATGAAATGTGGTAAACCGAGGTATGTCGAAGTTGTTAATGATGATGGCGATAATGTGATGACAGATGTCGCACATAAGCAGCATCATTACTTGCCTGTGACGCCTCGGTTGAAGCGGTTGTTTCTTTCAAAAGGAACCGCAAGACATATGAGATGGCACAAAGAAGGTAAACGTGAGAACAAAGAATTCTTGACGCATCCGTCCGACGGTGATGCATGGAAGGCGCCAGACCGTTTCGATCCAGACTTTTCTCGTGATGCGAAGAATGTTCGCATCGGATTAGCAACAGACAGATTCTCACCGTACAGTACGAACGCCACACCATACTCCTGTTGGCCCGTCTTTGTCATTCCGTACAACCTGCCACCTGCTTTTTGTACGAAGAATGAGTTCACGTTTCTCAGCCTCATTGTACTTGGACCTGATCATCCCGAGTCACGTCTCAACGTGATGTTAAAACCGCTGATCGGAGAATTGAAAGTCTTGTGGACAAGAGTCGAAGCGTACTACAGTTATAAGTCCTTCAAGCTGCTTATTTGTGGTCCGTCCATGGTTTGTCGGCATACGACATGTTTTCCGGATGGAGCACTCACGGTCGTCTGACGTGTCCGATATGTGCTTCAGACACGGATTGCTTTCGACTAACTCATGGAGGTAAAATATCTTACTTCGATTGTCACAGATGTTGGCTGCCCTCGAATCACATATTTAGGCAGCAAGGCATGTCTTTCGAAAGAACACTGTTGTCACTAAAGGACCACCAAAGCGTCTCAACGGGTCAGAAATTTCTGATATGTTGGACAAACTGATGCCTGATGAAGGGCGTACTAGATATTTCGTAGGTTATGGAGAGGAACACAATTGGACTCACATATATGGACTTTGGGAGCTACAGTATGTGAAGTCGTTGATTCTAATGCACAACATTGATGTCATGCATCAGGAGCGTAACATGAGCGAAAGTATCATAAGAACTTGCATGGATATGCCTGGCAAAACGAAAAACAATTACAAAGCTAGACTAGATTTATCAGACATTTGTCACCTTCCAACTCTTGAAATCTCTGAAAGTGGTGGGAAGCCATGTGCTTCTTTCTGTCTTCGATCGAAACAAAAAAAGAAGTTATGAAATGGATGTAAACTTTGAAATTCTCAGATGGTTACGCAGCTAGCCTGAAACAAGCCGTAAATGTGAACACAAGAAACCTCACTGGGTTGAAGAGTCATGATTATCACATTATAATGGAAAGACTCTTACCTGTTATTTTCGAGGCTATCTAGATGATGCAGTGTGGAAGGTTTTAGCCGAGCTCAGCTATTTCTATAGACAGCTTAGTGCTAAAGAAATCAAGATCGGGATGATGAATAAGTTAGACAAGGAGATACCCATACTTTTATGTAAGATGGAAATTTTTTTCCACTGGGTTTCTTCAATCCAATGCAACATCTGCTTATCCGTCTTCCATTCGAAGCTAAAGTTGGCAGTCCTGTGCAGTACAGGTGGATGTATCACATTGAAAGAGCGCTATGATATCTGAAACCAATGGTTGGCAATAGGGCAAGGGTAGAAGGGTGCATCGCTGAAGCATATACTCTTAAGGAAGTAGGATACTTTTCAAGTGTCTACTTTGTGGAAGAAAACAATATCAATGCCTTGACGATGCAGTACAATGTTGACGAAACACCCCCTTTAAGCAACCTTTCCATTTTTCAAATGAGAGGCACCACCGTTGGTAGCTACACGACCTACGTGCTATCCGAACATGACAGGACTGTTGCTTTACTCTACATGTACGCAAATATAGAAGGCATCCAGGAATACTTCGAGTAAGTGCTTGTCCTACATTTATGTTAATCAACATATTTTGCTACACATGTATTCTAAAAGATGTTTTTTCACGTTCAGCGAGTTCCACAGACAATATTGGCCACATAGGCATCAACCTACGACCAAACAAGTAGAAGGGATGCGAAAAGAAGGAATAAATGGGGGGCATAGTTTTCTATTCTGGTTTTGAGATTATGTAATATTCTCTCGTCATCTATGTATTAGAAGTTACTATTATTAAAGAAGTCTTATTTTAACTTACGATCATTTATGACAGTGTCAGACTCACAATGTCCATGAAGATTTGCGGCAACTATCTTATGGATTGGTGAATGTTAGAAGCTATGGTTGATATGACGTAAATGGCTTTCAATTCTGTACAACTCATTTTGAAGCTCTTCGTTCTCTCGCGGCAACATCAAATTCCGGTGTTGTGACGAGAGCAATGGACACTCAAGGGAATTTAACCGATTATTATGAGATCATTAACAAAATCCTTAAATTTACTTTTACCGGAAATAAGAGCCTTCGAGTTGTCTTCTTTGACTGTGACTAGTTTGATCACACTCATGGAACTCGAGAAAACCAATTTGGAATGATGGAAGAAACATAAGGACCGACTACGAGGTTACAATACATTTGTTCTTGCACATCAAAGCTCATTTCTTGGTGGGTGGTATATAAGGTGAATCCTTGTGAGTGGTTATATACTCCTGGGGATGATGGTTACCATGATAGCGAAGACGTTGAAGAAATGTACCAAGAAGAAGAGTTGCCAGACACTTTTATCGTCGAGCTTGGTGCAGGATTCGATCAATTAGTTGGAGATGTTGAAGACGTTGAAGATGTAGAGGCAGATGATATGCAAAAACGGAAATTAGAACAGACCACGATGGAAGATCATTGGGCTGGTTTAAGGAGTAGGGCACAGGCACATGATAATGATGTTGATGAATTTTGAAAGTGATTACAAGTAATGTTTTCTTGAAGATAGTAACATGAATTTTGTATATTTTATTTGCATATTTAATGATTATCTAATTAAAATAGGATGGCGTCAAAGAAGGGTAAGAAGGTGCCGTCGATGAGGAGGTTCTACCCCTCTAGACCTGAGGACGCTTTCACTGGTGCCTCGTCGACTGGGAGCAGACGCTCTCAGCTGCTGGGGCATGTTCTGAGCAGCTCCAGAGCTTCGTCACAGGTAAATTTCACTCGTTTTTGACAAATTCTTTAAATTCACTTTCACATTAAACTTACTTATGTAATATTTGAATGTTGTAGTCCTCACCGGCTGACTCAAAGTCTGCGGCACCAGTTGACCTTGGCTACCCTTCGGTGAGCCAGCCCTCGGCCAGCGAGCCCTCGGCCAGTGAGCCTTCTGTTCCTGACCCTTTTGACTCGGCTCGTGACGAGCCTTCTGGATCACCTGACGTAGCACCCCAGCAGACACGGAGGACGAGGAGGACTCACTTTGTCAGTCCTCCACCGGTCCCTTCACAGAGGATCGTGATTCGTCCGGTCGGAGACATGTAATAAAAATTGTAGTATTCAATTCTGGTTTCTTTTGGTTACTTAAGTAATGAATCAATAAATATCTTGCAGGGTTTGGGATGACACGTCTTTCACAGGTGAGAGACACCAAAGACCGGTGAACGGTGTCCTCGGGTCCTTAGTGCGTTTGCACTATCCCGGGGTCATCGACGGGGTGCCTGCTCTTTCGTGGGAGGACTACGCACGCGTCCATCACCACCAGGAGCACGACAACCCTCAGGAGGCCGTATGGGCTGATTTTATGGTAAGTATGTTAAAAATAGTTTGTAAGTTTTAACTCTTAAACTCTTATAATGAACATGTCTTCAATATATTCTTTATCACATGCAAGATTTAGTTTAGAGGACCCGAATTACCCTCGCTTGGTTGAGGATGCGAGGAGAGTGTTTCACTACAACGCCGTCGAGGCGCTTCGACAAGCTTTGTCGAATGCTCATATTCAAATTATTAATGAGCACTTGAGGGCGAACCAGCACCACATGCTACACTTCCAGCAAGAGAGCAGAGGCACCTGACGGAGGAGGAGTACACACAGGTACGTGGGGTGTAGTAAGTATTTTTTCTGATAATTTCCTCGATGGTATTTTTAATGATTTCCAACTATGTGCAGGGCCACGTGAGCTAGTTGTAGGGTCGGACCGATGCATTTCGGGAACTTTGTCGCTACTGGGCTAGCGATGAGTTTAAAGCTAAGTCCGAGAAGGCTCGAGATTGCAGACGGGTTGAGGGGAAGAGTAGGCACGACCAAGATAACCACTTGCGTTTAGCTAAACACATGGTAAGTGTATGTAACTTATGTTTATATATTCATAATATATTGTTCGTACTAATACATATTGACAGGAGCGCGAGACGGGGGTGTCGCCGACCCCTGCTGAGATCTGGAAGAGAGGTCACAAAGACCCTTCTCAGCTGACGGGGTGCAGTCAGGTTGCAGCTGAGCGATTGGTAAGTTTAGAAATTATTCATATTAAATATAATTATATAGATTGTTGAACTTACACGATTTTCTTGTTTTGCAGGCCTAGTACGGGGAGGAGGTTAGGAAGATACACTACGAAGATTTCGATTGGGAACGTGAACCAATCAATCTTCAAGTCGTGTATGCAAGCGGAGGTGGAAAAGCACACAAAAGGTGAGTCTACAAGTCATTTTATCATTTTCAATTCAACGTATTCAAGATATTTCAATTTCATATTACTGACTCTCTTTTTTATAGGCTCGTCATATTCGACGAATTTGTCGACTCGAGGGCGGGGAGACCTGCGAGAGGCAGCTCCACGTAGGCTTCGTTGATGGGCACGGCAGGTCGCCGCGTATCGCAGAGGGACATTGAGATGTAGTCCCTCCGACAAACTGTAGAAGAGAACCTCAGGCGACAGGAGGAGGCGAAATGCCAAAAGATCGCGATGGAGGCCACTATCTCTTCCTAGGCAGCCTGGATGGCGCAGATGCGGGACACAATGGAGGTAACAAAATGAAAACTAAAGTTCTCATTAATTCACCGTAAATGTTTTACTAATAGGTAATATTTAATGTTTGCAATGACAGGCCATGGCTCGGGCACAATGTCTGGGGGGATCCAGCTACCGCCAATACCGGGCCTTCCAGGCTATCCTTCTTCCGCGGGTCAGGTAATTTTCTATGTTAACTTAACAATTCTAATTTTATCTCAATTTAGCGAAAATAAAGCGAGAAAATAGAGTGACAGTGTGAGATAGTTATATAGAGTTAGAGATGGAGTTAGAAGAGGGAGGAAAATAGAGAAAAAAAGATTGAGATAGAAGAAAGAGGAAGATAGTTAGGTAGAAGAAAAGGATTGAGATAGAAGAAAGAGAGAGATAGAAGAAAGAGGGAAATAGAAGAAAGAGTGAGAGATAGTTACATAAAGTGGGAGAGGAATGAAGAGAAAGAGGGAGATGTAGATGGAGATAGAGGGAGAGGAAGATAGAGGGAGAGAGGGAGATGTAGATGGAGATAGAGGGAGGAAGATAGAGGGAAAAGGATAGCAATTGAGAGATAGAGTGAGAGAGAAAGATAGATTGAGATAGAGAGAGAAATAAAAAGAGAGAGGAAGAGAGGGGGATCTAGATTAAGGTAGAGGGAGAGGAAGGGAGGAAGAGAGATGTTGATGCATTTATATTCTAACTGTAAGTTTCATTAATTGCGGGGATCTGCGACGGCTGCACAAACTCTGACATAATCGCTACCGCCACCTGGAATGAGGTGCGATGAGGACTTCGACTTCGGAGGTGGCTTCAGAGGTCAGACGGGCGAGTGAGCCCTTGTTTGCTTTGTTGATGGTCATGTGAGATGTATCGACGATATTGCGATGTTGTTTGTGATTGTGATGCTATTTGTTATTGTCATGTTGTTTGTAATGCTGTTCTGTGATTCTGGCCATCGAGCCGGGTAGTATTTTCTATTTTTTAAGAAAATAAAAAACTTTATTTGCGACGGCTTTTTATATAGTACCATCGCAAATACGGTTCTAGTCCGTCGCAATTAAGCCTTTGCTATTTGCGACGGCCTGACCGTCGCAAATAAGCATTAATTGCGATGGCCAGGCCGTCGCAAATAGTCGTGTGGGTCCCGGAGGAGGACACGTGGGGCCCTACCGACTGAACTTATTTGCGACGGCCTGGCCGTCGCAAATAGGGATTAAATTGCGACGGCCTGGCCATCACAAATATAGGTACAGGGCCCACCAACCCCCGGGCAATAACTTGCGACGGCCGCTGTGAGCCGTCGTAAATAGCCTTATTTGCGACGGTGGCCGTCGCAAATAAGCTTAATTGCGACGAATTATTTGCGACGGCAAAAAACCGTCGCAAATAAGCAAAGCCGTCACAAATAGCTTATTTGCGACGGTTTTTACCTTATTTACGATGGCCCTGGCCGTCACAAATCATCGGGATTCCTGTAGTGGATGAGAGGTGCCCATGGAAATGGGAGTATATGAAATGAACAACTGTCGCCAAAATAAGTGAACCTGTTGCGCATATAGCTTCTTTTCTTTTTAAAAAGGTACTAACAATGGGATTTGGGAGATCATTGTATCACATTCATATCCACATAATTTTTAAGAGGAAACTCAGCTTGATTTAGGAGATCATTGTTTACTTCTTTATGTTCAAAATGAAGTTGAGTTTAGCTGATGCATAAATGCTATGCTTATATGTGTATTACATAATACAGCTTCTCTTTTTTTTTTTAACTCTTCCACAAATTGAGAACTTCAATTTTTTCGCATGCTGAAGAACTGCAAGTAATTTTTTAAAAGACCGTCTGCAGTGGCACACTATAAAGCATACTGTATTCACTATTTTGCTGTGTAATTTAGAGTACGTACTGTAAAAGTAGAAGGAGAATAGTGTATAGAGTATGCTTTAGAGGACGCTGGTGCGGATAGCCTAAAACTGAAGAACTGCAAGTGATGATTGCTTTAAAAGCAGAGATTTGAGTACATAGTATATATTTACAATTACATTCGCACTAGAGAATCAACAAAAAACACCTCACCCAGGTTTAATGGATACCTCTGAGCAGTGGCTGATCTAGACTGAAATCCTAGGAGGGGTTGAACCACACTCTAATAGAAACAAGTTCAAATGTTATCATATATAAATTTAGACTTTGAATCAATGTTTTTTCACCAAAACATTTCATCGAACATGTGATGTGTTTGCATTCATCTTCAACCTTTAACCTTTGAAATCCACTTCTTTTTCCACAAAATTTATAGAGGGGCTCAAGGGGAGGCTCCACTACATCTTGGCTAGTAGGGGGGTTGGAGCCCCCCTGACCCCCCTGTAGATCCGCCGCTGCCTCTGAGAACTTATGTATCCTCAAAATGAAAGACACAAACTGAAAGAGACTAGGCAGCAAAGGCTAGAGTTTTGGTACTTGCTCCCACTACAGGAAACGAGCAATCAGACGTTGGTTTCAAAAAAAAAACCAATTATAGACATCGGTTTGGTGTCAGGCCGACGGTCTTAAAGAGTTAAAGGCGTCGGGTTGGTCAGGCAACCGACGTTCTTAGCCTGCTTAAAGCCGTCGGCTCATGACCCGGCCGACATTCTTATCCCCCTTAAAGGCATCGACTGCGGGCCCAAGCCGACGCTCTTAAGTGCATTAAAGGCGTCGGGCAAGCGGCCGACGCCTATACCTTTTAAATGCATCGGTGTCAGAAACCGATGGTTTTAAACCGTAAAGGCGTCGGCCTCGACGTCCATACAAGTTAAAAACGTCGAATCTGGATCGTCGGCTATGACCGTCGGTTTACCGACATATATATATTAAAGGCATCGATTTCTTTAGGTTACCAACGCCTATATGGCCGACGACCTTTTGCCCGATTCCTGTAGTGTCTACATACATTTTCGTTTATCCTCATTAAAAGTTGTGCACATTTATAGTTAATACTAGGACAAAAAGAGAGGTCAATTATTTGGAAACAAATAAAGTGAAACTAAACACTAATCCGTAGGTCATTGTTGTTAACACGGAGAAAGTTTTGAAGAAAATATTTTTGAAATGAAGCAGGTCTCAACCTGCAGGTTAAACCTATCTCTATATAAAAACTTTGTCTCAATTTGTTACTGCAAAGTTCCTTCGAGGCTAAGTTTATAACCTAGCTGAAAGTTAGCTTGTACGTTCTGACTTAGCACTGCTAGCTCTCAGCAAGACCTAATAAGCTTTGCCCTTCTACAACTGTGTATGTTGGCTTTGTGCTTTCTTGACAGGTTCCTTTTTTTTTTCTGCATGGAAATTGCATGCGTATAAACTAAGAGACCTCAAAAACCGAGCCGAGCCAATAATCCGCGGATTTTAGGGAGGGGATTAACTATAACCGTTGTACTATACCAAAACTTTGTATGGCTTATTAATTGTCTTGTCCTTGATATGTCTAAACTCTATAGGTATATAGGCACACACATACATCTCCTTCCATTATGAAATAAATGATGTTGAGGATAAAAATTTAGTTTAATTTGAACTAAATTAGTTGTCCTAAACACCATTTATTTCATAACAGATAGTGGTGATCTAATTTGGTTTAGCCTTCTGATATACTGTTAGACGTTTGCTGAGAATCAGTAGAAGATTTATCGAAAATGTATTCTTTTACCTAGGATTATACTTAAATCCATGTTGCCAAAATTATTGCAATTATCACAGTAAACAAAAGTTGATTTATACATTCAACCAGCAGTAGTGTGCCTTCCGGAACAAAAAAGGTTCTGCGATTGTACCCTACATAGAGTGTAGTAGGTAGATATATGTAGGTACTAGCTGGTATGTAACGCCTATGCAGATGCTATTTGTTAGATCTGTCCGTCTCTTTTTGTTCCCCATGATCATTAGGCTAGCTTCAGATGTTGGGTAGCCTATACTTGGCGGAAATACTGGTAGCTTCCCATGTCATGCTCTCCTCACTCTGAAGTCATCACCGGAGATGCCATGAAAAATTGGTTACACTCTTAATGAAATAGCAGGCAGCTCTCCTGTCTCGTTTTTTAAAAAAAAAGCAGCAACGAGAAGAAATACTGCCGAGTGCTGAGGATGGAGTGGAATCATTCACATGTAGCTGAAAAGTACTTTCTCTATTCTAAAATAAATGATGATTAGGATAACGTTAATTTAATTGAAATTAAACAGTTGTCCTAAACATCATTTACTTCGTAAATGGTAAGAAGGATATGATGTACTCCCTTCGTCTCTAAATACTTGTCGCTTTGTGGTTTATTTTTAAATCATAAAACAAAAAGTATTTAGAAACGGATGCAGTAGGATATATGTTTAGATGATGAAAAGCTCCGACCTTTTCCTTCAAGGAGGTTATGACCAATTTATTACAAGCGAGTATAAATAGAGACACTCACAAACTATTGTCTAGAACAAGGCAACGATAATTAGATGATTAAGCACACGACTGTGGACCGGACTTCGTAGGCCAATATGCGGCACGTTCATCCCTTCACATTTTTCGTAAGTGCACTTTAGATCCAGCGCCTATGACTTCCTCTGTAGAGTACCTACATTTAATATTGTGAAATTCAACCTGAAATTTGCTCTCATTAAAAATCAAATTCAGGACCTCATTAGTACTACTCAAAGTAATTAGCCACTAGGCTAACCCCTTCCGCGTAATAGCTAACGTAAGCAATCATTCATCAGTTGACCTGACCAAATTATTATAATCAGATGAACGCACGCTGGTGCTGTACGCGTACACACAGTCAAAAGCAAACCATCCATCGAAGAAGAAGAAGATGATGGCTTTTGTCGGCCCGTCTGTCGATGCCGTGCCGTCCATGGATCATGGATGGGTGGATGGATCATGTCATGGACTCGAGGTGGTGGCAGGGCCCCGGAAGCGAAGCGAGCTCTCGTTTTCTCTCTTCTCACGCGAGGTGACTTGAAGCATCGTCAAAATTAATTGAAGCTAAGGGCGATGGGCCGGGGAGCCGGCAGCGTGAACTTTAAGCCCCGGCTCGACGTCGTGGTCCAGTGAAAAGGCTCCGCATGCAGCCACCCCCCGCGGCCGGTAGCCGCCGGCCTTACGTGCATGGCCACGCACGTCCCGCCACGTCCGGCGGGCTGTTCTGCGCTCTCCTCAACCACACGCGACCAGCAGGCAGAAGGATCTGGATCGTCAGCAACTGCCTCGCGTTTGTGTATATGACCCATCCGGCGGCCTAGGATTCCGCGCTGCCAGTATGCGTTGTATTGTACGAGGCGTCGTTGTCAATCCTAGCTAGCTACTCGCCGCACACGAGGATGTGGCTAAACACCAGGGCGCGAGATACAGTTTTGTGTCGAGCGGACAGGCCGGGATGCAGAGATCTCCGGCACGGCTGGACCACCGGCGGCCGGCACCTGTGGCTCCCTCGCTTTCCCTCTCTCTTCTCCGCCGCCGTGTTGTGGCAGCTAGCTTTTGCAACAAGCTTGAAATCAGATGGTTCCAAGCACGAACGTCGATGGGCCGGTGCAGTAGCTGTCGGGGCAAAGACGGAGCGTGTCATTCGCCATTGGACCCTAACTCGTAGCTCGTTTTGGGTGGTGTTTTCTATATATGTTGTCTTGTGTAATGCATGTTACTACCGTTTGTTGCGCTCTCTTGTTTGTTTGCCGTGCATTCTTGTCCCCGTCGAGCGAGCTTCATGCATGATCCGAAAATTGGATGCGTCTCTTCGATTGTTCTTGCATGATGTCCCTTAACCAAGTTTACTACTCCCTCTGTAGCAAAATAAATGGTGCTGGTTAGTTTAAAGTTGAACTAACTAGCTAGCATCATTTATTTTGAAACGAAAGAAATATTTTTATAATAGAAAGATATCCATCTTTGACCTCTAAACGAGGCTACAACAGTTAACCAAGTTTACTATTGCATTGTTAGCACTACGGAGAACATCTAAATATCTAATAGCATGGTGAGGAAGGAGCAAATTGCTCAGCATGTCAAGTAGGTGATGGCGAGCTAGGTGGCAGAGGATGCAACTTTTGTCTTGTTTTGTGGTGCCTAGCTTGAAATTCATCATATGCGAAGTCTTATGGTGTGTTTGGTTTGAGGCATATGATGGGACGGGACGATACCACTTTTCTATTATTTGGTTTAAAAACATATGAGATGAAATCATCCTTTAATAAGGAATATTTCTTCCAGATACAGGACAGACTCACCCCTCCAAAAATATAAGGACGAGTCCATCCCACCTCCGCTACGTGTGTGCTAGTCACCGCTCTATCTCACATTATCCTCACAAGCATCTGTCCCATCTCACAATACAAACAAGAGACGAGATCATTCTATAATCCCATTATACAACACATCATCCTCCAAAGCAAACAAAAAACAGGAACCGTCCCATCCCTTCAAACAAACAAAAAATGAGACCATCCCATCCTTGAAAAGTGGGATGGATCCGACCCATCCCACTTTGTTTTCGAACCAAACGCATCCTATAATATTTACATGTAACACCAATATTTTATATAAATAAAATTGATCAAACCATAGTACATTCAAGTGTGCATTTTTTTGTGTGAATTTTGAAGTTCAAACGAGTAGAATTCGTTGAAATATGAATTTTAAATCAAATCAAAAGAAAAGAAATGAAAATGAAAAAGAATAAACCCCCCCCCCCCTTTTGGGCCCAAACCCACCCCGGCCCATCTTCCCCCTCCTCTCACCTGCGGCCCAGCGAGCCCCTCCCTCTCTTTCTCTCTCTGACCAGACGGCCCCGCCTGTCATCCCTCACCCCAGCAACCGCCACTCTCCCTCTCCGCGCAGCGCCGCGCACCCCCCCCTCAAACCGCCACCCCACGCGCCAAATCACCCAGGGGAACTGCCATTCGCGCTCGCATTCAACCGACGCCCATTTCCCCTCTATAAATTGCCGCCCTCCCCCATTCTTTCACCCTCTCCGCGCCAAACCCTAGACAACCGCCATTCCCGGTATGTCGTGCTTGTTTCTGGCGCCTCGACGATCACCTTCCTCTCTACTCTTCGCTAATTGCTTTGTGTTGGCTTTAGGAACTCCGGGCACGGTTGCACGGAGAGATTGGCGAGGCTTCGCCGAGATCGACAAGAACCGCCGCCGTTCACCGCAAGCCAACGTCGCCGACTTGCTTCCACTAAATTTCGGACCCCGAGACCTCTCTAGGTGTGTTCCCCTTCTCCCCCTCTTTGGTTTCGCATAAAATACGCAGAGGATAGGTGGCGTTTTGGCCGATTTGGCCAACGCCGGCGAGATCGCCGCCGCGGGTGTCTAGCGCCGCCGCGCCGTGCGCCCCTGTGTCGTCGGGGCGACGTGGCCGAATCTCGGCCCTTGGTTCAAACCGAACGGCCGAGATTAAAACGTTAGATACCGGTTCGGTGTTTTAAATCCCGTGCGTCCATTTCAAAATCGACGGCCCACATTCAATTCTATTTTCCTGCCGTCAGATTTGCACCCAGGCCCTTGGAAAATCACCATCTACCCCCTGGATTCCCCTAGAATTCAAGTCTAACCCCTAGAATTATCAAACTAGCCCCTGGATTCTCTAGAATTGGATTTAATCACTTAATTAAGCAATCTAGCCCCTGGAAATTTGTAGAATTATTGATTTAGCCCCTTTACAGTGTAGGAAAGTTACCAATCAGCCCTTGGACTTTTATTTAATTGCTGAATATTGTTTATAGGAGTATTTAATGTGTAGAAAATAGATAAAAATGGTAAATAAATGTAAAAACAGTAGGAAAATTTGTGTAAAATGTTTTATTGCTGTAATAAAATTGTAGAGTGCCAATAAAATATATTTTGACCATGGTAAATTTATTAAAAATGTTTAAAATACATTTTGGCCATAGAAAATTCAATAAAAATGATTTTAGGCGATAAATAAATCCTAAAAATGTAAGATAAATATAAAATGCATATTTTGGCTATGTAAAATAATAAATGCTTTGTAGGGACGCATTAGTATAGAATTTTGTGCTTATGTGTATGTTGTGATGCCATGTTTTTTGTGCTCTTTACTTATTCAATTTTTATCTCTTCTTGCCATGCTTGGGCAATATATTTAGAGTCATACTACGACCCCAACTTTAATCTCCAAGACCAAGACTTCACCAACAATCAAGTTTTCGAAGAAGGCAAGTGCCCTTGACCATCTTGTACCAATTTTAGGATTTTAGTTAGATGCATGCTAAATAAAATGATGTGCTATTTCATGTTACATGCCTTGTTCCATATAATTCCTTGTCACCTGATTTGGGTTGGGATGTAGATAGGTATTAATTATGCTTAGCCATGCTTAGACATTGGGAATGAGATTTCATACAAATGTGACATGTTAAACTTTATGATTACTTTAACTATGATGGTCAAACAATAGTAGTGGATAGGAACGTGGTGGTTGGATAGTTTTGGCATGGTGCAGTTTGCACGAGACCCGGGATTGGGTTTGGCACCACCGTATTCTAAGGACCGGTTTATGGAGGAAGCCACTAAGATTTATAGTACCACCACGAAACTGAGATGGGGCAGCTTGGTCAATTAATTAGGTTTCTCCCGATGAAATGCTAGTAGTTGGATGGCGCGGGGAATGATGCAGGGGTACTGCTATGGGAACCGCAAGGCTCAAGAGGGGGCTCTCAGGCGGTGGGTTACTCCGGAAATGCCTCAGTGGTGGAAACCTTAGAGGGCTAGCACTAGTCGGGAGTACCTTCGTAAAGACCATGTAGTGATCTCCTGGCCACACACCTACGGAAGTGTGAAATGTGGTTGATCACCACGGGCTACATGGAGGTTTACTCAGTCCACCTGGCAACAAGGGATGGAATCACTGCTTGTGGGTAAAGGGTACACTCTAGGCAGAGATTTGGTAAAACTGTCATGACAGCCGTGCTCACGGACAAGAGCGTCTTAGGGCCAGTTCATAATTAGCTTATGGTTGAGAAATGGTGGTTATTCATGACTCAAGTTACATTTACCATCATTAATATGTGTTGGATTACTTCTTGAATTATGATAATGATAATTGAAAGCTAAGGATAGGATCTAAGCATAGTGCTTAAGCCATAATTGGCCTGCCCTTGTTCTAGCCAATCATGTCATTCTCTTCTCACACTTGCTGAGTACTCTATATAATCAAGCGTTTAATTTTCCATTAGAATATGAAGAAGAAGCGGCACTGGAAGACTTCTTCGTCAACCCGGAGGACTTGGTCTAGGCTGGCGATCTTTCGCACGACTGCCTGTGAAGATGGAGCCCTAGTTATCTATTTATGCTTCCGCTGTAGTTTGGATTATGTGAATTGTTTAGATGTTGTATATAGGTTTGTGGTGTGTATTGGTAGACCTTCGGTTCGTATTGTAAGACTATCTATGTATTCGAACATGGCTATGAAATGATATTTCACTTCCGTCAACGCATGTACGATTCAACTGATCCTGGTATACATGTGATTAGCGTCTGTTCATCTTTACGATGACCGGACGTGACAAAGTGGTATCAGAGCCGTGTTGCCCGTAGGACGCAAGCCTAGTTATAAATGGTCGAAAATAAGGACTATACTATTTTCTTATAAAATAGTATTTCCAAAACTTTGTGCTTTCCATCTCAATCCTTGTGCTTCTTATCTTGCTATACTTATTATTTTTATTCTAACTTAATTTATTGATTATTGATCTCACTCTCTTCTTTTCAAATGTTTGTAGACGGCGCGCACCAAGTAGACGACACGTAAGTCGACTGGGGGTCGTGTTCCTCACCACGCCCTAGCCAGCCGCTTCGCACCTCACACACCCAGGAGGGAGACAATGTTGATCTCTTCTGGGCGTGCTGCATCGAGGATGCGTACCCGTCTTATCTCTCTCCTTCGTGCTGCGTGGTACCGTGAGTACCGTGTTCGCTTCATCTACCACACCACTGGGATATCTGTACCCTCTACTGGTGGACTGGAGTGGACTACCCAGCTGTCGGTCTACTACAACTCGGAGCTACTACGCTCAAACTACTCTCCGGCTTGGAGGAGCTCCCGGCGTGCTACTGAGGAGGATGCTACATGGGAGGCGACTACCTACTGGAGTCACACCCACAGGTTCCGCCTTGAGTGCACGGAGCACGCGTACACCCCTCAGCGCCCTAGTGGAACAGCCGACTTCACTGGACGTGACGTCGAGGGGCCTCTGTACCTCGCTCAGAGCGAGAGGCTGGTGGACGACGTTGTGGAGTTGTCTTCATGACTCCAGCGTTGTCAGCAGGAGCTTCAGGACAATAGGGACCTTGTTGACTGCTACGAGCAGCTTCGCCGACTCTACGGGAGGATCACTGCGGCTGACCCGAACTCTCCTCAGTACGCTTCGGACACTAGCCCTGGGACCCAGCCTCTTCGGATCGTCGTGAGCACTCACCCGTGAAATTGAGGGAGGATCCGGAGGAGGAGGACCCGGAGGAGGAGACCGAGGAGGACTCTGATGAGGACCCCGACGAGCAGGAGTAGACTTGTTACCCTGTTGGACGACTCAGGACACCTACCCTTAGTATGTAGGAGCGTGTAGCTACGCCCTCTCTAGTCTTGAGTTGTGTTATCTATGGTATTGTATTAGTAGTTTGCTTCATGTTGTGTGTGTGTGCGACGTGAGTTGTGGAATGCTTCGGCATCCTGTCCACATCCACGTCATTTGTATATAGGCTTGTTAGTGTGTTGAGCGAGTTGTGGAATGCATTAGCATCCTGTCCACACCCGCACTAGTTGATTAATGAATTTGCTTGCTATATATGTTTCCCTTGATGCATGTAGCTGGGACCGTTTACCATAGCGTACCCTTCTATACCTTATCTATTATCCTAAAGTTTCAATTATTCCCTATATAGATGGTTGGTAGAGGCAGATGTCGTGGTAGGGGTGCTGTGCCCCAAGATGATGGATTGTGAGGATTGCCAGGATGGAATGGTAGGGGTGCTCGAGGAGCCCCAACAGCGCAACAGATGCAGCAGATGATGGCCATTCAAACCCAATTGCTCAACAACCTTACCCAGATAGTTACTAATATGCAGCAAGCACCACCACCACCACCACAATATAACCTTCCACCACCACCAACTTTTCCACCCAGGTCCTTTCTAAGGGACTTCCTTAACACTCATCCACCAACCTTCGCCACAATTAGTGAGCCAATGGATGCCGATGATTGGCTTCGAACGGTTTAAAGCAAGTTGAGGCTCATACAATGTGAAGGAAGAGAGAAGGTACTATTAGCCTCTCATCAACTCTAGGGACCTGCAGTCGACTGGTGGACCGCCTTCACTGAAGCCCACAAGAGTCCAGAGAACATCACTTGGGAAGAATTTAGGACTAATTTCCGCAATCACTTTGTGCCTGAGGGAGAAGTCCAAGCAAGACGTGAGGAGTTCCTCATGTTAAAGCAGAGCTATATGACTGTGCGAGCCTACTTGAATGCATTCACACAGTTATCTCGCTATGCACTGACAGATGTGGATACTCATTCCAAGAAGCAGTTCCGTTTCAAGAATGGACTGGACAAGGAGTTGAAGTTCGCCATGTCTTCCAGTGACTATAGCGACTTTCAGAAATTGGTTGACAAGGCTTTTGAAGTGGAGAGGACTAAGAAGGAACTGGATGATGATGATAGGAAAAGGAAATTGGCTCTGGGACATGCCTCTAGTAGCAATGTACGCCCTCGTTTTGCCCCTCAGCCTGCAACACCCATGACTCGCCCTACGAACTACTCGGGACAGAGATACCCAAACCCCAACTACAGGCCACCCACACCCTACAATCAGCAGATGCGCCAACAACAACAGCCTCCACGCCAGCCAATGCAACCCCCTTGCCAGCAGATGCAACCACCTCGCCCTTCAGCGCCAGCTAACCGTCCCAATGGTCAACCCAAGAAATCAACCAGGAGGTAACAAGGGCCAGAATAATGTTGCGGGAGTTCAGTGCTACAAGTGCGGAGAATGGAGACACTACTCCAACAATTGTCCAAAGAAGCAGCAGAACCCACCTGGACGTGTCAATCATGTGACACTAGAGCAAGCTCAGGAAGCACCTGATGTGGTGATCGGTATGTTTTCTGCTAATTCCCACCCCGCCACAGTATTGTTTGATTCGGGTGCTACACATTCATTTATATCCAAAGATTTCATAAAGAAGCATGACATGGTAGTTACATTCTTGAATCGGCCATTGCTGATAAACTCTCCTAGAGGAGAGATGGTGGCAAGACATCTATGCCGTAAAGTGAGTATAAACATAAGGGGGGTAGTCTTTTGGGCCAACCTAATAGTGTTGGACTCGCAAGGATTAGACATCATTCTGGGAATGGACTGGCTGACAAAGAATCAAGGAGTAATTCATTGTGCAACTAGGACAGTTTGCTAAACACACCCAGATGGCACCCCACTACAGTGGAGTTCTAGCCAGATCAGACATAAGAGACATTTGTACAACTCAACCATCTTGAGAGTATAGAAGGCATCAGGTTTGTGAGTGAGTTTCTGGATGTATTTCCAGATGATTTACCAGGTATGCCCCCTGATCGAGGGATTGAGTTTATCATTGAGTTAGTACCTGGAACGACCCCAATATATAAGAGGCCGTATAGAATGGATGCTAAACAATTAGCTGAACTAAAGGATCATATTGAGGATTTAATGGAAAAAGGATATATTTGTCCTAGCTCATCGCCTTGGGGAGCACCAGTTAGATTTGTACCTAAGAAGGATGTTACTCAAAGGTTGTGTGTGGATTACCGTGCATTAAATGCGGTAACAATCAAGAATAAATACCCACTACCAAGCATTGAAGATTTATTTGATCAGTTGAGAGGATCATGTGTGTTCTCTAAGATTGATCTTCGCTCGGGTTATCACCAACTAAAGATTAGACCCTCAGACATTCCCAAGACTGCATTTGTCTCTCAATATGGACTATATGAGTATACAATTATGTCGTTTGGATTGACCAATGCTCCCGCATATTTTATGTATCTGATGAACAAGGTATTCATGGAGTACTTGGACAAGTTTGTAGTGGTGTTCATCGACGACATACTTATCTACTCCAAGACTGAAGAAGAGCATGAGGAGCACATCAGGATGGCTCTAGAGAAGCTTCCCCAACACCAATTATATGCCAAACTTAGTAAGTGTGAGTTTTGGTTAAAGGAAGTATCATTTTTGGGTCATGTCATATCTAAAGGAGGTATAGCAGTGGATCCAGGTAAAGTGGTAGATGTTCTTAAATGGGAAACACCTGAGAGTGTGCATGATATACGAAGGTTCTTAGGTATGGCTGGTTATTACCGTCGACTCATCGAGGGATTTTCAAAGATCTCTCGACCACTAAACAAGTTGCTTGAGAAAGGATTTGCTTTCAAATGGACCCCTGAATGTGAAGTGAGCTTTGCTGAGTTGAAGAAGAGATGAACCAGTGCACCGGTATTGGTGATGCCTGATATGCAGAAGGAGTTTGTAGTTTATTGTGATGCATCCAGTCATGGTTTAGGATGTGTCTTAATGCAAGGAGGACATGTTGTAGCCTATGCTTCAAGACAGCTTCGGAAACATGAGAGGAATTATCCAACCCATGATCTAGAATTGGTAGCTGTTGTCCATGCATTGATGATATGGAGACACTACTTAATGGGAAAAAGAACTGAGATATACACAAATCACAAAAGCTTGAAGTACATATTCACACAACCATATCTTAATCTCAGACAACATCGTTGGTTGGAGTTAATAAATGATTTTGATGTGGGAATCAACTACCATCCAGGAAAGGCTAATGTGGTCGCTGATGCTCTAAGCAGAAAAGGACAATGTAACAATTTGTTAGTACAAGCTCTTCAACCCCAGTTATGTGAAGAGTTTGCAAGGTTAAACTTATGCCTAGTAACTAGTACTGAAGCAGTTGCTATGGAAGTGGATTCAACTCTTGAACGTGATATACGAGAAGGACAAAAGAATGATGAGAAGGTCACGGAGATCAAGCAATTAATGAAGAAAGGAAAAGCTCCGAACTTTAGAGAGGATGAACAAGGAACCCTATGGCTTGGAAAGAGGATTTGCGTTCCGGATACAAAGGAGATTAGAGAATTAATATTAAGAGAAGCTCATGACTCATCATAATCTATTCATCCCGGAAGCACGAAGACGTATCAAGATCTTAAACATCGATATTGGTGGCACGGAATGAAACTGGATGTAGCAGAATATGTGGCCATATGTGATACATGTCAATTGATTAAGGCGGAACATCAAAGACCAGTAGGGTTATTGCAACCAATCAAAGTACCAGAATGGAAGTGTGAAGAAATTAGTATGGATTTCATTATGGGACTACCAAGGACACAGTCTGGATACGACTCTATATGGGTTATAGTGGATCGATTGAATAAAGTTGCCCACGTTATTCCCGTGAAAGAAACTTACAATGGTCCGAAGTTGGCGGAACTGTATATCTCCAGGATTGTATGTTTACATGGAGTTCCTAAGTAGATTATCTCAGATCGAGGCACTCAATTTACCTCAAGATTCTGGCAGAAGTTGCATGAATCAATGGATACCCGTTTAAATTTTAGTTCGGTGTATCATCCTCAAACTGATGGTCAGATAGAACGTACCAACCAGATAATAGAAGACATGTTAAGAGTGTGTGCTCTAAAGAATAGCCAAAGTTGGGATAAGAATCTTCCATATGCCGAATTCTCTTACAACAACAGTTATCAAGCTAGTTTGAGGATGTCTCCTTTTGAAGCATTGTATGGACGGAAATGTAGGACACCGTTGTTTTGGAATCAGACTGGGGAAAGTTAAGTCTTTGGGCCTGATGTATTGAAAGAGGCTGAAAGACAAGTACAAGAAATTCGGAAGAATCTAAAAGCAGCCCAAAAGAGACAAAAGAGTTATGCAGATACTCGAAGACGTGATCTAACATTTGAGGTTGGTGATTATGTGTACTTCAAGGTGTCACCTATGAGAGGGTTGAGAAGATTTAATGTAAGAGACAAGTTGTCACCCCGCTACATTGGTCCGTTCAAGATATTAGAACGACGAGGAGAAGTAGCTTATCAGCTTGAGCTTCCACCGCACTTGTCAGATGTATATAATGTGTTTCATGTGTCACAACTTAAGAAGTGTCTGAGAGTGCCTGAGGAACAATTACCCATGGAAGCAGTCGATGTACAGGAAGATTTGTCTTATGTGGAACAACCTATCAAGATACTTGATACATTAGAAAAGGTTACCAAAAACAAAGTCATTCGCATGTGTAAAGTACAATGGAAACATCACTCGGAGGCAGAAGCAACATGGGAAAGAGAAGAAGATCTCAAGGATGATTTCCCTCATCTATTCTCTTAGGACGTCCGAGTCTCGAGGGCGAGATTCCTTTTAAGGGGGGGAGAGTTGTCACACCCATATTTTATATAAATAAAATTGATCAAACCATAGTACATTCAAGTGTGCATTTTTTGTGTGAATTTTGAAGTTCAAACGAGTAGAATTCATTGAAATTTGAATTTGAAATCAAATGAAAAGAAAAGAAATGAAAAAGAAAAAGAAAAAGAATAAAACCCCCCCTTTTGGGCCCAAACACACCCCGGCCCATCTTCCCCCTCCTCTCACCCGCGGCCCAGCGAGCCCCTCCCTCTCTTTCTCTCTCTGACCAGACGGCCCCGCCTGTCATCCCTCACCCCCAGCAACCGCCACTCTCCCTCTCTGCGTAGCGCCGCGCCGCGCACCACCCCCCTCAAACCGCCACCCCACGCGCCAAATCACCCAGTGGAACTGCCATTCGCGCTCGCATTCAACCAACACCCATTTCCCCTCTATAAATTGCCGCCCTCCCCACTCTTTCACCCTCTCCGCGCCAAACCCTAGACAACCGCCATTCCCGGTATGTCGTGCTTGTTTCCAGTGCCTCGATGATCACCTTCCTCTCTACTCGCCAGGCACGGTTGCACGGAGCGATTGGCGAGGCTTTGCCGAGGTCGACAAGAACTGCCGCCGTTCACCGCAAGCCAACATCGCCGACTTGCTTCCACTCAATGTCGGACCCCGAGACCTCTCTAGGTGTGTTCCCCTTCTCCCCCTCTTCGGTTTCGCATAAAATACACAGAGGATAGGTGGCGTTTTGGCCGATTTGGCCAACGCCGGCGAGATCGCCGCCGCGGGAGTCTGGCGCCACCGCGCCGTGCGCCGCATGTGTCGCCGGGGCGACGTGGCCGAATCTCGGCCCTCGGTTCAAACCGAAGGGCCGAGATCAAAACGTTAGATACCGGTTCGGTGTTGTAGATCACGTGCGTCCATTTCAAAATCGACGCCCCGCATTCAATTCTGTTTTCCCGCCACCGGATTTGCTCCCAGGCCCTTGGAAAATCACCAGCTACCCCCTAGATTCCCCTGGAATTCAAGTCTAACCCCTAGAATTATCAAACTAGCCCCTAGATTCCCTAGAATTGGATTTAATCACTTAATTAAGCATTCTAGCCCCTGGAAATTTGTAGAATTATTGATTTAGCCCCTGTACAGTGTAGGAAAGATACCAATCAGCCCTTGGACTTTTATTTAATTGCTAAATATTGTTTATAGGAGTATTTAATGTGTAGAAAATAGATAAAAATGGTAAATAAATGTAAAAACAGTAGGAAAATTTGTGTAAAATGTTTTATTGCTGTAATAAAATTGTAGAGTGCCAATAAAATATATTTTGACCATGAGAAATTTATTTAAAATGTTTAAAATACATTTTGGCCATAGAAAATTCAATAAAAATGATTTTAGGCCATAAATAAATCCTAAAAATGCAAGACAAATATAAAATGCATATTTTGGCTATGTAAAATAATAAATGCTTTGTAGGGACGCATTAGTATAGAATTTTATGCTTATGTGTATGTTGTGATGCCATGTTTTGTGTGCTCTTTACTTATTTAGTTTTTATTTCTTCTTGCCATGCTTGGGCAATATATTTAGAGTCGTACTACGACCCCAACTTTAATCTCCAAGACCAAGACTTCACCAACAATCAAGTCTTCGAAGAAGGCAAGTGCCCTTGACCATCTTGTACCAATTTTAGGATTTTAGTTAGATGCATGCTAAATAAAATGATGTCCTATTTCATGTTACATGCCTTGTTCCATATAATTCCTTATCACCTGATTTGGGTTGGGAAGTTGATAGGTATTAATTATGCTTAGCCATGCTTAGACATTGGGAATGGGATTTCATACAAATGTGACATGTTAAACTTTATGATTACTTTAATTGTGATGGTCACACAATAGTAGTGGATAGGAATCTGGTGGTTGGATAGTTTTGGCATGGTGCAGTTTGCACGAGACCCGGGATTGGGTTTGGCACCACCGGATTCTAAGGACCGGTTTATGTAGGAAGCCACTAAGCTTTATAGTACCACCACGAGAATGATATGGGGCAGCTTGGTCAATTAATTAGGTTTCTCCTGATGAAATGCTAGTAGTTGGATTGTGCGGGGAATGATGCAGGGGTACTGCTCTGGGAATCGCAAGGCTCAAGAGGTGGCTCTGAGGCAGAGGGTTACTACAGAATTGCCTCAGTGGTGGAAACCTTAGAGGGCTAGCACTAGTCGGGAGTACCTTTCTAAAGACCATGTAGTGATCTCTTGGCCACACACCTACAAAAGTGTGAAATGTGGTTGATCACCACAGGCTACATAGAGGTTTACTCAGTCCACCTGGCAGTAGGGGATGGAATCGCTGCTTGTGGGTAAAGGGTACACTCTCTGCAGAGATTTGGTAAAACTGTCATGACAGCCGTGCTCACGGACAAGAGCGGCTTGGGTCCAGTTCATAATTAGCTTATGGTTGGGAAATGGTGGTTATTCATGATTCAAGTTACATTTACCATCATTAATATGTGTTGGATTACTTCTTGAATTATGATAATGATAATTGAAAGCTAAGGATAGGATCTAAGCATAGTGCTTAAGCCATAATTGGCCTACCCTTGTTCTAGCCAATCATGTCATTCTCTTCCCACACTTGCTGAGTACTCTATGTACTTAAGCGTTTACTTTTCCATTAGAATATGAAGAAGAAGCGGCACTGGAAGACTTCTTCGTCAACCCGGAGGACTTGGTCTAGGCTGGCGATCTTTCGCGCGACTGCCTGTGAAGATGGAGCCCTTGTTATCTATTTATGCTTCCGCTGTAGTTTGGATTATGTGAACTGTTTAGACGTTGTATATAGGTTTTTGGTGTGCTTTGGTAGACCTTCGGGTCGTATTGTAAGACTATCTATGTATTCGAACATCGCTATGTAATGATATTTCACTTTCGTCAACGCATGTATGATTCAATTGATCCTGGCGTACATGTGATTAGCGTCTGTTCATCTTTACGATGACTGGGCGTGACATTACACAGGCTCGATCTTAGATACCCACTAGTTTCGTGTTACATGTGTACTGAGATGTTATTTTGCATCGTTTCTTGAAAAAGTTGATCTCATATATATAGTGAGACCTCAAAGATTAATATATGAACAGCCAATACTTTTCTGGTATTGCACTATAGAAAACGCGATCATTTGCACGGGTTAAAAAATTTGCGAGGGCCAACCGCCGCAAATACAGTAACTTGCGATGAACTGCACTCGATCGTCGCAAAAGTGAAGGCCGTCGCAAATAGATGTTTAATTTCCGACAGCGGGCTCAAACGCCATTGCACATACCTTTGTCATCGCAAATTGAAGCTTCCTTGCGATGGTCAACACTAACACCATCACAAGTTAAATAAGTTGCCACGGAAAACTCTAGAGTCGTCGCAATTTAATAGGCCGTTGCAACTAAAGGGGATATATGCCCGACCCACGTGGCTCGACTCTCATTTCACCCTAATGCCACCTTCGCCTTGTGCACCCATAGCCGCTGCCAGCGCTGCGCTCCCGCTGAGCTCCTGCTGCCGCCGCGCTCCCGCCGCCTCCCGAGCCATTGCCGCCTCATCTCTCCACCGCTGCCGCGCTCTGGCCGCCTCTCGAACCGTCCCCACCAACGGTCGCCTCCCTGACGCGCTCCACCAGAGCCGCTTCCTCCCCCGACGCTTCGTCTCCCCCGAAGTTGCCTCCTCCCCCAACGCGCTGCCTCTTCCGGTGCCCCACCGCACCAGTCGCCACCTCGCCGACTCCAAGGTCTCCTCTCCCACCTCCCTCTCCTACTTTCCTCTCTCTAGTCGTGAAATGTGATGTATGCAGGTTATTTGCAATGTTATTTGTAATTTTATTTGCAATGTGATGTATGCAAACACCGCCGCCAATGTTATTTGCAATGTTATTTGTGAAATATGATGTATGTGTGTGATGTATCGCATGACATGTGATGCCCACGTCGCCGCCGCCGCTGCTACCCAAACCACCGCTGCTGCTGCCCACACATTAGTTGTGTGATGTATTGCATTATGTTAAGTTTCTCTTTGTCGAATAATTAGGTGTTTTAATGTTAATTAGTTGTTATTTGTTAATTTATTAGTTGATTATTTGTTGAATTGTTAATTATTTGATTAATAGAACAATTAGTTGTTAAAATGGATTAATTAGTTGATTACATATGTAATTTGATGCTTAGTAGAGTATTCGTTTAATTAGTATTATAATTCTCATTTTTAATTATTTTTTTTATTGAGTGATTTATTACTATACATAAATAAACGGGCTTCAGTCTGGCCCAACCCGACACGACCCATTTAGGGCATGTCACGACCTATTAGTGGTAACATTTTCATCGAGACAAGCATGGAAGCGAAAACGACAGTGACGACTACAAGCTCCCGTGCGTGGACGGTGGGCCCCGACAGGGCGTTCTCATCTTTCACCCACTTACGACGGCTAACTCTAACACCGTCGTAAGTTAAAGGTAGCCCGGACGGAGCATAACTTGAGACGCTTGACCTAATTTCCCGTCTCTCTCGTTCTTTCCTCCTTCTCTCTCGTTCTTTCCTCTCTCATGTAAATGACTCAAAAATGAAAGATTAACGTAACATGTACTATATGCGTTACCTGTTTCGAATCAGCCCATCTCACATGCGGCGAACAAGGAGGACTCACTTTGTCAGTCCTCCTCTGGTTCCTTCACAGAGGATCGTGATTCGGCCAGTTGGAGACATGTAAAAAAATTGTAGTTTTCAATTCTGGTTTCTTTTTATCACAGCCCGAATTTTAGAAAATGATAAAAATCACTCCTAATTAAAATTTTTTGATATCTTTAACCAGATTCAGATAAAAATAATAACAGTACATAAAAATCATACGACATTTAAATCACATAATCCTTTTCTAAAGGAAACAGGTATGTGGACCTATATGCACACCAAATAACTTAAATATAAACAATCAAGCCAAGTGACAATATGTCTAACCATATGAGTAATGAATTAATTGAATACAAATATACTCGAATGTGAAATTACTAAAAACAAACCAAATCCAAATTCGATCTGAAATGTAGTAACTAAATAATATATATTATGGCATATATGTATGCATACACATATTTGAGAGTCAAAAGATAAATTATGTATAGTGAATAGATCAAGTTCACGACTACCAAGGGATCTAGATAAATTCAAATTTTAATGAAAACAGATGATCCAAAAACACCCCATACTAAATCTGTCTCTGAACATAAACTCGTAGAAAACTTAGTAGGAAATAATATTTACATGAAATATCTAGAAATGGTACTCTGATAGCAAAGCAAACTAGAATCAAACTCAAATTCAAATTCAAACCCAAATGGAAATTAAATAGACAAAGGGAGGGAAACCAGCTGAAAATAAAAAAAATAGAATTTGGCCCAGTTCCCTTGCTCGGCCCACTCCACTACTCCCTCCTCGCGGCCCGACCGGCCCACTCCTTTTTTTTCCTGGCGTGTGGCCCAGCCCATTACTGTACCGCCTTCTTCCTCCTCCCACCGCCTCTGTCTAATCCCCCGACAAAAGCCGACCGTGCCCGAGAAAACGGCGACAAGATGAGAGCCCGTCGCGTCGCCCATCACCGTCTGTCCTCATCCACCCCCGTCCCCTCCCGGCTTCGCCTTGGCACACCATCATGGCCCTATTGAATGTGTGCGCCAAGGATCCAGGTGCCACCGCCCCCTTTTCCATGAATTCCGCCGACGCCAACCTCTCCGAGTCCCATCCTTCATCCCGTAGCCCCCACCTTTTCCACCTCGTCACGAGCAGCACCGCCTGAGCACGTCATGCCTGCGCCCAACGAAACGCGCGCACCAAGCAAGCCGCGCCACCACCTCTACCACCTCCCGTGCGCCGCCTTGAGAACCGCCATACTCCGGCTATAAAGAGAGCCCCACCTTGCCCATTTGCTCGCTCAGTACTTACTCTCACCCCCACTGCACCCCACTGAGCTCGCGCAACCCTCCCAGATCGGTAATTCGGAATTCCCCCTTTCTTCCATGCCGCCAGCAACCTCGCTCGTTCCGACGCGTTGAAGGCGAGGTAATCCAATTAAACTTTTCATTGTTTCCTTATGGTGTAGGACATGTAGAACAGACGTTGCTTGGCCACATAGAACACTACCGAGTAGATCGCGATGGCCCCTCATCGGCCCCGCTGCACACTGTAGCCGCCGGCGAGCTAGGAGATCGTTCAGCCCAATTCTCCTTGCCAATTAGACTCGTTGTAGTCCATAGTTAGTATAGGTATAACACTATGTGGCGGAACACGTTCGGGACTGAGGACGTGACGCGCCACCGTCCGCTCCGCCGCTGTCAACCATCGCCCGCCGCTGTTCAACCCTTACCGACCGGTACAAGTTCCCCAAAACCCTTATCACATGCTGGAACGCGTCACCGGCAAGCCTTCCTGGTGTATTGAAGCATGCACGCATAGTGAAAGTGCATCTAGGACTCCCTTGTGGGTTTTGGATGATTTATGACAAGCAATTGGGATCCTAACCTCTTTGTTGAGATAAGTGCAGGATTTTAATAGGAAAATGAGCAAAGTGCCAAAAAGGAAGGAATAATGAGGAGCAAAGTGCAAATGAGCTCCAGGAAGAAGAATAGTAGATCATTATGTATGGAGTGTGTTAAGAAAACATATCCCAAGAGCTCAATCACAATTAAACACACACATTGCACAAAGTTATACAGGACCGAACTAGTCCGACTGACACCGGACTAGTCCGATATCCTTTGTGCACGAAATCGGACAAGTCCGATATCCATCGGACTAGTCCGATATCCTTTCTGACTAGAATCGGACTAGTCCTCCCCAGTGCGGACTAGTCCTCAAAACACTTCACAAGTCACACTAAATCGGACAAGTTCGATCACAACCGGACTAGTACGACATCTCGGAAAACTTAGGGTTTGCTACACACAGCACACCGGACTAGTCTGGTGACCACCACAGACTAGTCCGATCTCTCTGAACCCTAATGATCACTTTTAGAAACCCATATAAATAGAGTTGTACGACCATATTTTATACTCTCTCGAACCCTAGCGCCATCACACCTCCGAAGAGACTCAAAAACCACATCTCTCCACGAAATTAAGTGCAACAAAGATCAATCCTTTGAGGATTCACTCTAGTTCATTGGAGAGACACATTCAACACCACATTGAGCTCTTGGTTTGATTCTCTAACACACTCCTGCGATTTATTTGTAATTTTTTGAGTGTGTTCTTGGTTGTATTTTGTGTTGTAATCCAAGGGAGCTCTCAGCGTGTGAGAAAGCCCCTTGAATTCGGTTATTCACCCCTTTGATATAAGTGGAAGAGGATTGGCCTTCGTGGCGGTCCGACGAGGGTAGGGTTGGAGAAGACCCAATCCTTTTGTGGGCTCCTCAATGTGGATGTAGGTTGCCTTTGTGACAACCGAACCACGGGATAAATCTCTTGTGTTCTCTGTTGTGTTCATTGTTCTTACTTCATATTCTAGGGTTACAAACTGATCTTGATTACTCTACCTTGAAATATCAAGTATAAGTTTGATTGGTGATATAACCTAATTCATAACTTTGTGACACTTTGTTTAATCATATACTTTCGCTGCATATATTGAAGAACAAAGTTAATCAATCAAACCTAATCAATCTAGTCCGTATACACCGGACTAGTCTGCACTTTACCGGACTAGTATGATTTCTCTGTTTTTGAACTGGTTGTTAAGTGTTGCAGGATCCGACAATTTTCAAAAAGGCCGATTCACCCCCCTCTAGGCCACATTCAATTGGTATCAGAGTAGGTTCTTCGAGAAAGAGACTAATCGCTCGAAGGAGATCATGTCGGACATGAAGGACACCCACAAGATCAACAACCAAGAGAAGGTTGATGATGAAAAGAACCTCAAGATGGAGAAACTCCTCGAAGCCATTCAATACTTCGAGGACGACGATGAGGAGACGCTGGAGCTAAAGGCGCTCCTAAGAATGAAGACACTTTACAAAGGGAAAGTAAAAGTGGAAGAGAAGAAGAAGGGGAGTAGTCACACCGACTACTCCCGATATCCTGTGAACTATGATCGTCTCAATTCCAATAGCAATCATTATTTATCTATCCCACTTGGAAAAGCCCCACACTTCGATGGAAGTGATTACTCAATGTGGAGGCAAAACATGAAAATGCATCTAATTTCCCTCAATCCAAGTTTGTGGCATATTGTGTGCACAGGGATAGATATTCCGGACGACGACGAAGAGCTCACCCCCAGCCAAGAGCAGGCAATTCACCGAAATGCTCAAGCCGCAGCCGTAATTACCTCTTCACTCAGTCGGGACGACTTCACCAAGGTAGATGGACTCGAAATTGCAAAGGAGATATGGGACACACTACAAACTGCGCATGAAGGTGACCGACATGTGCGTGAAGCAAAAATCAAGATGATTGAAGGCGAGTTAGGAAGATTTGCAATTGAAGAAGACAAGTCACCCAAATAAATGTACAATCGATTAAAGACACTCATCAACAAGGTCAGATCATACGGAAGCAAGAAATGGAATGACCACAAAGTAGTAAAGCTCATCCTTAGAGCTTTTATGCCTCGCAATGTCACACTATGCTCCATGATCAGAGAAAGCCCCGGATACAAAAGGTTGACTCCGGATGAACTGCTTGGGAAGATCATCAACTTCGAGATGATGGAAAAACAAGCAAAACATGTCAAGGAGATTGCCGACCTCACTTCGGCAAAGAAGAAAGGGTTTGCTTTGAAGTCCACTCTCAAGCCCCTATCCAAAGAAGCTAGAGAAGAACAACTAGAGGAAGATAGTGACGACGAAAGCAGTGAATTGGATGAAGAAGACATGATATTGTTCATGAAGAAATTCAAGAGAATAATGAAAAAGAGACAAGGTGCAAAGTCAAGCGAAGGAAAGTACAAGGAAAGAACAAAGCCAAAGTTGAGGCAGGCATGCTATAATTGTGGTGAATACAACCACTTTATAGTTGACTGCCCATATGAGGAGAACAAGAAGAAGACCAAAGAAGCCAAGCCTCAACCCAAGAAATTCTTCAAGAAGAAGAAACAAGCCGAACAAGCGCACATCGGAAAGGAATGGGACTCAAATGACGAGTCCTCATCGTCCGAAGAAGAAGAGATGGCTAGCATAGCCATCGAGAATACATCTAAGAAGTCTACCCTTTTCCCCACACTGGGCGCATGGAAGGGAGATGGCACTTGCCTTATGGCAAAGGAAGGTAAACTCAAGGTAACCATTAAACCCTCTTCCGTGCATTCCTATTCTAGCGATGATGAACTCAATAGTGATAATGAGGACATGCTTATTGGACTAGATAGGAAAACTGCTACTAAAATGAAATTTTTGCTTGATCAACTTGTTGAGAAGGAGAGATTAATACATCGTCAAGAGGACATGATAATCTCCCAAAAAGAGGAATATGTCGAACTTGACAAACTTCTAGAACTTGAAAAGGAACGAAGCAAATCACTAGAGCTTTAGTTAGCTTCGAGCAAGGAAACTTGCTTGGAGCTAACTGACTCAAATGCCACCATCAAGGACCAACTTGCTGACCTGATCAAGGTCAACAAGATCCTTGAAGTGCAGGTCGAGTCACTCAAGCTAAGTGAACCTTCCTCCTCTTCGAGTTCATCGTATCAACTAACTAAACTGATTTTGCTCATGCTTGCACAAGTAAGAAAAGTGACACCAGTTTGAAGGATAAGCCAACTTCTACAAAGGAAAAACATCCTGCCCAAAGTGGCATATTTGACAAGGAGAAGATCAAATACGCACATAGTGCATACTTGGTCAAAAGACCTCCAAATGTCAAATATGGCATTGGTTATTCTTATGGTGAAAAGCAACATGCTAGAAGCCATAAGAATAACAAGGAGAGGATTACCTTTGTGAAAGGAAGGCCCTCTCAAACTGGAAAGTCACAAATTAAGACTGTAACTGCACAGGAACACCAGACTAGTCCGGTCAGTGTCCGGACAAGTCAGGTCCTCCGGACAAGTCTGCCCCCCCCCAGACTAGTCCTGTATACAAACAACAACAGCTATTGTTTAAAACGTTTGATGCCTCCTATGTGTTAATGAGAAATAACTTTGGCAAAGTTTATGCTCAGTATGTTGGGCCACGCCATGGGAACACCAAGTCTCATGTGTGGGTGCCCAAATGCATTGTAACTAACCTCCAAGGACCCAAGCAAGCTTGGGTACCTAAAACCAAGGCATGATTTGTTTTTGCAAGCCTATTCCTCTAGTGGATATAAATGGGTGCTAGACAGTGGATGCATCAATCATATGACCCGGGAAAGAAGAATGTTCATGGAATATGAAGAGAATGAGGACCCAAAATGAGGGCATCTACTTTGGAGATAATAGTCAAGGAAGGGTGCTCGGTACCGGTAAAATTGCAATATCCTCCAAACACACACTTTCTCATGTTTTACATGTTGAATCTCTAGATTATAACCTGCTGTCCATATCTCAATTATGCGCCGAACTCGATCGCCATGCTGGCAGTCTTCACTTACCTCTGCGAGATGTTTGTGGGGGTGATGCCATCGGTGAAGCTCTTCAGGTACTTTTTTGTACTGAGGGCCACTGACAAAAGCTCGAAGGAGCACCTTGGTGCCTACTACTTCCAGCGTCGCACCAAGGTCCCCACGAGGTACATTGCTTCCTTTAACTCTGCACGATGGGAGCAGTGGCGCGAAGATTGGATGATCGCCAAGATTGAAGCCCATGACCGGATGTGCCTCCCCACCGGGATCCCCTACTCTGAGCGGTCATTCTGGGAGGAGCGCCCAGAGCTGGAGGAGGCGTTCAACCCGGTGTTGGAGAGGATCTAGATGCTGGCGGACCACGGGCTGTTATCTGCCATGGTGCTGAGGGACTTCATGTCCCGCCGCATAGCTCCGCTCTAGCGCCGCACCCGCCCGGCGTGGATGTTCACCGGCCTATCAGACTGCACCGGGCTCGAGACCGGCTCCGACTCCAACCTAGACGAGCAGCAGCTGCACGACATGCTGACCCGGGTGTGCCCCGATGAAATTTCCCCTGAGGAGTTGGCTCTTCCGATGGCCTGCCGCCCCTTGTGCTCAGACTCCGAGCTGAGGAGGCAGCTGCTGAAGACGATGCCGACACTCGACGAGTCCAGGCTGGCGCAGCGCTAGATCGGGGACCCGTTCCAGGGGGTCAACATCGTCGACGATGCTGAGGGAGGCGGGGCTCCCCCAAGCGGCAAAGATCCCTCAAGCAACGATGCCTCAAGCGGGCCCCAACACCGTCAATGGGGAGGCGGTGATGCCTCTATTGACAAGGGGAAAGGGAAAGCACCGGTTCCGGCGTCGGACCCGACCCCCAAGAAGCGTGCCCGGTCACTGCCGTCGGACCCCTCCGCACCTCGTCAGGACGCCGGAGCCCTGCCACATTTGTTGTCAGAGGGCGCCGATGGCGCCACTTTGCCGCCCGAGTCCTCGATGCGCAAGAGGGGGAGGCTCCTCAACGCCGACGGGACCCCAGCATTCCCTTGCCATTCGGAGGAGTGCCAGACTTCGGGGGTGCCACCGACTCCTCCACCGCAGGGGCCCCCAGCACACTCAGCGGCCCCCGCTGCGGGTTCGGGGGTTCCGAACCCCCCTAACCCTTTCGGGAAGCGGTGGAACTTCAACGTCCCCCGGTAAGCCTGCATAGATTTTATCTTAGGTCCTCTTTGCTGTGTGCTTACCCTGTCATTTCCTTATGATCTGGATTTGCTTGATTTCAGCACCACTACTGCAACTCCTCCGCCCGCTGGCTCTTCTGCTGGGCGGTATGCCGCTCCAGCCGGCTCGCGGTGCTCTTCTGCAGCGTCGGGCCCCGCTCCGATGCATCGGGCTGCTGCCGCCGGGGTGCCCTGGGCCTCCGTGCTCGATTCCCCCACAAGGGCTGTTGAAGCCCAGCCGCACGCGCCGGCGACTGTTGCCGCGCCCGCCAACGACTCCGCGTCCACCGGCTACTTCGTGTCGGCCGACGCCACTGTGCTGTCCGACATCGCTACGTCGGCTGGCACCGCCGCCCTGGGTGCCGTCACCGGGGAGGAGGCCCTTGGGGGCGACGCGCCTGCTTCTGGCGGTGGTCCCCCCCCCCCCCCCCCCCCCGCCTTCTCCGATTGGGGGAGCTCTGGTCCCCGTCTCCCCAGTGGTCCTCCAAATGGAGGATGATATTGAAGAAGTGGGGAGGCAAGGACCCGCTGCTACGGTGGAGCCCCTCCCCCTGTCTGAGGCCATGGCCGTGGCCTACTTCGGCTTCTGGCAGGCTCAGGCGGCCCTCGCCCGGGAGAAAGGGCGGCTTGAAGATGAGGATGACCGGCTCCGGGAATGGGCGAGGACCCTGGAGGCCCGGACCCGGCTGGCGAAGAGCCGAGTAGCTCAGCGTGAGGCAGTTGTTCGGGAGGAGATGAAGATCCTCGAGCAGGAGCGCGAGCTCATCGCTCAACTGGATGCCGTCACCCAGAAGCTGAAGGTGGATGCCGCGACTATCCACGCTGAGGCCAGCTCCCGCCTCCAGTCCTGCGAGGATCTTCAGTAACTGCTGTCTCGCCGGGAAGCTGCTCTTGCCGAACGGGAGCAGGAGCTGGCGGTGAAGCAGGCTGAGGTGGAGGCGACCTCCCGCTGGCTCGTCCTCCAGCAGGAAGGGGCGAGGGTCCGCGCCGCCGAGCTAGACCGTCGGGATGTTGCCTTGGCTGAAGCGAAGTAAGCCCAGCTCGCCGAGCGCCAGGCCCTCCTGGATCGCGAGTTCAACATCACCCTCAAGGAGGGCGACTTGAGCCGCCATGAGCGGGAGGTCAGCGAGCGCGAGAGGGCCCTAGCGGCCAAGGAGAAGCGGTTCCTAGACGGCGGCCCTCGGGCGTTGGCAGTGGACTAGCAGGAGGTGCAGGAGCTCCGGGTGTCACGCTCTGCTGAGGCCCAGAAGGTCTGGGAGTTCCCTGGCAGTGCCGACTCGGCTCTGGTGCCACTCGGCTTCAGCCCGGTGCGTGTGGGGGAACCAGCGCTGGAGGTGAGCCAGGTGTTTCCGGCACTTGACTCCACCATCTCGAGGATGCGTTCGCTGGGGGCCATCATCAACAACCAGCTGGAGGCAGAGGGGAGGATGCTGGTGAAGGAGGTGGCGACACATATCCTGTCTTGCTACCGGAGCTGGTACCCCAACGTCTCTCTGCAGCCGGTCCTCAAGGGGCCCATCACTGAGAGGGAAGAGGCCGCCAAGTCTGAAGTCTCAGATGCGGTGGCGCTCATCACCTCAAGGTTCCAGCAGAGCGGCTGAGGGCTCCCCATGCGCTGTTTATGTTTTGTGTTTCTTTCAGCTTTTGTCTGTGGTTGCTTGTGGTGGCAAACTTTTTATTTTGGAACAAAAAATCTGCCTGTGGTTCCTCTTATACTCAGCATGCTTTTATTTCCAGCAATATCTTCTGGTTGCTTGTTGTTCCTTAGCTTCCAGGACCTGCCGTCTCCCGGAGTGTGCCCCCCTGACAGGTGTGGCCAGTTGTTGTGGGCACACCCGTCAACACTTAGGACTTAGGGCGGACGGTTGCAGGGGAGCCTAGGATGCGTAGGTAGCATTGCTGTAGCTGAGTATGCAGGGACGTCGACGACGGGCCCCTAGGGGTGCCGTCGGAGCTTCGGTCTGGCGGTGCCCACCATCTCCTGTGAAACGTCGACAGCGGGCCCCCTGGGGGTACCACCGGAGCTTCGGTCCGGCGGTGCTCACCATCTTCGTGGGTACTCTGATGGTTGTCGCTGGGATAACTCCTTGATGACCTGCGCATAGATCAAAAAATAGGAGAAGTAATTCTGTCCGCTGATCATTGTTTCTCTGCTCCTTTTTAGTGTTGCTTGACTTACGATCTTGGGCTGACTCGTGGGGTTTGGGTAATTCAGTGCGTCTGCACCTAGGGCTCATCATTCATACTACTTAAGGGTGGTCCATCTGGCCCCCAGTACTCAGCTGTAGCACTGGGGAGGCAGGGCGCACAGGCTTAGGGTACAGGACCAGGCTAAGCAGGCTGTGCCCCTAGACCTCCCTCTCGGCGTAAGCTTTTCCCGAGGGAGACCATCTGGAGACACTTACCCCCAAGTATGGGAACATCTGAGGCCCCAGGCACATTGCAGGTACCTCAAGCTACCCCACCTGCAACCAGTCAGCAAGGCTCCCACTATTGCTAGAGCAGGGAAAAATGACAGCGCTCATGATAGATCTCGAGCTACAGCAAACGCATAGCAATATCATAAAAAAATAAAGATAATTTTTTGAATGAGGGACCCTATACAGGGTAGGACAACAATCTTTCATTGCGGTCTCCCATAAGATGGGACAGGTTTTACAAGGGGAATGACCCGGCTCGGGCGACAAAGGAAGTCGAGTGCACCTACTTAGGGTTCCGGACCAGGCTAAGCAAAATGTGCACTCAGAGCCTCGTGCGCGGAGCCTTAGTTGCCCTAAGTACCGTTCCTAGGCACCATGTACCTTTTACAATGAAAGAAAACTGTCCTAACGCTGGTCTAGGGGTAGAACTTACGGAGGTGCTCGATGTTCCAGGAGTTGGGCAGTCGCTCTCCATCCTCCATGGCTAGGCGGACGCACCCAGGGCGGCATACCTCCGTAACCCGGAAGGGGCCCTCCCATCTGGGGGAGAGTTTGTTAGCCCCTTCTCGGTAGAGTATGCGACGCAGCACCAGGTCGTCTACCATTAGCTCCCTACTCCGCACGGTCCTTTGGTGGTAGCGCCAGAGCGTCTGCCTGTATCGTGCATTTAGGAGAGTCGCTCTTACTCGTCCCTCATCAACGAGGTCCACGTCTTCACGCCGGAGCTGGTCCTGCGCGGCTTCATCGTACACCCGGACACGGGGGGACCCCCTGGTAATTTTTGGGGGGAGGACAGCCTCTGCCCCGTACACCAGGAAGAAAGGCGTTTCCCCCGTGGCCCGGCTGGTTGATGTCCGGCTAGCCCACAGTGCTCACGAAAGCTCGTCTACCCAGTTTGCACCATGCTTCTCAAGGTGTGAGAATGTGCGAGTCTTGAGGCCCTTGAGGATCTCTGCATTGGCCCTCTCGACCTCTCCATTGCTCTCTGGATGAGCGACAGATGCATAACAGACTTGGATCCCAAGGTCCTCGCAGTATTCCTGGAACGCTGCACTTGTGAACTGGGTCCCATTATCAGTGATGATTCTGTTCGGGACCCCGAACCGGCAGACGATCGACTTGATGAATTTGACTGCTGACTGCTTGTTGATGGTGACGAGTGGGGCGGCTTCCGGCCACTTGGTGAACTTGTCTACGGCGATGTAGAGGTGCCAGAATCCTCCGACGGCTCTGGGAAAGGGTCCCAGAATGTCCAACCCCCATACAGCGAATGGCCATGAGGGTGGGATCATCTGCAGCGCCTGAGCTGGTGTGTGGATCTGCTTGGCATGGAACTGGCACGCCTTGCATCTCCTGACCATCTCAGCGGCATCCTGGAGTGCTGTCGGCCAGTAAAAGCCATGCCAAAAGGCTTTACCAACCAGCGTGCGGGATGATGCATGGTTCCCACACTAGCCTCCATGGATCTCCACGAGCAAGTCACAACCCTCCTCTCGGGTAATGCAACGCAGTAGGATGTCATTGGCGCTACCCCGGTAGAGATCCCCTTCCACCAGCGTGTACCTCTTAGCCGTGCGGACTATCCTTTCTGCCAGGACATGTTCTTCGGGAAGGATGTTGTCTTTCAAGTAGTCCCGGACCTCCGAGATCCATTCATCGGGACTTACTTGAGCCGCCAGATCTTGGGCGCCCAGTAGCTCGGAGCTCCCGGTGGCGCATACGATACTTGGCGGGCTCCATGGTAGCAGGGCCGCCGGGACTGCCAGCTTCGAGGTGCTGAGCTCGCCCCCTTCGCCCGGTTCGGCTGCTCGGGCGGTTGGTCGTGGTAACATCCTTGCAAAGACTCCTTCAGGCACTGGGGCCCCTGTGGAGGCCTTCGTTCACAGGTCGTCTGCGACTGAGTTGTCGGCTCGGGGTACATGGCACATGTCCAAGACTTCAAAGTCCTTTTCAAGCTTCCGGACGTGCACCAAGTATGCTGCTAGCTGTGTGTCGTTGCAGCTGCACTCCCCTTTGGCTTGCTTGATGATCAGCTGGGAATCACCTTTAGCCAGAAGCTGACAGACATTGAGAGTTAGGGCAGTCTTTAGCCCGAAGATAAGGGCTTCGTATTCTGCCATGTTGTTTGTCGCCTTGAAGTCGAGGCGCACCATGTACTTGAACTGCTCCCCAGTCGGGGTGAGGAGCAGGACCCCGACCCCAGCCCCCTGGTTCCGCGAGGAGCCGTCAAAGTAGAGCGTCCAGGGGGGCTCGGTGAAAAATGGGGCCTTGGGCACCGTTTCTCCGTTGTCCGGGCCCCCTGGGTTGCTTGGTGATGGAGTCCATTCTGCCAAGAAGTCCGCTAGTGCTTGGCTCTTGAGTGCATGTCGAGGTAGGAACTCCAGCTCAAACTCCGCCAGCTCCGCGGCCCACTTGGCAATGTTGCCAGTCGAGTTGGGGCTGTGGAGCACGGTTTTTAGTGGGAAGGAGGTTACCACTGAAACCCGGTGAGCCTAGAAGTAATGCCGGAGCTTCCTCGACACTATGAGCACTGCATACAACAGTTTGTGTACCTCCAGATACCTTGTTTTTGCTTCATGGAGGACCTCACTGATGTAGTAGACAGGCCGTTGGGAGGTCTGAACCCTCCCTGGGGGGTTCTGAGCTCCTTGCGATGTGTCTGCATCTTGGGGAATGTGGCCCCCAGGATCTGGTAAGACCTCCGGGGACTGGGACCCGGAGGGCTCTTGGTCACTGGAGCACCCAGCAAGGGATCCTCAGCTGGATGCAGGCCTTGAGGCTCAGCTTCCTCCCCGAGGGCTCCCTCGGGCGCTTGCTGTGGCAGCAGCTCCGGCCGCTCTACAACCAAGACCATGCTGACCACCTCCATTGTTGCGGTGATGTAGAGCAGGAGTGGTTCGCCGGGCTCCGGTGCCACCATGATGGGGAGCATCGTCAGGTGCTTCTTGAGTTCCTAGAACGCCACTTCCGCTTCCTCGGTCCACAAAAAGGGACCCGACTTTCGTAGAATCTTGAAGAACAGGAGTGCTCGCTTAGCGAGTCTTGAGATGAACCGGCTGAGGGCCGCCAAACACCTTGCAAGCTTCTGCACATCCTTGATGCGGGCCAGCGGCCGCATCAGCTCTATCGCCTTGATCTTCTCTGGGTTAGCTTCAATTCCTCTGTGTGAGACCAAGAAACCAAGGAGCTTCCCCGCTGAAACCCCAAAGACGCACTTGTCTGGGTTCAACATCGTGCGCGTCGTGCACAGCTTGCTGAAGACTTGGGCCAGGTCGTCTAATAAGGATGTGTGGGTTCTAATTTTTACCACGATGTCATCGACATACACTTCTACCAGATCTCTAATGAGGTCCCCAAATGTCTTATGCATTGCACGTACAAAGGTGGGGAGAGCATTCTTGAGTCCACAAGGCATGGAGACATAACAATACAGGCCATCTACTATTATGAAAGCAGTGTGTTCCTCATCTTCCCTAGACATTGGTATTTGGTGGAAACCGGAATACGCATCTAGGAAACACAAAAGATCACAACCTGATGTTGAGTCTACTATTTGATCTATCCTAGGAAGAGGGAATGGGTCCTTTGGGCATGCCTTATTTAGGTTGGTGTAGTCGATGCACATCCGGAGTTTCCCACCAGCCTTGGGGACGACAACAGGATTGGCCAACCATCGTGGGTGGTGGACCTCCCGGATGAAACCAGTATCGAGCAGCTTCTTGATTTCTTCACGGATGAAGTTCTGCCGCTCGATGCACTGTTTGGTGGGCTTCTGTTGCACCGATCGGGCGTCAGGGTAGATCTTCAGATGGTGCTCAATCACCTCCCTAGGGATCCCGGGCATTTGTGATGGTTGCCATGCAAACACATCGACATTGTCCCAGAGGAAGGTGACGAGCGCGAATTCCTATGTACTGTCCAGGTTCCCTGCGATGCGGGTTGTCTAGGCAGCCTCGAAACCAATCCTGACGACCTTTACTAGGACGTCGTCGCTGACTGGTTGCACACGGGGTGCTGAAGTGGAGGCCCGCTGCACCAGACCCTATTCTGGTCGACTCTCCTTCGAGCCTCCCGGAGCAGGAGCCCTTCCCGCTGCAAGTGCCTGGAGCTGCTCCAAGGCCGACACTGCAGCAGAGCAGTCCCCTCTGATTCTGAGGACGCCGGAAGGCGTCGACATCTTCAGGACGAGGTAGCCGTAGTGGGCTACGGCCATGAACCTGTAGAGCGCCGGTCTTCTGATGATTGTGTTGAAGGGGAGATCGACGTCTGCCACGTCGAACAAAATGCTCTCTGTACGGTAGTTTTCTGGTGTCCCGAAGGTCACCGGGAGGTGTATGTTACTGTACAGGAGGATTTGCCCAGGTCCGACACCCGAGAACGGGCTCCAAGGTGTGAGCCGGGACATCGGTAGCTGCAGCTTCCGGAAGGCTGCCGTGGAGATGAGGTTGAGGCCTGCCCCGCCATCAATCAGCATATGGAAGACCTTCACGTTGGCGATGGTCGGGGACACCAGCAGCGGGAGTACCCCTGCTCCCACCATGTTCTTCGAGAAGTCAGAGGCGTCTAAACTGATTGCGTGCTCATCCACTTGTGGTGGGGAGCCGGGCTCGGAGCGGGGGCCACTGTGGCCACTGCCCATCGTAGAGTCTTCACTGTGTTTCGGGACGTGGGATCTGTGGCTCCCTCGTAGATGATGTGGAGGGTTTTGCAGCACTCCTTATCACTGCTGGAGTCGGAATCGCCACCCTCGAAGACGGCCTTAACCGCCCTCTGGGGTTCCTAGAACCCCATCTCGCTGTCATCCTCCTTCTCAGGATCGACCTTCTGCTTGCCCTCTCTCTAGCGGGAAGGCGCGCCCTCTTGGTGCTGCTGCTTCTGCTTCTGTTCACGGAAGCGCTCCACGAACTTCTTCACTTCCTGGCACTCGCTAGCACTATGGCTATTTGTGCGGTGCACTGGGCACTTGAAGTCAGGCTCCTCGGGTTCAGGCGACTGCCGAGGGCGCTTGTCTCGGCGCGGTGGCCGGGCTCCGCAGGGCGCCGCGGCTGCCACTACATGGGCTCTGGGCTTTGGCTTGTTCGTTCCATTGCCCTTCTTCTTCTTCTTGCCGCTGCTTTTTGCAGAGGCTCCTTCCTCAGTCGGCGTGGCTTCCCTTGCCTCTGAGGAAGGTTGGGAGTGCCAGTTGTGTCCCTCAGCCGCCCTAGCACTTCATGCGTGGCTAGCTTCTCAAGCATTTTCTTGTCCCTCACACCCTGCCTAAACGCTACAATAAGTGATGCGCTAGCGATATGAGGGATTGTGTTCCGTACCTGAGAGAACCGCTGGATGAATGATCGCAGCGTCTCTCCAGCGCGCTGTCTGACGGCATGGAGGTCAAGCTCTGTGCCGGGGTGCTTGTAGGAACTTCCGAAGTTCACCACGAACTGTCGGCACAGTTCATCCCAGGAGGTTATGGACCCCTGGGGCAGGTTCATGAGCCATGACCGGGCTGGGCCGGTCAGGACGACGGGGAAGAAGTTGGCCATGACGGCCTCGTCGCCTCCTGCAGCTAGTATCGCAGTGGAGTAGATCTGAAAGAACTCACTCGGGTTGACACTCCCGTCGTACTTCTCCGGCATGTGTGGCCGGAACTTTCGTGGCCAGACAACGAAATGGAGGTGGGGTGCCAGAGCCGCACACCCTTGGGTGGGGCTGGCTGGCGCCGGTTGTGGCGCTGCATACCCCTGGTGTACAAGCGAACCTGCGTACACCTAAGGCTGGGGTGGTGCAGCATACGCCTGTGGAGGTGGGGGCGCAACGTATGCCTGGTATGGAGGTGGCTTAACATATGCCGGATTCGGCGGTGGCACGGCGTGAGCTTGGGGAACAGGGCCCGGCGCACTGTAGTCCACCTCAAGGTTGTGCTGCCGCTCCCTCTGTCACTCGATGGTAACTCGGCAGTCTTCTCCCGACCTGCGGCGCTGCAGCCCAATTCTCAGGTCTGTGGCCGAGATCCTGGTTGAGTGCGATTCTGCTGTCCATCGGTCGATGGTTGGAGTCCATGACAACGACACATGCATCGGTTGGGCATGTGTCTCCCTTGGTGGAGGCGCGTTGAGTGCAGCGGTGACGAGGTGGTCGACGTCGTTGATCCACTGTTGAGCTGCTCCCCGGGAGCGTATCCAGCAGGTGGATTGTGGAGTAGCGTGCGCGCTGCTGCGAGCGCACTCTTCGTGCTTGCCGCTGGCGGTGCTGTAGCTGCCATCACGGCTGGAGTACGCCATGGTGTGGCGTGCCGACCTGCAGCCGGCGAGGTGACAGCGGGGCGACGTGTAGGTCCCGGCCTCGCTGCTCTACAGCGGGATCCCGCTCTAGAGCGATATGATGCCTGGTCCTCAGCTGCCGCCTGTCACCGTGATTGCGGCCTGGATGTACCGGAGTTGGAGTGGCCGTTCACTATTGCTGCTGGTGGAAATCTTCGCGGGAAAAAAGCCCCCTACCTGGCGCGCCAAATGTCGAAGGTCTTAAACGACACTTCCCCCGGACCTCCTTAGAGAGCAGCCCACGGAGGTTCTTTGGATTCACGAGGGCTAGTCCCAGGAGATTGAGCGCAGCGAGATGGTGAACACAGAGGGTTTACATGGTTCGGGCCACCGAAGCGTAACACCCTACGTCCACGAGAGTGTTTGTGTATTGCCTTGCTTGAGCGTGAATGAGTCTTAGTCTGATTGTCCGATCCCTAGTGTAGGTCGTCTGTAGAGTCCTTTTATAGTCCAAGGACTCTGCAATCACAAGGTGGGCCCCAGGCCCTGACAGGTGGTCCTGGGGAGAGCCAAATCCTATACAAGATCTAAGATTAAATGCTATCTACTGCCCCTTGTCAGGAGCGTCAATGCCCCATCCTGCCGCGTCGTGTGCCAGGGCTACACATAGTTGGTGATGATGGCGGTGCACGTCCCGCCCGTCTCGTCCTTGCGGCCCATTCGTCCGTCTTGCGGCGTGGGTCTATACCGGCTACTTGGACAAGACAGGACACTGGAGCCTTGACTTACGCACGCGAGACTCCGCTTCGCCTGGGGAAGGCGTGCGTACTTTAATGCCCGTTCGAGCAGCACACGCCTTCCTTTACTGCGGCGTCCTACCGCACTGAGTTGGCCGTCCGCGACGTGGTTGCGCTGGAGCCTGCCTCTGTGGGGAGTCGAGCACTCGATGGTACAGGCCACGTGGCGCACCCGGAGCCCACCCCTGTGGAGGGGTGGAGGCTCAGCCCTGCGGGCCACGTGGTAGTTCTGGTGACCTTCCCTGCGAGGAAGCAGGCCTGGCCCCGAGGTTCCAATTGGCCACGTGGCAGCCTCGGAGCCCGCCTCAGCGGGGAGGCGAGGGTGCAGTTTTGCCGGCCACGCGGCAGCCTGGGAGCCCTGCACGGCGGAGAGGTAGGATCTGATCCTTTCCTCCATGACGCGGCAGCCTCGGATTCGGCCTCTTAAGTAGAGGGCGGGTCCTTAGCCGTTTTCTCCTTGTGCGCGGGGGTACCCGGTCTGCGGGGTACCGACAACTGTGGCATAGACGGCTAGCGCATGTTGGTATGAGGAACCTTCAAAAACTCCTCAAAGGTGATCACATCCGAGGTTTAAAGGATGTTGTATTTGAGAAAGACAGGCTGTCGGTACCCTGGGTACCATATACCCCTTGGGATTGCAAAGATCTCAAGGGAATATTATCTACTTGATTTGAAGACCTTCGGAGTCCCACATGTCAGACATGACTAGACCTGCTTCCCCAACATGGTTAGTCCCAGGGTCGCCACATTTACTATCAAACCGGAGCTACCACCCACAAGGTGGAAGCTCCGGTCTATGTACCGAAATGGCACCGCCGGACCTAACCCCAAACTGAGGGAAGCTCCGGAACTTACATGTGTCGGTAAACACCGGAACTATCTGTTCTCCACAGTGTGCTCCGGCGCTGCCACGTGTCCAACCGTCGGATCTTCAGCCTCTAACCTCCGGAAGACTCCACAATGGCTCTGGATCTTCAAAGGGGAGTCAAGGACTTCAAGACCCGATTAAGTGTCATTAATACTATATTAATGACACACGATCGGACGACCTTAATTACCAGTAACGGTGCTGTCAAAGCCCACAACTCGGTCATTAAGGGCAATTAAACGTGTTGAATGTGTATCAGTATCAGTAACCACCGGGGCCACATGTCGGGCTAGGTTAACTTGTAACGGCCTACCCTTGTACTATAAAAGGACAGGCTGACGATACATAGGAGAGACTAGACGCTACACTCGCTGGAGACACGCTCACTCTACACGCTCAACTGACATTGAGCTCATACATCCAATACAACACCAATTCCCTGTGGAGTAGGGTATTACGCTCAGGCGGCCCGAACCACGTAAATCTTTGTGTCTCTTGTGTCACTTAACACCTCACCTTCTTGAATCTCCGCGCGCCCATACCGAACCTCAAACTCCTCTAACACTTTAGTAGTGTCGGGAGATCTGCCGGATCAAAACCACCGACAGTTGGCGCGGGCACCGAACTGGACCTTTTTGCAATTGTGCAAAAAGGAGGATAATCCCTGCGATCATTCATCCAGAGATTCTCTCAGGTAAAAAACACTATCCCTTCTATCTCTAGTGCCTCTGTCATCGTGGCATTTAGACAGGGAGTGCGGGATAAGAAGATGCTGGAGAAACTGGCGATCAAGGAGATCACCAGTGTCATGAAACTCTTCAGCTTGGCTGACAAATATGCCAGAGCTGCGGAGGGCTGTGAAATGCACTCCAAACCACCTCCGGAGGATCACAAGAAATCCTCCAAAGGAGAAGCCGCTACGTCCGGGAGTGTCAAGAAGAAGAAAAAGACCAACGGCAAGAAGAAGCCGTCGGCCGGTGCATCTAATGCTGCAGCTGCTGCAGCTCCGGGTGGCCGGGGGCCACGCCCCGAGAAGCAACCTCGACCGTCTTCTGAAGACGGTGGCAAACCCAAGGTGTGGTGTCGAATTCACAAAACGGACAGCCACAATTTGGAAGACTGCTGGGAGGTCCAAAACCTTGCCGAGCGCTACAACAAGCACCGGGAAGAAGCTCCTTTCCGACAGAGGGAAGGAAAACAAAAAGTTGACGAAGCTCCGGCTGAAGAGGAGTTAGGTTTTCAGGATCCCAAAAAGGTCCTGAAGGCCGTCTACACCTCCGTCGATGACGATTCCGGCGTCTCTGACAACGAGCGTCAGAAGACCATGAACACCATTTTTGGTGGATCATGGGACATCACCTCCCGCCGCGTCATCAAGACTATGCGTCGGGACATGGTTGCTGTAGCTCCTACAGCCAGGGCGGAGCCTCATCGGAAGTGGATGGACACAACCATCACTTTTGATGCTTCGGACTGCCCTCGAAGCATGGTTGGAGCAGGTCAGCTACCTTTGATGGTATCTCCTACCACCAATAACATCCAGCTCCACCATGTCATGGTAGACGGAGGTTCGGGGCTCAACCTCATAAGCTTCAAAGCTTTTACCAAGCTTCAGCTCCGACCTTTGGATCTCCACCCCTCCTGACCTTTCTCCAGAGTAGGTCCGGGAGAAATTACCCCACTCGGAGCTATTACCCTCCCCGTTACCTTCGGGACCCGGGAGAAGTATCGCATTGAGAAGTTGGTCTTTGACGTTGCTCAGATCAACTTACCCTTCACTGCCATCTTGGGTAGGCCTGCCTTGTACAAATTCATGGAAGCTGCTCATTATGGTTACCTGGTGTTAAAGATGCCAACACTAGTAAGCGTTCTCCAGATCCGCGGAGATCGTACTGCCAGAGTAACTGCTCTGGAAGAACTCCATGCGCTTACTACGACGCAAGAGGAGGACTCTAGGCAGGAGCAAGCTCCAAAACCCCCGAGCATTCGTCAGCGAGGCTCGACTTCTGCACCTCGTGTGCAGCCAAGCGGCGACACCGACATTCCCGTCAAAGTCGTCCAAATCGGTTCCGATGCCGCTCAGACCACCCGTATATCGGGGGGATTGAACGACAAATAGGAACTCGCGCTCATCGCTTTCCTCTGGGCTAATGTCGACGTGTTTGTCTGGCAACCGTCACAAATGCCTGGGATCCCCAGGGAAGTGATTGAGCACAATCTGAAGATCTACCCCGACGCCTGGCCTGTGCATCAGAAGCCTCGGAAGCAATCCGTAGAGCGACAGAACTTCATTCGACAAGAAGTGAAGAAGTTGATCGAAGCTGGATTCATCTGAGAAGTTTTCCATCCAAAATGGCTGGCAAACCCAGTCGTTGTGCCCAAGGCCGGCGGGAAGCTTCGGATGTGTATCGACTACACAACACTAAATAAGGCATGTCCAAAAGATCCATTCCCATTACCTAGAATAGATCAGATAGTGGATTCCACCTCCGGGTGTGAATTACTGTGTTTCCTAGACGCATATTCTGGGTATCATCAAATCAGAATGTCTAGGGAAGATGAAGAGCATACCTCTTTCATCACAGTAGATGGATTGTACTGTTATACAGCCATGCCATTTGGTCTCAAGAATGCAGCTTCAACCTTTGTACGAGCTATGTACAAAACCTTTGAAGAACTCATTAGAGACATAGTGGAAGTGTACGTCGATGACATCGTGGTCAAGGTCAAGAACAAGGAGTCACTCCTTGACACCTTGCAGGCTGTCTTCGACAAGCTGCGGGTCACCCGCACAAAGCTAAACCCAGACAAGTGTGTCTTCGGGGTTAGCTCCGGAAAACTTCTTGGTTTCCTGGTAAGTCACTGGGGCATAGAAGCTAATCCGGCGAAGATCAAAGCCATTGAAGACATGCGGCCACCAGCCCGCATCAAAGATGTCCAAAAGATAACTGGATGTCTAGTAGCCCTCAGCCGGTTCATTTCAAGACTGGCGGAACGGGCACTCCCCTTCTTCAAGTTATTGAGGAAGTCCGGACCATTCTAATGGTCTGAAGAAGCAGAAAAGGCGTTCCAGGAGCTAAAACAGCTCCTCACCACCCTACCAACTCTGGTAGCTCCGAACCCTGGTGAGCCTTTGTTTCTTTACATTTCAGCCACTGACGAAGTCTTTAGTATGGTCCTGGTTGCGGAGAGACCAGAACCATCCCATACTCAAGAGTCCAGACCCCTTCAGGAGGGTCTGGAGGTTCCTGAAAGCGAGTCTGGGTCCCAGCTTCTAGACTTGAATCCACAAGAAGTTACTTCAGAAGACCCAGACCCCCCCCGGGAGGGTCCAGGTCGCTTCTGAAGAAGCTTCGGGTCCCTCCAGCCAGGACCCGGAGGTCCCCGAAGAAGGTCCAGATCCCTCAGGGAGGATCCGGGTCAATGAAGAGGAATCTCCGGGCCCCTCTGGGAGGGTCCGGACCATCCAACGCCCAGTGTACTTCATCAGTGAAGTACTTCATGATGCCAAGACTCGATACCTAGAGGTGCATAAGCTGCTGTATGCAGTTCTTATTGCCTCCAGAAAGCTTCGCCATTACTTCCACGCTCACAAAATCTCAGTGGTGACTTCTTACCCACTTCGAGCAATCTTGCATAATCCCAATCCAACTGGGAATATTGCAAAGTGGGTAGCAGAACTGGCTGAATTCGATCTCGAATTCATTTCAAGGCAAGCAATCAAGAGTCAAGCATTGGCAGACTTCATGGCGGAATGGACTCCCTCTCCATCAAACCCTGGGGGCCCCAGCGAGCAGAAGCCGGAACACAAGGCTCCGGTCTTCACCGAGCCTCACTGGACCCTCTACTTCGACGGCTCCATGCAAAAGCAGGGGGCCGGAGCTGGAATCCTTCTCCTCGCACCAACCGGAGAGAAGGTAAAATACATGGTAAACCTTGACTTCAAGGTGACCAACAACATGGCGGAATATGAAGCACTCATTTACGGACTAAGGGTGGCACTGTCATACGGTGTCAAGCAACTGCTGGTCAAGGGAGATTCACAGCTCATCATTAAGCAAGTGAAGGGTGAATGCTCCTGCAACAATCTCCAGCTAGCTGCTTACCTCCTTGAAGTCCAGAGGCTTCAGAAGGACTTCGAAGTCCTAGATCTCCACCATGTCCAGCGTGCCCACAACGCTGAAGCTGACGAACTCTCGACGAAAGCGTCAACCGGAGCTCCAGCTCCTGACGGAACTTTTGTCCGGAGGTTGTCAAAACCCACAGCCCAGCCTGCCGAACTGAGTGAAGGGGGCGAGATCAGCATCCCGAAGCTGACGGTCCCGATGGCCCTGTTACCATGGCAGCCATCAAGGGTCGTAGGTGCTGCCGGAAGCTCCGAGCAACCCAGCACGCAAGACTCAAATGCTCAAGTTAGTTCCAATGCATGGATCTCGGAGATCCAAAACTACTTGAAAGGCAACATCCTTCCTGACGATGATGCATCCGCTGACTGGGTAGTCAGATTAGCTAAAAGATACACGTTGGTAGAAGGGGATCTCTACCGGCGCAGTGCCAACGACATCCTAATGCGGTGTATCACAAGGGAAGAAGGCTACGAGCTCCTCGCAGAGATCCATGGAGGCGAGTGTGAGAACCACGCGTCTTCCCACACGCTAGTTGGTAAAGCCTTTCGGCATGGCTTCTACTGGCCTACAACACTCCAGGATGCAACTGAGATGGTGAAGAAATGTGAAGCATATCAATTTCATGCAAAGCAAATTCACACACTGACTCAGCCCCTACAAATGATACCTCCTACATGGCCCTTCGCTGTGTGGGGGATGGACATCTTGGGACCTTTCCCAAGAGCTGTCGGAGGTTACAAGTTCCTGTACGTTGCCATTAACAAGTTCACCAAGTGGCCGGAAGCAACTCCGGTTGTGACAATCAACAAGCAATCTGCTATCAACTTTTTGCAGTCCATTGTATGCAGATTTGGGGTCCCAAACAAAATCATCACTGATAATGGGACCCAACTCACAAGCTCTGCATTTCAAGGATATTGCGAAGACCTCGACATTCAAGTTTGCTACGCCTCCGTAGCTTACCCGGCAAGCAATGGCCAAGCCGAGAGAGCAAATGCTGAAATCCTTAAAGGACTCAAAACGCGCACCTATGAGCGCTTGAAAAAACATGGAGCCAACTGGATTGAAGAGCTTCCGCCCACTTTATGGGCCAACAGGACAACTCCAAACCGATCAACTGGAGAGACACCCTTCTTCCTGGTGTATGGATCTAAAGCAATCCTTCCTCCGGAAATCACCTTGGGGTCACTTCGGGTCTGGACCTTCGACGAAGCCACGCAGGACCAGCTCCGGCGTGAAGACCTAGACCTCCTTGAGGAGGGAAGGTGCCAAGCAGCTGTTCAGAATGCCCGATACCGCCAAGCCCTTCGACGCTATCATCAGCGGCATGTACGCAACCGACAGCTCGAGAAAGGCGATCTGGTGCTACGGAGAATACAATCCAGAGAAGGGTTAAACAAACTCTCCCCCAGCTGGGAGGGACCCTTCTGAGTGATTAAAGTATCCCGTCCCGGAAGCGTTCACTTGGCTACCGAGGATGGGACACCTCTCCCAAATCCTTGGAACATTGAACACCTCCGTAAGTTCTACACTTAATATCACGGAGGTGAGTCTGTAGTAACTTGAGGTGTATGTTATAGAGTCATTGTACAGAGTCGGGTAGTTCCTCCGGGAGAACAACCGGACCTTTCCCGGAAGGTCCGCAAAGTTCATGCAACACTTGTCATAGTCTCAGGACTAAAAGTGTGGCTAGCTACCCTGGGTCAAACGAGAAATTAAACACGCTTAGCCTTGTTCCGTACCCTAAGAGTGTACTTGTTTCCCCTGTACCCCAGACCTATAATGAAAGACATCTTCATGTGAAACAGACTCTACGTGCATTTATTTTTTACAGGCTCAACATTTTTTATTTTTCTCTTTCTTGTCTATAACAAAGACGTGCAATTCTTAAGAAATTTTAGTTCGACTGGTTCATATACGATTCGAGCTGTATTGTTGATTCTTCTGGATTCAAATATTGTTTATGGCCCACTCGCCTGAATGCCGCCAAGCCAACGTAGGGCCGGAGTGTGCTATCGACTTAGCCTGGTCAAGCACCCTAAGTACGCCACTCTACCTACACCCCAGCAGGCCGAATTAAGTCGGGTCCAAGTACAATTGGATCTGGAAGAAAAGACAATGCATTTGGTTGTATTCAGAATTGCGTTTGACCTAAAACTCTCCTGGGAATCATAAGCCGCAACGAAGTTATAGGCAAGGAACGAATTTTACTATTTTTCTTGGCTTTAGTGTGCATGAAAAATAAAAAATCCACGTTAATGGAGAAAAGCCGGAGCTAACTAAGCTCCAACTCCCCCTAGGTGGCTTGTAATCGATGTTAAACATTGAAAACGAGCATCACTGGAGCAACCAAGCTCCGGTAAAGCTAGGGGGGCCAGCCGTCGAGGCTAAATAAAAGATGGTGAGAAGACCCCACAAACGGAGTCTGCTGCCGACAAACTACGTGTTGGCAAAGGTCACTGCCGGAGCTACTAGCTCCAACACCCCGGAGGGCTAACTATCGATGCTCTACGCGTTGATAGGGACTATTGCCGGAGCTACTAAGCTCCTACGATAGACAATGCCGGAGCTTCTAAGCTCCGGCAACCTCAGGGGCCTTCACTATCAAAGACTTCGGACCTACACTCTACAAGTTCGAAGCAAATGAGTCTTCAACAAAAAACAATATCCTCTTGGTACATGTTGACAATCAAATTGTGTACATCTACCAGGGGGCCAAGTGAAGACAAAAGTGTTGAAGACAAAAAGTGAAATTCACAAAAATTTGGGGATTTGATTCATCTGGAGACAAGGGATTACAAAATTGATGAAGAAAAATAGAGAATACAAGTGGGAGCAACGGAGATGGTCCTAGACCCTATGGAAGAACTGGGCGACCTTCTGAGCAACCTCTAACACGTTGGCTCGGGCGGCTTAACCTTCTCCTTCGACGGGACCTTCAAGCACCGGGTCCAGAGGGAATTGGGGATTCCGGCTGGTGTAGCACGTCAGCACATACTCTGCGACGTTCTTCGCCAGGGATTGCCCCTCAACCTCCAACTGGTCCGTGATGACATCGCCCACCTTGGAGAGTTTGCTACCCGCCGAGCTCAGCGCTTGCAACACCAGGTCCGTCTCTGGCTCCGGATCATCCGGACGCTCGGGACTGAAGCCCATCGGTGTCAGCGTGTCATTGGCCTTGCCCAGGAAGTCCCAAACCTGTAGGGAGTCTGCAACCCTCAAGCCCTTCAGTTCTTCCAAGGATCTTTTGGCCGCCACCAGTTCAGAATTCTCGCGAGCGAGGCGCTCAACTTCTTTGGCGTTTTGCTGAATCTTTTTAGCAACCCGCTTCTCGAGTTTTCCGAGCTCCTCCTCCCGGAGGTAGATCTTGTTCCGGCGGTCAACCAGGTCCTTCTCCCTGCTCCTAACTTTCTTCTCCCTGGTAGCGATGGCACACTCTTGCTCATAGAGTTCCTGCCCTCGCACCCAGGCCTTCTCCTCCTCCTGAGCGCAGCGCTCTTCCAATTTCTTGGCGCGCTCCTCGAGGCCCTTGTCAGCCAAAGCCACCTTTTCGGTGAGCTCCTCCTCCCTCCTCAAGACGTCATCCCGCAGCTCTAGGAGTTTCTGCTCTTCATCTTTGAGCCTTTTCTCCCTCTCCTCAAGTGCCTCCCGGCGCTTGATGAGAGTAGTGTTAATGGCCTCAAGCCTTTCTTGGCGTTCATCAGCTGCACTATTAGCTGCTTTGGTCTGCTGATAAATGGCCCGGGATTGAGCGTCGAGGGCGCGAGTCAAGCTCTCCCTGTCATCCAATAACTTGCCCCAGTACTCCAGGCGGACCTTCTCCTGCTTGATCCATTCTTTGTCATCTGCCAGCCTCGACTGCGCCAACTTGGTCTTGAAGTAGAGCCGATTATGCCACCTCCTAAGGGTTTGGCGCTCCTCTTCAAGAGCCTTGCTGTCGTGGAAGAATGCCAGCTGAACTTGACGTAGACTGGAGCAGGCGTTGTTAATAGACAATGACAACGGGATAGGATCTGGACCTGCTGGGGTCTCCTCCGCTGGTTCCAGCGGGTTTTCAGTTACAAAAATTGGGTCCCACTCCACAAGAGTGGTCCCCTGAGCCTCCATGGCACCAGGGCCGTCCTCCAGGATGGCCTCAGTCGCCATCAAGGAGGGTCCCGCTGATGAAGTTCCGACCTCCGGAAGTGGTTCCGAAGGACCAGCCGCCAGATCTTCGTTCGCCCCCTCGGGCAGGGGGCCAGCGACTTCATCAGAGAACTCCGGCTCAGCCGCGGGTACCTCTGGCGTCGTCACTCCTAGAGCAGGAACTGCTTCTGGCTCCGGCCTGGGCACCTCCTCTACTGGAGGCTCGAGCGCTGACGCCTTCGCAACGACCGGCTCCGGTGCCGGAAGATCTTCAACAACAGCCGACCCTGCGGCCGGAGCTTCAACGGCAACCGGCTCGGGAGCCGGAAGGTCTTCAACATCAACCGGCCCTGCGGCCGGAGCTCCAACAACGACCGGCTCTGCGGCCGGTGCTTCAGAGGTAGCCGGCCCAACCGCCGGGACTTTCTAAACATCCGGCGCGCACGCGAGGACTTCAATTGCCTCCGGCTCAACCGCCGGGGCTTCGACAATTTCTGGCTCTGGGGCCGGAATTATTGCTTCCTCCAGCTCAACGGCCGAAGCTTCTATCATCTCAGCACCCAAACCCGGAGCTTCAACCTTCGAGGCAGGTGCCGCTGGCGCATCTTCTCTCCCGTGGTCCGGCGCTACCACGGGAGTCTCGGGGGATGAGTCGAGGTCCTTGACCATGACAGCTGGCGCTGGAGCTGCCGCAACTTCAGCCACCACTTGGGGCAGCACCAGGACAGGAGCAAAGGCTTCCGCCCTCACAGCTTCAGCTGCTGTGGCTGAGGGTGGAGCCTCACTCCTCTTCTTCGGAACACTGCAGATGAAGGATGAAGAAATTTAAAAAACAGTTACTACAATAAAACAATTGTTTGAGGTAAAGATTAAAAATTACCTCGGGAGGCTTCCGCACCAGCTTGCGCGGAACCTCTTTCCCGAGCGTTCTGGGCTGACCATAGCCGCCGCCGGCATGGAAGCTCCGGAAGGCCCCCCGGAACTCACTGCAGTCACGAGCACTTCCTTAGTCAAGGCCCTCCTCGACCGGGAAGGACCTCCGGACCTAGAGGCCTCAACTGGCCCTAGTGATGGAGTCACATGCCTGGAGCTAGCACCCCGGGAAGACGCCGCTGCGGGTACAGTCGCCGCAGTTGTAGAAGACCTCCCCCTCCGGGGAGAAGGAGCTGATGCAGAGGTTGCAGGCCTGACGAACCTTCCGTCGGCATGCTGCAGCTTCCTCTTCCGGCTCAAGGGTTCATATGCCGGCTCCTTGCCCTTGCCAGCGACTTCGATCCTTGGCTTCAGGGCAGGGTCAGAGCCACCTTCGGAAGCCCCAGGGATCACCACCCTGGAGGTCGATCTTCTCTCGACGACACCAAGGTCGTCAAGCACCGACATCGTCCGTTAGAGCTCCCTGCTGAACTCTACTTCCACGTTCAGAGGGAGGAAGGCAGATGGCGGGGTCAAGTCATCTCCCGCGACATCGATGCCGTGCTGGAACTTCTTGAGATGTAACTCCAAGGTTGCCCCCGCCATGTTGGACTTCAGTCCGGTCTCGACCCGGTCGTCGTCCATCACGCTGTTGAGGGCCCAAGTGAGTTTTTCTCTCCTCTTCAGTGGTGCCCACCTATTGACCAGGAAGTTGCAGAATACTGCCTGAGGAGTTAATCCTCCCTCCACGCACTGGCGGATCCTGGTCAGAGCAGGGTTGAAGGCATCTGACAGCACTGGAGCTTCACTCCAGACTACAGTATCGATGTTGGGGAGGCCTTCGGGCAGCTCCAGCTTCTCGTGCTCCTCCACCCGGATGACTATCTAGTCCTTCTTCCAATCATCCCACTTTCCAGAGGGAAACAACCGGAGGTACTTGAATGGGCACTTCTTGCGCTTCACGAAGTAATAGAAGCCAAGGTACTGATTACTCCTACCGGTGGTATGGACAGTGAAGAAGGTCCGGAAAAGTTCAATGCAGGGGGGGATGCCCTCCCACATTTCACAGAAGTGGACGAAGATAGACACAAGAAGAATGGAGTGGGGGCCAAGGTGGTATAGCTGCAGACCATAAAAGTCTAGCATCATCAAGAAAAAGGAGGAAAAAGGTGAAATCAACCCCACCATGGCATACGAAGAGAAGTACACCATCTCACCGGTGTGCTCCTTCTCGAACGGGAGCTCTCCTCCGGCGCGGACCAGACGGCTGAAGAAGTCCGGGGACCATCCCATGAGGGCCCGGACCTTCTTCAGGTCACCTTTGGTCTTCAAACGACTCTCGCGGAGACCCAACTCCATCGCGGCACAGCAAGGCAAGAGAGGAAAATCGAGCACAAGTTGGGAGTTTGAGCGCAAGATCAGATGAGAGGCGTAAAGAACTCCAGACAGTGCACGCTTTTCTCCTTAAGTAAGCCCTCACAACGCTTGGATGGAAACCGCAAGGAAGTCGAAGATACTACTCAAAAATTCCAACTAGCCGATGACAAGAGGGCCCGGGACCACCCCGACGATCAAGTCGAGGTTCTTACCCAGGCGAACTGTTGTCATCATGAGGCGGGAAGCCCGAAGGCGGCGGCCTGACAAGGCGCGTGGAACCGATATGATTTTCGTATCGGGAACCGACGACCTTCAATTGCGTGAGATCCACACGCCAAAGATCTCATTTGCCGCACACGGGATATGCCACGCGGCGAGGATTTAACTTCAAACTATCGCTAACGGCACATCCGAAGACTTTTGAAGACTCAGTTCAAAAGTCGAAGGATGGACCCACCTCCGGCGGAATGACTTCATCCAAGGGGTCTTCCCCAGAGGTGGGCCCAGGGGGCCACTGTCGGTACCCTGGGTACCATATACCCCTTGGGATTGCAAAGATCTCAAGGGAATATCATCTACTTGATTTGAAGACCTTCGGAGGCTCACATGTCAAACATGACCGAACCCGCTTCCCCAACATGGTTAGTCCCAGGGTCGCCACATGTACTATCAAACCGGAGCTACCGCCCACAAGGGGGAAGCTCCGGGCTATGTACCGAAATGGCACCCCGGACCTAACCCCAGACTGAGGGAAGCTCCGGAACTGACATGTGTCGGTAAACACCGGACCTATCTGTTCTCCACAGTGTGCTCCAGCGCTGGCACATGTCCAACCGTCGGATCTTCAGCCTCTAACCTCCGGAAGACTCCACAACGGCTCCGGATCTTCAAAGGGGAATCAAGGACTTCAAGACCCGGTTAAGTGTCATTAATACTATATTAATGACACACGATCTGATGACCTTAATTACCAGTAACGGTGCTGTCAAAGCCCATAACTCGGTCATTAAGGGCAATTAAACGTGTTGAATTTGTATCAATATCAGTAATCGCCGGGGCCACATGTCGGGCCAGGTTAACTTGTAACGGCCTGCCCTTGTACTATAAAAGGACAGGCCGACGATAAATAGGAGAGACTAGACGCTACACTCGCTGGAGACACGCTCACTCTACACGCTCAACTGACATTGAGCTCATACATCCAATACAACACCAACATCCCGTGGAGTAGGGTATTACGCTCAGGCGGCCCGAACCACGTAAATCTTCGAGTCTCTTGTGTCACTTAACACCTCACCTTCTTGAATCTCCGCGCGCCCATACCGAACCTCAAACTCCTCTAACACTTTAGTAGTGTCGGGAGATCTGTCGGATCAAAACCACCGACACAGGCCATGTAGCGCATGCCAAGCCGGGAAGCAAGTTGGAGCACCTCACCCCGCCAAAAACGTCATGACTACAACAAGACCACTCGAGCTTCTACACATGGACTTGTTTGGTCCAATAGCCTACATAAGCATCGGCGGTAACAAATATGGTTTAGTTGTCGTTGATGATTTTTCTCGCTTCACTTGGGTTTTCTTTTTGCATGATAAGTCAGAGACACAAGGAACACTCAAGAAGTTCTTCAAGCAAGCTCAAAACGAATTCTCATTGACAATCAAGAATATTTGAAGTGACAACAGCACAGAGTTCAAGAACACGCAAGTGGAGGAGTACCTTGATGACGAAGGCATAAAGCACGAATTTTCAGCGATGTACTCCCCACAATAAAACAGAGTTGCCGAAAGAAAGAATCGAACACTCATAGAGATGGCAAGAACAATGCTCGATGAGTACAAGACATCGGATCGATTTTGGGCAGAAGCGATTAACACCGCTTGCCACGCTGTAAATCGACTCTATCTTCATCGACTACTCAAGAAGACATCATATGAGCTACTCACCGGTAACAAACCAAATATTTCATATTTTCGTGTTTTCAGTTCTCCATGTTATATCTTGAACAAGAAGCCTAGGACTTCAAAGTTCGCTTCGAAGTCCGATGAAGGTTTCTTGCTTGGTTATGATTCGAACACTTATGCCTATCGTGTTTTCAACAAGACCTCCGGACTTGTTGAAGTAGCGTGTGACGTAGTGTTCGATGAGACTAATGGCTCCCAAAAGGAGAAAGTTGATCCATGTGAACTAGGTAAAGAAGAAGCTCCTTGTCAAGCATTAAAAAGAATGGCTCTAGGTGAGGTTCGACCACAAGAGCCACCTCCACACGTACATGAAGAAGATGAATCACAAGAGGAGATCAACGATCAAGGGGGAGCTTCAACACAAGATCAACCCCAAGGATACGAAGATAATCAACAAGTCAACGAAGGCAACGACTTAGGGGGAGAAGCAGATGATCATGAAGATACAACTTCTCAAGTGCCACACCCAAGAGTACACCAATGCGTCCAAAGGGATCACCGAATCGACAACATCATCGATGACATCCAAAAGGGAGTAACCACTAGATCTCGCATAGCTAACTTTTGTGAACACTATTCGTTTGTATCCTTTTTGGAACCACATAGGGTTGAAGATGCATTGAAAGATCCGGACTGGGTGGTGACAATGCAAGAAGAATTGAACAACTTCAAGCGGAACGAAGTGTTGGAACTTGTGGCAAGACCCAATGCAAACATCGTCGGCACCAAATGGGTCTTCCGCAACAAACAAGATGAACACAGGGTGGTGACAAGGAACAAGGCACGACTTGTGGCCAAAGGGTACTCACAAGTCGAAGGTTTGGATTTCGATGAGACTTTTGCTCCAGTAGCTAGGCTTGAATCTATTAGAATATTACTTGCATATGCTACTCACCATGATTTCAAGCTGTATCAAATGGATGTGAAAAGCGCCTTCCTCAACGGACCAATCAAAGAAGAGGTGTACGTGGAGCAACCACCCGGATTTGAAGACAAAGAGTTCCCCGACCACGTGTTTAAATTGCGTAAGGCTCTGTACGGCCTCAAACAAGCTCCTAGAGCTTGGTATGAGTGTCTTAGAGATTTCTTAATTGAAAATGGATTTAAGATTGGCAAAGTAGATTATACACTATTTACAAAAAAATTTGATGATGATCTTTTTATTTGTCAAATTTATGTTGACGATATAATCTTTGTGTCAACTAACCAATCTTTTTGTGAAGAATTTAGTAAAATCATGACAGACAGGTTTGAAATGTCAATGATGGGAGAGTTAAAGTACTTCTTAGGATTCCAAGTACGGCAACAGAAGGAAGGGACGTTCCTAAGCCAAACCAAGTACACGCAGGACATACTCAAGAAGTTTGGCATGGACAAGGCGAAGCCCATAAAAACCCCCATGGCAACTAATGGCCACCTAGACCTCAATGAAGATGGACCTAGCGTCGACCAAAAGGTATATCGCTCCATGATTGGATCTCTACTCTATTTATGTGCATCTAGGCCATATATTATGTTGAGTGTATGTTTGTGTGCAAGATTTCAAGCCAATCCTAAGGAATGTCACTTGACAGCCGTAAAAAGGATCTTGAGATATTTAGTTCATACACCCAACTTTGGTCTTTGGTACCCAAAAGGCTCAAAATTCAATCTCATTGGTTACTCCGATGCAAATTATGCCGGGTGCAAAGTAGATAGAAAAAGCACTTCCGGTACATGCCAATTCCTAGGGAGATCCTTAGTTTCTTGGTCCTCCAAGAAACAAAATTCCATTGCCTTATCCACAGCCGAAGTGGAGTATGTTGTAGTCGGGAGTTGTTGTGCTCAACTCCTTTGGATGCGACAAACTCTAAGGGACTATGGTTACAATATGAACCATATTCCACTCCTTTGTGATTATGAGAGTGCCATTAAAATTGCCCACAACCCAGTTGAGCACTCCAGAACTAAACACATAGACATAAGACACCACTTTTTGAGAGATCATGCCATGGAAGGAGACATAGCCATTTCACATGTCAACACTCATAAGCAATTGGCCAACATATTCACCAAGCCACTTGATGAAAAACGCTTTTGTGAACTCTAAAATGAACTAAATATCCTTGATGCTCGGAGTGTGGCTTGAAATGTTGCATACCTGTATGAATTCTTCAAATATGTTGATTGGATTGTGAAAATCATCTCTCTCATTTTTCTCCGAAAAACTATGTCAATTACTAGATCTTGGTGAATTATGATCATTGCTTGATTGTTGTATGCTTACTGATCATATTCATCAAGATTATTTGATGTGTTTTGCCTCTCTTTTCTTTAAATATGTACCTTCAAATATATATGAATGGGCTAAAAATTCTTGCCTGGTGACCACGGACTAGTCCGTGGTTGCCCGGACTAGTCCGCCCATGCAGACTAGTCTGTAGAGTGCCGGTTAGGCCAGACTAGTCCGGTAGACAACGAACTAGTCCGATACAGCCCCTGGAAAAGTTCGGACTAGTCCGGTCATCTCCGAACTTGTCCGATTTTTTGTATCCATAACCCTAGCCGCCGCTAAACCCTAATTTCCTCACCTCCACTCTTGCCTCACGCGCTCTCTCTCTTCTTGCTCGAGCTTCCAAAGCAATTCCTTGCTCCCTCCACCAAAAAGCTTCGCATTTGGGCGGAAATCAAGCTTGTCCACTTGAGGATTGAAACTAGCGGACTTGTCCGGCCTTCAACACCCTCATCTCCAAGTTTCAAGCAATTTTTCGGTAATTTTCGCTCAAACCCTAGAAATCCCAAATTTCTTCATTGTTGATAAAATAGCCTAGCATTCCTCGCTATATACATGCTCTCTTGATGTAGTACGTGTATGCTAAGGTCGTTGTGCATGAGAATTCACCACCTGTCCAGTCTCTTAGGTTTGTGAGGAGGAACATCGGACTAGTCCGGTCCATGCACGGATAAGTCCGGTCCCCCGGAATAGTCCGTGTCTGTGCGCCGGACAAGTCCGATGTTTCTGAACTCAAAACCTAATTCTTCAATTCCTTAATGCAATTCCTTGCTACCCGTTCACACCTTGTCCTTGTGTCATTCATTATCATTCATACCACTCATTCTCAGGTCATGTCGAGCTCCGGCAATGATGTCTCTGACTTTGAGGCCGAGATGGACCACGAGGTGGCACCTCGGACCTCGACGGGTCTTGGCAAGAAGCACCAAGAAAGACCGTCCGAGCCAGCTTAGTCTCCTCCACAGGCTCGGAGGAAGGTGCTAGCTAAGAAGCCAGTCTCCAAGGCAGCTGCATCATCGAGTGGCCCTCGCCAAGCAAAGGGCAAGGGCAAAGGGATTGCTACGGGTCCGGTTGGCCCGTTGAAACTTCATGCTCCAAGGGTAGGGGTCCGGGACCCAAATGAAGAGAAGTTCAACGGGAAGGGCAGTGACTCGGCGGCCAAGTTCAGAAGCATCGATTGGTATGGCCGACCGAAGCAAGTGGCTGATGGAAGATTCTGGTGCAACTTCCATGCTGATTTCTACAGATCGGTGTATCTCCCAATGAAGACACCAGTTGTGCGCAGTCAGTGGATTGATTGGGCACATTTTGAGAAGAAGGGCTGCTCACCATTCACTGATGTAGTGAGAGCCATTGAGAAGCATGGATTGAGAGATCTGTTTGCTTTCAGAAATAACTGGAATGATGAAGTGATTGCGCAGTTCTTTGCGACCTGTCACTTCTCAAGTGAGGATGAGGAGAGTGTCACTTGGATGACCCATGGATCCAAGTACAGCATTACTCAAGAAGATTTTGCTAACCTGCTCCACCTTGACACCACAAGATCTGATTGCTTGGTCATACACAACATTGGTGTCATTGACAAGGATAGGATGAAGTTACTATATGAGCCAAACTCAAAGTTCAACCCTTCTTCCACCAAAAACATGAAGCCATTCTTTGTGGTGTTGAACAGAGTGTTAAGGAAGACAATTGCTCCCAAGGATGGAGATGCTGGGAGTGTGCAAGGATACCTCCGGACTCTGATGAGAGTCATAAGCAAGGACCACCCATTTGATGTGGCAGAATACATTTGGAATGATATGGTGACCATATCTTGCACTCCCAACAGATCTTGTGGATATGCTCCTTACCTAATGTTTGTGATTGAGAAAGTCACTGGCATTGAGTTTGTGAAAGACGTGGAGCATCTCCCCTTGAGGCCTCAAATGCCTCAAAAGCTGAGTGTGCAGGCTGCTCCCTCACCGGCCTCCAGTCCCGAGGCACCGGCAAAATCAAGAGAAGATGTTAGGGCTGCCCCTGCTTCTAGAGCAGCCCCTCAAAAAGGATCAGCCAGCGGAATTCTCAAGTACCTGGCTGCAATCTTTGCCTCCTGCAAAAAGGCCAAAGTGAAGGCCCATAATCTCAACAAGAAAAGAAAGGAGGACATGAAGTATATCAAGGCAAATGTCAAGCAAATTTGCCAGAAGCTGGAGATTGAGCCTATTGGGTCTCCAACAATCTCGGAAGACTCATACTCTGATTTCATCGAGCTCAGGCCCTTGACCCCTCTGAGCTTGCCTACTTTGGCGTTGGGGACTCGAATACCTCCGCACCTCCTCCTCCTCCTCCTCCTCATCAAGATGAAGAGGAAGATGATGAAGACGACGATGAGAGGACCGACAACGAAGAGTGAAGACCCTAGGACCCTCCTCTCTTTCTTTTTGGTGTCTTGATGCCAAAGGGGGAGAGATTGAGGGGGAGTCTTAGTCTTAGCTTAGCTGCAATTTGCGAGGAGAGAGCTCTATGCTTTGTTTTTTAAGTCTTTTGTGGCTTGTAATGTTTTCACAATGATCTTATGTTAATTATGGTTCTGTGATGCAATGATTTGATCCTGTGAGTAGTGTTTATGAAAACTGTGATTTTGCTCTAGAATGACATATATACTTGCAAATTGGGTAAAAATGTCAATTATGTCATTCTCAATGTTTCAGTGCACTTAGTTATGCATCCTACCATAAAGAATGCACATATGGACTATGCTTTCACTACTTGATGTATTTTGGACCCATATGTGCATGCTTTATGATAATCTCAATTTTTATCATATTTTGTGAAATCTCAATTGGTTGTCATCAATCACCAAAAAGGGGGAGATTGAAAGTGCATCTAGGACTCCCTTGTGGGTTTTGGATGATTTATGACAAGCAATTGGGATCCTAACCTCTTTGTTGAGATAAGTGCAGGATTTTAATAGGAAAATGAGCAAAGTGCCAAAAAGGAAGGAATAATGAGGAGCAAAGTGGAAATGAGCTCAAGGAAGAAGAATAGTAGATCATTATGTATGGAGTGTGTTAAGAAAACACATCCCAAGAGCTCAATCACAATTAAACACACATATTGCACAAAGTTACACAGGGTCGGACTAGTCCGACTGACACCGGACTAGTCCGATATCCTTTATGCACAAAATCGGACAAGTCCGATATCCATCGGACTAGTCCGATATCCTTTCTGACTAGAATTGGACTAGTCCTCCCTAGTGCGGACTAGTACTCAAAACACTTCACAAGTCACACTAAATCAGACAAGTCCGATCACAACCGGACTAGTTCGATATTCTTTCTGATCCAAATCGGATAAGTCCGATGTTTGCACGGACTAGTCCAAAATACCCTCTGATATGAATCGGACAAGTCCTCCAAGTGCGGACTTGTCATCCTATACACTTAGGGTTTCACATGTCCGGACAAGTCCGATGACTATCGGACTAGTCCGAAGATTTCCAGTAGCGAAACCTGACAGGTCCGCTCCTAGCTGGACTAGTCTGACATCTCGGAAAACTTAGGGTTTATTACACACAGCACACCGGACTAGTCCGGTGACCACCACGGACTAGTCCGATTTTTCTGAACCCTAATGGTCACTTTTAGAAACCCATATAAATAGAGTTGTACGGCCATATTTTATACTCTCTCGAACCCTAGCGCTGTCACACCTCCCAAGAGACTAAAAAACCACATCTCTCCACGAAATTAAGTGCAACAAAGATCAATCCTTTGAGGATTCACTCTAGTTCATTGGAGAGACACATTCAACACCAC